>JAITYX010000006.1:5560000-6207007 GCA_021018815.1 Talinum fruticosum | reverse complement strand
GCATTAGTGCCGGTATGATCGCACCCACGAAACCTATGCGGAATAAATGTTTTATACCTACCCCTCTCGCGGAAGGCCCCGTAAACGGGGTACGTAAGCCTAAGCGGTTTTCAAGAAGGCGCAAGTGACGCGGAAGGATTCCAAGTATTCCTCTCGCCCAACCGCGCCTAACCGGCAGGCGTCCGAGTGCTACATGCCCCGTAAACGTCGGAACGCCATAACTCTTGCCGTCTAACTCCGACTTGGGCAAACTTTTTTCATTTCGGGTGTCTTCTCGAGATCTACGCGCACCAAAGACCCGTAGGGCCTTTGGCCCGTCTCATTGACCCTAGAAGCGGCCCCTCGGGCAGCTTTTGCATCGACGTCGCCCCGAACGGCGTTTCCGGAAAAAGGAAGGGAGGAGCGGCAAAAGGGGTGCAACACGAGGACTTCCTGTGAGGTCACCCATCCTAGTACTACTCTCGCCCAAGCACGCTTAATCGCGGAGTTCTGATGGGATCCGTGCATTAGTGCCGGTATGATCGCACCCATGAAACCTTTGCGGAATAAATGTTTTATACCTTACCCCTCTCGCGAAGGCCCCGTAAACGGGTACGCTAAGCCTAAGCGGTTTTCAAGAAGGCGCAAGTGACGCGGAAGGATTCCAAGTATTCCTCTCGCCCAACCGCGCCTAACCGCAGTGGCGTCCGTGCGTTACATGCCCCGTAAACGTTGGAACGCCATAACTTTGCCGTCTGAACTCCGATTGGGGCAAACTTTTTTCATTTCGGGTGTCTTCTCGAGACCTACGCGCACCAAAGACCCGTAGGGCCTTTGGCCCGTTCATTGACCCTAGAAGCGGCCCCTCGGGCAGCTTTTGCATCGACGCCGCCCCGAACGGCGTTTCCGGAAAAAGGAAGGGAGGAGCGGCAAAGGGGTGCAACACGAGGACTTCCCATGAGGTCACCCATCCTAGTACTACTCTCGCCCAAGCACGCTTAATCACGGAGTTCTGATGGGATCCGTGCATTAGTGCCGGTATGATCGCACCCATGAAACCTTTGCGAATAAATGTTTTATACCTTACCCTCTCGCGGAAGGCCCCGTAAACGGGTACGCTAAGCCTAAGCGGTTTTCAAGAAGGCGCAAGTGACGCGGAAGGATTCCAAGTATTCCTCTCGCCCAACCGCGCCTAACCGCAGTGGCGTCCGGTGCGTTACATGCCCCGTAAACGTTGGAACGCCATAACTTTGCCGTCTGAACTCCGATTGGGGCAAACTTTTTTTCATTTCGGGTGTCTTCTCGAGACCTACGCGCACCAAAGACCCGTAGGGCCTTTGGCCCGTTCATTGACCCTAGAAGCGGCCCCTCGGGCAGCTTTTGCATCGACGTCGCCCCGAACGGCGTTTCCGGAAAAAGGAAGGGAGGAGCGGCAAAGGGGTGCAACACGAGGACTTCCCAGAGGTCACCCATCCTAGTACTACTCTCGCCCAAGCACGCTTAACTCGCGGAGTTCTGATGGGATCCGTGCATTAGTGCCGGTATGATCGCACCCATGAAACCTTTGCGAATAAATGTTTTATACCTTACCCTCTCGCGGAAGGCCCCGTAAACGCTAAGCCTAAGCGGTTTTCAAGAAGGCGCAAGTGACGCGGAAGGATTCCAAGTATTCCTCTCGCCCAACCGCGCCTAACCGCAGGCGTCCGGTGCGTTACATGCCCCGTAAACGTTGGAACGCCATAACTTTGCCGTCTGAACTCCGATTGGGGCAAACTTTTTTCATTTCTGGTGTCTTCTCGAGACCTACGCGCACCAAAGACCCGTAGGGCCTTTGGCCCGTTCATTGACCCTAGAAGCGGCCCCTCGGGCAGCTTTTGCATCGACGTCGCCCCGAACGGCGTTTCCGGAAAAAGGAAGGGAGGAGCGGCAAAAGGGGTGCAACACGAGGACTTCCCAGGAGGTCACCCATCCTAGTACTACTCTCGCCCAAGCACGCTTAACTCGCGGAGTTCTGATGGGATCCGGTGCATTAGTGCCGGTATGATCGCACCCATGAAACCTTTGCGGAATAAATGTTTTATACCTTACCCTCTCGCGGAAGGCCCTCGTAAACGGGTACGCTAAGCCTAAGCGGTTTTCAAGAAGGCGCAAGTGACGCGGAAGGATTCCAAGTATTCCTCTCGCCCAACCGCGCCTAACCGCAGTGGCGTCCGGTGCGTTACATGCCCCGTAAACGTTGGAACGCCATAACTTTGCCGTCTGAACTCCGATTGGGGCAAACTTTTTTCATTTCGGGTGTCTTCTCGAGACCTACGCGCACCAAAGACCCGTAGGGCCTTTGGCCCGTTCATTGACCCTAGAAGCGGCCCCTCGGGCAGCTTTTGCATCGACGTCGCCCCGAACGGCGTTTCCGGAAAAAGGAAGGGAGGAGCGGCAAAGGGGTGCAACACGAGGACTTCCCAGGAGGTCACCCATCCTAGTACTACTCTCGCCCAAGCACGCTTAACTCGCGGAGTTCTGATGGGATCCGTGCATTAGTGCCGGTATGATCGCACCCATGAAACCTTTGCGAATAAATGTTTTATACCTTACCCCTCTCGCGGAAGGCCCCGTAACGGGTACGCTAAGCCTAAGCGGTTTTCAAGAAGGCGCAAGTGACGCGGAAGGATTCCAAGTATTCCTCTCGCCCAACCGCGCCTAACCGCAGTGGCGTCCGGTGCGTTACATGCCCCGTAAACGTTGGAACGCCATAACTTTGCCGTCTGAACTCCGATTGGGGCAAACTTTTTTCATTTCGGGTGTCTTCTCGAGACCTACGCGCACCAAAGACCCGTAGGGCCTTTGGCCCGTTCATTGACCCTAGAAGCGGCCCCTCGGGCAGCTTTTGCATCGACGTCGCCCCGAACGGCGTTTCCGGAAAAAGGAAGGGAGGAGCGGCAAAAGGGGTGCAACACGAGGACTTCCCAGGAGGTCACCCATCCTAGTACTACTCTCGCCCAAGCACGCTTAACTCGCGGAGTTCTGATGGGATCCGGTGCATTAGTGCTGGTATGATCGCACCCATGAAACCTTTGCGAATAAATGTTTTATACCTTACCCTCTCGCGGAAGGCCCCGTAACGGGTACGCTAAGCCTAAGCGGTTTTCAAGAAGGCGCAAGTGACGCGGAAGGATTCCAAGTATTCCTCTCGCCCAACCGCGCCTAACCGCAGGCGTCCGGTGCGTTACATGCCCCGTAA
This sequence comes from Talinum fruticosum, assembly GCA_021018815.1. Taxonomy (NCBI): domain Eukaryota; kingdom Viridiplantae; phylum Streptophyta; class Magnoliopsida; order Caryophyllales; family Talinaceae; genus Talinum; species Talinum fruticosum. The sequence continues at coordinate 6,203,790 of JAITYX010000006.1, read as the reverse complement.
ACGTTGGAACGCCATAACTTTGCCGTCTGAACTCCGATCGGGGCAAACTTTTTTCATTTCGGGTGTCTTCTCGAGACCTACGCGCACCAAAGACCCGTAGGGCCTTTGGCCCGTTCATTGACCCTAGAAGCGGCCCCTCGGGCAGCTTTTGCATCGACGTCGCCCCGAACGGCGTTTCCGGAAAAAGGAAGGGAGGAGCGGCAAAAGGGGTGCAACACGAGGACTTCCCAGGAGGTCACCCATCCTAGTACTACTCTCGCCCAAGCACGCTTAACTCGCGGAGTTCTGATGGGATCCGTGCATTAGTGCTGGTATGATCGCACCCATGAAACCTTTGCGAATAAATGTTTTATACCTTACCCCTCTCGCGGAAGGCCCCGTAAACGGGTACGCTAAGCCTAAGCGGTTTTCAAGAAGGCGCAAGTGACGCGGAAGGATTCCAAGTATTCCTCTCGCCCAACCGCGCCTAACCGCAGGGCGTCCGGTGCGTTACATGCCCCGTAAACGTTGAACGCCATAACTTTGCCGTCTGAACTCCGATTGGGGCAAACTTTTTTCATTTCGGGTGTCTTCTCGAGACCTACGCGCACCAAAGACCCGTAGGGCCTTTGGCCCGTTCATTGACCCTAGAAGCGGCCCCTCGGGCAGCTTTTGCATCGACGTCGCCCCGAACGGCGTTTCCGGAAAAAGGAAGGGAGGAGCGGCAAAAGGGGTGCAACACGAGGACTTCCCAGAGGTCACCCATCCTAGTACTACTCTCGCCCAAGCACGCTTAACTCGCGGAGTTCTGATGGGATCCGTGCATTAGTGCTGGTATGATCGCACCCATGAAACCTTTGCGGAATAAATGTTTTATACCTTACCCCTCTCGCGGAAGGCCCCGTAACGGGTACGCTAAGCCTAAGCGGTTTTCAAGAAGGCGCAAGTGACGCGGAAGGATTCCAAGTATTCCTCTCGCCCAACCGCGCCTAACCGCAGTGGCGTCCGGTGCGTTACATGCCCCGTAAACGTTGGAACGCCATAACTTTGCCGTCTGAACTCCGATTGGGCAAACTTTTTTTCATTTCGGGTGTCTTCTCGAGACCTACGCGCACCAAAGACCCGTAGGGCCTTTGGCCCGTTCATTGACCCTAGAAGCGGCCCCTCGGGCAGCTTTTGCATCGACGCCGCCCCGAACGGCGTTTCCGGAAAAAGGAAGGGAGGAGCGGCAAAAGGGGTGCAACACGAGGACTTCCCAGGAGGTCACCCATCCTAGTACTACTCTCGCCCAAGCACGCTTAACTCGCGGAGTTCTGATGGGATCCGGTGCATTAGTGCCGGTATGATCGCACCCATGAAACCTTTGCTGAATAAATGTTTTATACCTTACCCCTCTCGCGGAAGGCCCCGTAAACGGGTACGCTAAGCCTAAGCGGTTTTCAAGAAGGCGCAAGTGACGCGGAAGGATTCCAAGTATTCCTCTCGCCCAACCGCGCCTAACCGCAGGCGTCCGGTGCGTTACATGCCCCGTAAACGTTGGAACGCCATAACTTTGCCGTCTGAACTCCGATTGGGGCAAACTTTTTTCATTTCTGGTGTCTTCTCGAGACCTACGCGCACCAAAGACCCGTAGGGCCTTTGGCCCGTTCATTGACCCTAGAAGCGGCCCCTCGGGCAGCTTTTGCATCGACGTCGCCCCCGAACGGCGTTTCCGGAAAAAGGAAGGGAGGAGCGGCAAAAGGGTGCAACACGAGGACTTCCCATGAGGTCACCCATCCTAGTACTACTCTCGCCCAAGCACGCTTAATCAGCGGAGTTCTGATGGGATCCGGTGCATTAGTGCCGGTATGATCGCACCCATGAAACCTTTGCGAATAAATGTTTTATACCTTACCCTCTCGCGAAGGCCCCGTAAACGGGTACGCTAAGCCTAAGCGGTTTTCAAGAAGGCGCAAGTGACGCGGAAGGATTCCAAGTATTCCTCTCGCCCAACCGCGCCTAACCGCAGGCGTCCGGTGCGTTACATGCCCCGTAAACGTTGAACGCCATAACTTTGCCGCTCTGAACTCCGATCGGGGCAAACTTTTTTTCATTTCTGGTGTCTTCTCGAGACCTACGCGCACCAAAGACCCGTAGGGCCTTTGGCCCGTTCATTGACCCTAGAAGCGGCCCCTCGGGCAGCTTTTGCATCGACGCCGCCCCGAACGGCGTTTCCGGAAAAAGGAAGGGAGGAGCGGCAAAAGGGGTGCAACACGAGGACTTCCCAGGAGGTCACCCATCCTAGTACTACTCTCGCCCAAGCACGCTTAATCACGGAGTTCTGATGGGATCCGTGCATTAGTGCCGGTATGATCGCACCCATGAAACCTTTGCGAATAAATGTTTTATACCTTACCCTCTCGCGAAGGCCCCGTAAACGGGTACGCTAAGCCTAAGCGGTTTTCAAGAAGGCGCAAGTGACGCGGAAGGATTCCAAGTATTCCTCTCGCCCAACCGCGCCTAACCGCAGTGGCGTCCGGTGCGTTACATGCCCCGTAAACGTTGGAACGCCATAACTTTGCCGTCTGAACTCCGATTGGGGCAAACTTTTTTTCATTTCGGGTGTCTTCTCGAGACCTACGCGCACCAAAGACCCGTAGGGCCTTTGGCCCGTTCATTGACCCTAGAAGCGGCCCCTCGGGCAGCTTTTGCATCGACGTCGCCCCGAACGGCGTTTCCGGAAAAAGGAAGGGAGGAGCGGCAAAAGGGGTGCAACACGAGGACTTCCCAGGAGGTCACCCATCCTAGTACTACTCTCGCCCAAGCACGCTTAACTCGCGGAGTTCTGATGGGATCCGTGCATTAGTGCCGGTATGATCGCACCCATGAAACCTTTGCGAATAAATGTTTTATACCTTACCCTCTCGCGGAAGGCCCCGTAAACGGGTACGCTAAGCCTAAGCGGTTTTCAAGAAGGCGCAAGTGACGCGGAAGGATTCCAAGTATTCCTCTCGCCCAACCGCGCCTAACCGCAGTGGCGTCCGGTGCGTTACATGCCCCGTAAACGTTGGAACGCCATAACTTTGCCGTCTGAACTCCGATTGGGGCAAACTTTTTTCATTTCGGGTGTCTTCTCGAGACCTACGCGCACCAAAGACCCGTAGGGCCTTTGGCCCGTTCATTGACCCTAGAAGCGGCCCCTCGGGCAGCTTTTGCATCGACGCCGCCCCGAACGGCGTTTCCGGAAAAAGGAAGGGAGGAGCGGCAAAAGGGGTGCAACACGAGGACTTCCCAGAGGTCACCCATCCTAGTACTACTCTCGCCCAAGCACGCTTAACTCGCGGAGTTCTGATGGGATCCGTGCATTAGTGCCGGTATGATCGCACCCATGAAACCTTTGCGAATAAATGTTTTATACCTTACCCTCTCGCGGAAGGCCCCGTAAACGGGTACGCTAAGCCTAAGCGGTTTTCAAGAAGGCGCAAGTGACGCGGAAGGATTCCAAGTATTCCTCTCGCCCAACCGCGCCTAACCGCAGTGGCGTCCGGTGCGTTACATGCCCCGTAAACGTTGGAACGCCATAACTTTGCCGTCTGAACTCCGATCGGGGCAAACTTTTTTCATTTCGGGTGTCTTCTCGAGACCTACGCGCACCAAAGACCCGTAGGGCCTTTGGCCCGTTCATTGACCCTAGAAGCGGCCCCTCGGGCAGCTTTTGCATCGACGTCGCCCCGAACGGCGTTTCCGGAAAAAGGAAGGGAGGAGCGGCAAAAGGGGTGCAACACGAGGACTTCCCAGAGGTCACCCATCCTAGTACTACTCTCGCCCAAGCACGCTTAACTCGCGGAGTTCTGATGGGATCCGTGCATTAGTGCCGGTATGATCGCACCCATGAAACCTTTGCGAATAAATGTTTTATACCTTACCCTCTCGCGGAAGGCCCTCGTAAACGGGTACGCTAAGCCTAAGCGGTTTTCAAGAAGGCGCAAGTGACGCGGAAGGATTCCAAGTATTCCTCTCGCCCAACCGCGCCTAACCGCAGGGCGTCCGGTGCGTTACATGCCCCGTAAACGTTGGAACGCCATAACTTTGCCGTCTGAACTCCGATTGGGGCAAACTTTTTTCATTTCGGGTGTCTTCTCGAGACCTACGCGCACCAAAGACCCGTAGGGCCTTTGGCCCGTTCATTGACCCTAGAAGCGGCCCTCGGGCAGCTTTTGCATCGACGTCGCCCCGAACGGCGTTTCCGGAAAAAGGAAGGGAGGAGCGGCAAAAGGGGTGCAACACGAGGACTTCCCAGGAGGTCACCCATCCTAGTACTACTCTCGCCCAAGCACGCTTAACTCGCGGAGTTCTGATGGGATCCGGTGCATTAGTGCCGGTATGATCGCACCCATGAAACCTTTGCGGAATAAATGTTTTATACCTTACCCTCTCGCGGAAGGCCCTCAGTAACGGGTACGCTAAGCCTAAGCGGTTTTCAAGAAGGCGCAAGTGACGCGGAAGGATTCCAAGTATTCCTCTCGCCCAACCGCGCCTAACCGCAGGGCGTCCGGTGCGTTACATGCCCCGTAAACGTTGGAACGCCATAACTTTGCCGTCTGAACTCCGATTGGGGCAAACTTTTTTTCATTTCTGGTGTCTTCTCGAGACCTACGCGCACCAAAGACCCGTAGGGCCTTTGGCCCGTTCATTGACCCTAGAAGCGGCCCCTCGGGCAGCTTTTGCATCGACGTCGCCCCCGAACGGCGTTTCCGGAAAAAGGAAGGGAGGAGCGGCAAAAGGGGTGCAACACGAGGACTTCCCAGGAGGTCACCCATCCTAGTACTACTCTCGCCCAAGCACGCTTAACTCGCGGAGTTCTGATGGGATCCGGTGCATTAGTGCCGGTATGATCGCACCCATGAAACCTTTGCGGAATAAATGTTTTATACCTTACCCTCTCGCGGAAGGCCCCGTAAACGGGTACGCTAAGCCTAAGCGGTTTTCAAGAAGGCGCAAGTGACGCGGAAGGATTCCAAGTATTCCTCTCGCCCAACCGCGCCTAACCGCAGGCGTCCGGTGCGTTACATGCCCCGTAAACGTTGGAACGCCATAACTTTGCCGTCTGAACTCCGATTGGGGCAAACTTTTTTCATTTCGGGTGTCTTCTCGAGACCTACGCGCACCAAAGACCCGTAGGGCCTTTGGCCCGTTCATTGACCCTAGAAGCGGCCCCTCGGGCAGCTTTTGCATCGACGCCGCCCCGAACGGCGTTTCCGGGAAAAAGGAAGGGAGGAGCGGCAAAAGGGGTGCAACACGAGGACTTCCCAGAGGTCACCCATCCTAGTACTACTCTCGCCCAAGCACGCTTAACTCGCGGAGTTCTGATGGGATCCGGTGCATTAGTGCCGGTATGATCGCACCCATGAAACCTTTGCGGAATAAATGTTTTATACCTTACCCTCTCGCGGAAGGCCCCGTAAACGGGTACGCTAAGCCTAAGCGGTTTTCAAGAAGGCGCAAGTGACGCGGAAGGATTCCAAGTATTCCTCTCGCCCAACCGCGCCTAACCGCAGTGGCGTCCGGTGCGTTACATGCCCCGTAAACGTTGAACGCCATAACTTTGCCGTCTGAACTCCGATTGGGGCAAACTTTTTTCATTTCGGGTGTCTTCTCGAGACCTACGCGCACCAAAGACCCGTAGGGCCTTTGGCCCGTTCATTGACCCTAGAAGCGGCCCCTCGGGCAGCTTTTGCATCGACGTCGCCCCGAACGGCGTTTCCGGGAAAAAGGAAGGGAGGAGCGGCAAAAGGGGTGCAACACGAGGACTTCCCAGGAGGTCACCCATCCTAGTACTACTCTCGCCCAAGCACGCTTAACTCGCGGAGTTCTGATGGGATCCGGTGCATTAGTGCTGGTATGATCGCACCCATGAAACCTTTGCGAATAAATGTTTTATACCTTACCCTCTCGCGGAAGGCCCCGTAAACGGGTACGCTAAGCCTAAGCGGTTTTCAAGAAGGCGCAAGTGACGCGGAAGGATTCCAAGTATTCCTCTCGCCCAACCGCGCCTAACCGCAGGGCGTCCGGTGCGTTACATGCCCCGTAAACGTTGGAACGCCATAACTTTGCCGTCTGAACTCCGATTGGGGCAAACTTTTTTCATTTCGGGTGTCTTCTCGAGACCTACGCGCACCAAAGACCCGTAGGGCCTTTGGCCCGTTCATTGACCCTAGAAGCGGCCCCTCGGGCAGCTTTTGCATCGACGCCGCCCCGAACGGCGTTTCCGGAAAAAGGAAGGGAGGAGCGGCAAAAGGGGTGCAACACGAGGACTTCCCATGAGGTCACCCATCCTAGTACTACTCTCGCCCAAGCACGCTTAACTCGCGGAGTTCTGATGGGATCCGGTGCATTAGTGCTGGTATGATCGCACCCATGAAACCTTTGCGGAATAAATGTTTTATACCTTACCCTCTCGCGGAAGGCCCCGTAAACGGGGTACGCTAAGCCTAAGCGGTTTTCAAGAAGGCGCAAGTGACGCGGAAGGATTCCAAGTATTCCTCTCGCCCAACCGCGCCTAACCGCAGTGGCGTCCGGTGCGTTACATGCCCCGTAAACGTTGGAACGCCATAACTTTGCCGTCTGAACTCCGATTGGGGCAAACTTTTTTCATTTCGGGTGTCTTCTCGAGACCTACGCGCACCAAAGACCCGTAGGGCCTTTGGCCCGTTCATTGACCCTAGAAGCGGCCCCTCGGGCAGCTTTTGCATCGACGTCGCCCCGAACGGCGTTTCCGGAAAAAGGAAGGGAGGAGCGGCAAAAGGGGTGCAACACGAGGACTTCCCAGAGGTCACCCATCCTAGTACTACTCTCGCCCAAGCACGCTTAACTCGCGGAGTTCTGATGGGATCCGGTGCATTAGTGCCGGTATGATCGCACCCATGAAACCTTTGCGAATAAATGTTTTATACCTTACCCCTCTCGCGGAAGGCCCCGTAAACGGGGTACGCTAAGCCTAAGCGGTTTTCAAGAAGGCGCAAGTGACGCGGAAGGATTCCAAGTATTCCTCTCGCCCAACCGCGCCTAACCGCAGTGGCGTCCGGTGCGTTACATGCCCCGTAAACGTTGGAACGCCATAACTTTGCCGTCTGAACTCCGATTGGGGCAAACTTTTTTCATTTCGGGTGTCTTCTCGAGACCTACGCGCACCAAAGACCCGTAGGGCCTTTGGCCCGTTCATTGACCCTAGAAGCGGCCCCTCGGGCAGCTTTTGCATCGACGCCGCCCCGAACGGCGTTTCCGGAAAAAGGAAGGGAGGAGCGGCAAAAGGGGTGCAACACGAGGACTTCCCAGAGGTCACCCATCCTAGTACTACTCTCGCCCAAGCACGCTTAATCGCGGAGTTCTGATGGGATCCGGTGCATTAGTGCCGGTATGATCGCACCCATGAAACCTTTGCGGAATAAATGTTTTATACCTTACCCTCTCGCGGAAGGCCCCGTAAACGGGTACGCTAAGCCTAAGCGGTTTTCAAGAAGGCGCAAGTGACGCGGAAGGATTCCAAGTATTCCTCTCGCCCAACCGCGCCTAACCGCAGTGGCGTCCGGTGCGTTACATGCCCCGTAAACGTTGGAACGCCATAACTTTGCCGTCTGAACTCCGATTGGGGCAAACTTTTTTCATTTCGGGTGTCTTCTCGAGACCTACGCGCACCAAAGACCCGTAGGGCCTTTGGCCCGTTCATTGACCCTAGAAGCGGCCCCTCGGGCAGCTTTTGCATCGACGTCGCCCCGAACGGCGTTTCCGGGAAAAAGGAAGGGAGGAGCGGCAAAGGGGTGCAACACGAGGACTTCCCAGAGGTCACCCATCCTAGTACTACTCTCGCCCAAGCACGCTTAACTCGCGGAGTTCTGATGGGATCCGTGCATTAGTGCCGGTATGATCGCACCCATGAAACCTTTGCGGAATAAATGTTTTATACCTTACCCTCTCGCGGAAGGCCCCGTAAACGGGTACGCTAAGCCTAAGCGGTTTTCAAGAAGGCGCAAGTGACGCGGAAGGATTCCAAGTATTCCTCTCGCCCAACCGCGCCTAACCGCAGTGGCGTCCGGTGCGTTACATGCCCCGTAAACGTTGGAACGCCATAACTTTGCCGTCTGAACTCCGATTGGGGCAAACTTTTTTCATTTCGGGTGTCTTCTCGAGACCTACGCGCACCAAAGACCCGTAGGGCCTTTGGCCCGTTCATTGACCCTAGAAGCGGCCCCTCGGGCAGCTTTTGCATCGACGTCGCCCCGAACGGCGTTTCCGGGAAAAAGGAAGGGAGGAGCGGCAAAAGGGGTGCAACACGAGGACTTCCCAGGAGGTCACCCATCCTAGTACTACTCTCGCCCAAGCACGCTTAACTCGCGGAGTTCTGATGGGATCCGGTGCATTAGTGCCGGTATGATCGCACCCATGAAACCTTTGCGGAATAAATGTTTTATACCTTACCCCTCTCGCGGAAGGCCCCGTAAACGGGTACGCTAAGCCTAAGCGGTTTTCAAGAAGGCGCAAGTGACGCGGAAGGATTCCAAGTATTCCTCTCGCCCAACCGCGCCTAACCGCAGGGCGTCCGGTGCGTTACATGCCCCGTAAACGTTGGAACGCCATAACTTTGCCGTCTGAACTCCGATTGGGGCAAACTTTTTTTCATTTCGGGTGTCTTCTCGAGACCTACGCGCACCAAAGACCCGTAGGGCCTTTGGCCCGTTCATTGACCCTAGAAGCGGCCCCTCGGGCAGCTTTTGCATCGACGTCGCCCCGAACGGCGTTTCCGGGAAAAAGGAAGGGAGGAGCGGCAAAAGGGGTGCAACACGAGGACTTCCCAGAGGTCACCCATCCTAGTACTACTCTCGCCCAAGCACGCTTAATCGCGGAGTTCTGATGGGATCCGTGCATTAGTGCCGGTATGATCGCACCCATGAAACCTTTGCGGAATAAATGTTTTATACCTTACCCCTCTCGCGGAAGGCCCCGTAAACGGGTACGCTAAGCCTAAGCGGTTTTCAAGAAGGCGCAAGTGACGCGGAAGGATTCCAAGTATTCCTCTCGCCCAACCGCGCCTAACCGCAGTGGCGTCCGGTGCGTTACATGCCCCGTAAACGTTGGAACGCCATAACTTTGCCGTCTGAACTCCGATCGGGGCAAACTTTTTTCATTTCGGGTGTCTTCTCGAGACCTACGCGCACCAAAGACCCGTAGGGCCTTTGGCCCGTTCATTGACCCTAGAAGCGGCCCCTCGGGCAGCTTTTGCATCGACGTCGCCCCGAACGGCGTTTCCGGGAAAAAGGAAGGGAGGAGCGGCAAAAGGGGTGCAACACGAGGACTTCCCAGAGGTCACCCATCCTAGTACTACTCTCGCCCAAGCACGCTTAACTCGCGGAGTTCTGATGGGATCCGTGCATTAGTGCCGGTATGATCGCACCCATGAAACCTTTGCGAATAAATGTTTTATACCTTACCCTCTCGCGGAAGGCCCCGTAAACGGGTACGCTAAGCCTAAGCGGTTTTCAAGAAGGCGCAAGTGACGCGGAAGGATTCCAAGTATTCCTCTCGCCCAACCGCGCCTAACCGCAGGGCGTCCGGTGCGTTACATGCCCCGTAAACGTTGGAACGCCATAACTTTGCCGCTCTGAACTCCGATTGGGGCAAACTTTTTTCATTTCGGGTGTCTTCTCGAGACCTACGCGCACCAAAGACCCGTAGGGCCTTTGGCCCGTTCATTGACCCTAGAAGCGGCCCCTCGGGCAGCTTTTGCATCGACGTCGCCCCGAACGGCGTTTCCGGAAAAAGGAAGGGAGGAGCGGCAAAAGGGGTGCAACACGAGGACTTCCCAGGAGGTCACCCATCCTAGTACTACTCTCGCCCAAGCACGCTTAACTCGCGGAGTTCTGATGGGATCCGGTGCATTAGTGCTGGTATGATCGCACCCATGAAACCTTTGCGGAATAAATGTTTTATACCTTACCCCTCTCGCGGAAGGCCCCGTAAACGGGTACGCTAAGCCTAAGCGGTTTTCAAGAAGGCGCAAGTGACGCGGAAGGATTCCAAGTATTCCTCTCGCCCAACCGCGCCTAACCGCAGTGGCGTCCGGTGCGTTACATGCCCCGTAAACGTTGGAACGCCATAACTTTGCCGCTCTGAACTCCGATTGGGGCAAACTTTTTTCATTTCGGGTGTCTTCTCGAGACCTACGCGCACCAAAGACCCGTAGGGCCTTTGGCCCGTTCATTGACCCTAGAAGCGGCCCCTCGGGCAGCTTTTGCATCGACGTCGCCCCGAACGGCGTTTCCGGAAAAAGGAAGGGAGGAGCGGCAAAAGGGGTGCAACACGAGGACTTCCCAGAGGTCACCCATCCTAGTACTACTCTCGCCCAAGCACGCTTAATCGCGGAGTTCTGATGGGATCCGGTGCATTAGTGCCGGTATGATCGCACCCATGAAACCTTTGCGGAATAAATGTTTTATACCTTACCCTCTCGCGGAAGGCCCCGTAAACGGGTACGCTAAGCCTAAGCGGTTTTCAAGAAGGCGCAAGTGACGCGGAAGGATTCCAAGTATTCCTCTCGCCCAACCGCGCCTAACCGCAGGCGTCCGGTGCGTTACATGCCCCGTAAACGTTGGAACGCCATAACTTTGCCGTCTGAACTCCGATTGGGGCAAACTTTTTTCATTTCGGGTGTCTTCTCGAGACCTACGCGCACCAAAGACCCGTAGGGCCTTTGGCCCGTTCATTGACCCTAGAAGCGGCCCCTCGGGCAGCTTTTGCATCGACGTCGCCCCGAACGGCGTTTCCGGGAAAAAGGAAGGGAGGAGCGGCAAAAGGGGTGCAACACGAGGACTTCCCAGGAGGTCACCCATCCTAGTACTACTCTCGCCCAAGCACGCTTAACTCGCGGAGTTCTGATGGGATCCGGTGCATTAGTGCCGGTATGATCGCACCCATGAAACCTTTGCGGAATAAATGTTTTATACCTTACCCTCTCGCGGAAGGCCCCGTAAACGGGTACGCTAAGCCTAAGCGGTTTTCAAGAAGGCGCAAGTGACGCGGAAGGATTCCAAGTATTCCTCTCGCCCAACCGCGCCTAACCGCAGGGCGTCCGGTGCGTTACATGCCCCGTAAACGTTGGAACGCCATAACTTTGCCGTCTGAACTCCGATTGGGGCAAACTTTTTTCATTTCGGGTGTCTTCTCGAGACCTACGCGCACCAAAGACCCGTAGGGCCTTTGGCCCGTTCATTGACCCTAGAAGCGGCCCCTCGGGCAGCTTTTGCATCGACGTCGCCCCGAACGGCGTTTCCGGAAAAAGGAAGGGAGGAGCGGCAAAAGGGGTGCAACACGAGGACTTCCCAGGAGGTCACCCATCCTAGTACTACTCTCGCCCAAGCACGCTTAACTCGCGGAGTTCTGATGGGATCCGGTGCATTAGTGCCGGTATGATCGCACCCATGAAACCTTTGCGAATAAATGTTTTATACCTTACCCTCTCGCGGAAGGCCCCGTAAACGGGGTACGCTAAGCCTAAGCGGTTTTCAAGAAGGCGCAAGTGACGCGGAAGGATTCCAAGTATTCCTCTCGCCCAACCGCGCCTAACCGCAGTGGCGTCCGGTGCGTTACATGCCCCGTAAACGTTGGAACGCCATAACTTTGCCGTCTGAACTCCGATTGGGGCAAACTTTTTTCATTTCGGGTGTCTTCTCGAGACCTACGCGCACCAAAGACCCGTAGGGCCTTTGGCCCGTTCATTGACCCTAGAAGCGGCCCCTCGGGCAGCTTTTGCATCGACGTCGCCCCGAACGGCGTTTCCGGAAAAAGGAAGGGAGGAGCGGCAAAAGGGGTGCAACACGAGGACTTCCCAGGAGGTCACCCATCCTAGTACTACTCTCGCCCAAGCACGCTTAACTCGCGGAGTTCTGATGGGATCCGGTGCATTAGTGCCGGTATGATCGCACCCATGAAACCTTTGCGGAATAAATGTTTTATACCTTACCCTCTCGCGGAAGGCCCCGTAAACGGGGTACGCTAAGCCTAAGCGGTTTTCAAGAAGGCGCAAGTGACGCGGAAGGATTCCAAGTATTCCTCTCGCCCAACCGCGCCTAACCGCAGGCGTCCGGTGCGTTACATGCCCCGTAAACGTTGGAACGCCATAACTTTGCCGTCTGAACTCCGATTGGGGCAAACTTTTTTCATTTCGGGTGTCTTCTCGAGACCTACGCGCACCAAAGACCCGTAGGGCCTTTGGCCCGTTCATTGACCCTAGAAGCGGCCCCTCGGGCAGCTTTTGCATCGACGCCGCCCCGAACGGCGTTTCCGGGAAAAAGGAAGGGAGGAGCGGCAAAAGGGGTGCAACACGAGGACTTCCCATGAGGTCACCCATCCTAGTACTACTCTCGCCCAAGCACGCTTAACTCGCGGAGTTCTGATGGGATCCGGTGCATTAGTGCCGGTATGATCGCACCCATGAAACCTTTGCGGAATAAATGTTTTATACCTTACCCTCTCGCGGAAGGCCCCGTAAACGGGGTACGCTAAGCCTAAGCGGTTTTCAAGAAGGCGCAAGTGACGCGGAAGGATTCCAAGTATTCCTCTCGCCCAACCGCGCCTAACCGCAGTGGCGTCCGGTGCGTTACATGCCCCGTAAACGTTGGAACGCCATAACTTTGCCGTCTGAACTCCGATTGGGGCAAACTTTTTTCATTTCGGGTGTCTTCTCGAGACCTACGCGCACCAAAGACCCGTAGGGCCTTTGGCCCGTTCATTGACCCTAGAAGCGGCCCCTCGGGCAGCTTTTGCATCGACGCCGCCCCGAACGGCGTTTCCGGAAAAAGGAAGGGAGGAGCGGCAAAAGGGGTGCAACACGAGGACTTCCCAGGAGGTCACCCATCCTAGTACTACTCTCGCCCAAGCACGCTTAACTCGCGGAGTTCTGATGGGATCCGGTGCATTAGTGCCGGTATGATCGCACCCATGAAACCTTTGCGAATAAATGTTTTATACCTTACCCTCTCGCGGAAGGCCCCGTAAACGGGTACGCTAAGCCTAAGCGGTTTTCAAGAAGGCGCAAGTGACGCGGAAGGATTCCAAGTATTCCTCTCGCCCAACCGCGCCTAACCGCAGGCGTCCGGTGCGTTACATGCCCCGTAAACGTTGGAACGCCATAACTTTGCCGTCTGAACTCCGATTGGGGCAAACTTTTTTCATTTCGGGTGTCTTCTCGAGACCTACGCGCACCAAAGACCCGTAGGGCCTTTGGCCCGTTCATTGACCCTAGAAGCGGCCCCTCGGGCAGCTTTTGCATCGACGCCGCCCCGAACGGCGTTTCCGGGAAAAAGGAAGGGAGGAGCGGCAAAAGGGGTGCAACACGAGGACTTCCCAGAGGTCACCCATCCTAGTACTACTCTCGCCCAAGCACGCTTAACTCGCGGAGTTCTGATGGGATCCGGTGCATTAGTGCCGGTATGATCGCACCCATGAAACCTTTGCGAATAAATGTTTTATACCTTACCCTCTCGCGGAAGGCCCCGTAAACGGGGTACGCTAAGCCTAAGCGGTTTTCAAGAAGGCGCAAGTGACGCGGAAGGATTCCAAGTATTCCTCTCGCCCAACCGCGCCTAACCGCAGGCGTCCGGTGCGTTACATGCCCCGTAAACGTTGAACGCCATAACTTTGCCGTCTGAACTCCGATTGGGGCAAACTTTTTTCATTTCGGGTGTCTTCTCGAGACCTACGCGCACCAAAGACCCGTAGGGCCTTTGGCCCGTTCATTGACCCTAGAAGCGGCCCCTCGGGCAGCTTTTGCATCGACGCCGCCCCGAACGGCGTTTCCGGAAAAAGGAAGGGAGGAGCGGCAAAAGGGGTGCAACACGAGGACTTCCCAGGAGGTCACCCATCCTAGTACTACTCTCGCCCAAGCACGCTTAATCGCGGAGTTCTGATGGGATCCGGTGCATTAGTGCCGGTATGATCGCACCCATGAAACCTTTGCGAATAAATGTTTTATACCTTACCCTCTCGCGGAAGGCCCCGTAAACGGGGTACGCTAAGCCTAAGCGGTTTTCAAGAAGGCGCAAGTGACGCGGAAGGATTCCAAGTATTCCTCTCGCCCAACCGCGCCTAACCGCAGTGGCGTCCGGTGCGTTACATGCCCCGTAAACGTTGGAACGCCATAACTTTGCCGCTCTGAACTCCGATCGGGGCAAACTTTTTTCATTTCGGGTGTCTTCTCGAGACCTACGCGCACCAAAGACCCGTAGGGCCTTTGGCCCGTTCATTGACCCTAGAAGCGGCCCCTCGGGCAGCTTTTGCATCGACGTCGCCCCGAACGGCGTTTCCGGGAAAAAGGAAGGGAGGAGCGGCAAAAGGGGTGCAACACGAGGACTTCCCATGAGGTCACCCATCCTAGTACTACTCTCGCCCAAGCACGCTTAACTCGCGGAGTTCTGATGGGATCCGTGCATTAGTGCCGGTATGATCGCACCCATGAAACCTTTGCGAATAAATGTTTTATACCTTACCCCTCTCGCGGAAGGCCCCGTAAACGGGGTACGCTAAGCCTAAGCGGTTTTCAAGAAGGCGCAAGTGACGCGGAAGGATTCCAAGTATTCCTCTCGCCCAACCGCGCCTAACCGCAGGCGTCCGGTGCGTTACATGCCCCGTAAACGTTGGAACGCCATAACTTTGCCGTCTGAACTCCGATTGGGGCAAACTTTTTTCATTTCGGGTGTCTTCTCGAGACCTACGCGCACCAAAGACCCGTAGGGCCTTTGGCCCGTTCATTGACCCTAGAAGCGGCCCCTCGGGCAGCTTTTGCATCGACGCCGCCCCGAACGGCGTTTCCGGAAAAAGGAAGGGAGGAGCGGCAAAAGGGGTGCAACACGAGGACTTCCCATGAGGTCACCCATCCTAGTACTACTCTCGCCCAAGCACGCTTAACTCGCGGAGTTCTGATGGGATCCGTGCATTAGTGCCGGTATGATCGCACCCATGAAACCTTTGCGGAATAAATGTTTTATACCTTACCCTCTCGCGGAAGGCCCCGTAAACGGGTACGCTAAGCCTAAGCGGTTTTCAAGAAGGCGCAAGTGACGCGGAAGGATTCCAAGTATTCCTCTCGCCCAACCGCGCCTAACCGCAGGCGTCCGGTGCGTTACATGCCCCGTAAACGTTGGAACGCCATAACTTTGCCGTCTGAACTCCGATTGGGGCAAACTTTTTTCATTTCGGGTGTCTTCTCGAGACCTACGCGCACCAAAGACCCGTAGGGCCTTTGGCCCGTTCATTGACCCTAGAAGCGGCCCCTCGGGCAGCTTTTGCATCGACGTCGCCCCGAACGGCGTTTCCGGAAAAAGGAAGGGAGGAGCGGCAAAAGGGGTGCAACACGAGGACTTCCCAGAGGTCACCCATCCTAGTACTACTCTCGCCCAAGCACGCTTAATCAGCGGAGTTCTGATGGGATCCGGTGCATTAGTGCCGGTATGATCGCACCCATGAAACCTTTGCGAATAAATGTTTTATACCTTACCCTCTCGCGGAAGGCCCTCGTAAACGGGGTACGCTAAGCCTAAGCGGTTTTCAAGAAGGCGCAAGTGACGCGGAAGGATTCCAAGTATTCCTCTCGCCCAACCGCGCCTAACCGCAGGGCGTCCGGTGCGTTACATGCCCCGTAAACGTTGGAACGCCATAACTTTGCCGTCTGAACTCCGATTGGGGCAAACTTTTTTCATTTCGGGTGTCTTCTCGAGACCTACGCGCACCAAAGACCCGTAGGGCCTTTGGCCCGTTCATTGACCCTAGAAGCGGCCCCTCGGGCAGCTTTTGCATCGACGTCGCCCCGAACGGCGTTTCCGGGAAAAAGGAAGGGAGGAGCGGCAAAAGGGGTGCAACACGAGGACTTCCCAGGAGGTCACCCATCCTAGTACTACTCTCGCCCAAGCACGCTTAACTCGCGGAGTTCTGATGGGATCCGGTGCATTAGTGCCGGTATGATCGCACCCATGAAACCTTTGCGAATAAATGTTTTATACCTTACCCCTCTCGCGAAGGCCCCGTAAACGGGTACGCTAAGCCTAAGCGGTTTTCAAGAAGGCGCAAGTGACGCGGAAGGATTCCAAGTATTCCTCTCGCCCAACCGCGCCTAACCGCAGGCGTCCGGTGCGTTACATGCCCCGTAAACGTTGGAACGCCATAACTTTGCCGTCGGAACTCCGATTGGGGCAAACTTTTTTCATTTCGGGTGTCTTCTCGAGACCTACGCGCACCAAAGACCCGTAGGGCCTTTGGCCCGTTCATTGACCCTAGAAGCGGCCCCTCGGGCAGCTTTTGCATCGACGTCGCCCCGAACGGCGTTTCCGGAAAAAGGAAGGGAGGAGCGGCAAAAGGGGTGCAACACGAGGACTTCCCAGGAGGTCACCCATCCTAGTACTACTCTCGCCCAAGCACGCTTAACTCGCGGAGTTCTGATGGGATCCGGTGCATTAGTGCTGGTATGATCGCACCCATGAAACCTTTGCGGAATAAATGTTTTATACCTTACCCTCTCGCGGAAGGCCCCAGTAAACGGGTACGCTAAGCCTAAGCGGTTTTCAAGAAGGCGCAAGTGACGCGGAAGGATTCCAAGTATTCCTCTCGCCCAACCGCGCCTAACCGCAGGGCGTCCGGTGCGTTACATGCCCCGTAAACGTTGGAACGCCATAACTTTGCCGCCTGAACTCCGATTGGGCAAACTTTTTTTCATTTCGGGTGTCTTCTCGAGACCTACGCGCACCAAAGACCCGTAGGGCCTTTGGCCCGTTCATCGACCCTAGAAGCGGCCCCTCGGGCAGCTTTTGCATCGACGCCGCCCCGAACGGCGCTTCCGGGAAAAAGGAAGGGAGGAGCGGCAAAGGGGTGCAACACGAGGACTTCCCAGGAGGTCACCCATCCTAGTACTACTCTCGCCCAAGCACGCTTAATCAAGGAGTTCTGATGGGATCCGGTGCATTAGTGCTGGTATGATCGCACCCATGAAACCTTTGCGGAATAAATGTTTTATACCTTACCCTCTCGCGGAAGGCCCCGTAAACGGGTACGCTAAGCCTAAGCGGTTTTCAAGAAGGCGCAAGTGACGCGGAAGGATTCCAAGTATTCCTCTCGCCCAACCGCGCCTAACCGCAGGGCGTCCGGTGCGTTACATGCCCCGTAAACGTTGGAACGCCATAACTTTGCCGTCTGAACTCCGATTGGGGCAAACTTTTTTTCATTTCGGGTGTCTTCTCGAGACCTACGCGCACCAAAGACCCGTAGGGCCTTTGGCCCGTTCATTGACCCTAGAAGCGGCCCCTCGGGCAGCTTTTGCATCGACGCCGCCCCGAACGGCGTTTCCGGGAAAAAGGAAGGGAGGAGCGGCAAAAGGGGTGCAACACGAGGACTTCCCAGAGGTCACCCATCCTAGTACTACTCTCGCCCAAGCACGCTTAACCGCGGAGTTCGATGGGATCCGGTGCATTAGTGCCGGTATGATCGCACCCATGAAACCTTTGCGAATAAATGTTTTATACCTTACCCTCTCGCGGAAGGCCCCAGTAACGGGTACGCTAAGCCTAAGCGGTTTTCAAGAAGGCGCAAGTGACGCGGAAGGATTCCAAGTATTCCTCTCGCCCAACCGCGCCTAACCGCAGTGGCGTCCGGTGCGTTACATGCCCCGTAAACGTTGGAACGCCATAACTTTGCCGCCGGAACTCCGATTGGGGCAAACTTTTTTCATTTCGGGTGTCTTCCGAGACCTACGCGCACCAAAGACCCGTAGGGCCTTTGGCCCGTTCATTGACCCTAGAAGCGGCCCCTCGGGCAGCTTTTGCATCGACGCCGCCCCGAACGGCGTTTCCGGGAAAAAGGAAGGGAGGAGCGGCAAAAGGGGTGCAACACGAGGACTTCCCAGGAGGTCACCCATCCTAGTACTACTCTCGCCCAAGCACGCTTAACTCGCGGAGTTCTGATGGGATCCGGTGCATTAGTGCCGGTATGATCGCACCCATGAAACCTTTCGTGAATAAATGTTTTATACCTTACCCTCTCGCGGAAGGCCCCGTAAACGGGGTACGCTAAGCCTAAGCGGTTTTCAAGAAGGCGCAAGTGACGCGGAAGGATTCCAAGTATTCCTCTCGCCCAACCGCGCCTAACCAGCAGTGGCGTCCGGTGCGTTACATGCCCCGTAAACGCTGGAACGCCATAACTTTGCCGCTCTGAACTCCGATCGGGGCAAACTTTTTTTCATTTCGGGTGTCTTCTCGAGACCTACGCGCACCAAAGACCCGTAGGGCCTTTGGCCCGTTCATTGACCCTAGAAGCGGCCCCTCGGGCAGCTTTTGCATCGACGCCGCCCGAACGGCGTTTCCGGAAAAAGGAAGGGAGGAGCGGCAAAGGGGTGCAACACGAGGACTTCCCAGAGGTCACCCATCCTAGTACTACTCTCGCCCAAGCACGCTTAACTGCGGAGTTCTGATGGGATCCGGTGCATTAGTGCTGGTATGATCGCACCCATGAAACCTTTGCGGAATAAATGTTTTATACCTTACCCCTCTCGCGGAAGGCCCCGTAAACGTGGTACGCTAAGCCTAAGCGGTTTTCAAGAAGGCGCAAGTGACGCGGAAGGATTCCAAGTATTCCTCTCGCCCAACCGCGCCTAACCGCAGTGGCGTCCGGTGCGTTACATGCCCCGTAAACGTTGGAACGCCATAACTTTGCCGTCTGAACTCCGATTGGGGCAAACTTTTTTTCATTTCGGGTGTCTTCTCGAGACCTACGCGCACCAAAGACCCGTAGGGCCTTTGGCCCGTTCATTGACCCTAGAAGCGGCCCTCGGGCAGCTTTTGCATCGACGTCGCCCCGAACGGCGTTTCCGGGAAAAAGGAAGGGAGGAGCGGCAAAAGGGGTGCAACACGAGGACTTCCCAGGAGGTCACCCATCCTAGTACTACTCTCGCCCAAGCACGCTTAATCAGCGGAGTTCTGATGGGATCCTGTGCATTAGTGCCGGTATGATCGCACCCATGAAACCTTTGCGAATAAATGTTTTATACCTTACCCTCTCGCGGAAGGCCCCGTAAACGGGTACGCTAAGCCTAAGCGGTTTTCAAGAAGGCGCAAGTGACGCGGAAGGATTCCAAGTATTCCTCTCGCCCAACCGCGCCTAACCGCAGGGCGTCCGGTGCGTTACATGCCCCGTAAACGTTGGAACGCCATAACTTTGCCGTCGGAACTCCGATCGGGCAAACTTTTTTTCATTTCGGGTGTCTTCTCGAGACCTACGCGCACCAAAGACCCGTAGGGCCTTTGGCCCGTTCATCGACCCTAGAAGCGGCCCCTCGGGCAGCTTTTGCATCGACGCCGCCCCGAACGGCGTTTCCGGGAAAAGGAAGGGAGGAGCGGCAAAGGGGTGCAACACGAGGACTTCCCAGGAGGTCACCCATCCTAGTACTACTCTCGCCCAAGCACGCTTAATCAATGGAGTTCCGATGGGATCCGTGCATTAGTGCCGGTATGATCGCACCCATGAAACCTTGCGTGAATAAATGTTTTATACCTTACCCTCTCGCGGAAGGCCCCGTAAACGGGGTACGCTAAGCCTAAGCGGTTTTCAAGAAGGCGCAAGTGACGCGGAAGGATTCCAAGTATTCCTCTCGCCCAACCGCGCCTAACCGAGTAGGCGTCCGGTGCGTTACATGCCCCGTAAACGTTGGAACGCCATAACTTTGCCGCCTGAACTCCGATCGGGGCAAACTTTTTTTCATTTCTGGTGTCTTCTCGAGACCTACGCGCACCAAAGACCCGTAGGGCCTTTGGCCCGTTCATTGACCCTAGAAGCGGCCCCTCGGGCAGCTTTTGCATCGACGTCGCCCCGAACGGCGTTTCCGGAAAAAGGAAGGGAGGAGCGGCAAAAGGGGTGCAACACGAGGACTTCCCAGGAGGTCACCCATCCTAGTACTACTCTCGCCCAAGCACGCTTAACTCGCGGAGTTCTGATGGGATCCGGTGCATTAGTGCTGGTATGATCGCACCCATGAAACCTTTGCGGAATAAATGTTTTATACCTTACCCCTCTCGCGAAGGCCCCGTAAACTGGGTACGCTAAGCCTAAGCGGTTTTCAAGAAGGCGCAAGTGACGCGGAAGGATTCCAAGTATTCCTCTCGCCCAACCGCGCCTAACCGCAGTGGCGTCCGGTGCGTTACATGCCCCGTAAACGTTGGAACGCCATAACTTTGCCTGTCTGGAACTCCGATTGGGCAAACTTTTTTCATTTCGGGTGTCTTCTCGAGACCTACGCGCACCAAAGACCCGTGAGGGCCTTTGGCCCGTTCATTGACCCTAGAAGCGGCCCCTCGGGCAGCTTTTGCATCGACTGCCGCCCGAACGGCGTTTCCGGGAAAAAGGAAGGGAGGAGCGGCAAAGGGGTGCAACACGAGGACTTCCCAGGAGGTCACCCATCCTAGTACTACTCTGCCCAAGCACGCTTAATCGCGGAGTTCTGATGGGATCCGGTGCATTAGTGCTGGTATGATCGCACCCATGAAACCTTTGCGAATAAATGTTTTATACCTTACCCTCTCGCGGAAGGCCCCGTAAACGGGGCACGCCTAAGCCTGCTTTCAAGAAGGCGCAAGTGACGCGAAGGATTCCAAGTATTCCTCTCGCCCAACCGCGCCTAATCGCAGTGGCGTCCGTGCGTTACATGCCCCGTAAACGTTGGAACGCCATAACTTTGCCGCTCTGAACTCCGATCAGGCAAACTTTTTTCATTTCTGGTGTCTTCTCGAGACCTACGCGCACCAAAGACCCGTAGGGCCTTTGGCTCCGTTCATTGACCCTAGAAGCGGCCCCTCGGGCAGCTTTTGCATCGACGCCGCCCCGAACGGCGCTTCCGGGAAAAAGGAAGGAGGAGCGGCAAAAGGGGTGCAACACGAGGACTTCCCAGGAGGTCACCCATCCTAGTACTACTCTCGCCCAAGCACGCTTAATCGCGGAGTTCTGATGGGATCCGGTGCATTAGTGCCGGTATGATCGCACCCATGAAACCTTTGCGGAATAAATGTTTTATACCTTACCCTCTCGCGGAAGGCCCCGTAAACGGGGTACGCTAAGCCTAAGCGGTTTTCAAGAAGGCGCAAGTGACGCGGAAGGATTCCAAGTATTCCTCTCGCCCAACCGCGCCTAACCGCAGGGCGTCCGGTGCGTTACATGCCCCGTAAACGTTGGAACGCCATAACTTTGCCGTCGGAACTCCGATTGGGGCAAACTTTTTTTCATTTCGGGTGTCTTCTCGAGACCTACGCGCACCAAAGACCCGTAGGGCCTTTGGCCCGTTTCATTGACCCTAGAAGCGGCCCCTCGGGCAGCTTTGCATCGACGTCGCCCCGAACGGCGTTTCCGGAAAAAGGAAGGGAGGAGCGGCAAAAGGGGTGCAACACGAGGACTTCCTCAGAGGTCACCCATCCTAGTACTACTCTCGCCCAAGCACGCTTAATCGCGGAGTTCTGATGGGATCCGGCATTAGTGCTGGTATGATCGCACCCATGAAACCTTTGCGGAATAAATGTTTTATACCTTACCCCTCTCGCGGAAGGCCCTCAGAACGGGGTACGCTAAGCCTAAGCGGTTTTCAAGAAGGCGCAAGTGACGCGGAAGGATTCCAAGTATTCCTCTCGCCCAACCGCGCCTAACCGCAGGCGTCCGGTGCGTTACATGCCCCGTAAACGTTGAACGCCATAACTTTGCCGTCTGAACTCCGATCGGGGCAAACTTTTTTCATTTCGGTGTCTTCTCGAGACCTACGCGCACCAAAGACCCGTAGGGCCTTTGGCCCGTTCATTGACCCTAGAAGCGGCCCCTCGGGCAGCTTTTGCATCGACGTCGCCCGAACGGCGTTTCCGGAAAAAGGAAGGGAGGAGCGGCAAAGGGGTGCAACACGAGGACTTCCCAGGAGGTCACCCATCCTAGTACTACTCTCGCCCAAGCACGCTTAATCGCGGAGTTCGATGGGATCCGGTGCATTAGTGCTGGTATGATCGCACCCATGAAACCTTTGCGAATAAATGTTTTATACCTTACCCCTCTGCGGAAGGCCCCGTAAACGGGGTACGCTAAGCCTAAGCGGTTTTCAAGAAGGCGCAAGTGACGCGGAAGGATTCCAAGTATTCCTCTCGCCCAACCGCGCCTAACCGCAGTGGCGTCCGGTGCGTTACATGCCCCGTAAACGTTGGAACGCCATAACTTTGCCGTCTGAACTCCGATTGGGGCAAACTTTTTTTCATTTCGGGTGTCTTCTCGAGACCTACGCGCACCAAAGACCCGTAGGGCCTTTGGCCCGTTCATTGACCCTAGAAGCGGCCCCTCGGGCAGCTTTTGCATCGACGTCGCCCCGAACGGCGTTTCCGGAAAAGGAAGGGAGGAGCGGCAAAGGGGTGCAACACGAGGACTTCCCAGAGGTCACCCATCCTAGTACTACTCTCGCCCAAGCACGCTTAACTCGCGGAGTTCGATGGGATCCGGTGCATTAGTGCTCGGTATGATCGCACCCATGAAACCTTTGCGAATAAATGTTTTATACCTTACCCTCCGCGGAAGGCCCCGTAAACGGGTACGCTAAGCCTAAGCGGTTTTCAAGAAGGCGCAAGTGACGCGGAAGGATTCCAAGTATTCCTCTCGCCCAACCGCGCCTAACCGCAGTGGCGTCCGGTGCGTTACATGCCCCGTAAACGTTGGAACGCCATAACTTTGCCGTCGGAACTCCGATTGGGGCAAACTTTTTTTCATTTCGGGTGTCTTCTCGAGACCTACGCGCACCAAAGACCCGTAGGGCCTTTGGCCCGTTCATTGACCCTAGAAGCGGCCCTCGGGCAGCTTTTGCATCGACGCCGCCCCGAACGGCGTTTCCGGAAAAAGGAAGGGAGGAGCGGCAAAAGGGGTGCAACACGAGGACTTCCCGGGAGGTCACCCATCCTAGTACTACTCTCGCCCAAGCACGCTTAATCAGCGGAGTTCTGATGGGATCCGGTGCATTAGTGCCGGTATGATCGCACCCATGAAACCTTTGCGAATAAATGTTTTATACCTTACCCCTCTCGCGGAAGGCCCCGTAAACGGGTACGCTAAGCCTAAGCGGTTTTCAAGAAGGCGCAAGTGACGCGGAAGGATTCCAAGTATTCCTCTCGCCCAACCGCGCCTAACCGTGCAGGCGTCCGGTGCGCTACATGCCCCGTAAACGTTGAACGCCTATAACTTGCCGCCTGAACTCCGATTGGGGCAAACTTTTTTCATTTCGGGTGTCTTCTCGAGACCTACGCGCACCAAAGACCCGTAGGGCCTTTGGCCCGTTCATTGACCCTAGAAGCGGCCCCTCGGGCAGCTTTTGCATCGACGTCGCCCCCGAATCCGCGCTTCCGGAAAAAGGAAGGGAGGAGCGGCAAAAGGGGTGCAACACGAGGACTTCCCAGAGGTCACCCATCCTAGTACTACTCTCGCCCAAGCACGCTTAACTCACGGAGTTCGATGGGATCCGGTGCATTAGTGCTGGTATGATCGCACCCATGAAACCTTTGCGGAATAAATGTTTTATACCTTACCCTCTCGCGGAAGGCCCTCATGAACGGGTACGCTAAGCCTAAGCGGTTTTCAAGAAGGCGCAAGTGACGCGGAAGGATTCCAAGTATTCCTCTCGCCCAACCGCGCCTAACCGTAGGCGTCCGGTGCGTTACATGCCCCGTAAACGTTGGAACGCCATAACTTTGCCGGTCTGAACTCCGATTGGGGCAAACTTTTTTCATTTCGGGTGTCTTCTCGAGACCTACGCGCACCAAAGACCCGTAGGGCCTTTGGCCCGTTCATTGACCCTAGAAGCGGCCCCTCGGGCAGCTTTTGCATCGACGTCGCCCGAACGGCGTTTCCGGGAAAAAGGAAGGGAGGAGCGGCAAAGGGGTGCAACACGAGGACTTCCCTGTGAGGTCACCCATCCTAGTACTACTCTCGCCCAAGCACGCTTAATCAGCGGAGTTCTGATGGGATCCGGTGCATTAGTGCCGGTATGATCGCACCCATGAAACCTTTGCGAATAAATGTTTTATACCTTACCCCTCGCGGAAGGCCCCGTAAACGGGTACGCTAAGCCTAAGCGGTTTTCAAGAAGGCGCAAGTGACGCGGAAGGATTCCAAGTATTCCTCTCGCCCAACCGCGCCTAACCGCAGTGGCGTCCGGCTGCGTTACATGCCCCGTAAACGTTGGAACGCCATAACTTTGCCGTCTGGAACTCCGATTGGGGCAAACTTTTTTCATTTCGGGTGTCTTCTCGAGACCTACGCGCACCAAAGACCCGTGAGGGCCTTGGCCCGTTCATTGACCCTAGAAGCGGCCCCTCGGGCAGCTTTTGCATCGACGCCGCCCCGAACGGCGTTTCCGGAAAAAGGAAGGGAGGAGCGGCAAAAGGGGTGCAACACGAGGACTTCCCAGGAGGTCACCCATCCTAGTACTACTCTCGCCCAAGCACGCTTAACTGCGGAGTTCTGATGGGATCCGGTGCATTAGTGCTGGTATGATCGCACCCATGAAACCTTTGTGGAATAAATGTTTTATACCTTACCCTCTCGCGGAAGGCCCCAGTAAACGGGTACGCTAAGCCTAAGCGGTTTTCAAGAAGGCGCAAGTGACGCGGAAGGATTCCAAGTATTCCTCTCGCCCAACCGCGCCTAACCGCAGTGGCGTCCGGTGCGTTACATGCCCTCAGAACGTTGGAACGCCATAACTTTGCCGCCGGAACTCCGATTGGGGCAAACTTTTTTTCATTTCGGGTGTCTTCTCGAGACCTACGCGCACCAAAGACCTGTAGGGCCTTTGGCCCGTTCATTGACCCTAGAAGCGGCCCCTCGGGCAGCTTTTGCATCGACGTCGCCCCGAACGGCGTTTCCGGAAAAAGGAAGGGAGGAGCGGCAAAAGGGGTGCAACACGAGGACTTCCCGAGAGGTCACCCATCCTAGTACTACTCTCGCCCAAGCACGCTTAACTGCGGAGTTCTGATGGGATCCGTGCATTAGTGCTGGTATGATCGCACCCATGAAACCTTTGCGGAATAAATGTTTTATACCTTACCCTCTCGCGGAAGGCCCCGTAAACGGGGTACGCTAAGCCTAAGCGGTTTTCAAGAAGGCGCAAGTGACGCGGAAGGATTCCAAGTATTCCTCTCGCCCAACCGCGCCTAATCGTAGGCGTCCGGTGCGTTACATGCCCCGTGAACGTTGGAACGCCATAACTTTGCCGTCGGAACTCCGATTGGGGCAAACTTTTTTCATTTCGGGTGTCTTCTCGAGACCTACGCGCACCAAAGACCCGTAGGGCCTTTGGCCCGTTCATTGACTCCTAGAAGCGGCCCCTCGGGCAGCTTTTGCATCGACGTCGCCCCCGAACCGGCGTTTCCGGGAAAAAGGAAGGGAGGAGCGGCAAAAGGGGTGCAACACGAGGACTTCCCGGAGGTCACCCATCCTAGTACTACTCTCGCCCAAGCACGCTTAACTCGCGGAGTTCTGATGGGATCCGGTGCATTAGTGCTGGTATGATCGCACCCATGAAACCTTTGCGGAATAAATGTTTTATACCTTACCCTCTCTGGAAGGCCCCGTAAACGGGGTACGCTAAGCCTAAGCGGTTTTCAAGAAGGCGCAAGTGACGCGGAAGGATTCCAAGTATTCCTCTCGCCCAACCGCGCCTAACCGCGCAGGCGTCCGGTGCGTTACATGCCCCGTAAACGTTGGAACGCCATAACTTTGCCGTCTGAACTCCGATTGGGGCAAACTTTTTCATTTCGGGTGTCTTCTCGAGACCTACGCGCACCAAAGACCCGTAGGGCCTTTGGCCCGTTCATTGACCCTAGAAGCGGCCCCTCGGGCAGCTTTTGCATCGACGTCGCCCCGAACGGCGTTTCCGGAAAAAGGAAGGGAGGAGCGGCAAAGGGGTGCAACACGAGGACTTCCCAGAGGTCACCCATCCTAGTACTACTCTCGCCCAAGCACGCTTAACTCGCGGAGTTCTGATGGGATCCGGTGCATTAGTGCTGGTATGATCGCACCCATGAAACCTTTGCGGAATAAATGTTTTATACCTTACCCCTCTGCGGAAGGCCCCGTAAACGGGTACGCTAAGCCTAAGCGGTTTTCAAGAAGGCGCAAGTGACGCGGAAGGATTCCAAGTATTCCTCTCGCCCAACCGCGCCTAACCGCAGGGCGTCCGGTGCGTTACATGCCCCGTAAACGTTGGAACGCCATAACTTTGCCGTCGGAACTCCGATTGGGGCAAACTTTTTTCATTTCGGGTGTCTTCTCGAGACCTACGCGCACCAAAGACCCGTAGGGCCTTTGGCCCGTTCATTGACCCTAGAAGCGGCCCCTCGGGCAGCTTTTGCATCGACGTCGCCCCGAACGGCGTTTCCGGGAAAAAGGAAGGGAGGAGCGGCAAAAGGGGTGCAACACGAGGACTTCCCGGGAGGTCACCCATCCTAGTACTACTCTCGCCCAAGCACGCTTAACTCGCGGAGTTCGATGGGATCCGGTGCATTAGTGCTGGTATGATCGCACCCATGAAACCTTTGCGGAATAAATGTTTTATACCTTACCCTCTCGCGGAAGGCCCCGTGAACGGGTACGCTAAGCCTAAGCGGTTTTCAAGAAGGCGCAAGTGACGCGGAAGGATTCCAAGTATTCCTCTCGCCCAACCGCGCCTAATCAGCAGGCGTCCGGTGCGTTACATGCCCCGTAAACGTTGGAACGCCATAACTTTGCCGTCTGAACTCCGATTGGGGCAAACTTTTTTCATTTCGGGTGTCTTCTCGAGACCTACGCGCACCAAAGACCCGTAGGGCCTTTGGCCCGTTCATTGACCCTAGAAGCGGCTCCTCGGGCAGCTTTTGCATCGACGTCGCCCCGAACGGCGTTTCCGGGAAAAAGGAAGGGAGGAGCGGCAAAAGGGGTGCAACACGAGGACTTCCCAGGAGGTCACCCATCCTAGTACTACTCTCGCCCAAGCACGCTTAATCGCGGAGTTCTGATGGGATCCGGTGCATTAGTGCTGGTATGATCGCACCCATGAAACCTTTGCGGAATAAATGTTTTATACCTTACCCTCTCGCGGAAGGCCCCATGAACGGGTACGCTAAGCCTAAGCGGTTTTCAAGAAGGCGCAAGTGACGCGGAAGGATTCCAAGTATTCCTCTCGCCCAACCGCGCCTAACCGCAGGGCGTCCGGTGCGTTACATGCCCCGTAAACGTTGGAACGCCATAACTTTGCCGTCTGAACTCCGATTGGGGCAAACTTTTTTTCATTTCGGGTGTCTTCTCGAGACCTACGCGCACCAAAGACCCGTAGGGCCTTTGGCCCGTTCATTGACCCTAGAAGCGGCCCCTCGGGCAGCTTTTGCATCGACGTCGCCCCGAACGGCGTTTCCGGGAAAAAGGAAGGGAGGAGCGGCAAAAGGGGTGCAACACGAGGACTTCCCAGAGGTCACCCATCCTAGTACTACTCTCGCCCAAGCACGCTTAACTCGCGGAGTTCTGATGGGATCCGGTGCATTAGTGCTGGTATGATCGCACCCATGAAACCTTTGCGGAATAAATGTTTTATACCTTACCCTCTCGCGGAAGGCCCCGTAAACGGGGTACGCTAAGCCTAAGCGGTTTTCAAGAAGGCGCAAGTGACGCGGAAGGATTCCAAGTATTCCTCTCGCCCAACCGCGCCTAACCGCAGTGGCGTCCGGTGCGTTACATGCCCCGTAAACGTTGGAACGCCATAACTTTGCCGTCTGAACTCCGATTGGGGCAAACTTTTTTCATTTCGGGTGTCTTCTCGAGACCTACGCGCACCAAAGACCCGTAGGGCCTTTGGCCCGTTCATTGACCCTAGAAGCGGCCCCTCGGGCAGCTTTTGCATCGACGTCGCCCCCGAACGGCGTTTCCGGGAAAAAGGAAGGGAGGAGCGGCAAAAGGGGTGCAACACGAGGACTTCCCAGGAGGTCACCCATCCTAGTACTACTCTCGCCCAAGCACGCTTAACTCACGGAGTTCTGATGGGATCCGGTGCATTAGTGCTGGTATGATCGCACCCATGAAACCTTTGCGGAATAAATGTTTTATACCTTACCCTCTCGCGGAAGGCCCCGTAAACGGGGTACGCTAAGCCTAAGCGGTTTTCAAGAAGGCGCAAGTGACGCGGAAGGATTCCAAGTATTCCTCTCGCCCAACCGCGCCTAACCGGCAGGGCGTCCGGTGCGTTACATGCCCCGTAAACGTTGGAACGCCATAACTTTGCCGTCTGAACTCCGATTGGGGCAAACTTTTTTCATTTCGGGTGTCTTCTCGAGACCTACGCGCACCAAAGACCCGTAGGGCCTTTGGCCCGTTCATTGACCCTAGAAGCGGCCCCTCGGGCAGCTTTTGCATCGACGTCGCCCCCGAACGGCGTTTCCGGGAAAAAGGAAGGGAGGAGCGGCAAAAGGGGTGCAACACGAGGACTTCCCAGGAGGTCACCCATCCTAGTACTACTCTCGCCCAAGCACGCTTAACTCGCGGAGTTCTGATGGGATCCGGTGCATTAGTGCCGGTATGATCGCACCCATGAAACCTTTGCGAATAAATGTTTTATACCTTACCCTCTCGCGGAAGGCCCCGTAAACGGGTACGCTAAGCCTAAGCGGTTTTCAAGAAGGCGCAAGTGACGCGGAAGGATTCCAAGTATTCCTCTCGCCCAACCGCGCCTAACCGCAGGGCGTCCGGTGCGTTACATGCCCCGTAAACGTTGGAACGCCATAACTTTGCCGTCTGAACTCCGATTGGGGCAAACTTTTTTCATTTCGGGTGTCTTCTCGAGACCTACGCGCACCAAAGACCCGTAGGGCCTTTGGCCCGTTCATTGACCCTAGAAGCGGCCCCTCGGGCAGCTTTTGCATCGACGTCGCCCCGAACGGCGTTTCCGGGAAAAAGGAAGGGAGGAGCGGCAAAAGGGGTGCAACACGAGGACTTCCCAGGAGGTCACCCATCCTAGTACTACTCTCGCCCAAGCACGCTTAACTCGCGGAGTTCCGATGGGATCCGGTGCATTAGTGCTGGTATGATCGCACCCATGAAACCTTTGCGGAATAAATGTTTTATACCTTACCCTCTCGCGGAAGGCCCCGTAAACGGGGTACGCTAAGCCTAAGCGGTTTTCAAGAAGGCGCAAGTGACGCGGAAGGATTCCAAGTATTCCTCTCGCCCAACCGCGCCTAACCGCAGTGGCGTCCGGTGCGTTACATGCCCCGTAAACGTTGGAACGCCATAACTTTGCCGTCTGAACTCCGATTGGGGCAAACTTTTTTTCATTTCGGGTGTCTTCTCGAGACCTACGCGCACCAAAGACCCGTAGGGCCTTTGGCCCGTTCATTGACCCTAGAAGCGGCCCCTCGGGCAGCTTTTGCATCGACGTCGCCCCGAACGGCGTTTCCGGAAAAAGGAAGGGAGGAGCGGCAAAAGGGGTGCAACACGAGGACTTCCCAGGAGGTCACCCATCCTAGTACTACTCTCGCCCAAGCACGCTTAACTCGCGGAGTTCTGATGGGATCCGGTGCATTAGTGCCGGTATGATCGCACCCATGAAACCTTTGCGGAATAAATGTTTTATACCTTACCCTCTCGCGGAAGGCCCCGTAAACGGGGTACGCTAAGCCTAAGCGGTTTTCAAGAAGGCGCAAGTGACGCGGAAGGATTCCAAGTATTCCTCTCGCCCAACCGCGCCTAACCGCAGGGCGTCCGGTGCGTTACATGCCCCGTAAACGTTGGAACGCCATAACTTTGCCGTCTGAACTCCGATTGGGGCAAACTTTTTTCATTTCGGGTGTCTTCTCGAGACCTACGCGCACCAAAGACCCGTAGGGCCTTTGGCCCGTTCATTGACCCTAGAAGCGGCCCCTCGGGCAGCTTTTGCATCGACGTCGCCCCCGAACGGCGTTTCCGGGAAAAAGGAAGGGAGGAGCGGCAAAAGGGGTGCAACACGAGGACTTCCCAGGAGGTCACCCATCCTAGTACTACTCTCGCCCAAGCACGCTTAATCGCGGAGTTCTGATGGGATCCGGTGCATTAGTGCCGGTATGATCGCACCCATGAAACCTTTGCGAATAAATGTTTTATACCTTACCCTCTCGCGGAAGGCCCCGTAAACGGGTACGCTAAGCCTAAGCGGTTTTCAAGAAGGCGCAAGTGACGCGGAAGGATTCCAAGTATTCCTCTCGCCCAACCGCGCCTAACCGCAGTGGCGTCCGGTGCGTTACATGCCCCGTAAACGTTGGAACGCCATAACTTTGCCGTCTGAACTCCGATTGGGGCAAACTTTTTTCATTTCGGGTGTCTTCTCGAGACCTACGCGCACCAAAGACCCGTAGGGCCTTTGGCCCGTTCATTGACCCTAGAAGCGGCCCCTCGGGCAGCTTTTGCATCGACGTCGCCCCGAACGGCGTTTCCGGAAAAAGGAAGGGAGGAGCGGCAAAAGGGGTGCAACACGAGGACTTCCCAGGAGGTCACCCATCCTAGTACTACTCTCGCCCAAGCACGCTTAACTCGCGGAGTTCTGATGGGATCCGGTGCATTAGTGCTGGTATGATCGCACCCATGAAACCTTTGCGGAATAAATGTTTTATACCTTACCCTCTCGCGGAAGGCCCCGTAAACGGGGTACGCTAAGCCTAAGCGGTTTTCAAGAAGGCGCAAGTGACGCGGAAGGATTCCAAGTATTCCTCTCGCCCAACCGCGCCTAACCGCAGGGCGTCCGGTGCGTTACATGCCCCGTAAACGTTGGAACGCCATAACTTTGCCGTCTGAACTCCGATTGGGGCAAACTTTTTTTCATTTCGGGTGTCTTCTCGAGACCTACGCGCACCAAAGACCCGTAGGGCCTTTGGCCCGTTCATTGACCCTAGAAGCGGCCCCTCGGGCAGCTTTTGCATCGACGTCGCCCCGAACGGCGTTTCCGGAAAAAGGAAGGGAGGAGCGGCAAAAGGGGTGCAACACGAGGACTTCCCAGGAGGTCACCCATCCTAGTACTACTCTCGCCCAAGCACGCTTAACTCGCGGAGTTCTGATGGGATCCGGTGCATTAGTGCCGGTATGATCGCACCCATGAAACCTTTGCGGAATAAATGTTTTATACCTTACCCTCTCGCGGAAGGCCCCGTAAACGGGTACGCTAAGCCTAAGCGGTTTTCAAGAAGGCGCAAGTGACGCGGAAGGATTCCAAGTATTCCTCTCGCCCAACCGCGCCTAACCGCAGTGGCGTCCGGTGCGTTACATGCCCCGTAAACGTTGGAACGCCATAACTTTGCCGTCTGAACTCCGATTGGGGCAAACTTTTTTCATTTCGGGTGTCTTCTCGAGACCTACGCGCACCAAAGACCCGTAGGGCCTTTGGCCCGTTCATTGACCCTAGAAGCGGCCCCTCGGGCAGCTTTTGCATCGACGTCGCCCCCGAACGGCGTTTCCGGAAAAAGGAAGGGAGGAGCGGCAAAAGGGGTGCAACACGAGGACTTCCCAGGAGGTCACCCATCCTAGTACTACTCTCGCCCAAGCACGCTTAACTGCGGAGTTCTGATGGGATCCGGTGCATTAGTGCTGGTATGATCGCACCCATGAAACCTTTGCGGAATAAATGTTTTATACCTTACCCTCTCGCGGAAGGCCCTCGTAAACGGGGTACGCTAAGCCTAAGCGGTTTTCAAGAAGGCGCAAGTGACGCGGAAGGATTCCAAGTATTCCTCTCGCCCAACCGCGCCTAACCGCAGTGGCGTCCGGTGCGTTACATGCCCCGTAAACGTTGGAACGCCATAACTTTGCCGTCTGAACTCCGATTGGGGCAAACTTTTTTCATTTCGGGTGTCTTCTCGAGACCTACGCGCACCAAAGACCCGTAGGGCCTTTGGCCCGTTCATTGACCCTAGAAGCGGCCCCTCGGGCAGCTTTTGCATCGACGCCGCCCCGAACGGCGTTTCCGGAAAAAGGAAGGGAGGAGCGGCAAAAGGGGTGCAACACGAGGACTTCCCAGAGGTCACCCATCCTAGTACTACTCTCGCCCAAGCACGCTTAATCAGCGGAGTTCTGATGGGATCCGGTGCATTAGTGCCGGTATGATCGCACCCATGAAACCTTTGCGAATAAATGTTTTATACCTTACCCTCTCGCGGAAGGCCCCGTAAACGGGTACGCTAAGCCTAAGCGGTTTTCAAGAAGGCGCAAGTGACGCGGAAGGATTCCAAGTATTCCTCTCGCCCAACCGCGCCTAACCGCAGTGGCGTCCGGTGCGTTACATGCCCCGTAAACGTTGGAACGCCATAACTTTGCCGTCTGAACTCCGATTGGGGCAAACTTTTTTTCATTTCGGGTGTCTTCTCGAGACCTACGCGCACCAAAGACCCGTAGGGCCTTTGGCCCGTTCATTGACCCTAGAAGCGGCCCTCGGGCAGCTTTTGCATCGACGTCGCCCCGAACGGCGTTTCCGGAAAAAGGAAGGGAGGAGCGGCAAAAGGGGTGCAACACGAGGACTTCCCAGAGGTCACCCATCCTAGTACTACTCTCGCCCAAGCACGCTTAACTCGCGGAGTTCTGATGGGATCCGGTGCATTAGTGCCGGTATGATCGCACCCATGAAACCTTTGCGGAATAAATGTTTTATACCTTACCCCTCTCGCGGAAGGCCCCGTAAACGGGGTACGCTAAGCCTAAGCGGTTTTCAAGAAGGCGCAAGTGACGCGGAAGGATTCCAAGTATTCCTCTCGCCCAACCGCGCCTAACCGCAGTGGCGTCCGGTGCGTTACATGCCCCGTAAACGTTGGAACGCCATAACTTTGCCGTCTGAACTCCGATTGGGGCAAACTTTTTTCATTTCGGGTGTCTTCTCGAGACCTACGCGCACCAAAGACCCGTAGGGCCTTTGGCCCGTTCATTGACCCTAGAAGCGGCCCCTCGGGCAGCTTTTGCATCGACGTCGCCCCCGAACGGCGTTTCCGGAAAAAGGAAGGGAGGAGCGGCAAAAGGGGTGCAACACGAGGACTTCCCAGGAGGTCACCCATCCTAGTACTACTCTCGCCCAAGCACGCTTAACTCGCGGAGTTCTGATGGGATCCGGTGCATTAGTGCTGGTATGATCGCACCCATGAAACCTTTGCGGAATAAATGTTTTATACCTTACCCCTCTCGCGGAAGGCCCCGTAAACGGGGTACGCTAAGCCTAAGCGGTTTTCAAGAAGGCGCAAGTGACGCGGAAGGATTCCAAGTATTCCTCTCGCCCAACCGCGCCTAACCGCAGTGGCGTCCGGTGCGTTACATGCCCCGTAAACGTTGGAACGCCATAACTTTGCCGTCTGAACTCCGATTGGGGCAAACTTTTTTCATTTCGGGTGTCTTCTCGAGACCTACGCGCACCAAAGACCCGTAGGGCCTTTGGCCCGTTCATTGACCCTAGAAGCGGCCCTCGGGCAGCTTTTGCATCGACGCCGCCCCGAACGGCGTTTCCGGAAAAAGGAAGGGAGGAGCGGCAAAAGGGGTGCAACACGAGGACTTCCCATGAGGTCACCCATCCTAGTACTACTCTCGCCCAAGCACGCTTAACTCGCGGAGTTCTGATGGGATCCGTGCATTAGTGCCGGTATGATCGCACCCATGAAACCTTTGCGAATAAATGTTTTATACCTTACCCCTCTCGCGGAAGGCCCCGTAAACGGGGTACGCTAAGCCTAAGCGGTTTTCAAGAAGGCGCAAGTGACGCGGAAGGATTCCAAGTATTCCTCTCGCCCAACCGCGCCTAACCGCAGGGCGTCCGGTGCGTTACATGCCCCGTAAACGTTGGAACGCCATAACTTTGCCGTCTGAACTCCGATTGGGGCAAACTTTTTTCATTTCGGGTGTCTTCTCGAGACCTACGCGCACCAAAGACCCGTAGGGCCTTTGGCCCGTTCATTGACCCTAGAAGCGGCCCCTCGGGCAGCTTTTGCATCGACGTCGCCCCGAACGGCGTTTCCGGGAAAAAGGAAGGGAGGAGCGGCAAAAGGGGTGCAACACGAGGACTTCCCAGGAGGTCACCCATCCTAGTACTACTCTCGCCCAAGCACGCTTAACTCGCGGAGTTCTGATGGGATCCGGTGCATTAGTGCTGGTATGATCGCACCCATGAAACCTTTGCGGAATAAATGTTTTATACCTTACCCTCTCGCGGAAGGCCCCGTAAACGGGGTACGCTAAGCCTAAGCGGTTTTCAAGAAGGCGCAAGTGACGCGGAAGGATTCCAAGTATTCCTCTCGCCCAACCGCGCCTAACCGCAGTGGCGTCCGGTGCGTTACATGCCCCGTAAACGTTGGAACGCCATAACTTTGCCGTCTGAACTCCGATTGGGGCAAACTTTTTTCATTTCGGGTGTCTTCTCGAGACCTACGCGCACCAAAGACCCGTAGGGCCTTTGGCCCGTTCATTGACCCTAGAAGCGGCCCCTCGGGCAGCTTTTGCATCGACGTCGCCCCGAACGGCGTTTCCGGGAAAAAGGAAGGGAGGAGCGGCAAAAGGGGTGCAACACGAGGACTTCCCGTGAGGTCACCCATCCTAGTACTACTCTCGCCCAAGCACGCTTAACTCGCGGAGTTCTGATGGGATCCGGTGCATTAGTGCCGGTATGATCGCACCCATGAAACCTTTGCGGAATAAATGTTTTATACCTTACCCTCTCGCGGAAGGCCCCGTAAACGGGGTACGCTAAGCCTAAGCGGTTTTCAAGAAGGCGCAAGTGACGCGGAAGGATTCCAAGTATTCCTCTCGCCCAACCGCGCCTAACCGCAGGCGTCCGGTGCGTTACATGCCCCGTAAACGTTGGAACGCCATAACTTTGCCGTCTGAACTCCGATTGGGGCAAACTTTTTTCATTTCGGGTGTCTTCTCGAGACCTACGCGCACCAAAGACCCGTAGGGCCTTTGGCCCGTTCATTGACCCTAGAAGCGGCCCCTCGGGCAGCTTTTGCATCGACGTCGCCCCGAACGGCGTTTCCGGGAAAAAGGAAGGGAGGAGCGGCAAAAGGGGTGCAACACGAGGACTTCCCAGGAGGTCACCCATCCTAGTACTACTCTCGCCCAAGCACGCTTAACTCGCGGAGTTCTGATGGGATCCGGTGCATTAGTGCCGGTATGATCGCACCCATGAAACCTTTGCGGAATAAATGTTTTATACCTTACCCCTCTCGCGGAAGGCCCCGTAAACGGGTACGCTAAGCCTAAGCGGTTTTCAAGAAGGCGCAAGTGACGCGGAAGGATTCCAAGTATTCCTCTCGCCCAACCGCGCCTAACCGCAGTGGCGTCCGGTGCGTTACATGCCCCGTAAACGTTGGAACGCCATAACTTTGCCGTCTGAACTCCGATTGGGGCAAACTTTTTTCATTTCGGGTGTCTTCTCGAGACCTACGCGCACCAAAGACCCGTAGGGCCTTTGGCCCGTTCATTGACCCTAGAAGCGGCCCCTCGGGCAGCTTTTGCATCGACGCCGCCCCGAACGGCGTTTCCGGGAAAAAGGAAGGGAGGAGCGGCAAAAGGGGTGCAACACGAGGACTTCCCAGAGGTCACCCATCCTAGTACTACTCTCGCCCAAGCACGCTTAACTCGCGGAGTTCTGATGGGATCCGGTGCATTAGTGCTGGTATGATCGCACCCATGAAACCTTTGCGGAATAAATGTTTTATACCTTACCCCTCTCGCGGAAGGCCCCGTAAACGGGGTACGCTAAGCCTAAGCGGTTTTCAAGAAGGCGCAAGTGACGCGGAAGGATTCCAAGTATTCCTCTCGCCCAACCGCGCCTAACCGCAGTGGCGTCCGGTGCGTTACATGCCCCGTAAACGTTGGAACGCCATAACTTTGCCGTCTGAACTCCGATTGGGGCAAACTTTTTTCATTTCGGGTGTCTTCTCGAGACCTACGCGCACCAAAGACCCGTAGGGCCTTTGGCCCGTTCATTGACCCTAGAAGCGGCCCCTCGGGCAGCTTTTGCATCGACGTCGCCCCGAACGGCGTTTCCGGGAAAAAGGAAGGGAGGAGCGGCAAAAGGGGTGCAACACGAGGACTTCCCAGGAGGTCACCCATCCTAGTACTACTCTCGCCCAAGCACGCTTAACTCGCGGAGTTCTGATGGGATCCGGTGCATTAGTGCTGGTATGATCGCACCCATGAAACCTTTGCGGAATAAATGTTTTATACCTTACCCTCTCGCGGAAGGCCCCGTAAACGGGGTACGCTAAGCCTAAGCGGTTTTCAAGAAGGCGCAAGTGACGCGGAAGGATTCCAAGTATTCCTCTCGCCCAACCGCGCCTAACCGCAGGGCGTCCGGTGCGTTACATGCCCCGTAAACGTTGGAACGCCATAACTTTGCCGTCTGAACTCCGATTGGGGCAAACTTTTTTCATTTCGGGTGTCTTCTCGAGACCTACGCGCACCAAAGACCCGTAGGGCCTTTGGCCCGTTCATTGACCCTAGAAGCGGCCCCTCGGGCAGCTTTTGCATCGACGCCGCCCCGAACGGCGTTTCCGGAAAAAGGAAGGGAGGAGCGGCAAAAGGGGTGCAACACGAGGACTTCCCAGAGGTCACCCATCCTAGTACTACTCTCGCCCAAGCACGCTTAACTCGCGGAGTTCTGATGGGATCCGGTGCATTAGTGCCGGTATGATCGCACCCATGAAACCTTTGCGGAATAAATGTTTTATACCTTACCCTCTCGCGGAAGGCCCCGTAAACGGGGTACGCTAAGCCTAAGCGGTTTTCAAGAAGGCGCAAGTGACGCGGAAGGATTCCAAGTATTCCTCTCGCCCAACCGCGCCTAACCGCAGTGGCGTCCGGTGCGTTACATGCCCCGTAAACGTTGGAACGCCATAACTTTGCCGTCTGAACTCCGATTGGGGCAAACTTTTTTCATTTCGGGTGTCTTCTCGAGACCTACGCGCACCAAAGACCCGTAGGGCCTTTGGCCCGTTCATTGACCCTAGAAGCGGCCCCTCGGGCAGCTTTTGCATCGACGTCGCCCCGAACGGCGTTTCCGGAAAAAGGAAGGGAGGAGCGGCAAAAGGGGTGCAACACGAGGACTTCCCAGGAGGTCACCCATCCTAGTACTACTCTCGCCCAAGCACGCTTAACTCGCGGAGTTCTGATGGGATCCGGTGCATTAGTGCTGGTATGATCGCACCCATGAAACCTTTGCGAATAAATGTTTTATACCTTACCCCTCTCGCGGAAGGCCCCGTAAACGGGGTACGCTAAGCCTAAGCGGTTTTCAAGAAGGCGCAAGTGACGCGGAAGGATTCCAAGTATTCCTCTCGCCCAACCGCGCCTAACCGCAGGGCGTCCGGTGCGTTACATGCCCCGTAAACGTTGGAACGCCATAACTTTGCCGTCTGAACTCCGATTGGGGCAAACTTTTTTCATTTCGGGTGTCTTCTCGAGACCTACGCGCACCAAAGACCCGTAGGGCCTTTGGCCCGTTCATTGACCCTAGAAGCGGCCCCTCGGGCAGCTTTTGCATCGACGTCGCCCCGAACGGCGTTTCCGGGAAAAAGGAAGGGAGGAGCGGCAAAAGGGGTGCAACACGAGGACTTCCCGAGAGGTCACCCATCCTAGTACTACTCTCGCCCAAGCACGCTTAACTCGCGGAGTTCTGATGGGATCCGTGCATTAGTGCCGGTATGATCGCACCCATGAAACCTTTGCGGAATAAATGTTTTATACCTTACCCCTCTCGCGGAAGGCCCCGTAAACGGGGTACGCTAAGCCTAAGCGGTTTTCAAGAAGGCGCAAGTGACGCGGAAGGATTCCAAGTATTCCTCTCGCCCAACCGCGCCTAACCGCAGTGGCGTCCGGTGCGTTACATGCCCCGTAAACGTTGGAACGCCATAACTTTGCCGTCTGAACTCCGATTGGGGCAAACTTTTTTCATTTCGGGTGTCTTCTCGAGACCTACGCGCACCAAAGACCCGTAGGGCCTTTGGCCCGTTCATTGACCCTAGAAGCGGCCCCTCGGGCAGCTTTTGCATCGACGTCGCCCCGAACGGCGTTTCCGGGAAAAAGGAAGGGAGGAGCGGCAAAAGGGGTGCAACACGAGGACTTCCCAGAGGTCACCCATCCTAGTACTACTCTCGCCCAAGCACGCTTAACTCGCGGAGTTCTGATGGGATCCGGTGCATTAGTGCCGGTATGATCGCACCCATGAAACCTTTGCGGAATAAATGTTTTATACCTTACCCTCTCGCGGAAGGCCCCGTAAACGGGTACGCTAAGCCTAAGCGGTTTTCAAGAAGGCGCAAGTGACGCGGAAGGATTCCAAGTATTCCTCTCGCCCAACCGCGCCTAACCGCAGTGGCGTCCGGTGCGTTACATGCCCCGTAAACGTTGGAACGCCATAACTTTGCCGTCTGAACTCCGATTGGGGCAAACTTTTTTCATTTCGGGTGTCTTCTCGAGACCTACGCGCACCAAAGACCCGTAGGGCCTTTGGCCCGTTCATTGACCCTAGAAGCGGCCCCTCGGGCAGCTTTTGCATCGACGTCGCCCCGAACGGCGTTTCCGGGAAAAAGGAAGGGAGGAGCGGCAAAAGGGGTGCAACACGAGGACTTCCCAGGAGGTCACCCATCCTAGTACTACTCTCGCCCAAGCACGCTTAACTCGCGGAGTTCTGATGGGATCCGTGCATTAGTGCCGGTATGATCGCACCCATGAAACCTTTGCGGAATAAATGTTTTATACCTTAC
The DNA here is from genome assembly GCA_021018815.1 of Talinum fruticosum. Classification (NCBI taxonomy): domain Eukaryota; kingdom Viridiplantae; phylum Streptophyta; class Magnoliopsida; order Caryophyllales; family Talinaceae; genus Talinum; species Talinum fruticosum. Next base: position 6,165,019 of record JAITYX010000006.1, on the reverse strand, counting down.
CCTCTCGCGGAAGGCCCCGTAAACGGGGTACGCTAAGCCTAAGCGGTTTTCAAGAAGGCGCAAGTGACGCGGAAGGATTCCAAGTATTCCTCTCGCCCAACCGCGCCTAACCGCAGTGGCGTCCGGTGCGTTACATGCCCCGTAAACGTTGGAACGCCATAACTTTGCCGTCTGAACTCCGATTGGGGCAAACTTTTTTTCATTTCGGGTGTCTTCTCGAGACCTACGCGCACCAAAGACCCGTAGGGCCTTTGGCCCGTTCATTGACCCTAGAAGCGGCCCCTCGGGCAGCTTTTGCATCGACGTCGCCCCCGAACGGCGTTTCCGGAAAAAGGAAGGGAGGAGCGGCAAAAGGGGTGCAACACGAGGACTTCCCAGGAGGTCACCCATCCTAGTACTACTCTCGCCCAAGCACGCTTAATCAGCGGAGTTCTGATGGGATCCGGTGCATTAGTGCCGGTATGATCGCACCCATGAAACCTTTGCGGAATAAATGTTTTATACCTTACCCTCTCGCGGAAGGCCCTCGTAAACGGGTACGCTAAGCCTAAGCGGTTTTCAAGAAGGCGCAAGTGACGCGGAAGGATTCCAAGTATTCCTCTCGCCCAACCGCGCCTAACCGCAGGGCGTCCGGTGCGTTACATGCCCCGTAAACGTTGGAACGCCATAACTTTGCCGTCTGAACTCCGATTGGGGCAAACTTTTTTCATTTCGGGTGTCTTCTCGAGACCTACGCGCACCAAAGACCCGTAGGGCCTTTGGCCCGTTCATTGACCCTAGAAGCGGCCCCTCGGGCAGCTTTTGCATCGACGTCGCCCCGAACGGCGTTTCCGGGAAAAAGGAAGGGAGGAGCGGCAAAAGGGGTGCAACACGAGGACTTCCCAGGAGGTCACCCATCCTAGTACTACTCTCGCCCAAGCACGCTTAACTCGCGGAGTTCTGATGGGATCCGGTGCATTAGTGCCGGTATGATCGCACCCATGAAACCTTTGCGGAATAAATGTTTTATACCTTACCCTCTCGCGGAAGGCCCCGTAAACGGGGTACGCTAAGCCTAAGCGGTTTTCAAGAAGGCGCAAGTGACGCGGAAGGATTCCAAGTATTCCTCTCGCCCAACCGCGCCTAACCGCAGGGCGTCCGGTGCGTTACATGCCCCGTAAACGTTGGAACGCCATAACTTTGCCGTCTGAACTCCGATTGGGGCAAACTTTTTTCATTTCGGGTGTCTTCTCGAGACCTACGCGCACCAAAGACCCGTAGGGCCTTTGGCCCGTTCATTGACCCTAGAAGCGGCCCCTCGGGCAGCTTTTGCATCGACGCCGCCCCGAACGGCGTTTCCGGGAAAAAGGAAGGGAGGAGCGGCAAAAGGGGTGCAACACGAGGACTTCCCAGAGGTCACCCATCCTAGTACTACTCTCGCCCAAGCACGCTTAATCTGCGGAGTTCTGATGGGATCCGGTGCATTAGTGCCGGTATGATCGCACCCATGAAACCTTTGCGGAATAAATGTTTTATACCTTACCCCTCTCGCGGAAGGCCCCGTAAACGGGGTACGCTAAGCCTAAGCGGTTTTCAAGAAGGCGCAAGTGACGCGGAAGGATTCCAAGTATTCCTCTCGCCCAACCGCGCCTAACCGCAGTGGCGTCCGGTGCGTTACATGCCCCGTAAACGTTGGAACGCCATAACTTTGCCGCTCTGAACTCCGATTGGGGCAAACTTTTTTCATTTCGGGTGTCTTCTGAGACCTACGCGCACCAAAGACCCGTAGGGCCTTTGGCCCGTTCATTGACCCTAGAAGCGGCCCCTCGGGCAGCTTTTGCATCGACGTCGCCCCGAACGGCGTTTCCGGGAAAAAGGAAGGGAGGAGCGGCAAAAGGGGTGCAACACGAGGACTTCCTCAGAGGTCACCCATCCTAGTACTACTCTCGCCCAAGCACGCTTAACTCGCGGAGTTCTGATGGGATCCGGTGCATTAGTGCCGGTATGATCGCACCCATGAAACCTTTGCGAATAAATGTTTTATACCTTACCCTCTCGCGGAAGGCCCCGTAAACGGGGTACGCTAAGCCTAAGCGGTTTTCAAGAAGGCGCAAGTGACGCGGAAGGATTCCAAGTATTCCTCTCGCCCAACCGCGCCTAACCGCAGTGGCGTCCGGTGCGTTACATGCCCCGTAAACGTTGGAACGCCATAACTTTGCCGTCTGAACTCCGATTGGGGCAAACTTTTTTCATTTCGGGTGTCTTCTCGAGACCTACGCGCACCAAAGACCCGTAGGGCCTTTGGCCCGTTCATTGACCCTAGAAGCGGCCCCTCGGGCAGCTTTTGCATCGACGTCGCCCCGAACGGCGTTTCCGGGAAAAAGGAAGGGAGGAGCGGCAAAAGGGGTGCAACACGAGGACTTCCCAGGAGGTCACCCATCCTAGTACTACTCTCGCCCAAGCACGCTTAACTCGCGGAGTTCTGATGGGATCCGGTGCATTAGTGCCGGTATGATCGCACCCATGAAACCTTTGCGGAATAAATGTTTTATACCTTACCCTCTCGCGGAAGGCCCCGTAAACGGGGTACGCTAAGCCTAAGCGGTTTTCAAGAAGGCGCAAGTGACGCGGAAGGATTCCAAGTATTCCTCTCGCCCAACCGCGCCTAACCGCAGGGCGTCCGGTGCGTTACATGCCCCGTAAACGTTGGAACGCCATAACTTTGCCGTCTGAACTCCGATTGGGGCAAACTTTTTTCATTTCGGGTGTCTTCTCGAGACCTACGCGCACCAAAGACCCGTAGGGCCTTTGGCCCGTTCATTGACCCTAGAAGCGGCCCCTCGGGCAGCTTTTGCATCGACGTCGCCCCGAACGGCGTTTCCGGAAAAAGGAAGGGAGGAGCGGCAAAAGGGGTGCAACACGAGGACTTCCCAGGAGGTCACCCATCCTAGTACTACTCTCGCCCAAGCACGCTTAACTCGCGGAGTTCGATGGGATCCGGTGCATTAGTGCTGGTATGATCGCACCCATGAAACCTTTGCGAATAAATGTTTTATACCTTACCCTCTCGCGGAAGGCCCCGTAAACGGGTACGCTAAGCCTAAGCGGTTTTCAAGAAGGCGCAAGTGACGCGGAAGGATTCCAAGTATTCCTCTCGCCCAACCGCGCCTAACCGCGTAGGCGTCCGGTGCGTTACATGCCCCGTAAACGTTGGAACGCCATAACTTTGCCGTCTGAACTCCGATTGGGGCAAACTTTTTTCATTTCGGGTGTCTTCTCGAGACCTACGCGCACCAAAGACCCGTAGGGCCTTTGGCCCGTTCATTGACCCTAGAAGCGGCCCCTCGGGCAGCTTTTGCATCGACGCCGCCCCGAACGGCGTTTCCGGAAAAAGGAAGGGAGGAGCGGCAAAAGGGGTGCAACACGAGGACTTCCCGAGAGGTCACCCATCCTAGTACTACTCTCGCCCAAGCACGCTTAACTCGCGGAGTTCTCGATGGGATCCGGTGCATTAGTGCCGGTATGATCGCACCCATGAAACCTTTGCGAATAAATGTTTTATACCTTACCCTCTCGCGGAAGGCCCCGTAAACGGGGTACGCTAAGCCTAAGCGGTTTTCAAGAAGGCGCAAGTGACGCGGAAGGATTCCAAGTATTCCTCTCGCCCAACCGCGCCTAACCGCAGTGGCGTCCGGTGCGTTACATGCCCCGTAAACGTTGGAACGCCATAACTTTGCCGTCTGAACTCCGATTGGGGCAAACTTTTTTCATTTCGGGTGTCTTCTCGAGACCTACGCGCACCAAAGACCCGTAGGGCCTTTGGCCCGTTCATTGACCCTAGAAGCGGCCCCTCGGGCAGCTTTTGCATCGACGCCGCCCCGAACGGCGTTTCCGGGAAAAAGGAAGGGAGGAGCGGCAAAAGGGGTGCAACACGAGGACTTCCCAGGAGGTCACCCATCCTAGTACTACTCTCGCCCAAGCACGCTTAATCGCGGAGTTCTGATGGGATCCGGTGCATTAGTGCCGGTATGATCGCACCCATGAAACCTTTGCGGAATAAATGTTTTATACCTTACCCTCTCGCGGAAGGCCCCGTAAACGGGTACGCTAAGCCTAAGCGGTTTTCAAGAAGGCGCAAGTGACGCGGAAGGATTCCAAGTATTCCTCTCGCCCAACCGCGCCTAACCGCAGGGCGTCCGGTGCGTTACATGCCCCGTAAACGTTGGAACGCCATAACTTTGCCGTCTGAACTCCGATTGGGGCAAACTTTTTTCATTTCGGGTGTCTTCTCGAGACCTACGCGCACCAAAGACCCGTAGGGCCTTTGGCCCGTTCATTGACCCTAGAAGCGGCCCCTCGGGCAGCTTTTGCATCGACGCCGCCCCGAACGGCGTTTCCGGGAAAAAGGAAGGGAGGAGCGGCAAAAGGGGTGCAACACGAGGACTTCCCAGGAGGTCACCCATCCTAGTACTACTCTCGCCCAAGCACGCTTAACTCGCGGAGTTCTGATGGGATCCGGTGCATTAGTGCTGGTATGATCGCACCCATGAAACCTTTGCGGAATAAATGTTTTATACCTTACCCTCTCGCGGAAGGCCCCGTAAACGGGGTACGCTAAGCCTAAGCGGTTTTCAAGAAGGCGCAAGTGACGCGGAAGGATTCCAAGTATTCCTCTCGCCCAACCGCGCCTAACCGCAGGCGTCCGGTGCGTTACATGCCCCGTAAACGTTGGAACGCCATAACTTTGCCGTCTGAACTCCGATTGGGGCAAACTTTTTTCATTTCGGGTGTCTTCTCGAGACCTACGCGCACCAAAGACCCGTAGGGCCTTTGGCCCGTTCATTGACCCTAGAAGCGGCCCCTCGGGCAGCTTTTGCATCGACGCCGCCCCGAACGGCGTTTCCGGGAAAAAGGAAGGGAGGAGCGGCAAAAGGGGTGCAACACGAGGACTTCCCAGAGGTCACCCATCCTAGTACTACTCTCGCCCAAGCACGCTTAACTCGCGGAGTTCTGATGGGATCCGTGCATTAGTGCTGGTATGATCGCACCCATGAAACCTTTGCGGAATAAATGTTTTATACCTTACCCTCTCGCGGAAGGCCCCGTAAACGGGGTACGCTAAGCCTAAGCGGTTTTCAAGAAGGCGCAAGTGACGCGGAAGGATTCCAAGTATTCCTCTCGCCCAACCGCGCCTAACCGCAGGGCGTCCGGTGCGTTACATGCCCCGTAAACGTTGGAACGCCATAACTTTGCCGTCTGAACTCCGATTGGGGCAAACTTTTTTCATTTCGGGTGTCTTCTCGAGACCTACGCGCACCAAAGACCCGTAGGGCCTTTGGCCCGTTCATTGACCCTAGAAGCGGCCCCTCGGGCAGCTTTTGCATCGACGTCGCCCCGAACGGCGTTTCCGGAAAAAGGAAGGGAGGAGCGGCAAAAGGGGTGCAACACGAGGACTTCCCGAGAGGTCACCCATCCTAGTACTACTCTCGCCCAAGCACGCTTAACTCGCGGAGTTCTGATGGGATCCGGTGCATTAGTGCCGGTATGATCGCACCCATGAAACCTTTGCGGAATAAATGTTTTATACCTTACCCTCTCGCGGAAGGCCCCGTAAACGGGGTACGCTAAGCCTAAGCGGTTTTCAAGAAGGCGCAAGTGACGCGGAAGGATTCCAAGTATTCCTCTCGCCCAACCGCGCCTAACCGCAGGGCGTCCGGTGCGTTACATGCCCCGTAAACGTTGGAACGCCATAACTTTGCCGTCTGAACTCCGATTGGGGCAAACTTTTTTCATTTCGGGTGTCTTCTCGAGACCTACGCGCACCAAAGACCCGTAGGGCCTTTGGCCCGTTCATTGACCCTAGAAGCGGCCCCTCGGGCAGCTTTTGCATCGACGTCGCCCCGAACGGCGTTTCCGGAAAAAGGAAGGGAGGAGCGGCAAAAGGGGTGCAACACGAGGACTTCCCAGGAGGTCACCCATCCTAGTACTACTCTCGCCCAAGCACGCTTAACTCGCGGAGTTCTGATGGGATCCGGTGCATTAGTGCTGGTATGATCGCACCCATGAAACCTTTGCGGAATAAATGTTTTATACCTTACCCCTCTCGCGGAAGGCCCCAGTAACGGGTACGCTAAGCCTAAGCGGTTTTCAAGAAGGCGCAAGTGACGCGGAAGGATTCCAAGTATTCCTCTCGCCCAACCGCGCCTAACCGCAGTGGCGTCCGGTGCGTTACATGCCCCGTAAACGTTGGAACGCCATAACTTTGCCGTCTGAACTCCGATTGGGGCAAACTTTTTTCATTTCGGGTGTCTTCTCGAGACCTACGCGCACCAAAGACCCGTAGGGCCTTTGGCCCGTTCATTGACCCTAGAAGCGGCCCCTCGGGCAGCTTTTGCATCGACGTCGCCCCGAACGGCGTTTCCGGAAAAAGGAAGGGAGGAGCGGCAAAAGGGGTGCAACACGAGGACTTCCCAGGAGGTCACCCATCCTAGTACTACTCTCGCCCAAGCACGCTTAACTCGCGGAGTTCGATGGGATCCGGTGCATTAGTGCCGGTATGATCGCACCCATGAAACCTTTGCGGAATAAATGTTTTATACCTTACCCCTCTCGCGGAAGGCCCCGTAAACGGGTACGCTAAGCCTAAGCGGTTTTCAAGAAGGCGCAAGTGACGCGGAAGGATTCCAAGTATTCCTCTCGCCCAACCGCGCCTAACCGCAGGCGTCCGGTGCGTTACATGCCCCGTAAACGTTGGAACGCCATAACTTTGCCGTCTGAACTCCGATTGGGGCAAACTTTTTTCATTTCGGGTGTCTTCTCGAGACCTACGCGCACCAAAGACCCGTAGGGCCTTTGGCCCGTTCATTGACCCTAGAAGCGGCCCCTCGGGCAGCTTTTGCATCGACGTCGCCCCCGAACGGCGTTTCCGGGAAAAGGAAGGGAGGAGCGGCAAAAGGGGTGCAACACGAGGACTTCCCAGGAGGTCACCCATCCTAGTACTACTCTCGCCCAAGCACGCTTAACTCGCGGAGTTCTGATGGGATCCGGTGCATTAGTGCTGGTATGATCGCACCCATGAAACCTTTGCGGAATAAATGTTTTATACCTTACCCTCTCGCGGAAGGCCCCGTAAACGGGGTACGCTAAGCCTAAGCGGTTTTCAAGAAGGCGCAAGTGACGCGGAAGGATTCCAAGTATTCCTCTCGCCCAACCGCGCCTAACCGCAGGCGTCCGGTGCGTTACATGCCCCGTAAACGTTGGAACGCCATAACTTTGCCGTCTGAACTCCGATTGGGGCAAACTTTTTTCATTTCGGGTGTCTTCTCGAGACCTACGCGCACCAAAGACCCGTAGGGCCTTTGGCCCGTTCATTGACCCTAGAAGCGGCCCCTCGGGCAGCTTTTGCATCGACGTCGCCCCCGAACGGCGTTTCCGGGAAAAAGGAAGGGAGGAGCGGCAAAAGGGGTGCAACACGAGGACTTCCCAGGAGGTCACCCATCCTAGTACTACTCTCGCCCAAGCACGCTTAACTCGCGGAGTTCTGATGGGATCCGGTGCATTAGTGCTGGTATGATCGCACCCATGAAACCTTTGCGGAATAAATGTTTTATACCTTACCCCTCTCGCGGAAGGCCCCGTAAACGGGGTACGCTAAGCCTAAGCGGTTTTCAAGAAGGCGCAAGTGACGCGGAAGGATTCCAAGTATTCCTCTCGCCCAACCGCGCCTAACCGCAGGGCGTCCGGTGCGTTACATGCCCCGTAAACGTTGGAACGCCATAACTTTGCCGTCTGAACTCCGATTGGGGCAAACTTTTTTCATTTCGGGTGTCTTCTCGAGACCTACGCGCACCAAAGACCCGTAGGGCCTTTGGCCCGTTCATTGACCCTAGAAGCGGCCCCTCGGGCAGCTTTTGCATCGACGTCGCCCCCGAACGGCGTTTCCGGGAAAAAGGAAGGGAGGAGCGGCAAAAGGGGTGCAACACGAGGACTTCCCGTGAGGTCACCCATCCTAGTACTACTCTCGCCCAAGCACGCTTAACTCGCGGAGTTCTGATGGGATCCGGTGCATTAGTGCCGGTATGATCGCACCCATGAAACCTTTGCGGAATAAATGTTTTATACCTTACCCTCTCGCGGAAGGCCCCGTAAACGGGGTACGCTAAGCCTAAGCGGTTTTCAAGAAGGCGCAAGTGACGCGGAAGGATTCCAAGTATTCCTCTCGCCCAACCGCGCCTAACCGCAGGGCGTCCGGTGCGTTACATGCCCCGTAAACGTTGGAACGCCATAACTTTGCCGTCGGAACTCCGATTGGGGCAAACTTTTTTTCATTTCGGGTGTCTTCTCGAGACCTACGCGCACCAAAGACCCGTAGGGCCTTTGGCCCGTTCATTGACCCTAGAAGCGGCCCCTCGGGCAGCTTTTGCATCGACGCCGCCCCGAACGGCGTTTCCGGGAAAAAGGAAGGGAGGAGCGGCAAAAGGGGTGCAACACGAGGACTTCCCAGGAGGTCACCCATCCTAGTACTACTCTCGCCCAAGCACGCTTAACTCGCGGAGTTCTGATGGGATCCGGTGCATTAGTGCTGGTATGATCGCACCCATGAAACCTTTGCGGAATAAATGTTTTATACCTTACCCTCTCGCGGAAGGCCCCGTAAACGGGGTACGCTAAGCCTAAGCGGTTTTCAAGAAGGCGCAAGTGACGCGGAAGGATTCCAAGTATTCCTCTCGCCCAACCGCGCCTAACCGCAGGGCGTCCGGTGCGTTACATGCCCCGTAAACGTTGGAACGCCATAACTTTGCCGTCTGAACTCCGATTGGGGCAAACTTTTTTCATTTCGGGTGTCTTCTCGAGACCTACGCGCACCAAAGACCCGTAGGGCCTTTGGCCCGTTCATTGACCCTAGAAGCGGCCCCTCGGGCAGCTTTTGCATCGACGTCGCCCCGAACGGCGTTTCCGGAAAAAGGAAGGGAGGAGCGGCAAAAGGGGTGCAACACGAGGACTTCCCAGGAGGTCACCCATCCTAGTACTACTCTCGCCCAAGCACGCTTAACTCGCGGAGTTCTGATGGGATCCGGTGCATTAGTGCCGGTATGATCGCACCCATGAAACCTTTGCGGAATAAATGTTTTATACCTTACCCCTCTCGCGGAAGGCCCCGTAAACGGGTACGCTAAGCCTAAGCGGTTTTCAAGAAGGCGCAAGTGACGCGGAAGGATTCCAAGTATTCCTCTCGCCCAACCGCGCCTAACCGCAGGGCGTCCGGTGCGTTACATGCCCCGTAAACGTTGGAACGCCATAACTTTGCCGTCTGAACTCCGATTGGGGCAAACTTTTTTCATTTCGGGTGTCTTCTCGAGACCTACGCGCACCAAAGACCCGTAGGGCCTTTGGCCCGTTCATTGACCCTAGAAGCGGCCCCTCGGGCAGCTTTTGCATCGACGTCGCCCCGAACGGCGTTTCCGGAAAAAGGAAGGGAGGAGCGGCAAAAGGGGTGCAACACGAGGACTTCCCAGGAGGTCACCCATCCTAGTACTACTCTCGCCCAAGCACGCTTAACTCGCGGAGTTCTGATGGGATCCGGTGCATTAGTGCCGGTATGATCGCACCCATGAAACCTTTGCGGAATAAATGTTTTATACCTTACCCCTCTCGCGGAAGGCCCCGTAAACGGGTACGCTAAGCCTAAGCGGTTTTCAAGAAGGCGCAAGTGACGCGGAAGGATTCCAAGTATTCCTCTCGCCCAACCGCGCCTAACCGCAGGGCGTCCGGTGCGTTACATGCCCCGTAAACGTTGGAACGCCATAACTTTGCCGTCTGAACTCCGATTGGGGCAAACTTTTTTCATTTCGGGTGTCTTCTCGAGACCTACGCGCACCAAAGACCCGTAGGGCCTTTGGCCCGTTCATTGACCCTAGAAGCGGCCCCTCGGGCAGCTTTTGCATCGACGTCGCCCCCGAACGGCGTTTCCGGGAAAAAGGAAGGGAGGAGCGGCAAAAGGGGTGCAACACGAGGACTTCCCAGGAGGTCACCCATCCTAGTACTACTCTCGCCCAAGCACGCTTAACTCGCGGAGTTCTGATGGGATCCGGTGCATTAGTGCCGGTATGATCGCACCCATGAAACCTTTGCGGAATAAATGTTTTATACCTTACCCCTCTCGCGGAAGGCCCCGTAAACGGGTACGCTAAGCCTAAGCGGTTTTCAAGAAGGCGCAAGTGACGCGGAAGGATTCCAAGTATTCCTCTCGCCCAACCGCGCCTAACCGCAGGGCGTCCGGTGCGTTACATGCCCCGTAAACGTTGGAACGCCATAACTTTGCCGTCTGAACTCCGATTGGGGCAAACTTTTTTCATTTCGGGTGTCTTCTCGAGACCTACGCGCACCAAAGACCCGTAGGGCCTTTGGCCCGTTCATTGACCCTAGAAGCGGCCCCTCGGGCAGCTTTTGCATCGACGTCGCCCCGAACGGCGTTTCCGGGAAAAAGGAAGGGAGGAGCGGCAAAGGGGTGCAACACGAGGACTTCCCAGGAGGTCACCCATCCTAGTACTACTCTCGCCCAAGCACGCTTAACTCGCGGAGTTCTGATGGGATCCGGTGCATTAGTGCCGGTATGATCGCACCCATGAAACCTTTGCGGAATAAATGTTTTATACCTTACCCCTCTCGCGGAAGGCCCCGTAAACGGGGTACGCTAAGCCTAAGCGGTTTTCAAGAAGGCGCAAGTGACGCGGAAGGATTCCAAGTATTCCTCTCGCCCAACCGCGCCTAACCGCAGTGGCGTCCGGTGCGTTACATGCCCCGTAAACGTTGGAACGCCATAACTTTGCCGTCGGAACTCCGATTGGGGCAAACTTTTTTCATTTCGGGTGTCTCTCGAGACCTACGCGCACCAAAGACCCGTAGGGCCTTTGGCCCGTTCATTGACCCTAGAAGCGGCCCCTCGGGCAGCTTTTGCATCGACGTCGCCCCGAACGGCGTTTCCGGGAAAAAGGAAGGGAGGAGCGGCAAAAGGGGTGCAACACGAGGACTTCCCAGAGGTCACCCATCCTAGTACTACTCTCGCCCAAGCACGCTTAACTCGCGGAGTTCTGATGGGATCCGGTGCATTAGTGCCGGTATGATCGCACCCATGAAACCTTTGCGAATAAATGTTTTATACCTTACCCTCTCGCGGAAGGCCCCGTAAACGGGTACGCTAAGCCTAAGCGGTTTTCAAGAAGGCGCAAGTGACGCGGAAGGATTCCAAGTATTCCTCTCGCCCAACCGCGCCTAACCGCAGGGCGTCCGGTGCGTTACATGCCCCGTAAACGTTGGAACGCCATAACTTTGCCGTCGGAACTCCGATTGGGGCAAACTTTTTTCATTTCGGGTGTCTTCTCGAGACCTACGCGCACCAAAGACCCGTAGGGCCTTTGGCCCGTTCATTGACCCTAGAAGCGGCCCCTCGGGCAGCTTTTGCATCGACGTCGCCCCGAACGGCGTTTCCGGGAAAAAGGAAGGGAGGAGCGGCAAAAGGGGTGCAACACGAGGACTTCCCAGAGGTCACCCATCCTAGTACTACTCTCGCCCAAGCACGCTTAACTCGCGGAGTTCTGATGGGATCCGGTGCATTAGTGCCGGTATGATCGCACCCATGAAACCTTTGCGGAATAAATGTTTTATACCTTACCCCTCTCGCGGAAGGCCCCGTAAACGGGTACGCTAAGCCTAAGCGGTTTTCAAGAAGGCGCAAGTGACGCGGAAGGATTCCAAGTATTCCTCTCGCCCAACCGCGCCTAACCGCAGGGCGTCCGGTGCGTTACATGCCCCGTAAACGTTGGAACGCCATAACTTTGCCGTCTGAACTCCGATTGGGGCAAACTTTTTTTCATTTCGGGTGTCTTCTCGAGACCTACGCGCACCAAAGACCCGTAGGGCCTTTGGCCCGTTCATTGACCCTAGAAGCGGCCCCTCGGGCAGCTTTTGCATCGACGTCGCCCCGAACGGCGTTTCCGGAAAAAGGAAGGGAGGAGCGGCAAAAGGGGTGCAACACGAGGACTTCCCAGGAGGTCACCCATCCTAGTACTACTCTCGCCCAAGCACGCTTAACTGCGGAGTTCTGATGGGATCCGGTGCATTAGTGCTGGTATGATCGCACCCATGAAACCTTTGCGGAATAAATGTTTTATACCTTACCCCTCTCGCGGAAGGCCCCGTAAACGGGGTACGCTAAGCCTAAGCGGTTTTCAAGAAGGCGCAAGTGACGCGGAAGGATTCCAAGTATTCCTCTCGCCCAACCGCGCCTAACCGCAGGGCGTCCGGTGCGTTACATGCCCCGTAAACGTTGGAACGCCATAACTTTGCCGTCTGAACTCCGATTGGGGCAAACTTTTTTCATTTCGGGTGTCTTCTCGAGACCTACGCGCACCAAAGACCCGTAGGGCCTTTGGCCCGTTCATTGACCCTAGAAGCGGCCCCTCGGGCAGCTTTTGCATCGACGCCGCCCCGAACGGCGTTTCCGGAAAAAGGAAGGGAGGAGCGGCAAAAGGGGTGCAACACGAGGACTTCCCAGAGGTCACCCATCCTAGTACTACTCTCGCCCAAGCACGCTTAACTCGCGGAGTTCTGATGGGATCCGGTGCATTAGTGCCGGTATGATCGCACCCATGAAACCTTTGCGGAATAAATGTTTTATACCTTACCCTCTCGCGGAAGGCCCCGTAAACGGGGTACGCTAAGCCTAAGCGGTTTTCAAGAAGGCGCAAGTGACGCGGAAGGATTCCAAGTATTCCTCTCGCCCAACCGCGCCTAACCGCAGGGCGTCCGGTGCGTTACATGCCCCGTAAACGTTGGAACGCCATAACTTTGCCGTCTGAACTCCGATTGGGGCAAACTTTTTTCATTTCGGGTGTCTTCTCGAGACCTACGCGCACCAAAGACCCGTAGGGCCTTTGGCCCGTTCATTGACCCTAGAAGCGGCCCCTCGGGCAGCTTTTGCATCGACGTCGCCCCGAACGGCGTTTCCGGGAAAAAGGAAGGGAGGAGCGGCAAAAGGGGTGCAACACGAGGACTTCCCAGGAGGTCACCCATCCTAGTACTACTCTCGCCCAAGCACGCTTAATCGCGGAGTTCTGATGGGATCCGGTGCATTAGTGCCGGTATGATCGCACCCATGAAACCTTTGCGGAATAAATGTTTTATACCTTACCCCTCTCGCGGAAGGCCCCGTAAACGGGTACGCTAAGCCTAAGCGGTTTTCAAGAAGGCGCAAGTGACGCGGAAGGATTCCAAGTATTCCTCTCGCCCAACCGCGCCTAACCGCAGGCGTCCGGTGCGTTACATGCCCCGTAAACGTTGGAACGCCATAACTTTGCCGCTCGGAACTCCGATTGGGGCAAACTTTTTTCATTTCGGGTGTCTTCTCGAGACCTACGCGCACCAAAGACCCGTAGGGCCTTTGGCCCGTTCATTGACCCTAGAAGCGGCCCCTCGGGCAGCTTTTGCATCGACGTCGCCCCGAACGGCGTTTCCGGGAAAAAGGAAGGGAGGAGCGGCAAAAGGGGTGCAACACGAGGACTTCCCAGGAGGTCACCCATCCTAGTACTACTCTCGCCCAAGCACGCTTAATCGCGGAGTTCTGATGGGATCCGGTGCATTAGTGCCGGTATGATCGCACCCATGAAACCTTTGCGGAATAAATGTTTTATACCTTACCCCTCTCGCGGAAGGCCCCGTAAACGGGGTACGCTAAGCCTAAGCGGTTTTCAAGAAGGCGCAAGTGACGCGGAAGGATTCCAAGTATTCCTCTCGCCCAACCGCGCCTAACCGCAGGCGTCCGGTGCGTTACATGCCCCGTAAACGTTGGAACGCCATAACTTTGCCGTCTGAACTCCGATTGGGGCAAACTTTTTTCATTTCGGGTGTCTTCTCGAGACCTACGCGCACCAAAGACCCGTAGGGCCTTTGGCCCGTTCATTGACCCTAGAAGCGGCCCCTCGGGCAGCTTTTGCATCGACGTCGCCCCGAACGGCGTTTCCGGGAAAAAGGAAGGGAGGAGCGGCAAAAGGGGTGCAACACGAGGACTTCCCAGGAGGTCACCCATCCTAGTACTACTCTCGCCCAAGCACGCTTAACTCGCGGAGTTCTGATGGGATCCGGTGCATTAGTGCCGGTATGATCGCACCCATGAAACCTTTGCGGAATAAATGTTTTATACCTTACCCCTCTCGCGGAAGGCCCCGTAAACGGGGTACGCTAAGCCTAAGCGGTTTTCAAGAAGGCGCAAGTGACGCGGAAGGATTCCAAGTATTCCTCTCGCCCAACCGCGCCTAACCGCAGGGCGTCCGGTGCGTTACATGCCCCGTAAACGTTGGAACGCCATAACTTTGCCGTCTGAACTCCGATTGGGGCAAACTTTTTTCATTTCGGGTGTCTTCTCGAGACCTACGCGCACCAAAGACCCGTAGGGCCTTTGGCCCGTTCATTGACCCTAGAAGCGGCCCCTCGGGCAGCTTTTGCATCGACGTCGCCCCCGAACGGCGTTTCCGGGAAAAAGGAAGGGAGGAGCGGCAAAAGGGGTGCAACACGAGGACTTCCCAGGAGGTCACCCATCCTAGTACTACTCTCGCCCAAGCACGCTTAACTCGCGGAGTTCTGATGGGATCCGGTGCATTAGTGCCGGTATGATCGCACCCATGAAACCTTTGCGGAATAAATGTTTTATACCTTACCCTCTCGCGGAAGGCCCCGTAAACGGGGTACGCTAAGCCTAAGCGGTTTTCAAGAAGGCGCAAGTGACGCGGAAGGATTCCAAGTATTCCTCTCGCCCAACCGCGCCTAACCGCAGGCGTCCGGTGCGTTACATGCCCCGTAAACGTTGGAACGCCATAACTTTGCCGTCTGAACTCCGATTGGGGCAAACTTTTTTTCATTTCGGGTGTCTTCTCGAGACCTACGCGCACCAAAGACCCGTAGGGCCTTTGGCCCGTTCATTGACCCTAGAAGCGGCCCCTCGGGCAGCTTTTGCATCGACGTCGCCCCGAACGGCGTTTCCGGGAAAAAGGAAGGGAGGAGCGGCAAAAGGGGTGCAACACGAGGACTTCCCAGGAGGTCACCCATCCTAGTACTACTCTCGCCCAAGCACGCTTAACTCGCGGAGTTCTGATGGGATCCGGTGCATTAGTGCCGGTATGATCGCACCCATGAAACCTTTGCGGAATAAATGTTTTATACCTTACCCTCTCGCGGAAGGCCCCGTAAACGGGGTACGCTAAGCCTAAGCGGTTTTCAAGAAGGCGCAAGTGACGCGGAAGGATTCCAAGTATTCCTCTCGCCCAACCGCGCCTAACCGCAGTGGCGTCCGGTGCGTTACATGCCCCGTAAACGTTGGAACGCCATAACTTTGCCGTCTGAACTCCGATTGGGGCAAACTTTTTTCATTTCGGGTGTCTTCTCGAGACCTACGCGCACCAAAGACCCGTAGGGCCTTTGGCCCGTTCATTGACCCTAGAAGCGGCCCCTCGGGCAGCTTTTGCATCGACGTCGCCCCGAACGGCGTTTCCGGGAAAAAGGAAGGGAGGAGCGGCAAAAGGGGTGCAACACGAGGACTTCCCAGGAGGTCACCCATCCTAGTACTACTCTCGCCCAAGCACGCTTAACTCGCGGAGTTCTGATGGGATCCGGTGCATTAGTGCCGGTATGATCGCACCCATGAAACCTTTGCGGAATAAATGTTTTATACCTTACCCTCTCGCGGAAGGCCCCGTAAACGGGTACGCTAAGCCTAAGCGGTTTTCAAGAAGGCGCAAGTGACGCGGAAGGATTCCAAGTATTCCTCTCGCCCAACCGCGCCTAACCGCAGGCGTCCGGTGCGTTACATGCCCCGTAAACGTTGGAACGCCATAACTTTGCCGTCTGAACTCCGATTGGGGCAAACTTTTTTCATTTCGGGTGTCTTCTCGAGACCTACGCGCACCAAAGACCCGTAGGGCCTTTGGCCCGTTCATTGACCCTAGAAGCGGCCCCTCGGGCAGCTTTTGCATCGACGTCGCCCCGAACGGCGTTTCCGGGAAAAAGGAAGGGAGGAGCGGCAAAAGGGGTGCAACACGAGGACTTCCCAGGAGGTCACCCATCCTAGTACTACTCTCGCCCAAGCACGCTTAACCGCGGAGTTCTGATGGGATCCGGTGCATTAGTGCCGGTATGATCGCACCCATGAAACCTTTGCGGAATAAATGTTTTATACCTTACCCTCTCGCGGAAGGCCCCGTAAACGGGGTACGCTAAGCCTAAGCGGTTTTCAAGAAGGCGCAAGTGACGCGGAAGGATTCCAAGTATTCCTCTCGCCCAACCGCGCCTAACCGCAGTGGCGTCCGGTGCGTTACATGCCCCGTAAACGTTGGAACGCCATAACTTTGCCGTCTGAACTCCGATTGGGGCAAACTTTTTTCATTTCGGGTGTCTTCTCGAGACCTACGCGCACCAAAGACCCGTAGGGCCTTTGGCCCGTTCATTGACCCTAGAAGCGGCCCTCGGGCAGCTTTTGCATCGACGTCGCCCCGAACGGCGTTTCCGGAAAAAGGAAGGGAGGAGCGGCAAAAGGGGTGCAACACGAGGACTTCCCAGGAGGTCACCCATCCTAGTACTACTCTCGCCCAAGCACGCTTAACTGCGGAGTTCTGATGGGATCCGGTGCATTAGTGCTGGTATGATCGCACCCATGAAACCTTTGCGGAATAAATGTTTTATACCTTACCCCTCTGCGGAAGGCCCCGTAAACGGGGTACGCTAAGCCTAAGCGGTTTTCAAGAAGGCGCAAGTGACGCGGAAGGATTCCAAGTATTCCTCTCGCCCAACCGCGCCTAACCGCAGGGCGTCCGGTGCGTTACATGCCCCGTAAACGTTGGAACGCCATAACTTTGCCGTCTGAACTCCGATTGGGGCAAACTTTTTTCATTTCGGGTGTCTTCTCGAGACCTACGCGCACCAAAGACCCGTAGGGCCTTTGGCCCGTTCATTGACCCTAGAAGCGGCCCCTCGGGCAGCTTTTGCATCGACGCCGCCCCGAACGGCGTTTCCGGAAAAAGGAAGGGAGGAGCGGCAAAGGGGTGCAACACGAGGACTTCCCAGAGGTCACCCATCCTAGTACTACTCTCGCCCAAGCACGCTTAACTCGCGGAGTTCGATGGGATCCGGTGCATTAGTGCCGGTATGATCGCACCCATGAAACCTTTGCGGAATAAATGTTTTATACCTTACCCTCTCGCGAAGGCCCCGTGAACGGGTACGCTAAGCCTAAGCGGTTTTCAAGAAGGCGCAAGTGACGCGGAAGGATTCCAAGTATTCCTCTCGCCCAACCGCGCCTAACCGCAGGGCGTCCGGTGCGTTACATGCCCCGTAAACGTTGGAACGCCATAACTTTGCCGTCTGAACTCCGATTGGGGCAAACGTTTTTTCATTTCGGGTGTCTTCTCGAGACCTACGCGCACCAAAGACCCGTAGGGCCTTTGGCCCGTTCATTGACCCTAGAAGCGGCCCCTCGGGCAGCTTTTGCATCGACGTCGCCCCGAACGGCGTTTCCGGAAAAAGGAAGGGAGGAGCGGCAAAAGGGGTGCAACACGAGGACTTCCCAGAGGTCACCCATCCTAGTACTACTCTCGCCCAAGCACGCTTAATCGCGGAGTTCTGATGGGATCCGGTGCATTAGTGCTGGTATGATCGCACCCATGAAACCTTTGCGGAATAAATGTTTTATACCTTACCCCTCTCGCGGAAGGCCCCGTAAACGGGTACGCTAAGCCTAAGCGGTTTTCAAGAAGGCGCAAGTGACGCGGAAGGATTCCAAGTATTCCTCTCGCCCAACCGCGCCTAACCGCAGGGCGTCCGGTGCGTTACATGCCCCGTAAACGTTGGAACGCCATAACTTTGCCGTCTGAACTCCGATTGGGGCAAACGTTTTTTCATTTCGGGTGTCTTCTCGAGACCTACGCGCACCAAAGACCCGTAGGGCCTTTGGCCCGTTCATTGACCCTAGAAGCGGCCCCTCGGGCAGCTTTTGCATCGACGTCGCCCCGAACGGCGTTTCCGGAAAAAGGAAGGGAGGAGCGGCAAAAGGGGTGCAACACGAGGACTTCCCAGGAGGTCACCCATCCTAGTACTACTCTCGCCCAAGCACGCTTAACTCGCGGAGTTCTGATGGGATCCGGTGCATTAGTGCCGGTATGATCGCACCCATGAAACCTTTGCGGAATAAATGTTTTATACCTTACCCTCTCGCGGAAGGCCCCGTAAACGGGTACGCTAAGCCTAAGCGGTTTTCAAGAAGGCGCAAGTGACGCGGAAGGATTCCAAGTATTCCTCTCGCCCAACCGCGCCTAACCGCAGTGGCGTCCGGTGCGTTACATGCCCCGTAAACGTTGGAACGCCATAACTTTGCCGTCTGAACTCCGATTGGGGCAAACTTTTTTCATTTCGGGTGTCTTCTCGAGACCTACGCGCACCAAAGACCCGTAGGGCCTTTGGCCCGTTCATTGACCCTAGAAGCGGCCCCTCGGGCAGCTTTTGCATCGACGTCGCCCCGAACGGCGTTTCCGGAAAAAGGAAGGGAGGAGCGGCAAAAGGGGTGCAACACGAGGACTTCCCGGAGGTCACCCATCCTAGTACTACTCTCGCCCAAGCACGCTTAACTCGCGGAGTTCTGATGGGATCCGGTGCATTAGTGCTGGTATGATCGCACCCATGAAACCTTTGCGAATAAATGTTTTATACCTTACCCCTCTCGCGGAAGGCCCCGTAAACGGGTACGCTAAGCCTAAGCGGTTTTCAAGAAGGCGCAAGTGACGCGGAAGGATTCCAAGTATTCCTCTCGCCCAACCGCGCCTAACCGCAGGGCGTCCGGTGCGTTACATGCCCCGTAAACGTTGGAACGCCATAACTTTGCCGTCTGAACTCCGATTGGGGCAAACGTTTTTTCATTTCGGGTGTCTTCTCGAGACCTACGCGCACCAAAGACCCGTAGGGCCTTTGGCCCGTTCATTGACCCTAGAAGCGGCCCCTCGGGCAGCTTTTGCATCGACGTCGCCCCCGAACGGCGTTTCCGGAAAAAGGAAGGGAGGAGCGGCAAAAGGGGTGCAACACGAGGACTTCCCAGGAGGTCACCCATCCTAGTACTACTCTCGCCCAAGCACGCTTAACTCGCGGAGTTCTGATGGGATCCGGTGCATTAGTGCTGGTATGATCGCACCCATGAAACCTTTGCGGAATAAATGTTTTATACCTTACCCCTCTCGCGGAAGGCCCCGTAAACGGGGTACGCTAAGCCTAAGCGGTTTTCAAGAAGGCGCAAGTGACGCGGAAGGATTCCAAGTATTCCTCTCGCCCAACCGCGCCTAACCGCAGGCGTCCGGTGCGTTACATGCCCCGTAAACGTTGGAACGCCATAACTTTGCCGTCTGAACTCCGATTGGGGCAAACGTTTTTTCATTTCGGGTGTCTTCTCGAGACCTACGCGCACCAAAGACCCGTAGGGCCTTTGGCCCGTTCATTGACCCTAGAAGCGGCCCCTCGGGCAGCTTTTGCATCGACGTCGCCCCGAACGGCGTTTCCGGAAAAAGGAAGGGAGGAGCGGCAAAAGGGGTGCAACACGAGGACTTCCCGTGAGGTCACCCATCCTAGTACTACTCTCGCCCAAGCACGCTTAACTCGCGGAGTTCTGATGGGATCCGTGCATTAGTGCCGGTATGATCGCACCCATGAAACCTTTGCGGAATAAATGTTTTATACCTTACCCTCTCGCGGAAGGCCCCGTAACGGGTACGCTAAGCCTAAGCGGTTTTCAAGAAGGCGCAAGTGACGCGGAAGGATTCCAAGTATTCCTCTCGCCCAACCGCGCCTAACCGCAGGGCGTCCGGTGCGTTACATGCCCCGTAAACGTTGGAACGCCATAACTTTGCCGTCGGAACTCCGATTGGGGCAAACGTTTTTTCATTTCGGGTGTCTTCTCGAGACCTACGCGCACCAAAGACCCGTAGGGCCTTTGGCCCGTTCATTGACCCTAGAAGCGGCCCCTCGGGCAGCTTTTGCATCGACGTCGCCCCGAACGGCGTTTCCGGAAAAAGGAAGGGAGGAGCGGCAAAAGGGGTGCAACACGAGGACTTCCCAGGAGGTCACCCATCCTAGTACTACTCTCGCCCAAGCACGCTTAATCGCGGAGTTCTGATGGGATCCGGTGCATTAGTGCTGGTATGATCGCACCCATGAAACCTTTGCGGAATAAATGTTTTATACCTTACCCTCTCGCGGAAGGCCCCAGTAAACGGGTACGCTAAGCCTAAGCGGTTTTCAAGAAGGCGCAAGTGACGCGGAAGGATTCCAAGTATTCCTCTCGCCCAACCGCGCCTAACCGCAGGGCGTCCGGTGCGTTACATGCCCCGTAAACGTTGGAACGCCATAACTTTGCCGTCGGAACTCCGATTGGGGCAAACTTTTTTTCATTTCGGGTGTCTTCTCGAGACCTACGCGCACCAAAGACCCGTAGGGCCTTTGGCCCGTTCATTGACCCTAGAAGCGGCCCCTCGGGCAGCTTTTGCATCGACGTCGCCCCCGAACGGCGTTTCCGGAAAAAGGAAGGGAGGAGCGGCAAAGGGGTGCAACACGAGGACTTCCCAGGAGGTCACCCATCCTAGTACTACTCTCGCCCAAGCACGCTTAATCGCGGAGTTCCGATGGGATCCGGTGCATTAGTGCTGGTATGATCGCACCCATGAAACCTTTGCGGAATAAATGTTTTATACCTTACCCTCTCGCGGAAGGCCCCGTAAACGGGTACGCTAAGCCTAAGCGGTTTTCAAGAAGGCGCAAGTGACGCGGAAGGATTCCAAGTATTCCTCTCGCCCAACCGCGCCTAACCGCAGGGCGTCCGGTGCGTTACATGCCCCGTAAACGTTGGAACGCCATAACTTTGCCGTCTGAACTCCGATTGGGGCAAACGTTTTTTCATTTCGGGTGTCTTCTCGAGACCTACGCGCACCAAAGACCCGTAGGGCCTTTGGCCCGTTCATTGACCCTAGAAGCGGCCCCTCGGGCAGCTTTTGCATCGACGTCGCCCCCGAACGGCGTTTCCGGAAAAAGGAAGGGAGGAGCGGCAAAAGGGGTGCAACACGAGGACTTCCCGGAGGTCACCCATCCTAGTACTACTCTCGCCCAAGCACGCTTAATCGCGGAGTTCTGATGGGATCCGGTGCATTAGTGCCGGTATGATCGCACCCATGAAACCTTTGCGGAATAAATGTTTTATACCTTACCCTCTCGCGGAAGGCCCCGTAAACGGGTACGCTAAGCCTAAGCGGTTTTCAAGAAGGCGCAAGTGACGCGGAAGGATTCCAAGTATTCCTCTCGCCCAACCGCGCCTAACCGCAGTGGCGTCCGGTGCGTTACATGCCCCGTAAACGTTGGAACGCCATAACTTTGCCGTCTGAACTCCGATTGGGGCAAACTTTTTTCATTTCGGGTGTCTTCTCGAGACCTACGCGCACCAAAGACCCGTAGGGCCTTTGGCCCGTTCATTGACCCTAGAAGCGGCCCCTCGGGCAGCTTTTGCATCGACGTCGCCCCGAACGGCGTTTCCGGAAAAAGGAAGGGAGGAGCGGCAAAAGGGGTGCAACACGAGGACTTCCCAGGAGGTCACCCATCCTAGTACTACTCTCGCCCAAGCACGCTTAACCGCGGAGTTCTGATGGGATCCGGTGCATTAGTGCTGGTATGATCGCACCCATGAAACCTTTGCGAATAAATGTTTTATACCTTACCCCTCTCGCGGAAGGCCCCAGTAAACGGGTACGCTAAGCCTAAGCGGTTTTCAAGAAGGCGCAAGTGACGCGGAAGGATTCCAAGTATTCCTCTCGCCCAACCGCGCCTAACCGCAGGGCGTCCGGTGCGTTA
This sequence comes from Talinum fruticosum, assembly GCA_021018815.1. NCBI lineage: Eukaryota > Viridiplantae > Streptophyta > Magnoliopsida > Caryophyllales > Talinaceae > Talinum > Talinum fruticosum. Next base: position 6,143,122 of record JAITYX010000006.1, on the reverse strand, counting down.
CATGCCCCGTAAACGTTGGAACGCCATAACTTTGCCGTCTGAACTCCGATTGGGGCAAACGTTTTTTCATTTCGGGTGTCTTCTCGAGACCTACGCGCACCAAAGACCCGTAGGGCCTTTGGCCCGTTCATTGACCCTAGAAGCGGCCCTCGGGCAGCTTTTGCATCGACGTCGCCCCGAACGGCGTTTCCGGGAAAAAGGAAGGGAGGAGCGGCAAAAGGGGTGCAACACGAGGACTTCCCAGGAGGTCACCCATCCTAGTACTACTCTCGCCCAAGCACGCTTAACCGCGGAGTTCTGATGGGATCCGGTGCATTAGTGCCGGTATGATCGCACCCATGAAACCTTTGCGGAATAAATGTTTTATACCTTACCCTCTCGCGGAAGGCCCCGTAAACGGGGTACGCTAAGCCTAAGCGGTTTTCAAGAAGGCGCAAGTGACGCGGAAGGATTCCAAGTATTCCTCTCGCCCAACCGCGCCTAACCGCAGGGCGTCCGGTGCGTTACATGCCCCGTAAACGTTGGAACGCCATAACTTTGCCGTCTGAACTCCGATTGGGGCAAACGTTTTTTCATTTCGGGTGTCTTCTCGAGACCTACGCGCACCAAAGACCCGTAGGGCCTTTGGCCCGTTCATTGACCCTAGAAGCGGCCCCTCGGGCAGCTTTTGCATCGACGTCGCCCCGAACGGCGTTTCCGGAAAAAGGAAGGGAGGAGCGGCAAAAGGGTGCAACACGAGGACTTCCCAGGAGGTCACCCATCCTAGTACTACTCTCGCCCAAGCACGCTTAACTCGCGGAGTTCTGATGGGATCCGGTGCATTAGTGCTGGTATGATCGCACCCATGAAACCTTTGCGGAATAAATGTTTTATACCTTACCCCTCTCGCGGAAGGCCCCGTAAACGGGGTACGCTAAGCCTAAGCGGTTTTCAAGAAGGCGCAAGTGACGCGGAAGGATTCCAAGTATTCCTCTCGCCCAACCGCGCCTAACCGCAGGGCGTCCGGTGCGTTACATGCCCCGTAAACGTTGGAACGCCATAACTTTGCCGTCTGAACTCCGATTGGGGCAAACTTTTTTCATTTCGGGTGTCTTCTCGAGACCTACGCGCACCAAAGACCCGTAGGGCCTTTGGCCCGTTCATTGACCCTAGAAGCGGCCCCTCGGGCAGCTTTTGCATCGACGTCGCCCCGAACGGCGTTTCCGGAAAAAGGAAGGGAGGAGCGGCAAAAGGGGTGCAACACGAGGACTTCCCAGGAGGTCACCCATCCTAGTACTACTCTCGCCCAAGCACGCTTAACTCGCGGAGTTCTGATGGGATCCGGTGCATTAGTGCTGGTATGATCGCACCCATGAAACCTTTGCGGAATAAATGTTTTATACCTTACCCCTCTCGCGGAAGGCCCCAGTAAACGGGTACGCTAAGCCTAAGCGGTTTTCAAGAAGGCGCAAGTGACGCGGAAGGATTCCAAGTATTCCTCTCGCCCAACCGCGCCTAACCGCAGTGGCGTCCGGTGCGTTACATGCCCCGTAAACGTTGGAACGCCATAACTTTGCCGTCTGAACTCCGATTGGGGCAAACTTTTTTCATTTCGGGTGTCTTCTCGAGACCTACGCGCACCAAAGACCCGTAGGGCCTTTGGCCCGTTCATTGACCCTAGAAGCGGCCCCTCGGGCAGCTTTTGCATCGACGTCGCCCCGAACGGCGTTTCCGGAAAAAGGAAGGGAGGAGCGGCAAAGGGGTGCAACACGAGGACTTCCCAGGAGGTCACCCATCCTAGTACTACTCTCGCCCAAGCACGCTTAACTGCGGAGTTCTGATGGGATCCGGTGCATTAGTGCTGGTATGATCGCACCCATGAAACCTTTGCGGAATAAATGTTTTATACCTTACCCCTCTCGCGGAAGGCCCCGTAAACGGGTACGCTAAGCCTAAGCGGTTTTCAAGAAGGCGCAAGTGACGCGGAAGGATTCCAAGTATTCCTCTCGCCCAACCGCGCCTAACCGCAGGGCGTCCGGTGCGTTACATGCCCCGTAAACGTTGGAACGCCATAACTTTGCCGTCTGAACTCCGATTGGGGCAAACTTTTTTCATTTCGGGTGTCTTCTCGAGACCTACGCGCACCAAAGACCCGTAGGGCCTTTGGCCCGTTCATTGACCCTAGAAGCGGCCCCTCGGGCAGCTTTTGCATCGACGTCGCCCCGAACGGCGTTTCCGGAAAAAGGAAGGGAGGAGCGGCAAAAGGGGTGCAACACGAGGACTTCCCGAGAGGTCACCCATCCTAGTACTACTCTCGCCCAAGCACGCTTAACTCGCGGAGTTCTGATGGGATCCGGTGCATTAGTGCTGGTATGATCGCACCCATGAAACCTTTGCGGAATAAATGTTTTATACCTTACCCCTCTCGCGAAGGCCCCGTAAACGGGTACGCTAAGCCTAAGCGGTTTTCAAGAAGGCGCAAGTGACGCGGAAGGATTCCAAGTATTCCTCTCGCCCAACCGCGCCTAACCGCAGGGCGTCCGGTGCGTTACATGCCCCGTAAACGTTGGAACGCCATAACTTTGCCGTCTGAACTCCGATTGGGGCAAACTTTTTTCATTTCGGGTGTCTTCTCGAGACCTACGCGCACCAAAGACCCGTAGGGCCTTTGGCCCGTTCATTGACCCTAGAAGCGGCCCCTCGGGCAGCTTTTGCATCGACGTCGCCCCGAACGGCGTTTCCGGAAAAAGGAAGGGAGGAGCGGCAAAAGGGGTGCAACACGAGGACTTCCCAGGAGGTCACCCATCCTAGTACTACTCTCGCCCAAGCACGCTTAACTCGCGGAGTTCTGATGGGATCCGGTGCATTAGTGCTGGTATGATCGCACCCATGAAACCTTTGCGGAATAAATGTTTTATACCTTACCCCTCTCGCGGAAGGCCCCGTAAACGGGGTACGCTAAGCCTAAGCGGTTTTCAAGAAGGCGCAAGTGACGCGGAAGGATTCCAAGTATTCCTCTCGCCCAACCGCGCCTAACCGCAGGGCGTCCGGTGCGTTACATGCCCCGTAAACGTTGGAACGCCATAACTTTGCCGTCTGAACTCCGATTGGGGCAAACTTTTTTCATTTCGGGTGTCTTCTCGAGACCTACGCGCACCAAAGACCCGTAGGGCCTTTGGCCCGTTCATTGACCCTAGAAGCGGCCCCTCGGGCAGCTTTTGCATCGACGTCGCCCCGAACGGCGTTTCCGGAAAAAGGAAGGGAGGAGCGGCAAAAGGGGTGCAACACGAGGACTTCCCAGGAGGTCACCCATCCTAGTACTACTCTCGCCCAAGCACGCTTAACTCGCGGAGTTCGATGGGATCCGGTGCATTAGTGCTGGTATGATCGCACCCACGAAACCTTTGCGGAATAAATGTTTTATACCTTACCCCTCTCGCGGAAGGCCCCGTAAACGGGTACGCTAAGCCTAAGCGGTTTTCAAGAAGGCGCAAGTGACGCGGAAGGATTCCAAGTATTCCTCTCGCCCAACCGCGCCTAACCGCAGGGCGTCCGGTGCGTTACATGCCCCGTAAACGTTGGAACGCCATAACTTTGCCGTCGGAACTCCGATTGGGGCAAACTTTTTTTCATTTCGGGTGTCTTCTCGAGACCTACGCGCACCAAAGACCCGTAGGGCCTTTGGCCCGTTCATTGACCCTAGAAGCGGCCCCTCGGGCAGCTTTTGCATCGACGTCGCCCCGAACGGCGTTTCCGGAAAAAGGAAGGGAGGAGCGGCAAAGGGGTGCAACACGAGGACTTCCCAGGAGGTCACCCATCCTAGTACTACTCTCGCCCAAGCACGCTTAACTCGCGGAGTTCTGATGGGATCCGGTGCATTAGTGCTGGTATGATCGCACCCATGAAACCTTTGCGGAATAAATGTTTTATACCTTACCCTCTCGCGGAAGGCCCCGTAAACGGTACGCTAAGCCTAAGCGGTTTTCAAGAAGGCGCAAGTGACGCGGAAGGATTCCAAGTATTCCTCTCGCCCAACCGCGCCTAACCGCAGGGCGTCCGGTGCGTTACATGCCCCGTAAACGTTGGAACGCCATAACTTTGCCGTCGGAACTCCGATTGGGGCAAACGTTTTTTCATTTCGGGTGTCTTCTCGAGACCTACGCGCACCAAAGACCCGTAGGGCCTTTGGCCCGTTCATTGACCCTAGAAGCGGCCCCTCGGGCAGCTTTTGCATCGACGTCGCCCCGAACGGCGTTTCCGGAAAAAGGAAGGGAGGAGCGGCAAAAGGGGTGCAACACGAGGACTTCCCAGGAGGTCACCCATCCTAGTACTACTCACGCCCAAGCACGCTTAATCGCGGAGTTCTGATGGGATCCGGTGCATTAGTGCTGGTATGATCGCACCCATGAAACCTTTGCGGAATAAATGTTTTATACCTTACCCTCTCGCGGAAGGCCCCAGTAAACGGGGTACGCTAAGCCTAAGCGGTTTTCAAGAAGGCGCAAGTGACGCGGAAGGATTCCAAGTATTCCTCTCGCCCAACCGCGCCTAACCGCGTGGCGTCCGGTGCGTTACATGCCCCGTAAACGTTGGAACGCCATAACTTTGCCGTCTGAACTCCGATTGGGGCAAACTTTTTTCATTTCGGGTGTCTTCTCGAGACCTACGCGCACCAAAGACCCGTAGGGCCTTTGGCCCATTCATTGACCCTAGAAGCGGCCCCTCGGGCAGCTTTTGCATCGACGTCGCCCCGAACGGCGTTTCCGGAAAAAGGAAGGGAGGAGCGGCAAAAGGGGTGCAACACGAGGACTTCCCAGGAGGTCACCCATCCTAGTACTACTCTCGCCCAAGCACGCTTAATCGCGGAGTTCTGATGGAATCCCGTGCATTAGTGCTGGTATGATCGCACCCATGAAACCTTTGCGGAATAAATGTTTTATACCTTACCCTCTCGCGGAAGGCCCCAGTAAACGGGTACGCTAAGCCTAAGCGTTTTTCAAGAAGGCGCAAGTGACGCGGAAGGATTCCAAGTATTCCTCTCGCCCAACCGCGCCTAACCGCAGGGCGTCCGGTGCGTTACATGCCCCGTAAACGTTGCAACGCCATAACTTTGCGGTCTGAACTCCGATTGGGGCAAACGTTTTTTCATTTCGGGTGTCTTCTCGAGACCTACGCGCACCAAAGACCCGTAGGGCCTTTGGCCCGTTCATTGACCCTAGAAGCGGTCCCTCGGGCAGCTTTTGCATCGACGTCGCCCCGAACGGCGTTTCCGGAAAAAGGAAGGGAGGAGCGGCAAAAGGGGTGCAACACGAGGACTTCCCAGGAGGTCACCCATCCTAGTACTACTCTCGCCCAAGCACGCTTAACTCGCGGAGTTCGATGGAATCCGGTGCATTAGTGCTGGTATGACCGCACCCATGAAACCTCTGCGGAATAAATGTTTTATACCTTACCCTCTCGCGGAAGGCCCCGTAAACGGGTGCGCTAAGCCTAAGCGGTTTTCAAGAAGGCGCAAGTGACGTGGAAGGATTCCAAGTATTCCTCTCGCCCAACCGCGCCTAACCGCAGGGCGTCCGGTGCGTTACATGCCCCGTAAACGTTGGAACGCCATAACTTTGCCGTCTGAACTCCGATTGGGGCAAACGTTTTTTCATTTCGGGTGTGTTCTCTAGACCTACGCGCACCAAAGACCTGTAGGGCCTTTGGCCCGTTCATTGACCCTAGAAGCGGCCCCTCGGGCAGCTTTTGCATCGACGTCGCCCCGAACGGCGTTTCCGGAAAAAGGAAGGGAGGAGCGGCAAAAGGGGTGCAACACGAGGACTTCCCAGGAGGTCACCCATCCTAGTACTACTCTCGCCCAAGCACGCTTAACTCGCGGAGTTCGATGGGATCCGGTGCGTTAGTGCTGGTATGATCGCACCCATGAAACCTTTACTGAATAAATGTTTTATACCTTACCCCTCTGCGGAAGGCCCCGTAAACGCTAAGCCTAAGCGGTTTTCAAGAAGGCGCAAGTGACGCGGAAGGATTCCAAGTATTCCCTCGCCCAACCGCGCCTAACCGCAGGGCGTCCGGTGCGTTACATGCCCCGTAAACGTTGGAACGCCATAACTTTGCCGTCGGAACTCCGATTGGGGCAAACTTTTTTCATTTCGGGTGTCTTCTCGAGACCTACGCGTACCAAAGCCCCGTAGGGCCTTTGGCCCGTTCATTGACCCTAGAAGCGGCCCCTCGGGCAGCTTTTGCATCGACGTCGCCCCGAACGGCGTTTCCGGAAAAAGGAAGGGAGGAGCGGCAAAAGGGGTGCAACACGAGGACTTCCCAGCAGGTCACCCATCCTAGTACTACTCTCGCCCAAGCACGCTTAACTGCGGAGTTCGATGGGATCCGGTGCATTAGTACTGGTATGATCGCACCCATGAAACCTTTGCGGAATAAATGTTTATACCTTACCCCTCTCGCGGAAGGCCCCAGTAAACGCTAAGCCTAAGCGGTTTTCAAGAAGGCGCAAGTGACGCGGAAGGATTCCAAGTATTCCTCTCGCCCAACCGCGCCTAACCGCAGGGCGTCCGGTGCGTTACATGCCCCGTAAACGTTGGAACGCCATAACTTTGCCGTCTGAACTCGCGATTGGGGCAAACTTTTTTCATTTCGGGTGTCTTCTCGAGACCTACGCGCACCAAAGACTCGTAGGGCCTTTGGCCCGTTCATTGACCCTAGAAGCGGCCCCTCGGGCAGCTTTTGCATCGACGTCGCCCCGAACGGCGTTTCCGGAAAAAGGAAGGGAGGAGCGGCAAAAGGGCCGCAACACGAGGACTTCCCAGGAGGTCACCCATCCTAGTACTACTCTCACCCAAGCACGCTTAACTCGCGGAGTTCTGATGGGATCCGGTGCATTAGTGCTGGTATGATCGCACCAATGAAACCTTTGCGGAATAAATGTTTTATACCTTACCCTCTCGCGGAAGGCCCCAGTAAACGCTAAGCCTAAGCGGTTTTCAAGAAGGCGCAAGTGACGTGGAAGGATTCCAAGTATTCCTCTCGCCCAACCGCGCCTAATCGCAGGGCGTCCGGTGCGTTACATGCCCCGTAAACGTTGGAACGCCATAACTTTGCCGTCTGAACTCCGATTGGGGCAAACGTTTTTCATTTCGGTGTGTTCTCTAGACCTACGCGCACCAAAGACCTGTAGGGCCTTTGGCCCGTTCATTGACCCTAGAAGCGGCCCCTCGGGCAGCTTTTGCATCGACGTCGCCCCGAACGGCGTTTCCGGAAAAAGGAAGGGAGGAGCGGCAAAAGGGGTGCAACACGAGGACTTCCCAGCAGGTCACCCATCCTAGTACTACTCTCGCCCAAGCACGCTTAACTGCGGAGTTCGATGGGATCCGGTGCGTTAGTGCTGGTATGATCGCACCCATGAAACCTTTGCGGAATAAATGTTTTATACCTTACCCCTCTCGCGGAAGGCCCCGTAAACGCTAAGCCTAAGCGGTTTTCAAGAAGGCGCAAGTGACGCGGAAGGATTCCAAGTATTCCTCTCGCCCAACCGCGCCTAACCGCAGGGCGTCCGGTGCGTTACATGCCCCGTAAACGTTAGAACGCCATAACTTTGCCGTCGGAACTCCGATTGGGGCAAACTTTTTTCATTTCGGGTGTCTTCTCGAGACCTACGCGCACGAAAGACCCGTAGGGCCTTTGGCCCGTTCATTGGCCCTAGAAGCGGCCCCTCGGGCAGCTTTTGCATCGACGTCGCCCCGAACGGCGTTTCCGGAAAAAGGAAGGGAGGAGCGGCAAAGGGGTGCAACACGAGGACTTCCCAGGAGGTCACCCATCCTAGTACTACTCTCGCCCAAGCACGCTTAACTGCGGAGTTCTGATGGGATCCGGTGCATTAGTGCTGGTATGATCGCACCCATGAAACCTTTGCGGAATAAATGTTTTATACCTTACCCCTCTGCGGAAGGCCCCGTAAACGCTAAGCCTAAGCGGTTTTCAAGAAGGCGCAAGTGACGCGGAAGGATTCCAAGTATTCCTCTCGCCCAACCGCGCCTAGCCGCAGGGCGTCCGGTGCGTTACATGCCCCGTAAACGTTGGAACGCCATAACTTTGCCGTCGGAACTCCGATTGGGGCAAACGTTTTTTCATTTCGGGTGTCTTCTCGAGACCTACGCGCACCAAAGCCCCGTTGGGCCTTTGGTCCGTTCATTGACCCTAGAAGCGGCCCCTCGGGCAGCTTTTGCATCGACGTCGCCCCGAACGGCGTTTCCGAGAAAAAGGAAGGGAGGAGCGGCAAAAGGGGTGCAACACGAGGACTTCCCAGGAGGTCACCCATACTAGTACTACTCTCGCCCAAGCACGCTTAACTCGCGGAGTTCGATGGGATCCGGTGCATTAGTGCTTGGTATGATCGCACCCATGAAACCTTTGCGGAATAAATGTTTTATACCTTACCCCTCTGCGGAAGGCCCCAGTAAACGCTAAGCCTAAGCGGTTTTCAAGAAGGCGCAAGTGACGCGGAAGGATTCCAAGTATTCCTCTCGCCCAACCGCGCCTAACCGCAGGGCGTCCGGTGCGTTACATGCCCCGTAAACGTTGGAACGCCATAACTTTGCCGTCGGAACTCCGATTGGGGCAAACTTTTTTCATTTCGGGTGTCTTCTCGAGACCTACGCGCACCAAAGACCCGTAGGGCCTTCAGCCCATTCATTGACCCTAGAAGCGGCCCCTCGGGCAGCTTTTGCATCGACGTCGCCCCGAACGGCGTTTCCGGAAAAAGGAAGGGAGGAGCGGCAAAAGGGGTGCAACACGAGGACTTCCCGGAGGTCACCCATTCTAATACTACTCTCGCCCAAGCACGCTTAACTCGCGGAGTTCGATGGGATCCGGTGCATTAGTGCTTGGTATGATCGCACCCATGAAACCTTTGCGGAATAAATGTTTTATACCTTACCCCTCTGCGGAAGGCCCCGTAAACGCTAAGCCTAAGCGGTTTTCAAGAAGGCGCAAGTGACGCGGAAGGATTCCAAGTATTCCTCTCGCCCAACCGCGCCTAACTCGCAGGGCGTCCGGTGCGTTACATGCCCCGTAAACGTTGGAACGCCATAACTTTGCCGTCGGAACTCCGATTGGGGCAAACTTTTTTCATTTCGGGTGTCTTCTCGAGACCTACGCGCACCAAAGACCCGTAGGGCCTTTGGCCCGTTCATTGACCCTAGAAGCGGCCCCTCGGGCAGCTTTTGCATCGACGTCGCCCCGAGAAAAAGGAAGGGAGGAGCGGCAAAAGGGGTGCAACGAAGGACTTCCCGAGAGGTCACCCATCCTAGTACTACTCTCGCCCAAGCACGCTTAACTCGCGGAGTTCGATGGGATCCGGTGCATTAGTGCCTGGTATGATCGCACCCATGAAACCTTTGCGGAATAAATGTTTTATACCTTACCCCTCTGCGGAAGGCCCCGTAAACGCTAAGCCTAAGCGGTTTTCAAGAAGGCGCAGTGACGCGGAAGGATTCCAAGTATTCCTCTCGCCCAACCGCGCCTAACCGCAGGGCGTCCGGTGCGTTACATGCCCCGTAAACGTTGGAACGCCATAACTTTGCCGTCGGAACTCCGATTGGGGCAAACTTTTTTCATTTCGGGTGTCTTCTCGAGACCTACGCGCACCAAAGACCCGTAGGGCCTTTGGCCCGTTCATTGGCCCTAGAAGCGGCCCCTCGGGCAGCTTTTGCATCGACGTCGCCCCGAACGGCGTTTCCGGAAAAAGGAAGGGAGGAGCGGCAAAGGGGTGCAACACGAGGACTTCCCAGGAGGTCACCCATCCTAGTACTACTCTCGCCCAAGCACGCTCAACTGCGGAGTTCGATGGGATCCGGTGCATTAGTGCTGGTATGATCGCACCCATGAAACCTTTGCGGAATAAATGTTTTATACCTTACCCCTCGCGGAAGGCCCCGTAAACGCTAAGCCTAAGCGGTTTTCAAGAAGGCGCAAGTGACGCGGAAGGATTCCAAGTATTCCTCTCGCCCAACCGCGCCTAGCCGCAGGGCGTCCGGTGCGTTACATGCCCCGTAAACGTTGGAACGCCATAACTTTGCCGTCGGAACTCGCGATTGGGGCAAACGTTTTTCATTTCGGGTGTCTTCTCGAGACCTACGCGCACCAAAGCCCCGTTGGGCCTTTGGTCCGTTCATTGACGCTAGAAGCGGCCCCTCGGGCAGCTTTTGCATCGACGTCGCCCCGAACGGCGTTTCCAGGAAAAAGGAAGGGAGGAGCGGCAAAAGGGGTGCAACACGAGGACTTCCCGAGAGGTCACCCATACTAGTACTACTCTCGCCCAAGCACGCTTAACTCGCGGAGTTCGATGGGATCCGGTGCATTAGTGCTCGGTATGATCGCACCCATGAAACCTTTGCGGAATAAATGTTTTATACCTTACCCCTCTCGCGGAAGGCCCCGTAAACGCTAAGCCTAAGCGGTTTTCAAGAAGGCGCAAGTGACGCGGAAGGATTCCAAGTATTCCTCTCGCCCAACCGCGCCTAACCGCGAGGCGTCCGGTGCGTTACATGCCCCGTAAACGTTGGAACGCCATAACTTTGCCGTCGGAACTCCGATTGGGGCAAACTTTTTTCATTTCGGGTGTCTTCTCGAGACCTACGCGCACCAAAGACCCGTAGGGCCTTTAGCCCATTCATTGACCCTAGAAGCGGCCCCTCGGGCAGCTTTTGCATCGACGTCGCCCCGAACGGCGTTTCCGGAAAAAGGAAGGGAGGAGCGGCAAAAGGGGTGCAACACGAGGACTTCCCAGGAGGTCACCCATTCTAATACTACTCTCGCCCAAGCACGCTTAACTCGCGGAGTTCCGATGGGATCCGGTGCATTAGTGCTTGGTATGATCGCACCCATGAAACCTTTGCGGAATAAATGTTTTATACCTTACCCCTCTCGCGGAAGGCCCCGTAAACGCTAAGCCTAAGCGGTTTTCAAGAAGGCGCAAGTGACGCGGAAGGATTCCAAGTATTCCTCTCGCCCAACCGCGCCTAACCGCAGGCGTCCGGTGCGTTACATGCCCCGTAAACGTTGGAACGCCATAACTTTGCCGTCTGAATCTGCGATTGGGGCAAACTTTTTTCATTTCGGGTGTCTTCTCGAGACCTACGCGCACCAAAGACCCGTAGGGCCTTTGGCCCGTTCATTGACCCTAGAAGCGGCCCCTCGGGCAGCTTTTGCATCGACGTCGCCCCGAGAAAAAGGAAGGGAGGAGCGGCAAAAGGGGTGCAACGAAGGACTTCCCAGGAGGTCACCCATCCTAGTACTACTCTCGCCCAAGCACGCTTAATCTGCGGAGTTCGATGGGATCCGGTGCATTAGTGCTGGTATGATCGCACCCATGAAACCTTTGCGGAATAAATGTTTTATACCTTACCCCTCTGCGGAAGGCCCCGTAAACGCTAAGCCTAAGCGGTTTTCAAGAAGGCGCAAGTGACGCGGAAGGATTCCATGTATTCCTCTCGCCCAACCGCGCCTAACCGCAGGGCGTCCGGTGCGTTACATGCCCCGTAAACGTTGGAACGCCATAACTTTGCCGTCGGAACTCCGATTGGGGCAAACTTTTTTCATTTCGGGTGTCTTCTCGAGACCTACGCGCACCAAAGCCTCGTTGGGCCTTTGCTCCATTCATTGACCCTAGAAGCGGCCCCTCGGGCAGCTTTTGCATCGACGTCGCCCCGAACGGCGTTTCCGGGAAAAAGGAAGGGAGGAGCGGCAAAAGGGGTGCAACACGAGGACTTCCCAGGAGGTCACCCATCCTAGTATTACTCTCGCCCAAGCACGCTTAATCGCGGAGTTCGATGGGATCCGGTGCATTAGTGCTCGGTATGATCGCACCCATGAAACCTTTGCGGAATAAATGTTTTATACCTTACCCCTCTGCGGAAGGCCCCGTAAACGCTAAGCCTAAGCGGTTTTCAAGAAGGCGCAAGTGACGCGGAAGGATTCCAAGTATTCCTCTCGCCCAACCGCGCCTAACTGCAGGGCGTCCGGTGCGTTACATGCCCCGTAAACGTTGGAACGCCATAACTTTGCCGTCGGAACTCCGATTGGGGCAAACTTTTTTCATTTCGGGTGTCTTCTCGAGACCTACGCGCACCAAAGACCCGTAGGGCCTTTGGCCCGTTCATTGACCCTAGAAGCGGCCCCTCGGGCAGCTTTTGCATCGACGTCGCCCCGAACGGCGTTTCCGGAAAAAGGAAGGGAGGAGCGGCAAAAGGGGTGCAACACGAGGACTTCCCGGAGGTCACCCATCCTAGTACTACTCTCGCCCAAGCACGCTTAACTCGCGGAGTTCGATGGGATCCGGTGCATTAGTGCTTGGTATGATCGCAACCATGAAACCTTTGCGGAATAAATGTTTTATACCTTACCCCTCTCGCGGAAGGCCACAGTAAACGCTAAGCCTAAGCGGTTTCAAGAAGGCGCAAGTGACGCGGAAGGATTCCAAGTATTCCTCTCGCCCAACCGCGCCTAACCGCAGGGCGTCCGGTGCGTTACATGCCCCGTAAACGTTGGAACGCCATAACTTTGCCGTCGGAACTCGCGATTGGGGCAAACTTTTTTCATTTCGGGTGTCTTCTCGAGACCTACGCGCACCAAAGACCCGTAGGGCCTTTGGCCTGTTCATTGACCCTAGAAGCGGCCCCTCGGGCAGCTTTTGCGTCGACGTCGCCCCGAACGGCGTTTCCGGGAAAAAGGAAGGGAGGAGCGGCAAAAGGGGTGCAACACGAGGACTTCCCAGGAGGTCACCCATCCTAGTACTACTCTCGCCCAAGCACGCTTAACTCGCGGAGTTCTAATGGGATCCGGTGCATTAGTTCTGGTATGATCGCACCCATGAAACCTTTGCGGAATAAATGTTTTATACCTTACCCTCTCGCGGAAGGCCCCGTAAACGCTAAGCCTAAGCGGTTTTCAAGAAGGCGCAAGTGACGCGGAAGGATTCCAAGTATTCCTCTCGCCCAACCGCGCCTAACCGCGAGGCGTCCGGTGCGTTACATGCCCCGTAAACGTTGGAACGCCATAACTTTGCCGTCGGAACTGCGATTGGGGCAAACTTTTTTCATTTCGGGTGTCTTCTCGAGACCTACGCGCACCAAAGACCCGTAGGGCCTTTGGCCCGTTCATTGACCCTAGAAGCGGCCCCTCGGGCAGCTTTTGCATCGACGTCGCCCCGAACGGCGTTTCCGGAAAAAGGAAGGGAGGAGCGGCAAAAGGGGTGCAACACGAGGACTTCCCAGGAGGTCGACCATCCTAGTACTACTCTCGCCCAAGCACGCTTAACTGCGGAGTTCGATGGGATCCGGTGCATTAGTGCTTGGTATGATCGCACCCATGAAACCTTTGCGGAATAAATGTTTTATACCTTACCCCTCTGCGGAAGGCCCCGTGAACGCTAAGCCTAAGCGGTTTTCAAGAAGGCGCAAGTGACGCGGAAGGATTCCAAGTATTCCTCTCGCCCAACCGCGCCTAACTGCAGGGCGTCCGGTGCGTTACATGCCCCGTAAACGTTGGAACGCCATAACTTTGCCGTCGGAACTGCGATTGGGGCAAACTTTTTTCATTTCGGTGTCTTCTCGAGACCTACGCGCACCAAAGCCCCGTAAGGCCTTTGGCCCGTTCATTGACCCTAGAAGCGGCCCTTCGGGCAGCTTTTGCATCGACGTCGCCCCCAAACGGCGTTTCCGGAAAAAGGAAGGGAGGAGCGGCAAAGGGGTGCAACACGAGGACTTCCCAGGAGGTCACCCATCCTACTACTACTCTCGCCCAAGCATGCTTAACTCGCGGAGTTCCGATGGGATCCGGTGCATTAGTGCTCGGTTTGATCGCACCCATGAAACCTTTACTGAATAAATGTTTTATACCTTACCCTTCTGCGAAGGCCCCAGTAAACGGGTACGCTAAGCCTAAGCGGTTTTCAAGAAGGCGCAAGTGACGCGGAAGGGTTCCAAGTATTCCTCTCGCCCAACCGCGCCTAACCGCAGGGCGTCCGGTGCGTTACATGCCCCGTAAACGTTGGAACGCCATAACTTTGCCGTCGGAACTCCGATTGGGGCTAACTTTTTTCATTTCGGGTGTCTTCTCGAGACGTACGCGCACCAAATCCCCGTAGGGCCTTTGGCCCGTTCATTGACCCTAGAAGCGGCCCCTCGGGCAGCTTTTTCATCGACGTCGCCCCGAACGGCGTTTCCGGAAAAAGGAAGGGAGGAGCGGCAAAAGGGGTGCAACACGAGGACTTCCCAGGAGGTCACCCATCCTAGTACTACTCTCGCCCAAGCACGCTTAACTCGCGGAGTTCTGATGGGATCCGGTGCATTAGTGCTTGGTATGATCGCACCCATGAAACCTTTGCGCAATAAATGTTTTATACCTTACCCCTCTGCGGAAGGCCCCGTAAACGGGTGCCTAAGCGGTTTTCAAGAAGGCGCAAGTGACGCGGAAGGATTCCAAGTATTCCTCTCGCCCAACCGCGCCTAACCGTAGGGCGTCCGGTGCGTTACATGCCCCGTAAACGTTGGAACGCCATAACTTTGCCGTCGGAACTCCGATTGGGGCAAACGTTTTTTCATTTCGGGTGTCTTCTCGAGACCTACGCGCACTAAAGAGCCGTAGGGCCTTTGGCACGTTCATTGACCCCGAAGCGGCCCCTCGGGCAGCTTTTGCATCGACGTCGCCCCGAACGGTTTTTCCGGGAAAAGGACGGGAGGAGCGGCAAAAGGGGTGCAACACGAGGACTTCCGAAGAGGTCTCGCATCCTAGTACTACTCTCACCCAAGCACGCTTAACTCGCGGAGTTCGATGGGATCCGGTGCATTAGTGCTCGGTATGATCGCACCCATGAAACCTTTACGGAGTAAATGTTTTATACCTTACCCTCTCGCGGAAGGCCCCGTAAACGCTAAGCCTAAGCGGTTTTCAAGAAGGTGCAAGTGGCGCGGAAGGATTCCAAGTATTCCTCTTGCCCAACCGCGCCTAACTCGCAGGTCGTCCGGTGCGATACATGCCCCAGTAAACGATGGAACGCCAGTAACTTTGCCGTCTGAACTCCGATTGGGGCAAACTTTTTATTCATTTTGGGTGTCTTCTCGAGACCTAAGCGCACCAAAGCCCCGTAGGGCCTTTGGCCCGTTCATTGACCCTAGAGCGGCCCCTCGGGCAACTTTTGGATCGACGTCGCCCCGAACGGCGTTTCCGGAAAAAGGAAGGGAGGAGCGGCAAAAGGGGTGCAACACGAGGACTTCACAGGAGGTCACCCATCCTAGTACTACTCTCGCCCAAGCATGGTTAACTCGCGGAGTTCGATGGGATCCGGTGCATTAGTGCTTGGTATGATCGCACCCATGAAACCTTTGCGGAATAAATGTTTTATACCTTACCCCTCTGCGGAAGGCCCCGTAAACGGGCTAAGCTAAGCCTAAGCGGTTTTCGAGAAGGCGCAAGTGACGCGGAAGGATTCCAAGTATTCCTCTCGCCCAACCGCGCCTAACCGCAGGGCGTCCGGTGCGTTACATGCCCAGTAAACGTTGGAACGCCATAACTTTGCCGTCGGAATTCCGATTGGGGCAAACTTTTTTCATTTCGGGTGTCGTCTCGAGACCTACGCGTACCAAAGACCTATAGGGCCTTTGGCCCGATCTTTGACCCTAGAAGCGGCGCATCGGGCAGCTTTTGCATCGACCTCGCCCCGAACGGCGTTTCCGGAAAAAGGAAGGGAGGAGCAGCAAAAGGGGTGCAACACGAGGACTTCCCAAGAGATCACCCATCCTAGTACTACTCTCGCCCAAGCACGCTTAACTCGCGGAGTTCGATGGGATCCGGTGCATTAGTGCTCGGTATGATCGCACCCATGAAACCTTTGCGGAATAAATGTTTTATAACTTACCCCTCTGCGGAAGGCCCCGTAAACGGGGTATGCTAAGCCTAAGCGGTTTTCAAGAAGGCACAACCGACGCGGAAGGATTCCAAGTATTCCTCTCGCCCAACCGCGCCTAATCGTAGGGCGTCCGGTGTGTTACATGCCCCGTAGACGTTGGAACGCCATAACTTTGCCGTCTGAACTCGGCACTGGGGCATATTTTCTTTTCATTTCGGTTTTCTTCTCGAGACCTACGCGCTCCAAAGTCCCGTAGGGCCTATGGCCCATTCATTGACCTTAGAAACGGCCCCTCGGGCAGCTTTTGCATCGACGTCGCTCCCGAACGGCGTTTCTAGGAAAAAAGAAGGGATGAGCGGCAAAAGGGGTGCAACACGAGGACTTCCCAGGAGGTCACCCATCCTAGTACTACTCTTGCCCAAGCAAGCTTAATTCAGCTTGAGCCTGACGGATCCAGGCTTGTCAAGGTCTGCATGCTAAAGAATTCATGAAACCATTTGCGAATAAATGAGGTTTTTATACCTTCCCCATCGCAAAAGCCCTTTAAACGCTAGGCTAAGTTGCTTTGAAGTGAAGTACTATGATTCCGGTATTCCTTCTTGCTAACTGCGCTTAATCATAGCTTCTATAAGGCCCGGTATAAGTAGATGTTTCAACGCAATTATAATTTTGCTGCTGAATTCCGACAGAAAGAACGTTTACGGTGTCTTCGAGACTTACGCTGGGCTCACCTCTCGTAGGATCTGGCCCCATTCATCGACCTTTAAGCGGTCTACTGAGCAGCTTTTTCATCACGCGCTCTCCCCGATTTGCTTCGGGGAAAAAAAAAGAAGGGAGGATGTGCAAAAAAGGGTGCAACACGAGATAACTTTTCCCTCGAAACTCATTGCGAAGCAGGGAGCATGGAGTGTGGCTTCTACACTCTGCAATACATGAAAGAGATTATTACCGAACTCGATTTAAATGCTAGTCCTAAAGAGGTATACTTACACTTGTAATTGATTATATTCTTTTTAAACCCGATTAACACTCTTGCACTACTTTATCTAATTAATATGTCTTCTACAACATTTGTTACTCGTATTTCCGGGAAAGAAGCCACCCACTCCCTATACGGATGAAGTGCTCAACGAGTTAAAACAAGGTTGGGCACAATTTGTATATAAATTTATAAAGAAATAGGTATATATTTATAGTATTCTTCGTTATTTGATTAGTAAAGGTTGTGATGTTAGTAGTTAGTTATATGTATATATATTGTACTTATATATTTTTTACATCGACTTGTACAATATATATGCAAAATGTGATGAGTATGTTATTTTGTAATCTATTGTTGGTGAAGAGTGTATTCAATGTGGTTTGTATATGTGTATATGATTTTTGTATCGTACGGAGGGCAAGCAAACACGAGAACAATTATTTTAAAAAAATTCGGACATATTACAACGGTTCTTAACGCAAAACCGTAGTAAAAGCCTATCTATGACGACGGTTCTTTCTTCCGAACCGTCGTCATAGGAGTTCTGTACAACTACAGGGGATGGCCTATGACGACTGTTTAGAAGAAAGAACCGTTGTCATAGATAGGCATTTTACTACGGTTTTGCGTTAAGAACCGTTGTCATATATGGACCTATGACGACGGTTCAAAATCGTAGTCAAAGGTGGTACATACAACGATGCCCACATACACGACGCCTGTTAACCGTCGTTAAAGGTGATTTTCAACCGTAGTTAAAAGTCGTTTCGTAGTAGTGAGCTAAAGGGGTTGTGAGATTGGGGCTTGACCTTGTATAAGAGAAAGCCCTTTAATCATGTTTTCTAGGGCGGCGACCTTTGAGTTAAAGTAACTCATGTCATTCACCATATGCATCCCTCTCCTTTGGCCACTAATAATTCTAGCACTTAAACTTTCATCCCTTGTAATTTTCCAATGTATAGTCTTTTCGGCTATATCTTCAAAAAGTCACATGCCTCACCATCGGTCATATTTAGAAAACCACCTTAACATATAGATTGAATCATAGTTCGGGTTTGTTGATCAAGACCCTCATACACAATTTGACACAAACGAAACAATTCAAGACCATGATGAGGGCATTGGGTCAAAAGATCCTTAAACCTCTCAAAGTATTTCCAAAAAGACTCTTTTTCTTGTTGCATGAAGTGATTAATGTCATTCCTAAACCGAACAGTTTTTCCGTTTGAAAAATACTTTTGAAGAAACACCAACACAAATTCATCCCATGTAGAAATGGAACAGGAGGGAAGGCTATACATCCACTTCTTTGCCATATCTCTCAAGGCTAAGGGAATAAGTCTTAGCTTTATAATATCGATTGAAACATTATTGAAGTGCACCATTTTACACACTTCCTCAAACTCTCTCAAGAACATATAAGGTGCTTCCATCCCTGAAAAGTTGGGAAGAATTTCGAGTATCTGGGCCGAGGAACAAATTAACTTCCAACTTGGAGGTCCGGGAGATTGAAACAAGAGGGAAGAGTGGATCTCAGTGGATAGAATATGTCATTAAGACTCCTACGAGGTTGAACTTCTTGTTCGGTCTCTTGGTCATTCTCGAGTCATGTCTTGGTTAAATGGGGGTAGGGATTCGGTTGCTTCATCACTTCTAGTTAATCTACCACAATTTGGGTCCCGAAACCAAACACTCATTCAACACAAGAACAACATTCCTTTTTTTATTTTTTTGATTTTATGTTTTTATCTCTTTTTTTTTTTTTTCAAAAACAGAGCAACACAAGGAAGTATATACACATTATTCAATCAAAAATCGGTGGTAATTTAATGCCTCCATCCCCGACAACGACGCCAAAATTTTTTCGTTATGATTTAAGGGTTTAGGAAATGTCGTCCTCGGGGATGGAATGTAATCACCACTAATGTTTTGATTGAATGAGGTTCACAAATAGACTACCAAAATAGCAAACAAATAATACTAAAACTAATAATCACACTACAACTAATAATCACACTACAACTAAGCTATCTAAGGGTGATCAAAGCCCACATGGCCCACAACAATCAAATTTCATCCTCAAAATATCACCCAATCCACAATTACTTAGAAACTAATAACAATCCTAAATATCTACAACTAAGAAAGAAACTAATGACAATCCTAAATAGATGCAACTAAGCAAAATACAAAAATAAAGAGATTGGAAAAAATTACCTATTTAAAGCACTTCCAATACCACTTCTCTTTTCAATGCAAATTCCTCCATCTAATGGCACTAATTTTATGGGTCTAAACATTAAGAAACCAAAGAAAAAGGAAAAGAGAGAGAAATTGATGGCAATGTTGCAACCAAAGTGGTGTTTGAGATTACGAAAGTGAGGAAAGCCTTCAACCTTATCAAAGGTGACTCCTTACTCTCTTTTACCCTCTCTCTCACCTAAATGAGGGGGTTTTGGATTGGATTTTTGAAGGAATCAAAACAGAGCATCAATCAAAATACATAAAAATAACATCAAACTAAATAATATTAGCAAAGGAATTAAAGGGAAATAAAAATAACTTAAGCTTGCACTCGATTCAAACTCAAAATAACAAGAGAGTTTAGAGAGTGTTTAGAGAGAAAAATGCTAAGAAAACCCTAAAAACCTAAAAATGACGAATTCCCCTTTTCAAGGGTCGAACAAGCGTATTTATACACCCTAGGATTTAAAGTGGCACGGTCCGTAGGAACCACGGCCGGCCGGGGCCCGCCAATCTTTCTCACTTGTGTTAGGTCTCTTTTTAAAGATTGATTTTGAAGATGGTTTTAGAAAAATGATTTTGGAGTGTGGGGACGAACCTTTTATTAAGATTTTCGAATTTTATTAAATCTAATTTAAAGCAAATTAAGCAAGGTTGAATGGCGGTTTTATTAACCTTTTATTTTAGTAATTATTTTGAGAAGTCACGGGATATTATATTCTAATTGAAAGATAAATTAAATTAGGGTTCTAGATCTATCTTGAGGCTTTAGGGCCAAATTGGTGTGAAAACACCAATCCGGACCGAAGCCACCACGGTTGATCCCACGGTGCGGCAGTGGCCTCGTACCGGGGAGGCCGGCGCCGGCCAGAGGCCGGGGTTGAGAAATCAGCCTCGGCCTCGCCACGGTTCGTAGATCAAGAGCCTTAAAATTTTATCCTACAATAAAAAGAAGGTCGAGATGCAATTGAATGGAAGTAAAGTAAAAGAGGAGTCGCCGTCGGTTTTAGGAAAGAAAAACTAACAAACACAAAAGTAAAATTTGCTCTTTCAATCTTAGTATGGGAAAACTAAGACAAGAAGAGGCTAAAAATGACTCCATCGGTCTTAGAACCAAGAATTGGATTCGGGGCGAGGGTACGAAACGTAGGGACAAACCCTTTCGTTCCGCCCGTCCGAAGACGACCATTACTAGTTCGATTAGTGAATTAAAATGATGTAAAACAAGCAAGTAAGCGACAACATGCGATGAGAACCAAAGCAACCAAAACATAACTAAGGAAAACGATAAAGGTCGAAAGTAAAGAAAGCGGTAAAGAAAGTAAAAGTAAAAAAGAAAGAAACGGATGAGCGAAAGAAAAGCGAAAAATAAAAAGATTACATCGGGCGGGGAAGAATTAAAAGAAAGCATAAAAGTAAATAATAAACCATTGTGAAAACCGGATCTGTGCCCTCGGGTTGTCCCATCCCACTTGCGATCCGGATCTCGAATCTGGATCTCTTGAAGCGATGGTGGTGAATCAAGGAAGGCTTTTTGTGAGTTTTTGTGGAGATAGGTAGGCGGATGTGTGACAGGTGGAGTTTAGGGATCCGATGTATGGAGTATGATGGAAGTAGAGAAGGAATAGGCTGAAAAGGGACCAAGAGAATAGAATACAAAATGGAGTATTCGAGTAGCTCTTAGGTGAATTTCGAGTAGAGTAATATTGAGGGTTGAGCCATTTAGGTGGAATGCAATAGCGTGATGCTAAGGCAGGAAGCCATATGGGAATGAGAGCCAAGGCTCTCTATTTATAGGGAGAGGTTAGGTCAAGGGATAACCTAAGGTTATGTCTCGACCGACCATCCAAAGCTAGCAAGAAAAACCCGGGCCAAGATCAAAGTGATAAGACAAAAAAAAGCAAAGGATAAAACCGAGATAGAACCGGGTAAATGGAGGGAGGGAGGCGCCGGCCAACCGGTGTTGCCTAGGGTTTCGTGCCTTAGCGTGCTACCCCGGAGTCCGCAAGCTGGAACACAGCGTTTTGAGGCAAAATGCAAGGTAGAAGGCGCCGGCCATGGGTGGTCTTCAAGGGTTTTGTGCCCTTTTCGTTATGTCTCGAGATTCCTTAGCCAAAACACAACAGTTTGAGTGAAATTACCGAGAAGGGCGCCAGCCATGTTGGGCTTTCAAGTAGATTGTAGGCTTTTAGTCTCGAGTGGATTGTCTTGGAGCTTAAACGCAACACTTTGATTCTCGTGATCATGAAATGCAATGTCTAATGTCGTCTTGAGGTCTTCAACTCCTTGTCTAGTTGTATCGAAGTAAAATGTAGTATTCGAACTTGGAATTTCCTGGTACACTGCATCTGGACTCCGTTGTCTCTGAAGGCTTCGCCCGATTTTGGATCGTCTCGAAAAAATGGGATTTTTGCATCGACCCAATGCAAAAGGTTACTTATGTCGTGTTGGGCGTTCTTTGTGGTTTATTGGCTTCGTCATCTGTGAGACCCGAATTTTGAGTAGATTAATTTTATTGTTGAATTAAGCTAGATATTTATACGTAATTTATTTTATGTGATTATTGTGTACTTGTGTGTTTATATACCCTAATTAACACGGGTAACTCGCTCGTTTCGTTGCTAGTAGACAAAATCGAAACCCAGGGCGGACTTAGGCTTAATTATCCTTAAAAAAAGGGTTAGGGAGGATTAATGTGAGGCGGCGGAGTGCTGGCCGCACTGGTGAGACCACCAAAAAGGGGAAAGAAAGGAGCAGAGGAAAACAAAAGAAGGGGGACACCGAGTTGAGCAGAATCGGGATAGAGAGAGAGACCGAGCGAGGGAGACAGATGCGAGAGGGAGAAGGCGAGCGAGAGCAGGGGAAGCGACCGGAGGCCGGCGGACTCCACGGCGAATGGATGTGAGACAACCGACGAACGCGGGAATGGCCAGGGCCCGAAAGAGGGCGAAACCGAGGCCAAAAAAGGGAAGGGAACGCGAGGGCTGAGGGAGGCAGCTAGTGAGCGCAGGATCGCGACCGGAGATGGCATCGAGCGCAAAGGAGGGCAGCGGAAACCGGGGCTAGCAGTAGGGGAAGAGGGATGAAAGAAGGAACCGAACCGGGAGCTCGAATCTCGAGCAAACCAACAAACCTTCAATCCCTGAATCAAGGTGGGTAGTCTCATGCTCTAAACTATTAGTAATTTCGAAATCCAAATGAATTTATTGTGTATATTGAATGTTTGTTATGATATTGAATTTGTTATGAATTTTGAGCATCCGTATTGCATAATGGAGTTTCGGAGTTGTTTCGATTGAATTAAGAACTTGAATGTAGAGAGATGTTAGGGCTAAATTGGGACATGAGAGGATTTACTTGGGTTACATAGTTAAAGTTGAATCGGGAAGAATGAGCGAAATTGCAGATGTGTGGGTTTGAGTATTATGAACTAATGTTTCAAATTGAGCCTTAGAGATTTACTCAATTTGCGGCATTATGAAATGATTGCTAATATCGGGAATTAGTGAGTGAAGTATAAAGAGGAGTGTGCATTCACATTGAGTGATACATGATTGAGGCACGGGAATGAGAAGTGGGCGATTATCGAGTTAATTGAGCCCAAAATGTGTTTAAATCCTCGAAGTTGAACTAAATATGAAGGTAAGCGAAGCTAGTGGAAACTAAGTGATGAAAGGCGTTTAAGAACTATATAACCGAGGACAGGTGAATAAGAGTTAATTAATAAGGTAGAGATATTAAATGGAAATTTGAGGTTGGGAAACGGCAAGTTGGGGACGGTGAGGTTGAAATAAGTCGAAGGCGTGTCTAAGATCTTTGAGAATGAATTGAACTAAAGGATGAATGGAGCTAAAGGAAACTCGGTAAAGTAAGTTTAAGAGTATATGGTTGAATGTGGACAAAAGAAGTCTGGTTTATAAAGTAAAGACGTAAATTGAGGAATTGAGGTCCGGAAAATGATGAATCATTGTTATAATGCTTGGTGTGTAGTTACTCCTGAACCGGTGAATACTATGACTCGAATATGGAATATAGAGGAGGAGCGGAAATTGGAATATCAAAGGAATATGCATCCATGTAGATCGATTTGTGGCATTGAAAACAAAATATGGCAAGAACTACTTATACGGGAATTGGAGACTCATGCTTGAGTAGAATATGGAGGAACACGAGTAGATGTGAGATACTTGCACGAATACTTGAATAAATGTGCTAGCTTGAAATGTTAAGTCTCGAGTATAGAGATGCTTGACACGTGAAATGATTGGATTCTAAATAATGCTTGAAAGTAGTTTTGAAAAGGGTTCAAATGTTTACGCAAAATGATACTTGTGTATGATTCTTGAGAAATTCTTTCGAACTTGAAATGTGTTCTATAAGAAGTGAAACCGATTGAGAAAGTGAATTTAGAAGGGTGACACGTGTGTCATGCCTTCTACGATGATAAATTGATTTGAGATCTTGGTTAAAAGCCAAGTTTGATAAGTGGTTGTGATCACTTCGGTTTAAATGAATTTTGGGCTAAGGATTATTTAGACCGAGAGGAAGGAGGTGGTCGTGTGTATCGGGGCACATGATGATTTATTGAGTTCAATATATAAGATTACTCAGCGTGTAGGAAAAGCGGGAAAAGACGAGAGGAAGGGAGAGAAGCATGGGGTCCTTGCGTATCAGGATGCCCATCAACCAGGGAGGTTGATTCTTTCCTAATGAGGAAAGCGGAGCCTTCCGGGTATTTGACTAGAGATAGGTCCCGGAACTCGAGTCGGGGTCGCGCCCGAGAACCGTCCGGTGCTAGTTCAATCGTCTAAAGCCTCGAAAGAATTTTCGATCTACTACTGAAAGTATTTGAAAGAAAGTGCAGATGGTTCCACCTTGTTTAAAGTGATTCCATTCCTAAAATGATTGCAAATCGTTCCTTCAAATGATTGAAGTGTTATGAGCTTTATGTTGCGAATGATTTCAAGAGATTTCATTAAAAAGTATATAGATTTGTATTATATTATTACGGTTTCACTGATTTCATTATTATGAGTAGTATGTGTAAAGAATTTTCATTTTAAGAGTGTGAGACTCGGTGAGCCCTCGGTTTATTGCTCACCCCCACAAATTTTAACCCCTCCCACTGGAGGTACCCCTTGATTTGGTTGGTCGGAATGCTTGACTTGATGGTGATCGTGGGTTGAAGTTGGTTCATGTATTTTCCTGGTCAGCATGTTGTATGTATTCGGCTACTTATGTAAATAGGCATTAATGTATAGTAAGTTGGATTTATGCACTGAGACCCGAACTAGTAGCTCGACAAGCCAGGAATTTCCTTTCATTGGCAATTTCGTTCTTAAGCGGTTGTAATTTAGTCTTTAGCTTAGTTTGTACCTTGAATTGTAACTCAACATGGAATTTGAGTTTTATGGTTATGAATATACTCCGGCGTGTGGCCGTTGAGATGTGTACTCCGAGCGCGTGGCTCGTTGAGTTTTATTGTGACTTTTATGCAAGTTTTCGGGCTTTTAGCCTCTGGGTTTGGCCATATTTCAAACAGAACTCTGCCGAAATTTTTGGAAAACTTCTAACCCTTGTGGAGAATTTCATTCCTTACCTTTAAGTTGAATTAAGACAGACTAAGTCAACACGTGAGTGAGCCTTGGGAGTTCCTTTGAGGAACTTTGGCGGTGTAATACTCCTAGGGAGGGTTTTGGGGTGTTAGAGTCGCACTAATCGAACACGACTCGAGATCCAAATCCTCCAATAAGACTCGTGATTATCATCATCGGGCCAACAAATAAAAAACGGAGAAAAGGACGACACTTTTTAGGTGTCTACACGGTCATGCCACCCCACCGGATCATAGTTCAAAGAAGGCAAAATTGTGGCGTGAGAGTGCCGGATTCGGCACGATCATGACAACTAGCATGGTTATGCCAAGAACTCGGCACTGGTCATGCCAGGAATAGGCATTGTGATGCCAAGAACTAGCACTGGAGTGCCATGTTTCTCTGCACTTCTTTCTTCATCCTTTATTCTTCGTTTCCTCGAGCCGGAACCACGCCTTCTTTTGGCTCCTTAAATCTTTAGTGGCATCCGAGTTTTTGCTCCTTTGATTGATTACCTAATAAAGTAGAAAAACGCATAAGAATTCTAACTTAGAATTCATTGGAGTTAAAATTGAGTGTTAGTAGTACCAAAAATGTTTCGGTACAATCCCAAACACTGCCCTAATCATAATATAAGCTAGTATATTGCTTTTAAAAGGTTGTAGTTTTTTCAATATAAGTATTGCACCACTTTTTTAAAATTAATATACAATAAAAATATTTTTGCACACACGTACACAAGATAAAAAGGTGACAATGGTAGGTCTTAAATAATTAGGGAAGGAAAAGAAAAGTCAGAAGTCTTATTATCAAGATAAATGCAATTTAATTCCTAGAAAGATTTGGTCTCCTTTTCCCCTTATCCCACCCCACGCCATCCCAACCCAACAAAAATAAAAACCATAACTTCCATCCTTTGTGCATCAAAGGAGTTGTCATGGCCGATTTTTATCGATAGTAAGCCCTATTTTTGTTTAAACTATAGTAGTAGGCCCCCCTCCACTTCCAAAAAAAAATTAGTAATAGTTTTTCTTTTGATAAAGTCTCCGGGTTGTCTTGTTTTTAGAGGAAGACCTAATAGTTCCCTATTTACGGATATCTTAAAGAAAGCATACGGCAAGTCTGCTGAGCTGGAAAGCTAACCCGCTTTCTAAGTAAGTAGAGTTGTGCTTATTAGTCCAATCTTGATGTAGAGCTTTAAACTTTCAAAGAGTATTACCAACTCTTTGGACAAAATTCATCGTGACTTTTTCTAGAAAAATCTCATGACATCAAAAGGTTACCTATGGTGACGTGGGATAAAGTTTGTACCCCCAAGAACTTGAGTGGTTTAGGCCTTAGAAAAACGTAAGTGGTCAATCAAGCCTTTTATGCAAATTTGTGTCGAAATACTTATTTATTCAGGATAACTTATAGGGGAAAATCATGAGATCCAAGTACCCATTAGATGTGGATTTTTCTCAAGGAAAATCAAGACATATGATTCCCGGGCTTGGAAGTGTTTGTTCAAGCTAAGAGAGCTCGTTTAAAAGGGGTATGCGATGGAAAATAGGTAATGGAAAATGTGAAATTCTAGTTAGATATATGGTTTGAAAATTCAAGATTGTTGGATTTTCATGACAACACCCTCCTGAATGTTCCTCCCTTGGATACTACAGTTAGTGATTGCATCACTCCAGAAAAAAGAATAGAATTTGGTACATCTTAGTACTTTCCTGCCAATTGATATTTGTCAAGTTATTAAGACCATCCCTCTCCCTTCTTGTAATATTGAGGATTCTGTTTGATGAGATTTGTCTAGCAACGAAGAGTTTACGACTAAGTCTCGCCACTTGGAATGCTAATAATATTCCCACTAGTTCACAGTTGTGGGATTTTGCATCGATTTGGAATTTGGATTTGATGACGAAGTTGAAAATGTTTCTATGCCGGATAGGTCACAATGCACTATCTACTCGAGATAACCCGCCTAAAATAAGGTTGAATATTGACACTATTTGCTCGATATGTATGGTTCGTAGTGAATCAATTGACTATCACAAGTGTACTCGTGTCTTGGATACCGGAACATTGCTTTTCGACACAAGTGGTCTGGAGTGAATGTAAGACATTTATAGAACCTCACTCTAAATCCTATTATTTATGCATTCGAAGGATGAAAAAATCATCTTAGATGATCCAAATGGTTCATTTGTTATGGAGTACTTGGAAGAGTAGGAATGATATAGTTATCAACAATGGATCTTTTAATTCTATTGCTACAATTCTACGGGCCAAATCATCCTCGGTCCGAATGGCGGTCTAGGTGCAGATCGGATTAACATTTCAACCCTTCTTCCCCTTCCCTCTCTCTTAGTGCCAACTCTTCCAATCAGCTTGTTAGTTGGCACAAACCATCTCGAGGATTTATTAAAGTCAACTTTGATGGTTCGAGTCTTCTTTAGCAACGGCGGGAGGTTTTGTGATTAGAGGTTGGGATGGCAGGTTTCTACGGACAGGGACAACAAACTTGGATCAGCTTCACTTCTTTTAGCAAAGGCTACCGCTATGAGAAATGACGTTAAAGCGATAGTTCAAGCAAGATTTCGCTCTATCATTTTGGAAGGAGATAATCAAACGATCATCAAAGCTTTGAAAGGTGAAATTTAGGTCTCTTGGGAAATCCAGATGCTTGTTCAAGACACCCAATTTTTTCTCCAAAGGTACAATCATGTCTTTGTTTACCACATTTATAAAGGAGGGAATCGAACTGGCGATTGGATAACCAAATTTGCTTTGTATTTCTTCTTCTTTAGTTTGATTTTCTATTCCCTTCGTCTTCCTTTCTCCAGTCTCTTATTCAAGGGCTACCGGTATGTTGACTGTACCTCATTTATAAACAACTTGAATAAAACCGTTGCACAAAAGGTCACCTGCTAATTATTGTACTTATGCTTTCAAGAAAACAAAGTTATTCTTTTCGTTTCTCGGGGATCCCTGCATTATCAATGATGGAATTATATTAGTTTCTTTTTTATGAAAGTTAATGATGAATTATTAGTTTCCTTTTGATGAAAGTTGTGATTAAATGATATGGTCTAAGCTTTTTAGACGAAATTTGACATTTTAATCATTATAAAACCAATTCAATCGTTATACATCAAGTAGTAAAGATTTGGAATTGTCAAACATTATTCTTGATCTCGTTATTATAAGCACGCCTTAATAAAATTTATATTATACTTATTATAAAGCTAAATTTGTTCTCTATTTTTTAACTACAATTATTCTCATACACTTTTTATTATAAATGTAAATATAGGCTCCATTTGATTTTAGGAAAATTAGAAAAAATGTAAAAATTAATTTTCTTTCCCTTGTTTGAATTGAAGAAAAATGATAGAAAAAAAGTTTGATGGAAAAAATCACAGAAAATTTTATCAATTTGGTCAATGATATTTGTCTTCCAAAATTAAGATGAAAATGAAAGGAAAATTTCACATAGAGAAAGAAAGGGAGAAAAGACAAGGGCTTTAATTAATCAAGGTTATTGAGAATTTTCTCTCTCCTATCCATGATAATGGTAAGGTTGGAAAGAGATTATAATTTGTTCCCCTCTATTTTTCCTTGAACCAAACACAAGAAAAAAAAAATCAATATCTCGCTCACTTTTTTTCCTCTTTTTTTCATTTAAATTTTCTTTCCGACCTATTTTTTAGAATCAAATAAAGTCTTAATGATGAGAATAAATCAACAGAAACACAATCATAAATTCTTAATACAATAAAAAAAACAACATCTAGTTAGCAGTAAAATGACATAATAACTCAGAAAAAGGGAAGTCACCACAGGAGCTTTTAAGTAATAAAGCAAACGAATCAAAATTAGTGAACACACTTTTACTTTAATTGTTAATACACCTATGTTATATATAAAGCTAAGAGTCCTCTATGGTTCTATAACTTTTGATGTTCTTTTTTACCTTTCAGATAACTTATATTACAAATATAAGATAGTCACAAATTATTTGGTGTAATTATATCATATAGTTATTCAAAACGTGTAGTTATTATGGGGGAGGGATGGGGAGATGTACAATTATTTTATTTTTTTCTAATTTTAAAAAATATTCTGTAAAATGGTACGGTTATTTCAATTTAATACTATATTCCTCCATTTCTTCTCATTCTCTGCGTTCTAGACATATATTTATTATTTTCATTATGAGATTTTTAACTCCTTTTTTATTTTTTATCAAGGTAAACTCCCCTCTAAGAGGGCCAATCATGTGTTAATATAAGCATAATGCAATTGATATATGATGGGCATGGATTTCGAGCTGATTTGAGTATGAATTTCTAGAGAGAGACAGACACCTCCTTCTAGGTCCATCCATGAGTGTTTTCATCTTTCCTCCCCTAAGACCATCAGACCTATTTGCTGATATTAGCGTCATTGTTCAGTCCCTCGAGCCTAAAAATGATTTCCCACTTTCCGATCTTCATAACCCACCCATTTCCAGATCTGGTTTTCCCTCAACGGAACCCCGATGCTTGGCAGAGAAGATTTTAGCTTGTCAAACTTTACCATTTTTAGCTTCCCCCTCCCGACCTCCTCCTTTCCACCAGCTATCAGCCTCTTAAGAGATTGATCCATCCCAATCTACAGACCTATCAATGGTTACTTGTCAATGAGACAAGGTTTGATGAAGCCCCATCCAAGCCCATATCCGAAATTTCCTCCTCTAGCTTTAGTGAACCTCGATGCTCAGCAGAGAAGAAATGTAGTTGGCCAACTTTACCAGCTTTAGTCTTCCCTTCTCGATCTACTCCTTGCCACCAGCTTTTGACTCGTCGAGATTGTTCCGTCCCAATCTACAACAGATCGACGGTACGCTTGTCATTGGGACGACGAATGGTGAAGCAATCACTGGTTTTCTCATAAAGGAATGGATGTTAGGTGATTTTTTGGTCTATAGGCACCGGTCACCGGTTTCGTCATATTGTAAAGGAAACCTCGAGGTTGTCTTCGATAGGACTAGCTCCGGTGAAGTCTTTAGTCACCGGGCTCAAAAGCGGATGATGGCGACCCGTCGAACCTTTTTACCACCTTGAGATGGGTAGTTTTCGAAGAAAAATGGGAGGTCCGGACAAAGATCGTCTCGACCAACCTACGTCGGCGCCAAAATTGTTCGATGATTTTAGCAATTCAACCCGCCTCTTTTATGATTCAGGTGATTTCTTTCGTTATTTCCCCTCCTGTTTTTGTGGTATGACTTGAGTTGGGTTGTCCAAGGTGTTTTGATTAACTAAGTTTGCTTAAGACATGTTATGTACTTTCTTTTGTCCTGTGTGTTTGGCGTTTATCTTGCTCGTATGAGAGTGGGTGTCTCCATCCCTGTCATCCCTCGGTCTATATAAGACATCGGTGGGTTGTTGTCTTGCCCTACACTCGCTACTTTTATCTGTCTTTCAACCACTTACCTCCTACGTATGTCTAACCAGTCGAATACTCTCTCTAAGCCTCGAAAATATTTCACCTCAATACAACCACCTCGTTCCTAGTTCTCATGTTGTCTCCAAGAGGAAAGATAAGGGTCTTGTGGATGAGGGTGTTGGAGGAAATTCTTGCCCACCCTTATCAAATGAGAGGGTTTCCTACTCAAAGTCGAGTCATCCTTAGGATGGGAAGCAAGAGTCAAGATAATCCTTCCACTCATATCAAGAGAGATTATCCTAACCTTCCCCGGTTTTCCTAGCCGGAGGGAGGAGCACTCGAACATTTCCCCGATGACTGCGATGCGGTGAGCATCTTAACTGGGATCCTTTGCCCTTCCCTCCTGCCGATATGATGGAAGATTTCTTCGCCTTGTGCCTGTTGGGCAAAGTTTAGGGTGGCTCTTTGCCTCTCCCAATCATCATTTCAAAAACAAAAACTAATTGGAAATGTGTTAAAGGCCATGTTGACTATATTGAGTTGGGTAATGATTGGATTCTTTTTCGCTTTGCAAACTCACGAAGACAGAAGGCTGGTTTATGACAACCGTCCCTGGTTTGTCAATGGCCTTAATCTGGTTACCATTCCATGGATTCCTTTCTTCGACTCGTTCTTCATTACTATTACTAAAATTGATCAGTGGGTCGAGTCCTAAGAATCCCTTGAGAATATTGGAACATTCAGGCCATGAGTCACTTATTCAAAGATATAGGTGAGGTCATCGGGCTTGACTAGAACACCCTCCTTCGGCTGAAAGGCAAGTTCGCTAGAGTCCGTATTAATGTTGATATTACTAAGCCTTTGCATGGCGATCCGAAAGTCTCTAATGGTAATTTTTCGTTGGTTGTGCCGCTTACCTATGAAGGGCTTCATAAAGTTTGTGCCCTTTGTGGAAGTGAGGCTCATGAGTTGGAAGCATGTCCCGGCTACCCCTCAAAAGCCAAGATTGAGGTTGTTGTAGAGAAATTCGGGAGCCAATCTCTGTCCGATCTCGGTGCTACCGAGTCTACTTATACTTGTCCTTGCCACCTCTTTCTCGAAGATATGGGTCACCGTTTCTCCTAGAAAGAGAACTAAAGCTAATTGAGGTACTCGACCCTCCTTCTCTTCACTTGCTAATGCAAATCAGCCTACCCCTTCTATTGATCTTGCTGCCCCGAGAGGATACCTGCTATTCCTCCTTTGAGCAATGTTGATGCTCCTCCACCCCCACCTATCCCCGCTAAGTAGCATGTTGATCCCGCCACTGACTCCATGTCTTGCGATGTGCCTAGTATGGTTGTCCCCCACGGGGAGGAGATCAATGCCACCCAAAATGTGGAGGCTAGTCCGCTCGCTTTTACAACCGAGGATGACTGGGTGGAAAAGAAAGAGGATAGTGATAATACCTCTTATGACCTGTGTGATATGTTTCTTGACTTGGATAATATTGAGGATACTTCTATGTCCACTGACTCTTCAAAAAGAGAAAGATGATCAATGATGGAGAGCGGTTCTCCTTCCACCCTACTCCCTAGTTTTTATCATGTTTTTGGTTCTCACTCCAAATTGGTGTATTGAGTTGATCGGGGTTTATTGGTCTGTACTATTTTACTCCCGCTTGCCTTTTGTCCTGGGTTGTTGGATTAATGTTTCGATAGGAAAAGTCTTTATTCTCGGGGATATGGCCTTTCTGTTGTTTTTGGGGGCTTGAAGGTCTGTTTGGTTTGGGCTTTCTCCTTGTCTCTTTTGTCCTTCCTAGTCCTTTTGCCTTACTTCTTCCGAGTTTTAGTGTCTTCGTTATCCGGGCCAATCTATTTAGAGGATTAGTTTATGGCTGGATTGTCTTGGAGTGGAACCTTAGGTTGTACAAGATTGACTCTTATATTATAATTAATAACAAACTTGTGTTTATGCTCTTCTCCCTCTATTCTTGTGATCTCTTTCTCTGCGTATGTCTCCTGTTTCCTGGTGTTTTGTCTTTCTTGTTCCAATGGATCTTTATTTCATGTGTGAGGTCTGTTGGTCAATCTTAGACCCTATTATAAGATCGGAATAATGGCTCTTTGTATGATTGAGGATAGTCTGTGAGGCTTATTTGTTTCTAACCTTCAATGATTTATGTCCCTTTGAAGATGGTCTGTATAGGGTGGTGCTATCCGACCTGTATGATGACTGGTATATGAGAAAGAGAAATTTGATCTCTTTTAGGTTGGTATATTCCCTTTGTGTTACCCCCACTATGGGTTGGAAACCAAAAGGAACAATGCTTTGCCAAGTAATATTTTTGTCAATGATGAAAACGACCTTCTTTCCGAGACTATATTTTCCCCACAATGAGACATGGCTTGACTCGGTTCTTGAACTAGTCTTTTTACATATTGGGATGTACAATCGGTTTCTTATCCGGTTTGGTAGTTTTTGAGCCCCTATAGTACTAGTTGTATGATTGGTGCCATTCTTGCTATCCCTACTATTTTTCTTGATGGATTTCTCGGTGATGCAAATGGTTTTGTTGATTTTTGCCTTTTTGAGGATAGATCTCTGCAAGCTTTCTCCTCACTACTGCAACTCCTTTTACCGTTCTCTTTTATCTGCAAACTCGTGCTACTGAGTGATAATGTACAGGTGAAGTGGAATTTTAAAGATGAAGGGTTCCTCTATTGGAGAAGATTTATGATTTTTTGTTCAGTCTCTCTCTATACACAAGTTTTTGAGTTTGAGTCTGTTACTTCAAGTTTGTCTTGCATGTATATTTCTACGGCAATTAGACCTTTATGGATTATACCGAATACCCCATCGAGGGTCCAACTCTTGCTTGGCAAGTTGAACGAATCAGGACATAAAGCCGATTCGGAGATTAGTAGAAGATTTCTCCTTTCGTTACATTTTCTATTACAAAGAAAGTATTTGTACTTGCCCCACTTATGAGCAAGATGCACATGAAACATCTTCTTAAGCATGTTTTTAAATTCTTAGTTACTCGAAAGTGGGGATGCCCCCTTGCCTATATTTCTTATTATTACTATTTCATGAAGATTATTAGTTGGAATATACAAGGGTCTAAAAGGGAAAAAATTATCTGCGAAATAAAATACGCGAAAAGCCCGCACGACTCGGACATAATGTTCCTTATCGAAACTATGGTTAATGATGTCAATGCATATAATATTGCTAAATCATTAGGTTTTGAAAATTTTAAACTTGTTCCACCCACTAACCATGCGGGAGGAATTTGGGTTCTATGGGATACATTAAACGTTGATGTGCATATTCTCGAAAAAGAAGAGAGGGTTGTTCACCTTTTTATAAAGGATAAGAGTACAAACCATGAAACTATTATTTACGAGGTGTACGGTCCAGCCCAACGAGAGGGACAAGGCCACTTTACGGAACAAACTTCCTTTGCTCAATGTCATTTTTGATCGTACATGGTGCATCATGGGGGATCTCAACGAATTAGCTCGTCTAGATGAGAAACATGGAGGTACCACACTGCTACCGGAAAGAACCCATCGGCTTATGAACTTTCTTCGCCAAATTGAGGGCACTAGTTTGCCTCCCATTGGACGAATTTTTACATGGAAGAAATGCTTTAGAGGAGATATGATTTACGAACAATTAGATAGAGTAATCGCTAGGAAAGATTGGACAAATGCTTATCTAAAGGCTGAAGTAAGGCATGGTCCTTTCTCCTTCTCGGATCATCTGCTACATCTTTCTCGATACTAATCCTAGAATTATTACACAAAAGAATTGAAGCTTTAGATTCCAACCACACTTGGATTAACTCTTCGAAAGTGGAGAAAATTGTCCAAAGCGAGATGGCATCACAATGTAAAGGGGACAAACATGTTTCGAATAGTTACTAAATTAAAGAGAATAAAAGGTGAACTTAAAGTTTGGAACAAAATTAATAACAATAATTTTCGTAATAAAATGGAAAGGAACACCGAAAAGTTAACGTATGTGAAAGACAGGCTTATAAATGATTCTGCATGCCCAAGATTAAACCATTGGTTTAACCGACCGATAAGGCAAAGGAAAAAATTAATGCTCTTTAATCAACGCTATTGGGGTAAGTTTCATACATAAGTGGTTAACGAAGGGGACATGAATTCTAACTTCTTTCATAAAAGTGTTGCGAAAGAAAGAGAAGAAAAATGATTACTAGAATCAAAGACATGTTTGGTGTTTGGTCCGAAGATATGCGATCCATTGGGAACATATTTGTCAATGATTTTAAAAATCGATTTACATCTAATCCTAATCGGATCGGATCATCAAACCCCCTACTGTCAAGACTAAATGATCGAGCAACGAACGGAGCTCACAAAAAAATTCTCTGTCGAAGAGATAAAGATTGCGAGTCTTCTATATGGACACCTTAAAAGCACCATGACCGAGATGGTTTTGGACCGTGCTTCTTCCAAAAATACTAGGAGAGAATGAAGCACGATTTAGTCACCATGGTTAATGACTTCCACGAGAAAGGAAAAACCCGTAAAGAAATTAATCGGACATTTATCACTCTCATACCGAAAGTTGATGATCCTTGTGCTACAAACCACTTTAGACCTATTAGCTCGTGCAATACGCTATATAAAATTATTGCTAAAGTCTTGGCTAACCGACTTCGCTCATGCCGGGTAGTTTAATCTCCCCCTGCAGTGCACGTTCGTCCCAGGTAGACGGATCCACGATAATATTCTTTTAGCCCATGAAGTTATGCATAAATTCAAAAATGCAAATACTAAAACAGGATGGGCTTCACTCAAACTTGATATGGAAAAAGCCTACGTTAGGATCGAATGGGACTTCTTGTTCCAATGTATGTCTGCTATGGGTTTTTCCCAGAAATGGATCGAGTAGATTAGAGAATGCATCTCATCGGTATCTTACTTTATTCGATAAATGACCAACCCACTCGGGTTCCTGCTCCCTACAAGAGGCCTTCGACAAGGTGACCCCTATCACCATATCTATTTCTTATCCGTATGGAAGTTGTATCTACTAATCTCCTGAAGGAAAGTATGAATAGGAAAAGTGGGATAGGGGTTAAACTTTGTGCAAAAGGAGATGTCCTTCCGACTCTTTTCTTTGTAGATGATAGCTTGCTCTTTTGCAAAGCCAAAGCCCAATCCTTCTGTTCCCTTAAAAAATCATGGATGAGTTATGTGCGTCCTCGGGACAATTGATCAATTTCCATAAGTCATCCATGATCTTCTTCTCCAATGCCACGAGAAGGGATAAGGAAATAGCCTCGGCCATTTTTCACATCCCTATAGTTGAATCTCTTGGCAAATATTTAGGTTGCGTAATGAGTCCAAGGAAGGAAAAAAATACCTTTCTTCTCTCCTATTGTTGATCGTGCTAATAAAAATCTTAGTACTTGGAAAACAGGTACTTTGTTAAAGGCAGGAAGAGTGGTCTTGATTCAATCAAACCTCGAATCTCTCCCTGGCCACACAATGCAATGTTTTAAACTCCCAAAATTCACCTCCGAGTCATTGGATAAAATTAATAGGAATTTCTTCGGAAATCCACCAGTAGCAAAGGCATACCCATGATTGCATGGGATCGTTTATGTCAACCTAAGTATATAGGGGGATAGGGATTACGAAAAATGGAGGATATTAATGTTGCTTTTCAGTGTAAACTTATTTGGAAATTATTAAAGGAACTCGATAATTTATAGACAAAACATATGACAAGTAAGTATATGAGACAACATGGTCTCGTTTAAAGTTAAGCCGAAGGCACAGATTCACGAGTGTGGAAAACTTTGTTTAGTTGCTATGCAACTTTTAGCAAAGGAATCGGATGAAAAATCGGGAAAGGGAAAGATATTCTTTTCGGTCCGATATTTGGTGGCATGACCAAAATCTTCTACGGATGACAGGTTTTCACCCACAATCACTCAATTTATAAAGTAAAGTGAGTGACTATATTAAAAGTGATAATACCTGTGATGTCCTAAACTAGAGACCATCATGCCAATGAACCTGGTTTCTATTATCAAAAGTACACCACTCCCTGCATTTCCTACGGATGGTGAAAATTGTTGGGGTCTTTCGGGAACAGAGTTTTCTCCACAAAGTCAACCACAAATCTAGCACAAAATGATGTAGGGAAGGATCCATGGGAAGGGAGATGGATCTGGAAAATTAACGTACTACCAAAGATCAAAATTTTTATTTGGCAATTATTGCATAAAGGTATTCCACTCAAAAAGAATTTAGGTAGAAGAGGGATGCAAATTGACCCCACTTGCAAGTCTTGTAATTTACAGGATGAATCGATGAACACCTCTCTTTTTTTATGCCCACGAACACAACTAGTGTGGGCATCAACTTCTAAACACCAATGGTTACACTCCACTAACTTCATACCACCCACCTCTAGCGGAAGATGCATCATCCAAGCAGCCCACTCCTCCCTACATCCAGAGCATTTTCAAAGGTTTCGTTTCTTTTATGGAGTATTTGGAAAGAAAGAAATGCTCACATTTTTAGAGATGAAGATTTCAACCACCTCACAACGATAATTAGGGCAAAGAGAGCGTTTGCGGAATGGAAATCAAGAACAAAGCTATCCCCAAAGGACTACAACATCAAGATGAGTGAGAACAAGCCAAAGAAAATTCACTTGGTTAAATGGAACAGGACCCCTGCCGGATGGATCAAACTTAACTTTGATGGATCTCTTAAAAATGAATATGCACCAATGGGTTTCCTACTACGGGATGACCAAGGGAAGCTAATCAAGGCTGGAGCGGCCTAACTAGGTTTCACATTTATTTTAGTTCTCGAAGCTAGTGCACTTAGATATGGTCTCTAAGAGGCGAGTCAAAGCAAATATTAGTTCACTTCGATTGAGGGTGATAACAAGGTCATCATTGAGGCTCTTCAAGGCATCATCAAGCAACCGTGGCAGATTGATTTTATCATCAAAGACATCATTCAATTGATGTCTTATTTTAGGAATTGTACTTTCAAGCATGTGTATAGAGAAGCAAATTGTGAGGCGATTGGCTAGCACAATAGGGGCACAAGTTTTCGGTGTCGTCCTCCTGGGGATATTGTCCATCGCATTCCCTCTCTTTGATTTTAGCACATGACATCCTAGATAGAACCCCTGTGAGAAGGGCTACCTAGCGGTCTACCGTGTTTTTCTTCTTTACTCATTCAAAAAAAAAATGATATATGATGGTGAAATATTAGGCTTTGGGGTGTTATGAATCACTTAAAGTGATATTATCTTAAAAATTTTATTAAATAAATAATATTTTCTTTATTTAGTTTCTTTTTTTATTTTAGGTACGTATAAATCCCCCTTTCTGACTTAAGAGTTATTTTGTCATAATAAAATGACATTATTATTATCTCCTAAAAGGAAAAAAATATCTGCTGGTCATTCTTTAATAATTTCTTACATTTTAATTTCTCATACTAATTTTTTCCCATTTGATCTTTTGATGGTTTGATGAAAATTATAATCTTCTTATTATTTAAATTCATCATAAAATTCGAATATCATATCAATTTTTTATAAATAAGCATCTACTTTTCAAATTGGCACGTTATTCAATGAATTTTTTATGAATAAGTAATTACTTTTTGCTCTCTTATGTCTTTTTTCTTTTTTGGTCCTTTCTATAATATATGATATATATTTTTTCTTAAAATTGAAAGTTATTTACCTATAGTTAATTGTGTAATATAATGAAAATTTAGTCTGGACCTTTTTTCCATTTGATTATAGAATTTAGACATTATAAAAAAATGTTTATGTTTAACAATCCAACTTGGATCATTTATTAGATTTATTGGATCAGATTATTTGACAAATAAAAGAGAATAACTCATAAAAATTTATTATTATATATATTTTATATTTTTATATGTACCATTGGAAGTTCGTTGCATTGTCATTTTTTATTTATCATGAATGTTAAATTTACTTATTACACATGAATGATAAATTTTTTACGTTAAAATTATTTAGTTGGAGTTGATTGTAATGTCAATGATATTTTCTTGTTACACACTTGCACTTAATGATCTTGGCTTTATATACAAATATGATGGGGGAAAGACATGTTTCTAAATAATATGATTTATCAAGAGTATTTACATAAGAAATTATAATAGGTAGGAA
Organism: Talinum fruticosum; assembly: GCA_021018815.1. Lineage (NCBI taxonomy): Eukaryota > Viridiplantae > Streptophyta > Magnoliopsida > Caryophyllales > Talinaceae > Talinum > Talinum fruticosum. The sequence goes on along the minus strand of JAITYX010000006.1, from coordinate 6,104,790 downwards.
GTACAATAGTTTTATACGAAAAATTATTATGATTTTGATATTTACTATTTTATATCTGGAAATATAGTTATAAAAATATCATTTTTTTCTATGAGGGGAATACAAAAAGGTAAATTTTAATAAACTTAAATTAATCTTGCACGTGTTGCGTGTAATTTGAAGCTAGTATTTCGAAAAAAAAAACAATATTGAATGCTTTGAAAGCAAAATACCCTCACATAAAAAAAAATCATATCTCCTCTCATCCATTTCCCTCCCTTCGTCCTCCTACACCGATTTTGTATCTACTATTTTTTTCTTTTTTTTTAGATCATTGGAGCTACTGTTGACCTAGTTAAAGTAAATTGTAAGCCCTTTTACTTCAATTGCTTCAATCAAATCAATATCCGTAAGTATTACTATTTTCTTTGTAATAAATTTTCCCTTCTTCGTGAAAGTTTGAGTTTCTCTCGTTTTAGAAGAGTTGATGTTTCTCTCCTTGTGAGAGTTTCTTGTCTTTATGCCGAGAAATTCTCTTGCCTATACATGTATGTTTTATTAGGGTTGTTGATTTTTTAGGATTGTTGATTCTATTAGAGAGAGTATACTTATGTTAATTAGCTTCATTAATTTTGATTATGAATTATTCAGCAATAAAATTTCATATGTTCAACCAAGGTGATATTATTTCACATTAAATCTACTATATATCACACGGACATATATTCTATAAAGTTAAACCGTAGCTCACTAAAGTTTGAGAAAGACAAAAAAAACATGGTTTATGGCCGGATTGATGCTACTAACCCGGATAGAAGTATATTTACAATTAATTTTGACAAAATAGAGATTTCTTTTTGATATTTTAGATTTATTCTCGTCGGAAAATTATATTTGTAGATGTTGTATGCCTTTTCGTTAATAAAATTTCTTTTTATAAAAAAACCTTCATACGAAAGGCATGGAAACTAGCTAGATACGAGTTTGTATTAGTTAGAAACAACTCACATAGGTTAGTCCAAGTGGTTTAGTTGCATGTTCTTCTTATAACAAAATTTTACATTCAGATTTTGCGAATATGGAGCAAGTTTGTGATGTAAAAGCTCTACCTCTTATTTTATCGGGCAACAGTATTCACTAGCTGATAAAATGGAGGATCAAATATAATTAAGAAGCAATTTGGCATATTAGTTAGGATAAATATAAAACTAAGAAACAATTTGACATATATATATATCTTATACCCTTATCAGCCAAATCCAGAATTGTACCAACTACCCTCATCATTCTTCTCCCCAATTCAGCCTTTCAAAGGATGCCATCATATTTAATTTGGACCAACATTTATGATAATATATCAACGTCAATATTGTCCAGCTCTCACTGAGCATGTGGGTCAATTCCATGAATTAAATTACTTTCTTTAATATTTTATTTTCTGTCTGTTTGGGGAGGGGGTCAGGTTCAATTAAATTACTTTAATTTTCCTTCTTCCTAGCTGCCAAATCCAACCAATACAACAATTAAATAAATACAAATAAAACAAAAAATAAGGATAACAAAAACAATTGTGATTTAGAGTCCGGACATAAGTATCAAAGCAAAAATTCGAATTTGGGTCAAAATTGGGTTGTATAAATCCATAATCGAACGAAATTTTTTGTCCGATATTCGATTTTTTCGAGTCGGACAATAAAAATAGGAAAATTTTATACCTGAATTTAAAATTCGGACCAAATAATCAAACTCGAATCGATTTTTAACAGATCGAACAAATTTAAATAATTAGATTGGATGAAATTTGGCATGCGCTAGATATAAGTATGGAAATTCCTATATTAATATTTTTATTTGGCTATGGGTTCTAATTAACTTAGCGGATAAAACTTTTACTGTTATCATTAAGATTTACTTTTAAATATGTCTAATATCGGAAAAATATCTTTATTTATTTTCATTCCCTTGATCACATGATTCATGATAGGGAAAGAAGACAAAGTTAATTAATTAATTAAAGGTTTAACTTCACATATGTGTATCACCAGCTAACCGGCATGAGAAAGAGAAAAATGTATGCTAATATATATACTAATAAATTAAATTGCGCGAAAATATGTTGCAAGACCTCATAAAAAGTGACCTTAAATGAATGACTTAAACAAAATGATTTAGATTCACATTTGATTTGAAATATGAAATAATTAATTTAAAGCGGACCGGAACTCAAATTGACATGAACCTAATTATAATTATTTAAAAATTATTTACTAATCTTATTTTTCTTTGTAAGACAAGTTTATTTAAACATCAACCGACCAAGATAAACTCGAACCTAAATAAATATGACCTTACCTGAAACCAAAATTAAAGTCAAACCGAATTTTATTGATCCTAACAGGAGCTAAACCCAAAGCAATTCAACTTAAAACACGGTTGAATGACCTATTTCCCAAAACTCTAAAGGTGTTTCAAAGGAAAATTTATTTTCATATCTTAGGAATTGATTGAAAATGCTATCCACATACATTGTTTCCTTTAAACTTAGAGTGTTACCCACTTACCATGAATGGAACCTAAATACACAATTTAAGAAATGTTTTAGATTATGAATGATAATTAAGATGGAACTAAAATTTAACCTACAGAGTCCAAAAAAGAGGAACCACTCCATGTGATTGACATTGAGAACAGCCGAGACAATGAGTCACAAATACGATACTAGAATACTCTACATATTACCCAAGTAATCATCTCATATAAGAATTTACATATAAAAATCCAATATTAATAAAACTATGAAAGAAAATCACAAATTAGATTAGTAAATAATTTTCTATGAGTAGAAAAGGCTTCCTGAGAGACAGTTTCGCTTAAACTTGACCATGATCATAAACAAATAAAATTTGCCACATATGATCCGACTAACACATATATACCATCCCGTCCCACGAAAGATTTTCGCGAAACTGTCTCATACAAGCTTTCGGGTTTTACCATAAACAAGAGGAAGGATAAGGTGAAGCATAGAAGAGCTCATACTTATAAAACTTCTCCCCATGACTACCCCCACCAAGACCAAAGTGATAATCTACCATTTTTGCCAACTTCCTTCGTTTGTTATATAGAGCAAAACGGAGCCCCGACCAGACGAGCTTTCGGACCCTTTTGGCTGATCGGATCCTGACCCAAAGGGTGTGCTTGAACCGGACGAAAGACTTCTTGATTCTCTCTCCTAAGCTCTTCTTTCTGCTGAACTGGTAGCTTCGGAGGAAGACTTGTCGTTTCTCCACATAGCTCGAGCTCTGAAGATCGTTATAGTAACTGGCGGGTTGGATCCAGGTTCCCGGTTCGGGTCGGAAGATCGGACCCGAGTGGGGAATTTGAGTGGGCATTTTGGGAGGGAGAGAGAGAGAGAAAGGGGGAGGTGGGGAAGAGGGAGCAGTGGGAAGGCTTGGAGCGAATAAATAGGGGAAGTAGGGATTGGTGAAGAGGAATCCCGGATCTAAGAAGTTAGGAGGAGAGAGAGAAAAACAAATGGTTTTCTTTTTTTTTTTTTTGAAGTGTGGAGTTAGGAAATCGGGTGTTTCTTGCTCCAATGGAAGTGTAAGGAGTTGGGAATTGGGCTTTCTTTTTTTTTTTTGTTGGGCGGGGGGGAAGGAGGTTGCGTAGGCTAAGTTATCTCATAATTAAAATAAAAGTAAAAACAAAACAGTAGTTTATTTTGACTCGTTATTGAAGAAGAGTGTACAAAATTATGTTATGGTTTAAATTTTCTTTAAGTTTTATAAATAAATTACCCTGAACTTTAAGTGAAAGGTGAAGAATGTCCCTAAATTTTAAAACTAAAGTAAATATCCTTTGACTTATTAAATTTTTTTTCTATTTATATTATATTAATGAAAAATGTTATATAATTCTTTGGGCACCAAATAAACTATATTTGTTATTATTATAATATTTAATGGTTTTTTTTTCTGATATGGTTGATAAGAATTATTTGTTAAATTTTATTTATTTTTTGAATATTAAAAAAATATAATTAATATTCTCTTATCTTGTGTCCTAAAGGGACCATATATCAGCTTTGTATATTAATCGATATTTGCTGACAAGGATGCTGAAAAATGACATGGCTCAATTTGATCCCCATTAAACTAATGTTTAAATAATTAATCACTAATTATATTTTTTTCCCAAGCAAGTAGATAGATAGATATCCATATTTATTCCAAATCTACAAAAATAAAAAGGTTGTTACTAAGCAAATAAATTGCTTGAACATATTTTATATTAATATGTATGTAGAAATGTTTGCAATGTATTGGTGGTTTGGTGCCCATATGGACATTTTTATTGAAGTAAAACGTATGAATTTTGTTTACTGAATCCTAGGATTTTATCCTCTCGTAGTTATTTGTGTTGTAACTTGTATTGAACTGTTGACTACAAAAAAATTTTTGAAGGAAATTAAATGCATTGATTTTATGTACTAGTTTTCTAGACTTTACTTGTTGTAAATAAATTCTTTTTGATAGACGTAAATAAAAAAATTAAATAAGAATAAGTTAAATAGAAACTATAACAAAAAATAAAATTTAAGTGATACTCTCTCTGTTTCAAAATACTTGTCGTTTTAAGGTTATGAGGGAGTACCAATGAAACACTAAATTCATGATAAAATTTATGTTAAAAGATCAACTTGCTCCAAGATTTCATTGGAAATGAAGAAAATAAATGTGAAAAGGAGAGAAATAAAATAATTAATAAGGAAAAAATTAGTAAACTAATCATTAGTAAGTCATTGAAATTATAAAATGACAAGTATTATGAAACAAAAAAAGTTAGTAAAGTGACATGTATTTTGAAATAAAGGGTGTAACCTACCATAAATTGTAAATATTATAAATTTTTTATTAATTAATCTTCTAATAATTAATAAAAATCGGTTTTAAGTATCTAAAACAAATAAATTTAGCTATATAAATTTTGATTGATGCCAAAAAATTAAAATATAAAGTTAGATCATTTCCATGTCAGCATAGTGGAGTATCTATTATGTCATGTCAATTTTTTTATCATCCATTTCATCAACTATAATATAAAGAGAGAAAAAAAAAGATATTTACTAAGGTAAGGGTATTTACCTCATTTTTAGAGTTCAATGACATTTTTATCCTTGATCAAAAAGTTAAAAGAGTAATTTATTTCAAGGACTCAAGTTTTCTTATAACATACATAGATGTAGCATAAATTTATGACAATACAGAATTAGATGTTTAGGTTTAGTGGTGATAAAAAATTCAGGTTTGGAATAATTAAGACAGAAACAGTATATTTAAATCTTGTCCGAATTGTAAATTCTGATAGCGTTATTAGACTCGGATAGGAACCCAAATGATTGATATCTGAATTTAAATTATTGAATGTCCAAATTTGTGATATGAACTTTGAGAAATTACACTCGATATTATGTATGACCGAGCCCGATCTAGAATTTTTTAATGTCCAACCCCGAATATTCAAATTTTTTATTAAAGAATTTATAATTTTTATACTCGAATTATGCTTAAACCCGAATAACCAAAAGTCTAAAGCCGATTGTTCAATTGTCCAAATTTGATAGGTAACAAAATTCAAAAACCTAGACCTAAATCGTTAAACCCGAACCCTACTCGAATTTCAATTTGGAGATGATCAATTGTTTGAATTTGAAATTTGGGCAAAAATTTTATAATTGGACCCGATTTTTTTGAATTGGACAAATAACGATAATTGAATCGGACAAATTTTTGCCATATTATTTATGTTTAAGTTCTCTTACTATTAAATAGCTTCACCATTAGGGGTGAATACTGTACTTAAATATGGTTGGGTACAGTTTTAGTTTAGAGGAACTTGTAATGATAAAAAATTAAAAAAAGGTTTCATAATTTGTTTATCTGTTAATGGACTTTACTTATTAGGCTCCAAACCCTTCAAGCTTAAAGAACTTAGACAACAATGACCCTGGAATTATTTTTTAAAAGGATAATTGTATTTTGATCAGGGTAACCAAGAAGAAGTTCACATATTCTTTAAAAAAAACCAAGTTCATGTAGATTAAATTTGGAGGGAATTAAGTATACATTAACTACTAATTGAAACATTTCACAATATTAATACCTCTTCTCGCCTTCAAATCAATAAGCTTGTTTGTGAGAAATATGTTATAATATAATCAAATTTAAAAGATAATAAACAAAAAAAAAGGAAAAATAACTTTCAATAAGTCCCATAAATCAACGAGGTCATACTTCCGTATTTAAAAAGATACCATTATTCCTATTGTATATAACTCAATAGAACATCAGAACTATATGAAAGTCATGACCAAATCATAAATGAATGGCAAACGGTGCCGCTATAAAATACGTTCTAGTATTGCATGTAATTGTATCGACTAATTTTTTTGGTACAGATTATATCGATTAATTAAACCGATAAAATTTATAAGGATTTAATTCACCCTTTTGAACCCCATGCAACTGAAAAAATTAACCAACAAGGATATAATAATTGGGTTTTGTTTATCTTGCACTTTATGATAGGCATGCAATATAATTCACAATTGACCCTACAATTTTGGCTTTTGGCTTGCTTTGGGAGGCTTGTCACGTAGCCGGCGACTCTAGCCCCTCTTCTTATGTATATAAATATATAATAAATAATAATACCCAACTTAGAAAATTTTTTATTTAAAAAAAAAAGAAAAGAAAAGGCTTGTTTCTTTACAATATTTTGGGTGATGGCCCCCTCTACACGTTGGCAATTATGTGAAGAAAAAAGGCTTAATAATTTAGGCATGTAAAGGACATCACATGCCTTACGTGGTCTTCCTTGTCTTGTGATCCAAACTAATCCCCCTCTTTCATCTTTCGGTAAAATAAATTAAATAAAATCCCTAATTCAATGTGATCATATAGATATTGTCTTTATCCCAACAATATAATCTGAGCAGCTTCATCCATCCATACATATGCATGCTTTTCTTATAATTAAAGTTTGCTTTTTTAAATATGCATGCATGTCTAAAGTAGATGCAAATTCATTTAACATAATTGTAATAGAGGGGTGGATGTCGTCATCTACATATATTCATTTCGAGTACTTTTGTGTGTTCAATCTTTTTCGATGATTTCTTCAATGATTTTTATTATATTGATACGAGCTTTATTTTATAGAGTTATTTGTAATAGACTTGTTTGTTTTAGAGATTACGTTAGCGCTTATAATCGTCACCTGCTAATAACTGGTAGCAACCACTAACCGTTGATAACCGCTAACTATAATTGTTGGTAACACCAATAATCCCTTATAATCGTTAATCGTTAACCATAATCGTTGATAATCACTAACCATTAATTATAACATGGAGTATTAGAATTGGTCTTAAACGCAAGTTAAAAGCAAGCAAATCTAGTTTAAATTAGGTCATTTTTCAAATTTGATTTTGGGTATTATATATTAGGTTTTTCGAAATTCCGATATAAAATTAAATTAATATAAGACCTTAATTGGACGATAATTATTTTTTCGGATACAAAAACGAAAGCGGGATTTTCTTATTGAACTTTTCCTCAATTAAATTTTCCTTCATCATCCTCATAATTACCATCTATTTTTAAATTTGAAAGTTCCATTTTATTTTGTTTCACTTCATTAGACATTTATAAAAAAACACATAAAGAGTAAAGTCCATTAATTTTTTTAAAAAATTAGAAATTTCTATTCTACAATAACCGTGCAAATATGAAATTAATAAGAATTTGAAAATTTTATAGAAATTTCTAAAAAAATAATGATAAAAAAATATACATATATATGTATATTTAAACTGATAAACAAATCTGTCCGATGAACCGTTGTACAGAAATGTGTAAAAAGAAGATGCTCTTTCTTGTAACTTATAAATAGCTTCAAAGGATTGCACAAAAGAGGTGACCAACATCTAATCAAACATTTTGTGATGAATGATTGAAGTATCAAGTGATTCACCAAACTTTCTTGCTTTAATTTATTTTATTATATATCTCGTAAATTAAATCAAGCCTAAACATCTACATCTGAAATTGGCCACTTATTGGGATTTCTGACTTCTGTCCTTCTCAAGGATAAAAATTCAAACATGATCAATGTTAGATTTTTTGTGGCTGAAATCAGTTAAACTAAAGCAAGAAATTTTATCTCTGGGTCAACTTTTCTCTCTCCTTTTTACTTATGCTATATAACTTTAGCATGCAAAAACTACTATGTAACTTTAGCATGCAAAAAGTTTTTGCATGGGAATCTAATATTATAATTAAAATATTTTTTTATTGTTATTTGCACCATATTAAATTCCGCCTAAATAATTCCTCTTAAATTACTTCTCTCCTTTCTCTATTCTTTTGAAATTCAAACTAAATTATTTTTATTATTAAAAATATCTGAAATATAATTTATGAAAAGATATATACATATAGAGAGAGAGAGAGAGACGTGTGTGTGTGTGTGTATATATATATATATATATATATATATTATTAAGCATTTATTTAGTACACTTTTACTAAATATTATTATAAATATTTGTTTATAAAAAACTAACAATTGAAAATATTATATGGGTAGCAATAATTATGCAATTATCAAGTTTAAAATTGTCATTCAAATAAAAGTAAACCTAACTTAAAAACTATTCCTTGATAAAAAAAAATTTTAAAAATTTCTTTCTTAACAAATATATATCATAGATAATTTTTCCCTCTAATTAGTTCTTAAATTCCATTTTTCTTCCAAATTAATTCTTTTACTTTAAATTAGTTCTCCCTTTAAATATATTAGTATAATCATATTCATCTCTTACTCTCTACATATTAATTAGGCCATTGTTGGGATGAAATCTCTTTATGCGTAAAAATTATTTATTTTAGCTCAAATTTCATATTGTTTTAGTTAGAAGCTATTATATCTTTTAATACTACTTGAATTATGATTTTTTTTTTCATATTTCATATCATTATCATGCCATGACAACAATCCCACAAGATATTATTTAAGTGGGTATAAAATTTCTCATAAATATGATCGTGATGTTGTATATTGCCTCATCAATATATTTGAATATTTCAATTTTTATAAGTGAATATTTTGAATTAATTTTTTTATTTCTATTTTTTTGATTTTTTTTTGTGAGTATTTCCAACTTTTGATATACTTTTATATTCTAAAACTTTTGATATACTTTTATATTCTAAAAATGTAATATTACTTACATTTCTCGCCAAATAAATCAATGGATGTAAAAAGAAAATTGTTAATGAGATATTATTATCTAATCTTTAATTCATAATTGACATTCATCAATGTGTGTGTGTTTTTTTATTTGGCCGAGAGTATAATCCGTTTCGAGGCCACAAGTTTTTATCAATGTATGATTATATCATTATATTATTTATTATCAATTTTAATTACCAATAAAAATATGAGTTTTCAAACTTTATTGTAGATTTTAAATAATTGAATTTTATGATGGTTGAATTATATGTACTCCTTAAATTTTTTTTTATAATGTTGGAAGACTACATTTATTTGAATTAGACTACCAAGGTATAATATTTATATGTATGAAAACTTTAATAGAAATGTACTCCTTTATGTGTTCATATAAATTGTATACTTGTAAATTCTATAATTTTAAATGGATTATTTTCAAGGTAAATATCTATTCATCTTATTGTGAGGGTAGAAGTGAAGTTTTGTGCGTTAGTATTGTAATGATATATGCTTACCTATTAACGATATACTATAAGTACATGAAACAAGTATCTATTAGACATAATAGACTAAACTTGAAAGGAGGATTATTATAATAAGGCCCTATGAAACCTAACTATTGACTCATCCCTAAATCAAAACACGCAAATTAAATTTCATTTTATAAATATTCCAACTACCTTCCACAACTTACTACCTCCGAATCTATGAAAACTCATACTAAGGTAAGAAACCAAAACCCATACTAAAGAGAAGGAAAACCTAACTTTCATACTAAGAAATTGGACTTACCACCAACAATTACACTTGATGGTAGCCTCTTCTCACAAAAAATTAGAGGTCGGCTTCGAGTTTTTTTTTAATAAAAGAAGATAAGAGAGAGAAAGAAACATTATTTCTTATGAGAGAAAATAGAATTACACTACTCCCTGCGTTTTCAAATACTTGTCATTTTAAGGTTATAAGAGAGTATTAAGGGAACACTAAATTCATGACAAAATTTTGTATTAAAAATGAAGCTTTTTAAATTTTCATTGGAAATGAACAAAATCAATGAGAAAAGGAGAGAAATAAAACAATTAATATGGACTTAACGGGTAAACTAGTCATTAATAAGTCATTGGAATTATAAAGTGACAAGTATTTTGAAACGAAAATAATTAAAGTGATATGTATTTTGAAATTGAGGGAGTATAAATTATTGACCCAAAGTGATCAAAGGCATATGAGGGAAAAAAAAAGGACAAAAAGAAAAAAGCAAAGGAGGAGAAATATGATTTGGAGGCAATCTTATCTGTCCTAATTCCTAGGATAAGCTAACAAACTCAATTACTCAAACGGCATATTTAGATTTTGGTAAACATTACAATCTAAAACCTTTTACTTTTGATTAATTTACATGATAAATATAATATAAAAATGCTCATAATGGATAGTTTTAAGTTGGTATTCTAATTTTCCTTAATTTCCAACCAAACTGACCCAGATAAAATAAGACAGAGACCAGAAAAAGTCATCAATACCCAATTATGATAAAGGCTTTTCTGTTTTATTGGTAGGAAAGATGATGAGAAAAAGTTGAAGAATTAAAAGGCAAAATTAGTGAATATAATGGACTTAATTATTAGTTTTGTGTGTGGAAAATAAAAGCAACGATGAAATGACACATATCAGAAAAATACTGTGTGGGGTGCTTCAGTGGAGAAAATGTTGTCCAAGTCAATGAATATCTCTGTAACTTGTGATTTAAACATTTGAAGCCGCCACTAAAACAAGATGTTGGTGAAATAATGTTCCTAATTCTGATCTAATTATGCTTCATTGATCATGTTACTTAATTGGGTCGAGTTTTAGCAAAACTATATCGTGCTCTTTAAACTATTAAATAAATAAAATTCATAAAAATAAGAAAAATAGAAAAAAATAAGAAAAATTAATTAGTTGATTAATATATTAATTTAACAAAATAATTTGTAAAAATACCCTCTTTTAGTGAATGTTATTGTTTCTCGGTCTTGAAGCGATTCTATCGGTTTCTTTTCATAATATTTTTGGTTGTATTATAGTTGAATTCTTGATTTTGATTGTCGGATCGATTTGAAACGATCATCAATTCTTCAAATTCAAACTATTACAACAAATAAGGGTTTCTTCGAACTTACATACAAAACACAAATAAACCGAAACATAAACGAAACGAACATAAATGAATAAAAACGAACATAAAAGAGTAGAAACGAACATAAACGAATATAAATAAACATAAACGAACATAAACGAACAGAAATGAGTTATTAAATAAGAAACAAACATAAACGAGCAAACATAAACATGAACATAAATGAATATATACAAACATAAAAGAACATAAACGAACATAAAACATAAATAAATGTTGTTTTTCATGTAAAGTCGAACATGCCCTAAATTTATTAGGCATGAAGTCTATACAAGATTTCTGGATCTCTTCATTAGAAATTATATGATGAAACAACGATTGAGTGGAAGAAGTGTGTCCATAAGAGTTTCAATTAGTTTTTCAACCGAAAAATTTATTTTATTATTTTAGTTATAAATTTATTTGAGTTTAATTTTTATTGTACATGTCGAATGACATTCAATTAATGAAATTCATCCATTATTATTAAAAAATTATAAAATACAAATTTCTTTTGTAAAATTTTTTAAAGCTATTTTAAGTAAATAATTGGCCGGCTTTAATACAAGAAAACTACTACACCTCTCCCTCTATATCATTCCTTTCTCCCCTACACTGATTAAAATATAGTACCCAAATACACTGATTAAACCAGTACCTAAACCAACGTAACTCCACCTGACTCATTGCAATAAGATAGAGAAAAAGTTTAGTTTGGTTCATACTTATGTACATAACCATCATTAACAATTACAAAGGTTCTAGAAAAAAACACACACACACGTACAAAAGAAAACTCCCACATAGTGGAAAATACACACATACTGAAGAAGCATTGGACTTTGAGATGTTTCCAGGCCCAACAGGAAGGCCCACTTAGGCAGTTTCCAAAATGGATGTTTTCAAGCCCGACGGAAAGGCCCACTGAGGCAGTTTCCACAAGTTGAGATGTTGGGACGCTTTCATGCGTTGGACAAAGGTAATACGAGTATTAGAGATATTTTATGTACAATAATATCTCTAATACTCTATTAAAAGATTATTTTGAACCATAGTAAAAAAATATATTTTTTAATAATAAAAGATTGTAAAATTAGAGTTATGTAAACTAATTTTATAACATAGACTAATAAAATACATTTTTTTATATGGACAAACCAAGTATGTATAATGGAATAATTAACTCATTTTTCAAGGAACAAGTGAGACACAATATTCGTGATAATACCACGCAAATTAATAAGTCAATTATAGACATAAATTTTTGACAATTAAATGTGGAAGTGCAAGTTGAGCAACCTTCTCCTAAGAGTATGAGAATTAATGTCGGGATCTTAGTACAGATTCCTTTATATTCTAATTTTAGGTTTTCATCTTGGTCGTACATCACCACAACTCTTTTCAAACTTTATTTTGTAAGTAATAATTATTCAATGGATAGCTTCTATATTATTATTAGTAACGTATCATTCTGATCTATTTATTACACACTTTCTTTATGCCAACAATTGGGAAGGCTTATGTAAACATTGGATAGAGTCTAAATCCTTTAAGAAGTTGAGTGAATAGAACAAAATAAATCGGGAGAGTGACCTCGAAGATCTTGGACCTTTGAAGCACACATGTGGCTCAATACTTTTCAGTGAAAAGAAGAGACATTTGGTAAGTATCTTAAAACCTTATACACAATTAATATTACACACAAATATATATATCTATTAATATATAAAAGGAGAGTTGGGTTTACTCTCCTCTCCTTAATTGTAGGGGCTAAACTAATTTTCAACCTTTGATTAGATTTTCTAATTGATCTTAGCCCTTAATTTTTTTAACTCAATCCTCTTCTTGTTAATCCCACGTTCTTTGCTTTCTCTCTGCAGTTTATTTTTGACAGTTGTATTCCCCCACCCCTTCATGCCACCCCCTCTCTCCCCTCGGTTTCTTTTTATAGTTCTCCCCGTCCCCCTGTATCCCCTTCATTCTCATCTCCACAATGTCTTTCTCCATTATCACTCTCATCTCCCCGCCCCCATGTCTCCCTCTATCTTTCCCGCTTGCTCTCTCTCTCTCTATCTCTCTCGCTCACTCTCTCTCTCTCGCTCACCTACTCGGTGGTTGACCGACTTCCGGGCCGGTGGTCGGGCTGGTGTGTTGTCGTTGGCGCCCTTTCTCTCTCTCACACTCATCCGGCTCTCTTTGTGTGGGTGGTCGATCGCCTCCCGGGATGGGCGGCGGCGTGGATGTCGCCGCCACCAAGCTCTATGAGGATTTGGTTCGTTGAAAAATCCCCAACTTCAAAGGACAGAAATAAACAAGAAAAAACCTTCAAATTGGTAAAAATTTCCCCATTTTCTCCTCTTTTACAGCTGATCTTTATAATTGATTTTTAGGATTTTTGGGAAATTTAGGGATTTTGAAATCTGGGTATTATGGAATTGCGAGATGATTCAAAATGCGAAAGGTGGAAGTTTCATTGGAGATTCCGATTTCCAGCGGGTTTTCTTCCTCTCCGGCGTGGAATGACTCTTCCGAGGTAAGTCTCTGCTCCTCGCTTCTCCGTTTCACTCCAAGCTTTCTCTTTCCTGCTCTTGATCGCTTAGCTTTACTTGTTCTGCTTAGGCTTTTGGTTCCGTTGATTGAGTTCAAATTCCAAGTAAAACGATGTCGTTGAGGCCAAATGCTTGGACGGCGGTTCGTCGGAACCGGTACAAAGTTGTAGTCGATGCCGACGAGGGGCACGATTGATGCCGACGAGGGTGCCGGTGCTGGGAGGACAACATGGTGGAGACCCGTAAGAGTAAAAGGGAAGAAAGCCCGCTCAAGAAGCGCTGTGAATAGGGCTGAGCGGGACCGGGTACCGGTCGTTTTGGCCGGACCGGTCCTGGTCCCGGTTGCAACCATGTCTCGATTTTTGGACCCGGTCCGGTCTCGGTTCCGACCGGGTCCAAAAATCGAGACCGATTCTTGTCCCTTTTTTATAGTTTTTTAACATATAAAATCAACAAAAACTAAATACTCACAGCTTGGGTGCTTAGAAAATAGTCGGAGGAAAAGAGCGAGGGCGGGGCAAGAACCGCCGAGAGAGCACCGAGGTATTGTAGCAGCGCAAGCGAGTCGGTGAGAGAGCCATAGCAGCCGCAATAATTGAGTGAGTGAGAGAGAGCAGCGGCGAGGGTAGGGCAAGAAGCTGCCGGCGAGAGCACCGAGGTACCGTAGCAGCGCTAAGCGAGTCGGTGAGAGAGCGAGAGCAACCGCAACAACCGAGTGAGTGAGAGAGAGCGAGCACGCCGGCAATGGCGAACTGCAGGGCAAACGCCGGCGATGGCGACATATCGGAGAAGAGAGAAAGAGGAGGGAGCGAGAGGAGGGCGGACGGCGACGGAGACACGGGAGAGAAGGGAGCGAGAGGAGAGCGGGACCAGGGCGAGCGAGCGGACATGCACGGGAAAGAAGGCAAACAAAGACTCAAGGCAATTAGTTAGGGTTTGATTTTTTTTTTTATAAAGCCGGATAACCGGGTCCAGTCCGGGTCCAAGATTTTACTACCGATCCCGGACCGGTTATAACCGGGTCCTACAATTTGGACCCGGTCCGGTCCCGGTTCAACCGGGTCCAGATCGGTTCCGAGTCCAGACCGGTTCGGGTCCGAACCGGGTACCCGAATTTTTGCTCACCCCTAGCCGTGAAGGCCTTCAAGCTCAGCAGTTCCTGCTCCTGTTCACTCCTCTAATGTTGAGAAGAAGGTTGCGGTTTCTCTCTCCGGTTTACGTTTCTCCATAACTTCTTTTGTTTCTAATGCCTTTGCTTTTTTTTTTTTTTTTGGTTTAATTGTGCATTTTGATTGTTATATTGTGTTTTTTAATTTTGATATTTTCAAATGAAATCGAGAGTTTGGTGATGATTTTGTTACGGCTGATTGGGAGGCTGAAGCGCTCGTCGAAAAAGAGGTCCTCGGAGAGGACACGGGCGCTGCCGCCATTGGAGCGAAGATGGGGCTGGAGACGAGCTTGAAGGTCCGGATGACAGAGGTAATAGAGATGAAGAGGATGAGTCGGAGCATGAATTTAGGAAATAGACCTCTAGTTTGGTAGGGGATTAAAATGGCCGCCATTGATAGGATGACCTCCACCTCCACCTCCGCCATAAATCGTAATTGTTTGTATCTTCAACCTTCTTTGAATATGATTTTTTTTTTTTACTGTTTTAGCTCTCTTCCCCAATTTCCTTTCTATTATAGATTTGTGTTTAATGATTAATTTGTTTATTGTTATAATGATTAATTTGTAGTTTGGTTCATTATGTTGTGTTTTTTGAGTTATTAGGTTCAAGGTGTTTATGGTTTGAACAACTACTCGATAACATCTTTATTCTCTCGCTCTCCAAATTGATTTTAGGCCGAGTAAATTGGAGCCTACAATGGTCAATTTGCTCTCTCATTTTCTGTAATTTGTGCTGGCATCTCATCTCTTAGTTGTGTAAAGCTCCATACTTGAATTGAGAAAAATGATTAGATGTATGGATTTAATCCTACCTACATTGCCTCTGTACCTTCTTTGCAAAAGAAAGAACCATAAGGAAATTGCTAAGCATTTAAACGGCAATGCGAGGTTTTCAAAATTAGGAAGCAAATATGCTTGTTGACTATTATCCTGATTTTGCCCCTCCATCTCTTTCTATATGTTTGTAGACTCGTAATTACGAGAGTTTGGGTCGTAAAATGGGATCTACCTCCCCTTCATTTGATACGATTTTGATTATGTAAGTCATTTTTATCTAGGTCTCTAATTTTCAAGAATTTTAGTCATCCGGGATAGTATATGATTTGATTCTTTTTTTAATTTTTGGGCAATTTTGTAGTGAGAAAGAAGATAATACACTTTTCTAGAGCAATGGCAGGGTTTTGAATGAAATTTTCAAGGTTGTAAGGCGATTGGATTCAACATATTACATACAAAGGTGATGTCTTCTGTTTTTTTTTACTATCGCTTCCTTTTTCTTCCGTTTCATATTAGTTTTCTATTTGTGTGCTTTTCGTTACACTACGGATAACATTATTGGTCAAATTTGATAATTGTATTTTGTTCATCAAAGCAAATTATAGTAAAAAAAAGTGAAGTAGGATGGGAATAATGGGTTAGAGAGATTTTGATGAGGAAAGGGTTGTCAAGAGTTATTATAAATCCTAACTAATCGAGAGAATGTTTAGGCAAAGAAAGAGTTCAGGGGCTGATATCGAGGAGGATAAGAAGGGATTAAGGTAATGGGAGTACTGAAACTTTGGTCAAACACTTGGAAATATTCAAATACGAAGTAGGCAAATGTGCTCTTGAAAGTTTTTTTTTCCAGTAAAAACAAATGGAGCAATGTGAATTTGGACACTAAGGTTAATAGATTGGAATTCTAGATAGTGAAATCGAATGTTTTGACGATTTCTCAGCACATCCTTAATTGCGAATTTAACCACAATTCCCCCCTCTAAGCTTCGGTTCTCTCTCTTTTAATCTATTTTGTGTGAAGTATAAGATTACTAAAGTTTGGCTAAATTTCCTTTAATCTTTTGGGATATAGTGTTAATAATTGCTGTTCTTTTTCACTCTTGGATGTAGTATTTTACATTCTACCTGGCCCAAGTATAGTAATATACTGAACATGTGCTCCTACCTTTGTCTATTGTTCTTCCACAGACACAAGTAGCATATATTTAAAGTCCATTCATGGATATAAGGAAAAGAAGCATATGTAAAAGGCTTCGACAATACTAATTCATCTCCTAGACATGATAATGCTAGAAATAGATGCACAATTCAATCGAGTGTTAAGAAAATAGGTGTAGTTATCTTATAATTTCTTTTTTTTTTTTGGAGACATTTGTTACAAAATTTAATTTGAAAATACTTATTATTTTTTTTATCATTCTTCAAGGAGAAAATATTTAAGTGTTTTGGATGTTGGCCACATACATTGATTGTTTCATTTCGATGATATGTTTTTTTTTTGTTGGGGGGTTCCTAATTCTTATATTAGATTATAAATATGTTATTTCTATATTTTGGAATAGGAAAGTGACTAATCCCTTACATGTTGAAGATGATGCACGGTGAAGATGGATTATTTTCTGCTTGACAAGAATGGGTACAACTTGGAAACAATTAGAATTCAGTTGTAAAGGCAAGATGTCAAATTGAGATTCTTTTACTTTTTATTTGAGATGTTGAACAATTTGTTTTTCTGTATAGAGGGAAGATATTAACATTATGTTTGTTAATGTAGTTTTGTTGGTTTAGTTTAAGACATCAACTCTTACATTTATTGATCATGTTTTTAAATTGTGTTGAATAGATGAATAATTTATTTAATGATACTTCTAAATTACGATATAGTTTCAATGCATCATTTTGTTCTTTGTGAATTGGGGTCTAATAGTGAATATTTAAAAATTGTTTCAATGCATTATTTTAAAAATTGTTTAAAAATTGTGAAAGACAGTTAAATTGTGTTGAATAAATGAATAATTTATTTAATAATACTTCTAAATTACCATATAATTAATCGAAAAATTAATATAGAGGCAATGTGCGGGTCATAGTTAGATAATTAATACAATAATAATAAAACTGACTATCCTTCTCTTTAATTATTTTTTTATATTTTTACAATTTCATATATAAAATGTACTATATGGTTATTTACAATTCCTCTTGACCTTAAATGTTACTAGCTAATACTCACTGCTGCCGCTATATTAATTTTCTAAAAATCTATGGTAATTTAGAAGTATCAATAGATAAATTTATTCATTTATTCAACACAATTTAAAAGTATGATTAATACGCGGAAATTTAAATTATGTTGAATAGATGAATAATTTATCAATTGATACTTCTAAATTACGAAATATTTTTAGAAAATTGATATAGCGGCAGTAGCTGTGAGTATTAGCTAGTATATATATATATATATATATATATATATATATATATATATATATATATATATATAGAAAAGAATGCATTTAAGTTTGGACAATATGAACCCAAATCAACAAAAAAAGAGAAACTAGCAGAAGATATATTAAAAAATTGAGTGCCAGTAAAACAAATTGTGAAGGTTTTGATGGAGGAAAGAAAGGTGGTGTTTCAAGGGCAGTGATTACTGCTAGAGATGTCGGCGACCGATTTTGATGTTGGTGGTGAGTTCGACGAGGAGCATCTGGTGGTGGCTGATGAGAGAATGTTACTGACGTTTTTAAAATGAAAACAATGCATATTTATTTCAGCGGAAACGATTAACCAAACATGTATAAACATACTTTTCTTTTCTTTTCACCCTAAAACTTTTCTTTTCAACCGTCATCAAAATTATTATGACGAACATCATGGAACTTCTCATTAAATAGATTAAAATAAAATAAAAATCTATGAAAATGTTAAGGATCAATTGGAGGGGAACTATGAGCTAAGTGACCAAGGGAGAGATTAACATATACAGTGACGGACCTAGAAATTTAAGGAAGCGAGGTCGATAAACTAAAAATTTTACCAAGTAACTTTCCTACGCTCAACACTAGGATTACTAGTGTATTTACACAACTTGCAAACTGCTATATCAAGTCTTGTACAATGCATAGCACATATAAGACTTCATATTGCGCTAGCATACTCAAGTTGTGAAACACATCTACCTATATTCTTCGACAATTTACATGCAACATCATATAGAGTACTCGCTTCTTTAAATTTTAAACTTTCATATTTGTTGACTATTTCTCAACATAGTGCCTTTATGTATGGGTCTTAAGCCATATTCAAGTTAAGAGAATGGAACATTGTTGCCTATTAGCGCTGGCAAAAATCCGTTCAATCCAATTGTCCAAATTTGTTCAACTAAAAAAATCGGATTTGACCATAAAATTTTTGTCCAGATTTTAAATTCGAACAATCAGTCATATTCGAATTAAAATTCGGGCAGGCTTCGGGTTTAACAATTCGGGTCCGAGTTGTTCGAATTTTGTGACTAATTTCGGTTCGGACAAATTCGGACAATCGGACAATCGGGTTCGGATATTCGGTCTTTTGGGTTTAGGTATAATTTAGTCCAAAATCTACAAAATTTTAAATAAAAATTCGGACATTCGGGTTCGGACATCAAAAATTTCGATCCGAGTTTGGTATATACATAATTTCAATCCAATTTTTGAAAGTTTATTTCACAAATTTGGACGTTCGGATTGGGATGTTTGAGTTTAAGTCCGATCAAGGTGTTCGAATTAACCCGAACCTAAATTTTTTCAGCTCTATTGCCTATAATGTTGTCGAGGAGGATTGATAGAATTGTGCCCAATCAAATATCAAGTTGCATTTATAGATAATTTATCAATGAATTGATAATCGAATACTTTCACCTCAAAAAAAAAACATCAATAAATTGATCATCGCCTGCATTTTTTTTTTTTTGGTCCCTTTTAAAGTATGCTCAAAGAAAGCAACGAAAAGACGACATGCATGAGAAAATCCCCGTTTGAGTTTTGACAAAGGAAATAGTCAAAGTCAATGGATGAAAAATAGTCAAATAGACAACTGTTTTAGTTTGTGATTTAATACTGGAAGCCGCCACACGTCCAACTAAGCTCTTTGGTGAAATTGTTATCCTAATTCTCATCTAATTATCCTCAACAATCAGCGAATTTTTTTCAAATTTTTTTTTTATAAATTTTGGGCTTAGCAACCCTGTATGACCACTGAAGATTACATTTGACATTATAGGATACAACGAAACTTATTTTTAGATTTTTAATAATCAGCTCCAACTTTAACTTATATTTCTTCATTAATTAATATAATACTCCCTCTGTTTCAAAACATATGTCGTTTGAAGGTTATGCGAAAATATCAAGGAAATACTAAACTCATGACAAATTTTGTGTTAAAAGACCAAGTTATCCGTATATTTAATTGGAAATTAAAAAATCAATGAAAATAAGAAGAGAAACATCGCAATTAATAAGAACAAATTGGTAAACTAGTAATTAATATATCATTAAAATTGTAAAGTGATAAATATTATAAAACGAAAAAGTTATTTAAAGTGACATGTATTGTAAAAACCAAGAGAATATTATTTAGGATGATTGAAATTAAAAAATCTTAAATTTAAATTTCAACCGTCTTCGATCATAAGGATCATGTTTGAAGCATAAATTAAATGAAATCTGGATAATAATAATAATAATAATAATAATAATAATAATAATAATAATAATAATAATAATAATATATTTATTTATTTATTTATTATTATTATTATTATTATTATTATTAATTGACAAATAAGTAAGATTAAACATAAATTTTAAAATACCGGTTGACAACAATAATCCTAGATACTTAACAAGAAGAAACCCTCATTAAAAAAATTCAATCTTCATAAATAGTCCATAATGTTATTTAAAATAATATTATGAATATAATAGGATGTAAAGGTGTACTCAAAAAGGGTTTAAAAAACCCCTCATTAAAAAAATTGCTTTTCTTTTTTCTCTTTTTTTTTTTTTTTTTTTGCTTCATCTTGGGAGCTATTTGTGAACAAGTATGGTTCTATGTTCAAATATGATAAGTACAATAAACTAGTCATTAATACCTCATCGAAATTATAAATAACAGTTATGATCAAACAAAAAAGTTAATTAAAATAAGAAATAAATTGAAATGGGAGAGTAGCTTTTATCAAAATCTTACAGTAAAGTTTATAAAAATAAACACAATGTTAGACATCAATTAAATTTCTCTTTTTCCTGCACAATGTGACAAAAAGGTTGCATGAAAACTATGAACTTTTTTCTTTTTAAGAAAAAGGGTAAGCATAATAGTGAAGCATTATTTAAATTTATGAAAATATATTCTTTGAAAGTGATTAGATGTACCTAAATGTGAGATATGTTTGATTTTTGCCCCCATTATGTGCTACTTGTGTTTGTCCAATGGAAAGATCTATAATAGTCAACTTTCTTTTGAACTATTGTATTAATAAATCTAGACCGTTGATGCAAACAAAATTAATGTCAACTGTAAAAAATAATCACCTACAACCTGCTTAACAATTTGACCATCCCTCTTTGTTATCATCTACTCCTCTCATTCTCTCTCACCAATGTAACCGAATATTCAGATTAAAATGTCACTTAACAATCTCAGAAAATTAAAAATTGTCACTGTCGCACATTTTAACCTGCTACAACAGGTTAATTCCTAAATTTTTGGTAAAAATTATTTTTGAATTTTTAAGAAAATAAAATGCCTCTCTTTCTCTCTCTTCCCTCCATTTGGATGACTGTAAACATCAAGCTCGTCCAGTCTCTCTCTCCCTCTCTATCATAAACCCTAAAAGTATGCAATTGCAACCGCAAATTGACGAAAAACATCAAGTCAACTGAAAGTATCATCTGCAGACACTCGAAAAAAGAAGAACTTGTTAGGTTTGATCATCATAAGAAGTAAGTTTAGGTTTTTAGTTGATTAATTTGAAAGTTAAAAAAATAAGGCATGAGATGGAATTTTGAGTTGTTTATGTTACAATTATCTTCTATAATACGAGAAGTAACTGAATTATTTTTAAAATGCTAATATGAATTCACAAATTGTTCAAAGTTAGAATTTATTTTACTTGAATTCGTTATGAATATCTACAAACAACTGTAAGGACGAGGAGGCTAGGTTCTTCTATACAAAGCTCTAATTAAGGACATAAAAGTCTATAAATATTTTTGGAAAATCAAATGAGTATCTAAATGTAAAAGTTTGTCCAAAATTGGGGAAATCATAAAATAAAATAAATAATTATAATGTGTTATTTATTTTTCCGTTGCAATAATTTTGACTCACTTAACTTGTCAATGTACAATATTTATTTTATAGATATTATAATTTTTTTATAATCGTTAAGTCAAACAAATTATTGACCAATAAAAGGTAAAACCGTCAAAACATATATTATATCTATTGATCATAAAATTTGAATCTTAAATAACGTAAACTTATTTAGAAAGAAAAATTATCGAATCACTTGAGGTAATTACGTGGACTATATTGATATGAATACAATAAATTTAACTGCTAGACAAAATAACAGATAGTAACATTTATTTCTCTTGTTTGATGTTGAGTTTTAACCAAGTTAGGTATTTTTTTTTGTTCCAATTGGAATACTAAAAAATGGTACATAATTGGGAAGAAAATGAGATTGTTATTTTAGTTGGGTGCACTATTGCGCGTTAGTCGTCATATGTGGACTTTAGTCAAAAGGAATTTTTAAATGTATATATATATATATATATATATATATATATAAATTGACTTTAGTCAAAGGATCTGTCAATTATTTTTAATTGAAAGAAAAAGAGAAGTCAATGTGGTAAATTGTAGTTGGGAAAAAAACTATAGGGTTTATATCGATCTAGTCAAATAGTTTTTTTTTTTCTTGACGAAGGCAGTTATTTATTTCGGACCGTGAGTATTTAAGATAAAATTTCTTTCAATAAATATGTTTTTTGAGGATTTAAATTTGTGTTCACATCCTTATCGAGATGAGGTTGTCACTAACTCAAATAGCTAATTTAAATGTTGAATAAAATGACTTTTTATTAACATTTTGGTACAAAAATAACTTTTAAAAACTCAAATTACAGTCTTTTTTGAGATTTAACTTTTTTTCAAAAACCAAATCAATTTTTTTCTCAAAAACTACTAATTCAATCAAATAATTAGTTAATGCAATAAGATAACAAATAATGATCTATAACTATCTCTCAAATATCTTAAAATAATAATAATAATAATAATAATAATAATAATAACAATAATATTATTATTATTATTATTATTATTATTATTATTATTATTATTGGTGTAGAACCCCTTAATATCTTAGTCAACCTCAAAGCTCAAACCTAAATTAAGATGAAGTAAAAAAAAAAAGGGGGGTGGGGAGGGAGGAACATTCCCCAACTCGCAATTCCGTACTCTTCCGTTGGAGGAAGAAGCACCTGATTTCCTAACTCCATATAAAATTATATTCCCATATTCCCTCACCAATCCCTTCCCTCTCCTATATATTCCCCCTTCAACCCCACCCCACTTCTCACCAACTCATTCATATTCCCCACCTCGTCTCTCTCGTGTCTCCAGCAGCAGCAACATTCGGTCTAATCCAATAAGAAACCTCAGGTGCAAACAGTTTCACTCCGCCTACGCATCGAGAAATGAATTCTGACAGCGAAGTTTTGTCCCTACAAACACAAAGACTACTCGGGAGAGCCTTTTCTCCCTCCTCTCTCAAAAGAATGTCCACATATGAAACTGCTAAAACCGGGCATTGCTACTACTACAACAAGCGCCAAAGAAGCAGCAGCAAGCGGCAGCTCTTCCTCCGCAGCTACCAATTCAGCCGAAAGCAGACTTTGGGAGAGAGAATCAAAATGCGCTTTGTCAAGTTGAAACGTTCCCTTCTGCTCGGGATCCAATCCGCCAAAAGGGTTCGAAAGTTTGTATGGGCAGGGCTCAGTTTTGCGCTCCATAACAAGAGAAGAAGAAGACTCACTAAATTCGTGAAATACCACTTTATCGATCACAATAATAGTAATAATAATGGTAAGGAATTTAAGTACGAGCTCTTCTATGCTTCTCCGGCTCCCTCGTGTCTTCTATGGTAAATTGTATGAGTCTTGTACGAGACAATCTTACAATATTTAGAGGTTGAGATACTTTTTTTTTTTTTTTTATGTTTTACTGTATTATTTACACGAGATACTCCTAGAAAATTCTTTTAAATATTTGCTTATGTTTTTTATTATTTTTTTTGCTGTTAATTAATATTTTGAGCTAAATATAAATACAAAATGGTTAAATGTGAATGCGAAATTACTTATGAGACGATGATTATGTTTTCAAATGGTAGTATAAAGTACATACTTTATTTTTATCATATTTTGACCACATTTTTATAGATAGAGTAATTAGTCTGCATATAAAGCATATGGTGTTGGTGTCTATTACAGGGTTTCAAACAATATAGAAATTGTTTCAAATGCAGTAAGTATAAGGGAAACATATAAAAATTGTAGCATTGACCCAGTCTATATATTAATATATAGACATCATAATATAGATAAAAATCCTTCTCTCTCTATTGTTTTTATTTGTTTTTATCCCCTCTACCTAAATATAATTTTCTAGTTGTCCCATACGACAACATAATTCCTCAAATATAAATTCCTAATTCATATACTAGTAATAACTTTCCTTCACCCCATAATATTAAAATCATAACCGCTTCTACCTCACGATAAATCCTAGCCTCCATTTGTTTGGTAAAAGGGTATCATCGACCATAATTACTTTTTCACTTTATCAATAAGTTTATATATGATATATTCTAGTCTCTTATATCTTTTATTTTCTTCCCGTTTTGTGAAGATTAAATTATTTATTTTTCTCATCTAATTAGACAATTGGGTGTTTTGTATTAGATTTACTCATTTTGATTAGAAAATAAGTGAATAATAAAATTTCATATAATATATTAAGATAATATTTATTTCAAATGTAATATATCATGTCAAACATGTATTTGCTCCATGAAGTTCACATACATTTGAAAAGACACATTAACATTAAAATATACAGTTGGTTGCAATAATAATGCTACAAATACAGAGTTACCCAACAATATATTTACTATTAACAATTTGGAGACTGATAATTTATATTTCCTTCCAGAGAAAATTAGCTAAGATTGAGTAAGGAAGCTAGACTTACTATTGATGATGTGTTGGGCCCAAAGTCAGTGACGCATCTCACCTTGCGTTGACTTGCAAACAAGGTCAACCCTTTATTTTTTACCTAAAAGGCGGTCCTCTTCGATGATTAAGGCTATCTTTAACTGGAGTAACTCCCTTGAGTTGCTTCAAGTGCCACGAGACAAGGGAGTTGCTCCCTTTTAATGTCTATTATCAATGGTAGCAACTCATGAAAATTATTTCATAATAATTTATATTATAAATAGGTCACACGTGAAATATTTTATGAATATAATTGTAGTATTGAATTAATTTTAGATTATGTTAATAATGAAATAATATGATGTAAATAATAAAAAGATTAATGTATTATATTATTTTGAGTATGTGTTAATAATAATATTTTTTCTATTTTGGGTGTGTGTTAATGATAAATTTTTTCTATTTTGGGTGTGTGTTGTAGATGTGTAATAATATTAAATTTAATTAATTATTATTTATAAAGAAACTCGCACAATAATAACTTGATAATATATAAAAAAATTACAACATAATGGATTAAATTTCATCAAAATATAGCCGCTACATACAAAAAATAAAAAATAAAAGGAAAAAATTGCTGAAAAAAAATAAAACAGAAACAATGTCCATTTGCACCGACAGCGGGGCCCGCACGCTTGCCACCTCACTTCCCTCCGCGTGCATGTATTACACGCGCCGGACGTAGCTCTGGCTGAGCTGTGTCTCACGCTCCACTTTTCCTTCTCTCCCTTTTTCCTTTCTCTCTCCTACTTCTGCCCTTTCCCAGTTGCTCTAGGGAACTTCTCCATAGAACAACTCCCTTCCACAACATACACCTCCCCTTTTTCTAATGTTTCTCTCTCTTTCAAATTAGAGTTGCTTTCATTGGAGATAGTCTAAATTAGCATGTAATTCAATGAAAGCAAAAGGTAAAAATGAAAAGTAAAGAAATATGAAATTTCTTAAGGAGTGTAGTGATGGGTCATGTCGATTATTATATTTTGTCAAATCAAAAGTGAAAGTGGGCTCGAGGTAGAATACTAACTTCACCCTTCTTATAATTCAGTTGGGCCTTTATGGGCCTTGGGGGATGCCCCTCTCCCAATTGGCCGCAAAAACTAAAGCACTTTCGCAATATATAAATATTATGTATTTTGATATAGATGGATATAAATGTTGAGTTCAGAGTTACCACGGAATAATTTAACCTTCTTAATGCTCTTAACATTTACACTTTTCTGAGATTGTTAAAAGATGTTAGGATGAAATATCAAAGTGTTCTTAAACTTTTTGATAAATGTGATTTTGTCACTGAATTCTTTTTGTTCAAGTGTAATATTAATCATTGTAATACATGTAAAGGTATCATTGAGGACCATAAGTAATCGGCTAATGTCAATTTTTTACATTTTTACTTTTATATTTTTTAACTTCTAGTTTTAGTGAAAGAATAAAATGAAAAAGAAAAATATTTTCAAAACCAAGGAATTGGAGGGGACGAGAGTATTAATATTTTCATTTCCTTTTTATTCTGCCACTAAACTGGTAGTTAAAAGATAAAAAATAGAAAAAAACCTCGGTTACTTGTGGACTTTAGTAACACATTTGCATGTATTTACAATGACTAATAGTATATTTGAACAAAAAAAATAGTTCATTGGCAAAACTACATTTATCGAAAAGTTTACGTGTACATTGATTCGAGAACTCAAAGTATTCAAGGTTGTTTGATGTATCAGGTGGTTGTCAAGCTAAAGAACCTCGACAAGCACCTATAGAATCTCCATTATTGTCATTTCAGAAGTGTAACTGAGAGGGTATCTAGTTTATATTAGCAGTTGGTTCATGTTTAGGGTAAGTTGCAACTTTGTCCTCCTTCACATTAACTTCAACATCTAGAAAGGGGGGTTCTTGCTTATTATGTCAAATTTAGGCAAGTTGAGGAGTCTATTTTGAAGCAAAGATCAAAGGAGCATTTTCTTAAAGGAGCTATGATAAGACAGAAGAGGTGTTATAATGCAATGACCAGAGTGGTGCACATAGACGGCAATAAGCGCACTAATTAGAATGGCATTGAAGAAGCTCTTGTTGGTTTTTACAAGTAACTGGTGGGCTCTAGTGGGGTGGTTCAACAACTTGATCTAGCTTGGATCCAACATGGTCCTTTACTATAATTAAGTCTTAAGCTGTTAGGATCAAGAGTCACAATCAAACATTAAAATAAGGGCAAAGAGAAAGAGAAAATTGAGACACGAAATTTTTAACGTGGAAAAACTCAAATTGGAAAAAAATCACAAACAATTCACTAGATGAATTCTTTACAAGGGGAAGCTTTTGTGTGTTTTTAGGATGTAGAAATGGAGGTTCTTAGGTCTCAATATATAGCCTAAACTCACATAAATACACATCAATTCTCATTACACCGAGCAAATAACACATAATGGAAGAAGAGAACCGAGCAGTCGGGCCAATAACCACTTGGCACGGCGTGCCAGGAGCTGGGCACAGTCGTGCCAGCTCTCTGCCCAACATCCTGCATTTTGCTTGGCGTTGTCCATGTCGTTCTGTCATGACCGTGCCATCTTCTACCCATGACCGTGCCATCATCTTCCCATGTAAACAAGACTTGATTATCAAAGCTCATAATTATTAGGGTCCATATCTCAACAATCTCCCACTTGGAGACTAATAAATCACTTCTAATGATTTATTTTTCTTTCCGGAGAAAAGTTGCTAGATTGAGTGAGGAAGCCAGACTTACCAATGATGATGTGTTGGACCCAAATTTAATGACCCATCCCACCTTACATTGACCTGCGAACAAGGTCAACCCCTTGTTTTTTTTTTTACCTGAGGAGGCCCTCTCCGACGATTAAGTCACCATGTAGCTTGATGATAAGGAAAAAGTGAAAAGAAAAGTAAAGAAATCTGACAAAGTTTCTTAAGGAGCGTAATGACGTTCATCGTAGATAACGTATGTCTTTTCAAGAATGATTATATATCCTTTTCTTTTTTAAAAATCACTTTTTCTTATTCAAAGTAGTAACAACTTTTGAGATGAGCATAATTTGGATAATAGGTTAAATATCAGATCAAGTAAATTTGTAGGTTAATTTTACTGATATTTCTTTTATAGTGAAACATATTCTAAATTATACCCCTTGAAGTCAATCTGATTAAAAAAAAAAAAAAAAAAACTCTTGAAGTCAATCGAAAACCTTGATAGGAAACCTGACTAATCAAGGAGAAGAAATTCAATTTAGGAGAGGATTGTTGCATTCTATAAATTTATATGACTAATTTTAATCTACTAATTGGCTGCAAAAACTAAAGCACTTTCGCAACAAGTAAATATAACGTAGTTTGATATGGATGGATAAAAATGTTGAGTTCAGAGCTACCAAGAAACAATTTTAAACTTCTCTATGCTTGTGGTTAACATTTAGACTTTGCTCAAATTGTTAAAAATTATGATGAAATATCAAAGTGTCCTTGAACCTTTTGATAAATGTGGTTTTGTCACTAAATTCTTTTTTGTGCAAATCTAACATTAATTATTGTAATACATGTAAATGTACCATTGAGGACCTCAAGTAACCGGCTAATGTCAGGTTTTTACATTTTTCCTTTTCATATTTTTCAACTTCCGGTTTTAGTGAAAGAATAAAAATAAAGATAGAAAATATTTTCAAAACTAAGGAACTGGAGGGGACAGGAGTATTAATATTTTCATTTTCCTTTTTATTCTATCACTCAAAATGGTAGTTAAAAGATAAAATAAAAATGTAAAAAATCTCGGTTACTTGTGGGATTTAGTCATACATTTGCATGTATTACAACGAGTACTAGCATATTTGAACAAAAAAAAATAGTTCATCGGCAAAACCACATTTATCGAAAAGTTTAAGTGTACATTGATTCGAGAACTCAAAGTATTCAAGGTTGTTTGATGTATCAGGTGGTTGTCAAGCTAAAGAACCTCAAGAAGCACCTATAAAATCTCCATTATTGTCATTTCAGAAGTGTAAATGAGAGGATATCTAGTTTACATTAGCAGTTGGTTCATGTTTAGGGTAAGTTGCAACTTTGTCCTACTTCTAATTAACTTCAACAGCTAGAAAGAGGGATTCTTGCTTATCATGACAAATTTAGGCAAGTTCAGGAGTCTATTTGAAGCAAAGATCAAAGGAGCATTTTCTTAAATTTGGTGATGACAATACTGGGCTCTTTCATGCTATGATGAGACAGAAGAGGTGTTATAATGCAATAACCAGAGTGGTGGACATGGACGGCAATGAGCACACTAATTAGAATGGCATTGAAGAAGCTTTTGTTGGTTTTTATAAGCAACTGGTGGGCTCTAGTGGGGTGGTTCAACAACTTGATCTAGCTTGGATCCAACATGGTCCTTTACTATAATTAAGTCTCAAGTATATTAAGATATTATTATCTCCCGTTTCTGTGGAAGAGATTGAAAAGGCTTTATTTTGTATGGATGACGATTGAAGACAAAGCCCCTGGCTTGGATGGTTATTCAGCTGGATTTTTCAAGAAGGTTGGCCAATCATTGGTGGGATATTACTCAAGCTGCGATGCAGCTTTTCTGGAACGGTAAGCTTCTGGGGCAACTAAATAGAACTTTGATCACTCTTACGCCTAAGAAAAACTGCTACTAGTGTTGTGGACTTTACCCCTATTTCATTATCTAATGTGCTTTACAAGGTGATCTCTAAGGTTTTCGCTACTAGACTTCAGTCTGTGCTTCCTGCCATAGTAAATCAGTGTCAAAGTGCCTTTGTTCTGAACTGATCTACTTCAGACAATATGTTTCTTACATACTGGTTAGTAACGCAATATGAAAGAAAAGGAGTATCTTCCAGAAGGATGATAAAAGTTGATATCCAGAAGGTTTATGATACTGTAGATTGGTCCTTCCTAGAGGTTGTGTTGGTTGCTTTGGCTTTCCTACCGAGTTTGTTGCTTTAGTTATGGTCTGTGTGACATCAACTAGTTTTTAGTGAATATGAATGGGGAACCCCATGGCTATTTTCCTGGTGCTTGTGGTGTCAAGCTAAGGGACCCTCTCTCCTATTACTTGTTTGTTTTGTGTATGGAGATGCTGACCAGAGGACTGCAGTTAGCTACTCAGGAGCAAGGTTTCTACTTCCATCCCAAATGTGTTAGGGTTGATCTGGTGCAGCTGGCTTTTGCTGATGATATTCTCCTGTTTTTCATAAGGGATCTTAGTTCTATACATATTCTTTGGCCTTGTTTTCAGAGATGCTCTTGTATGTCACGTGTCTTTGTAAATGCTGTGAAATCTGAATTTATTTTAGAGGTGCGTCTGACCATATTCAACAACATATTCTGGAGTCTACTGTATTTTCTAAGGGGGTGTTTCCGATCAGATATTTAGGACTACCCATCTCTACTAAAAAGTATCTTATAGTATGCATCAATCTTTGCTGAACAAGATAAAGCATAAAATGACTTCTTATGCAGAGAAAAATCACCTTATGCTGGGAGGAGACTGCTCATTAATTCTGTTATTGCATGGCTGATTACTTTTTGGACCTTTGTTCTTGAGTTACCAAAACAATTACTTCATGATGTTGAGGCTTTGTGTAGTAGATTTTTATGGTCTGGTACTATTAACAGAAAAAACTTTTGTCCTATTGCATGGAAATCTATGCATCAGCCATTGAGAAATGGGGGTCTTAGTTCCAAAGAGCTACTAGCATGGAATAAAGCTCAGTTTTGTGGATGGTTGTAGAAGGTATAGTTTGAGAATTTTGTTCTTGTTCAGTGGACTAAGGCTTATCTGCTTAGGGGGCATAGAGTGTTTGCTCTCCAAGTTTCAGGTTCTGATGCGTAGGGCTGGAGGATGGTTTGTAAAATAAATGATGAGGTTATTCAAAGGTTGGGTGGTATGGTTGTGGCTGAGAAGCGGCTTGCAGATTGTCCAGTGGTTGGAAATTCAGTGTTAAGAAGTGTAATCTGCTTTTGTATTCTCAGATGCAGCCTGTTTCTTAGTGGAAACCTACTCGGAAGGGGTCGGTTCAGGATGGGCATAAGTTTGTACCTTGATTGGCTACTGCTGAATTACTGAGGGTAAGAGTTGTACTGGTGAATGATGGTTGTGTACGTCTTATGTTCTACACCAAGTGCTGTCAGGTCCAGCCCTTTATTCTTCAATTATCCTTCTGCACATGCTGTTTGGAGTAAGATTTTACTGTGGTCAAAGGATTTCCTTAACTGTAGAGGAAATTCTCGGTCTTGCCATTGGAGAAGAACATTTTTTGCTTGCGTTGTCTATGAGATATGGAGGGAGAGGAATATGCACAGATTTCATGCCACAAGTTGCAGCCCTGATGCAATGGGTAAAGCAAATTCAATAAATCCATAGCCTGCAATAGAGCAGAGAGTAGAGCGATTGAGTAGAGTGAGCTTATGCTGTGATTGCTTGTATGTTATATATAGACTCACTCTCCTATATGCTTTTTGGGAATATTAATGATCTTTTTACCTATTCCCAAAAAAAATATCTTGTAAAAATTAAAATTGATCAAGGATATAATTTGGAAGAGTAAAATTTCAAGGGTGTAATTTGTCACAATTAGATATTGGTGGTGTGATTAGTTACAAACCTCAAACTTATGAACCCCATTTTCAAATATTAACTAGTTTAACGAGGTTATTGATTAAATTTTTTTAATGAATTTATGAAAAAATATTGATATTCAGCCTCTTGACCTATTTTAAAATGATTTTAAAAAACCTTATCTTACCTTTTTATATTGAGTTTTACCTCCTTGATTTATATATATAATAATTTCAAACATCCTTCATATTATTAATTAATAATTAAAATGCTCGGAGTCAAAATAAAGTTAATGACGAGGCAAAAGAAATTTAGAATAGAATCATACTAAAACTCGTAGCATTTGAATTGGGAGTTGTTCGCCAAAATGAGCGAGTTCGAGTAGCGGATAGCATAGTTACTAAACTCCTGATCTGGATTTTATAATCCTACGATTCTACGATCTAAAAACCCTTTATCGATCCAACTCCTATTAGAATCTTAAATGTATTAGAATCTTACGATCCTAATTTAGTTCAAAAAATCTATGGTAGGATTATAATATGATTTTACAATCCTACGATCCGATCCACGATTCTAAATAAGTATAGTTAAATTGGGTTTCTATAACTTTTTATAAATGTTTACTAAGATTTTTATTCTTATAAAAGAAATTTCATTATTACAAACAAATATTAGAATCTTACGATCCTCGATCCGATTCTACGATTCCGATTCTAACCACCCCTTATCGATTCTAAATAGGATCCCGATTCTAACAACCTTGGCGAATAAGCTGTTTAGGTAGGCTGATAGTTGTTTAACTAGTTGTTTATAAACAATATGTTCGGTTAAATTAACTATTGAAATTAGCTGATGAACATAAAATAACGAAAGAGGATATTATTATTATTATTATTATTATAATTATTATAATTATTATTATTATTATTATTATTATTATTATTATTATTATTATTATTATTATTATTATTCAAAAAGAATTCATCTATATATAAGATGATTTACAACAAATACTAAAGGATTTAAAAAGAATCCGTTTATATATGACAACCAAACTAAATTGAAGGCTCAAAGAGGTCATTGGGAGTTTCCCGAGGGTGTTGGAAATTAGAGTAAAGTGGTATTATAAACAATTAGAGCTACTAAATATTTTTACCAACACTTAGGATGGTGTTCGGGTCACCTTGCTTGAGACAAATGGATCAACTTAATTAGTACCTACAAAACACCAAACGAACAAGTTAGTAACCCTTTAAGATATAGTAATATTGAAATGAAAAATCAAACCGTGTCGTGGCCTATCCATCTGTCCTAAGAACAATTTCGCCGAAGTTACAGTGCAAACTTCACATGAGCAGTCGTTCCCCATGATTAACACGGTGCTAATCAAACGGGTGCGCTCCCAATTAATTAACTTAGAATACTTGAATCAAATGGGGTGCAATCTATATTTAGGGTTATGGTTTATGTGTTTAGGAGAATTTAATTAAAGGAGATTGAGCTATTTGTGGTGAGTTTATACATGAGTTAGAGAGCGAAATGAGGGGCTGAATTTTCAGCACTATAATGCAAGAATGAAGCTGAAATTTTCTACATATAATTCAATACACAGGCCTCCTTATATAGGCAAAGGCAAGTGAATAAGGTCAAATAAAAATTATTGCAAATATACATGTTGGAGACCAAGGTAGACAAGGCTTACATGGGAAAGAAAATAATCAATCATGATGTTGGCCACTTGGTGAAGAAGACAAAAATCCAAAAAAGGACAAATTGTTGGGAGTGAAGACTAATCAAGGCAAGGCAAGGCTCGGAAACACCTCTCGCATGCACGTACCAGCAACACGGGCTGTTTCCAAGGAGCACGGGCCGTGCTCACCGCCAGAACCAAAGTCGGAAGTTCCAGCAGCAGAGAGCGGCCTGCCCGTGTCCATGGACACGGGCCGTGCTTGCAACACGAGCAGCCCGTGCTGCCTGGCACGGGCCGTTCCGAGTGGTAATCTGTTGGACTTCGCTGTTTTTGGCCGTTTTGCTTTAGTTAATGCTCGGTTAATGCAATCTTAAAGTGTTGTACGAGAGCTTTAGCTATATAATAGGGTTTGCGAGACCTCCATGGATGTTATCCCACACAAACACAAAAGCTTTTTGTAATCCAAATCATCTAGTGGATTATTCGTGGTTTTTTTCCCAATTTTGGGCTTTTCCACGTTAAAAACTTGTGTCTCACTTTTCTCTCTTTCTCTTTACCTTAATTTCTATTGGTTGTTGTGACTCTAATTCCTAACAACTGGTATCGGAGCTAAGGTTAGTAGTCACATCAAAATGGAGCGTGGAAAGGAAAAGATCGAGAGGTTTGATGGAAAAGACTTTGCATTTTCGAAAATGCAAATTGAAGATTTGTTGTACCAAAAGGAGCTTTATCAACCACTTGGAGAGAAGCTGGAGGAGATGACACAAAAGGATTGGAACGTGCTCGATCGTCAAGCACTTGGGACCATCCGGTTGGCGTTGGCAAAGAACGTTGCTTTCAACGTCATGGAGAAAAAGACGACAAAGACTTTGTTGGAAACGTTGTCCAACATGTATGAGAAACCATCGGCAATGAAAAAGATATACCTTATGCGCCGTTTGTTTGATCTCAAAATGCATGATTCCACTAGTGTAGCCGACCACATAAACGACTTCAATATGTGCATTTCTAAGCTTGCTTCGGTTAATATCAATTTTGAGGATGAAGTGAAAGCTTTGATTTTATTGTCTTCTCTATCTGAATCTTGGGACACTATTGTTTCTGCTGTGAGTAGTGCTAGAGGTTCAAATGTTTTGAAATTTGATGAAATTCGTGATGTCATTTTAAGTGAAAGTATTCGCAAAAAGGACTCGGGTGAATCCGGGAATGCTTTGCATGTTAGAGGTAGAGGAAAACAAAAGGATCGAGAACAAGTCTAGGGGTCGGTCTATGTAACAACCCGACCCTAAGCCACATTATTTATTTTATTAATTCATTAATTACAAAATTTATATGATTGAGCGCGTGCACTTCAATTCGATATTTTATGTTTAAATTATTTTTTTATGTGTTATGCGGCTAAGGCAACGAAGCGGCCACGATAAAAATCTCATAATAATAATTATAAATTACACATATGTTTAAAAGAGTAAATTTTAAAATTTACATGAGATGGTATACGATTACAAGGTCGTTAATATCATATTGCAAGTGAACCGTTATATTTATAATTTGTAAACATCATCAATAAAATAAAATAAAATTAAAAAGTAACAAAAATAATAAATAAATAAATACATAAAAATAAACATAAAAATACAAAAAAAATAATAACAATAAAATAACCAGATTTTTCAAGAGAAAAATCCAAAAATTGAATTATCCGGAAGTTGTTAAAAAAATTTTAAAAATTTTGGAGATAAATGAAATCGGGAAAGTTCATTCATCGGCTTCCTTCCTCTGCTCCTCCCGTTCCTCTGCCTTCCCCGTCCTTCCCTGCTTCTCCCTCCTCGCAGGCGCCCTTCTCCGACCACCGGCGTGACCGACGCCGGCCGAGGAAGGGCGCCGGCCTTCTTTCTCCCTCCCTTTCCCTCTTTGTCGCGCTCGCTATCCTTCTCTCTCTCTCTCTTACCGCGTCTGCTCCCCGATTCCCGGTTCCTCTGCCGCGGCCACCCCAGCCAACCCCAGCCGCAGCAGCCGCCGGAGTTAGTCGCCGACCCTGCCTAGTGGTCGCCGGTGCAGCCGCCGTGCCCAC
The DNA here is from genome assembly GCA_021018815.1 of Talinum fruticosum. NCBI lineage: Eukaryota > Viridiplantae > Streptophyta > Magnoliopsida > Caryophyllales > Talinaceae > Talinum > Talinum fruticosum. The sequence continues at coordinate 6,069,181 of JAITYX010000006.1, read as the reverse complement.
CACCTCTGCTCGTTCTTCGACTCCTCCTCTCCGAATTTGAAGGTAAAACACTAAACCCTAAATTATCAAATTCCTTATTTATTTAAGTAATTGTAATTGTAAATTGAAGTATATGATTTAGAAGTATGTTTTTAAGTGAATTTAAAGATTGAATTGGGAAAATTTGAATTGGTGTGGATGATTGAGGTGTGGCGGTTTGATGGATTGATTGTGGATGAATGTGAATAAATGTGATTCCTTTTGGGAAATTGTAATTTAATGAATGAGATTAGGGATGTGTTGTTATATAATTGAGTAATTTGATGGATTTTGATATTTTGGGAATGAGTATACTGAGCAAACGAAGGGCGGAGGGTATGTATAAGTCTGAACTAGCTAGTGTGTAATTGCAAAGGTGTGAGAAAATAGTTCAAATATTAAGCGTGCCCAATTGTGATTGCGAATGTGAATTTTGTGGTGAGAATAACGCTCATGACCTTAAATTGGTATATGTATGAATTTTGAGCAATTTGGTTAATTGTGAAACCTTCCTATGGAAAGGCATTGGTAGATTAAGTAATCACTTAGCTATAGGTTTGAATTCGATGAAATGAGGAATAAAGAAAGTACGTTAGGAATAAGGATTGAAAGATAAGTTGGGCTTGGCAAACTAATCAAATTAGTTGTATCTAATAATAATAATAATAATAATAATAATAATGATAATAATAATGACAACAACAATGTGGGTAACGATAATAAGAATTATTAAGAGCATGCTTCACGTCCTTTTTAATGAATGTAATGAAGACAAGTGATTGATTATACATACATACATACATACATATATATATATACATACATACATACACCTTTTCAATTCACGTCAACAAATGAACTAAATTACATAGATAACATTAGTTATTTGATTAGCTTAATCAACTTCTTTAATCAATAGGCGTTGTTGTCCATGTTCAAAACGGAATTAATGCGGTGAAGTTATGTAAGAGAAACGTAGTTTGCCTGATTGCATAACGAATATGGAAGGTGAAATAAATCGTCAATGCTTACATAAATTCAAGTATTAAAACTCAAGAGAAACATTATTAACAATAGAAATCTATTTGAAACATAACTGAGGCCACTTCGAGTTGCTGGATAGCGAGTAACTTAAATTTTTATAAAAAGGGGAGAAACAAACATTCTCGGTTCGAGTACGTGCATTGCCTGTGCCCTTCAAAATTCACATATTTCAGCAAATCTCAACATTTCTTATATAAATAACTAATAATGAATCATTTGCAAATCAAGTTTTGCCACCTAATTAAGTGGTCCCCGCTCAATTATCAATTATCGGGGCTTATGCCCTCCAATTCCACCGCGCGGCGTCAACTCGGGTTCTCGGTCGGCCCGAGAGGTGTGCACCTTACTAAGATCGTATCAATTATCAAGGGGTTCCACTTTCGGATAATAACCGGCAAGCAAGTTTTACTCATATTCTCTCCCCCGATTTCAAACTAAAATGAACTGAAATGCGCTCGCCCAATCAATGTGTTTCAAAATTATTTGACTGTGCGGGAATGTTTGTGCTGAGTTTCGACTCATTCTTCGAATTATTTTGATGTTTTTGTTTTTAGGAAAAGCATCCGTGAACAACTCTTCACCTAAGAAGCTCGACGGGAGCAAGACTTAGCAGGACACTTCATTATCATTATTCCAGTCTTGGGTTAGATGCTCACAGTGATTCTCATCCTCGCTAATTTTGGGTTTGACCTTGGGTTGTAATTTAAATATTGCGTATTTCCTATCGTAGACTGTTGTATTGGCCGCTAATATTTGTAAATATGTAGCGAAGCTGTACTTTTGGATTGGTTTACTTAAGTAGTCGGCATGACACCCTACGATGTAACTTTTAATGTTTCTCGACTTACTGAAGCATAACTAATTGACACTTGGTATTTATGGTACTTTTAATTTAGCCTTGTCCTTTTGTTAGGGCAGCGGTAATGCCTTCGATCGTTAATTTCAGCTGCGACCTTACCTAATATTCTTAAATTAGGGAATTATTAAGTAATAGCAACCGGGGCGTTACGGTCTAAATCAAAGGCTAGGGGTAAATCTCAAAACCCCAAGGAAACCGTGTGTTGGGGCTGTGGTGAAAAGGGTCACTATAAGAAGAATTGTCCTAAACCTAAGAATAAGGGGAGGGGCAATAATCATGATGACCGAGACTCTTTTAATTCTGCTGAGGACATTGGTGATGCCCTTTTTTTTAGTGTAGATAGTCCAATTGAGTCTTGGATTGTAGACTCGAGTGCCTCATTTCACTCTACTTCATGTAGAGAATTTTTCTATAACTTTAAGAATGGACACTTTGGTAAAGTATATCTTGCTGATGATGAGTGTTTGGAAATCTTGGGGAGAGGTGATGTAAACATCAAGCTCTCTAATATGGGTTATTGGAAATTAGAGGATGTTTGGTATATACCGGGATTGGCCAAGAATTTAATTTATGTAAGTCAATTAGATGAAATGGGCTGTTTCACTCATTTTGGGAACGGGCGTTGGAAAATTGTGAAAAGGGCATTGGTAATTGCAAAAGGGGTTAAATCCAGGTCATTGTACTCTCTACTATTGGTTGTACAAACTTGCTTGCTAATGTTGACAACAAATCCTCAAGTTCGGTTTTGTGGCATAATAGACTTGGACACATGAGTGAAAAGGGAATGAAGATTATGGCTACTAGGGGTGTTTTGCCGGGCTTGGTTGATGTTAATTTGGGACTTTGTGAGAGTTGTGTTCTTGGGAAACAAAAGAGAGTTAGTTTCTCTAAAGTTGGTAGGGAACCAAAAGTAAACAAACTAGAGTTAGTTCATACCGATGTATGGGGTCCTTCTCCTATTCAATCCATGGGTGGTGTTTACTACTATGTCACCTTTATAGATGATCACAGTAGGAAGGTGTGGATTTATTTTCTGAAAAATAAATCTGATGTTTTTGACACTTTTTTGAGATGGAAAGCAGAAATTGAAAACCAAACAGGGTTGAAGATCAAATGCTTAAGATCCGACAATGGTGGTGAATATGAGAAGGATGAGTTCAAGGTTTATTGTGCTCAAAAGGAATTCGATTGACTAGAACGGTTCAGGAAAGGCAAGGCAAAATGGTATAGCCGAGAAAATGAATCGTACTCTCAACGAAAGAGCTAGGGTCATGTGCATTCATGTCGGGCTGCCCAAATTCTATGGATAGATGCAGATCAACACAGCCGCCTATTTAATCAATAGGGGACCATCCGTACCGTTAGAAAACAAAATTCGGAAGAGGTTTGGAGTGGTAAGGTTATAAATCTATCCCATCTATGTGTTTTCAGTTGTGTTGCATATCTTATGGTTGAGCCTAACAAGAGGGACAAGCTCGATGCTAAGTCCAAGAAATGTTATTTTCTTGGTTATGGTGATAACTTGTTTGGGTATTGAGTTTGGGACGGACAAAAGGTGTGTAGACATGTTGATATTGTCTTCAATGAGTCTGTTTTGTACAAAGACAGGTTGAATGAGAGTGTAGAAGACAATAAAGTTGTTGAAATCTCTTTGGAGGGGAGAAACACACAATCTAGAGCTCCACAAATTGAAGTACCGGTTGATGAACCATTACTTGAATCGAAACTTCTCATAAAGTTGAGCCCCAAACTCCTCCCACCTTGAGAAGGTCGGCTCGGTCAACTAGAGGTATACCGGCTAACAGATTCTCTCCTTCTTTACATTATCTTCCGGTGACCGATGCTGGTGAGCCAGAATCCTACACCGAGGCAATGCAAGTGAGTGATTGGTCCAAGTGGGAGCAAGCCATGGATGAGGAAATGACATCATTAGACAAGAATCAAACTTGGGAGTTGAGTGAGTTACCGGTTGGTAAGAAAGCTCTCTTAAACAAATGGGTGTATAGGATTAAGACTGAGCCTATTGGTCATACCAGATTTAAGGCTCGATTAGTGGTTAAGGGTTTTTCACAAAAGAAGGGCGTTGACTATTCTAAAATATTTTCCCCTGTTGTGAAACTAACCACTATTAGAATCATTTTGAGTATGGTTGCAGCTGATGATCTTCACTTAGAGCAAATGGATGTGAAAACAGACTTTTTACATGGGGATTTGGAGGAAGATCTTTACATGCTACAACCGGAGGGATATGAGGTTCCTGGCAAGGAACATTTGGTTTGTAGGCTCACAAAGAGCCTATATGGTTTGAAGCAAGCACCGAGGCAGTGGTATCTCAAATTTGACACCTTCATGTGCAACAACGAGTTTCTAAGAAGTGATAAAGATCGGTGTTGTTACTTCAAAAACTTCACTAATTCTTATGTCATTTTACTACTCTACGTGGATAATATGTTGATTGCAGGTTCTAGCTTGGATGAGATCAATAAATTGAAGGAGAAGATGTCAAGAGAATTTGAGATGAAAGATTTGGGCCCAACAAAGCAAATTCTCAGAATGAGAATAACAAGAGATAGGCCCAAAGGGATCTTAAATCTGTCAAAAGAAGAGTATGTGCTTGAAAGTCTTGGAGCGGTTCAACATTGGTGATGCCAAACCAAGAAATACACCACTTGCAAATCATGTAAAGTTGACTAAGGAGCAATGTCCCAAGACAAGAGAGAAGAAAGAACATATGCTCAAGGTTCCCTATGCCTCCACCATTGAGAGTCTCATGTATGCAATGGTTTGCACAAGACCGGACATAGCCTTTGCAGTGGGAGCAAGTGGCAAGATTCATATCCAATCCCGGAGAAGAGCATTGGGAAGCCATGAAATGGCTTCTAAGGTACTTGAAGGGAACATCTAACACATCGTTAGTGTTCCAAGAAAGTGGTCTTAATCTTGAAGGTTATGTAGATGCTGATTTGAGTGGGGATTTTGGCACAAGAAAAAGTACTATGGGCTATGTTTTCACACTTGGAGGCACAACCGTGAGTTGGATGTCAAATCTTCAAAAATGCATTGCTTTGTCCACAACCGAGTCCGAGTATGTTACCATGTTAGAAGTCTGGAAAGGAGATGGTGTGGTTACAAGGGAACGGAGTGCTCTACGGTGATAGTCAAAGTGCAATCCAATTGAGCAAGAATCCCGTCTTGCATTCAAGAACCAAGCACATCCGGCGCAAGTTCCACTTTGTTCGAAGCTTGGTAGAAAGTGGATATTTGAAACTAAAGAAAATCATGGGTAGTAAAGGCGGATATGCTAACCAAAGGAGTGGATGCTTGGGAAATTGAGGTTGTGCAAAACCTCAATTGGCCTTTCTTGCTAAAACTAAGGAAGGTGATTGATCTACTAGATGTGTACAAGATGAAGTGGTTGATTAATCTTCAAGTGGGATATTGTTGGGAGTGAAGACTAATCAAGGCAAGGCTCGGAAACACCTCTCGCATGCGTGTACCAGCAACACGGGCTGTTTCGAAGGAGCACGGGTCGTGCTCACCGCCGGAACCAAAGCCGGAACTTCCAGCAGCGAGAACGGCCTGCCCGTGTCCATGGACACGGGCCGTGCCTGGCAACACGGGCAACCTCGTGCTGCCCGGCACGGGCCGTTCCGGTGGTAGCCTGTTGGACTTCATCTGTTTTCTGCCGTTTTGCTTTAGTTAATGCTCGGTTAATGCAATCTTAAAGTGTTGTACGAGAGCTTTAGCTATGTAATGGGGTTTGCGAGACCTCCATGGATGCTATCCCACACAAATACAAAAGCTTCTTTGTAATCCAAATCATCTAGTGGATTGTTCGTGGTTTTTTCCCGATTTTGGGTTTTTCCACGTTAAAAACTTGTATCTCACTTTTCTCTCTTTCTCTTTACCTTAATTTCTATTGGTTGTTGTGACTCTAATTCCTAACACAAACAACCACAAAGGACAAGCTTTGAGGTTTGTCCAACAGAGGGCTGTTTACTCCTCTCGTCGGTGGCTGCCGTCACCTTGGCCGATGATTTCTCTCTCATCCATAACAACCCTCAACGAGAGTGATGTTTATGATGTTATGCATTGTACCATCTGAGCTACTAAGGCCTTGTTCTTTTTCTACGGTTGAAACTGGGTGTTTATCTCACTCATCCACTATTATCACCAATCAAACACCCTCTCCCCAAAAAACAATCATACATGAGGTAGTGATGATTTTTGAATTATTCAAAGTAGTTCAAATAAGTTGGTTTGATTTCATCTTCTTGGGGTTGAGATTTGTCATTTGGCTTGGCAGCCGCTGATGGGTCTTTTGGTGCTAAAGAATGACTTTGAGGGTCTCTTTTGGAGGAGAGTAGGAAGGGGTACATGGGATCGTAAGATTCTCTCTCTCGTCTCACCCTTTTATTGGCTTTGCCATCATGATAGTTTATTTAAAAGATACACAAAATTATCAAAAAGTAATATCAAATTAAACTAAAATAAGGTAACGTACACTAGAAATTAAAAGGATAGATGAAAAGGGGTTTGCTACTTATAAGTATTACTCCAAAATTTATTCTGTATTTTATAAGTATTACTCCAAAATTTATTCTGTATTTTCCTTCTTCAAATGTAGAAAGAGAGGGAGGGGGACATAGCAGAATGGGTGTTCTTGAGATGAAAGAGAGAAGGGGCAGCATGTGGGAGAAAGAGACAAAGGGATTTTTATATTAATGACATAGATTGTAATTTAGAGATCCACCAAATCGAAGCAAAGAGTGTATAGAATTGAATGCACTACGTACCATGCCTTAGCTTGACTATTTGACGTGGCTTTCTTGCCTTACACTCTATGTAGGAACATGATCGAAAGCACCTCCCTAGTCCAATAATTCTTTTGAAGTTTTTGGGAAATAAAAACAAGCAGAATTAAAATATGATTAACTGATGTGGATGGGATATATATCCCTCCCACCTAAAATTCCACAATTAATGAAAAATAATTAACAATTTAAGCATTTAAATGAACAATCATGATGTGTATGGATGGCTTTCTTGGGATTTCATGGGTTTTATAAGGCGCATGAATGAGTTATTTGATTTGGGCAATGTCAATAACTAATTCTCCTGTTACGAGCACTTTCCAAAAGTAGGTCTAACTTTCGCTTTTCTTAGAGCCCAATGGTCATTATGGAACATCATCCCATTCCATGAAAGAGCATAGTGTTTTTTTATCTATTAAATGACCCATATATTTCCTTTTTTGAATTCTGAACAAGTGGATATCTTTCATGTTATAGTGAATGTTGATGATTAATCATGGTGGGTGCTTCATATATGGAACTGATGGAATAGGTAAGATATATCTGTGGAAGGTGATTGTGTTGTACTTAGGTCAAAAGCGAGGATAATTTTGTCAATTGTGTCATTTAGAATTGTTGCATTACAACTACCATTTGGTAAAACGAATATTCAATGTTCAAGATCTCTATTAATCTTACAAAAGTAATGTATTGTCCTTTCTCAAAGTATTCCGAGCTAGCTGACTTAATTCAAAAAAAAATTTAATTATTTAAAATGAGGCTCCTACCGCACATTGTTTTGTGTTTGAGACAAGTGGATTGTAACTTAAAGGATAGTTGTGATTAACAAAGGCTATGTTCCATTTAGCTTTGGCTTACACCCTTACAACTCCTTACAAATTCTTATAATTGCTTACAACTCATTACAACTTTTTATAACTATTTTACAACTATCTTACAACTCCTTACGGATCCTTACGCCTCCTTACGAGATAAATGGAACATGGCCAAAATATGCCTTTTGGAGGGAAATTGTTAATGTTTGGTAGTGATTTTCGACATATACTTCCAGTTGTCACCAAGGGAAGTAGAGTGGACATAGTTGTTGCATCATTGTCCTGATCAAACTTTGGCTTCATTGCTCTGTCATCTATCTTAGGATCAATATGTGACTAAGGGATCCGAATTCGAGCAACAATGAATATGAACACTTGTATCATTTCGCAAATTGGATATTGAGTGTTCGTAATGGTAGCTTGCAAGGTATCTCATTACAGGCAGGGAGTGAGCCAAATTGGATAGAGATTCCACCGAATTCCTCATACATAATGACAGTCAAGGTTTCGAGAATTTAATATCGAAAATTTTCGATTTATCCGCTAGGTACAATGATGGATGTTACATACAAGAGCATTGCATACTTGCTCCTACAAATAATGTCAATCAGTTGAACTTACAAATTTATCTATGCTTCTTGGTGAGTCCTGCACTTATTTGAGTTCCGATACCTTTTATCAAGGCAGTGACCACCCTAATATAGATGATATCAACTCCCTTAGATACTACATGGACTCAATTTTTTTAGTTTGCCTAATCATGAACTTCAATTAAAAGTTGGTACTCATGTAGTCCTTCTAAGGAATCTCGATTCATCATTGGGGATAAGTGATGGGACGCGCCTAATCATTAAACAACTTGGGCATAAGGTCCTTCAAGCACAGATTGTTACTTGGTTGAAATATTGGACAAAAGGTGCTTATTTCGCGTATTGATCTCACACGATCGGCAGCGGATGCATCATTTGCATTAAAGCGAAGAAAATTCCCAATTTAATCGACTTTTGCAATGACAATTAACAAAAGTCAAGATCAAACGCTAAACTATGCTAGAGTGTATCTTCCAAAACCGAGTATTTTGCATAGTCAACTTTACATTGCAATCGGCGTATAACGTCGCCATCGGGGTTAAGGTTCTTGATTTCAAACAAGAGCAATATACCATAATGTGACAAAAAATATTGTTTACATAGAAGTCTTCAATGACATCCCCTCCACCTCTGGTTACACTATTTTGACCTAAGTTGTTTTTATAAATTATTATATATATAGATTTTGAACATATTTTTTTCAATGGCATTTTTAAATGTAAGAACATTTTTAATTAAATTGTACACACTTTCAATTCAATGCAATTTACGTTTTTTTTATGTTGTAATCAAATGTCTAACTCATCAAATATATAGCAAAATTGGTTACTCCAAAAAAATATATGATGGTTATTATAATTATTTGCCAAAATTACTCTATAACACAACTATTTAATATTGATGACTCCAAATCAACTGCCAGTATTATCACCCACTATTATACAAAATAGTTCAAGTTTTTAGTCGACAAGTTTATGATTAATATTTTTATTTATATATTTTTCTTCGTTGATTACTGTGTTTAATTGTAGTTGTATTATATTTTAATATAAATATAAGTCCGCATTAAACTCTCATTATGGATATTTTAACATACAATTATATAATTTTTAAAAAAATTAATCTGATGCAACGCTTAGATCTTAACTTCTTGTGTCATGATAGGAGTGTCATTGTGGGTGCTCTAAAATACAAGCACTCCCTCTTTTTGTAACGCATACCCTTACTTTTTCACTGATCCCCATACTCTATCCCAAAAAATCACTTCACCAGGTGTATGTGTACATATATAATATATAAATTATACAATGGATGAGCGTTTACAAACTCAAATAACCATATATCATATTTTAATTTTTGTTTAAAACACACTTATTTTCATGGTCCTATTGTCTAAAAAAATTAGTTTCCCTCCCTAAAATTATATCATTTCTCAGATCATAAACCGATTAAGTGTTATTTCTTGTATACTTTGTCACTACAAGGAACCAAAGTTCCTTCGGAACAAAAGGGCATTTCATTGAACATTTGGAAATTTTCCACCTGAAAATTACGCCAAATTTCAAAAAAGAGCACAATATACGGGATGGCTATGAAAACATTCATTTGCATGAAAATTTCCTTTGTTTTTTTTTTTTTTTAGTGCAACTGAGGCACAAATCTAGGCGAGATTTGAAGTCTGGTAACAAGTAAAAACTCTTAGAGACTTTACTAATGGAGACCGACATCAATTGCACATAAACTTAATTCAAAACTTTCTGAGATGATGAAACGATCTCATGGAGATTGGAGATAAGAGATTAACGACCAAATCTATGTTTACACCTCGCAAAACCCAGAATTCTCAAGCTACTCTTTAAGATAGATTACAAATTAACATAAGACAAAGGCCCTTACATAAATCTACTTGATAAAAATTCCAACATCACCTACAGTAACCTAGGCTAGCAGAAGCCACTGGCGTGTAAAGTCTGGTATTTCTTGATGACCTTTTCACATGCACATCGTTCAAGTTGGTACGAGATGCATCACGCCAAAATCAGTAGCTTTTGTGTTGGTGTCAGCTTAACAATGTTCAAGGGTTACTCACTTGGGTCGCTTCACTCCGAGGGGAAAGAAACCCTCTGAGGAGTGTTCTGGGGAACATCAGTCTTTGGCTCTTGAGACGAGCTTGGAGCAGCAGCTGCTGCCGTCTCTTCTTCTTCCTCAGTTTCTTCGACTGCTTGGGGACGCTGCCTTTTTGGTATCACCAGTTGGTAGTTGGGGCTGATCAGTGTGTCCTCTTCAGGTGGAAGTGGGATTCCAGGGCCACCTACAGATTTTGGCAACGGGGTCTTGTTCCTGTTTCTAGCCAACTCCAGTAGCACCTGGCAGCAGTAATAAAGAGTCAACACTATTTACATACCCAGAAAAATGAACTAAGGGTATAATCAAAGCATGCATTTGACCTCAAACATCAATACTACGCCTGGCTAATGGGTCATTCGATAGTGGTTCTTGCAGGGGCAATTTTGGGATAGGTAATATTCCGGCTGATTGACTATAAATTTTGCCCGGTTATGGTGGCTTATTTCAGATTAGGGTCAAGCTATGACATGCCACAAATTGCTACAATCAGTTCATCGTGCAATACAATCAATTATTTAAAGTTAAGGTTAACGGATGGATTAAACCCCTCTAGTTCAGCAATTCAGTGGGTAAGGCTGATACATGCGACCCCAATCCGCACTTGGAATTGGATTGGATGTTTGTCAGAAATTTTTGAGTCGGTTGAGCTGGAACGAGTCAATTGGAGTTTCAATCAAAACTAAGTTTCTCAATTGTGGGAGAGTTGTTGGTTTTGGTATCAGATGACTGACATTGATATTATTTCAGCTTCTTAGAAGATGCAAACACCAGGAGTACATAGAGCACTTAGATGATGTGGTTTTGATTTTTGAAGGAAAACTGGGACGAAAAGGAATAAAGAACCCACATATAAGTACAGCTCAAGCACAACAAAAGGATGGTTCAGAGTCTGAATAAAGCCATTAGTCAAAACATACAACTCCACAGCTCACAAACCAAGCACAATCTCAATTAAGACAATAAAATTTGACATATTTATTATATTTTGAAAAAGGGTACAAAAAATATGAAAAATAGACAATGAATGCTGAACCTGTGCACCAAAGAGCAGATGCCAGATGACAAATTTGCTGCCTTCCAGACAGGACAGCCTAGGTTCAAAGATAGGAATCAGACTGCCCTGTAATATTAGAATGTGGAGGCAGTACTGAAGCTCAGGGGCATAAAAATCCCAGCAACCCCTACCCCCTTTCAAAAAAAAGGCATGGGGCCCACTCCTTACAAAACTCAAACTGCACAGAGCAGGACTCATCTTATAAAACCCCCAAAAAAATATAAAAAATGTTAACCATCTGTTCTTGTTTGGAACTCACCTCCTTTACATAACTCATCAAAGTTCAACTGTCCTGAAAACTTCATATTCTAGTAGGCATCACAGACAATAGCCTTCCATGAGCTTATTGTGGTTGGAAGAACCAAAAGCTAGATTCTAAGGTAAGCTACATGGAAGAATCTTCTTGGAGCCTTTTTCCATGAGTAATCAAAAATTATATTGGAAACCAAGGGGAAGTAACCCATGCTCCCATGCACAAGAGGGGTGAACACATCATGCCCTCACACTCTAATAATTCGTGAATAATAATAATAACAATATTTGAAAAATAAAAAGAAAGGTTAAATATTGTCCACCATTCAACATATGAATCGATTTTCGAAAAACAAAGTTTAAAGCCCTGATAAGGCATAGCTTTACTGTAAAATATCTCTCAATTCCTTCCTTCCAAATATTCCACCAAACAGCCGAGAACATCATCTTCCAAAAACCAACAAACAAATGCCTCTTCATCCTTCTTTTCCAACCCACCAAAATATCTTTGACTTTCTCTGGTTGGACCCCACAAATCCCCAAAATGCCAAAGAGTATGCCAAACACATGAAATTTTCGTGAATTTTCGTGAACTTATAAGATAGGAAGTTTGCTTCCCAAAATACCCTAGCTAAGTTAGCCTTTTGGTTTGGCAAACACACCATAATATCAACAGATGAACCATGCAAATGTGGAACCAAATACCAAACAAGTGTCATGCAGAAGTGACATTGACAATATGCAAATAAGTAATAACCCACACTAGCAATTGTTGATGCAATGTGCAAATGATAAATTGAATGTGCTTAGATGCTGGTTCGGGAGGGGTTTACTTAAAATCTAAAGGTACCTCTCTAGGTGGGGGCTGGGAGAAGCTGAAGTTCACTTTTGACTGGATTGCAAGCTTAATATCATCAGAGTCAATTGAAGATTTTCCAGCATGCTCCGAGTAGACTTGTGCATCTGTTAAAACATCAACGGCATATCGGTACCAAAGTTCCAGAAACTGGTGGACAACACGAGGTTCATAATCCTCAACACCCATAGATTTCAATAATGATTTAACAATCTTTGCATCCCTCGGCAAGTCTTCCTCTCTCTCTGCCATCGCTCTTTAGACCTAAAAATCACTCCAACAAGCAAAATCAGTAACATGATATCATCATTGACTTCCATGACATTCAGTTAAATAGAAGATGCAAAACATTTTGTAACTGTTATGTATTCTTAAATTTCATTCATATAGCAGGCATTATTTAGTATTCTAGTGATTCTGAAATAACCATAGATACAACAACAAAACAAAGTCTTAGTCTCTTGCTTGGTTGGCTACTTGAATTCCCCATCATGAAAATTCGCATACACAACCCACCCCTTCTGCCACACCCCACCCCACACACAAATGAGATGGCCCGAGGAGGGGGAGTAGGAAAACAAGAGGTCACTCATACTATTTTCAATTTTGCTTACCTAACAAGCGGCAGCAAGTCTAACAACCCATTTGATTATTCCCCTATAACCCAACACCAACTAACCAAGTGCAATAAAAGTTAAAACATTGTGCCCCCTTTTAACATTTTCGTTGCTCCCGGCCTCTACTTTTTTGTTTAATGAACAATTGAAAAATATTGTTCTATCGAAATGAGCAAAAAGTTGCATCCCAAGGAAACACATAAGTTCCTAACCTCCCAAAACATCTAGGAAAACAGAAGGAATAGGAACACTTTATATGTTACAACCAAGCAGATCTTTCCACATCTGCGGATGCCAGATTGAGTGGGTCATTAGTCTTCCAAAGATTCTTGTCACACCTTCTATAATGAATAATGAACTCAGTTAACTAAGAACTTCATTAATCTGACAAAGAATTTCTCAATAATTTTGCAGTCCCTGGATTAGAACCCAACCACAAGAAGGTTTTGAGATCTCCATTTTTTGTTTCACTGATGCATCAAACAAGCTTCAGTTGCATTTAATTTTTATCCCAAAAGATGCCAAGAGGATGAAAAAGACCCCTAGTCAACCAGAATTACTTTCCACAAAGCTGCAAGCACAAGCATAGGCAAGCAGTTCAAACAGTATAAACTTATGCCACCCAAAGGAATATCCACATAGCACGAGAACTCTTCTATTTATAATGCCAGAAACAAAAGAGCTCATCTGCTGATTTATGAGACTACCACTAGACGGCCACACAAGACAGTAGCCATGGATTGCAGTTCTCCTAGCCACTAATATGATAAGAACTTCACATTCACTAAATCACAAAACTGATAAACAATTGAAACCCAAATTCCAATTTGTTTTCTTCCAACAAACAGCTGAAATAACGGTAATACACCAATATTCCCAACCTTATAGTCATTGAAGAATATAACTTCCCATTGAGTTGTTAGGTCTACAAATAAATGATGTTAATGCCCAATGGAGTAACAATGGGACAATCTACTCAGAAATTATAGCACATACACCATGAGCAATTATCACTGTTCCAATCCAAACAGGACCTTCTCCAAGCCTACAAACATAGCATGTACGTAATTAAACAAGTTATCAAATAATTTCATAGAAAAATCACACGCCAACGAGCCCGTATCATGCCGTATCTGTCTCTCATCTTGGCATCCATGCTTCTTAGTATACGCAAGTAATCATGAACACAGAACCAGAAGTAGACTTACAAATATTAACCTCCCCAATCCTTATAAGGCCTAATAATCCGAAAAAAGCAACTGCCAACTCTCAACAACTTACTTGCCCATCTGGACGTTGCTATGTCCAAGCTTCAACAATAAAGCCTAGGTCAAGACCATAGTTACTGGATTAACTCCTACCCCTGCGCCCGAAACCCAAATACGTAAGCGCACTAATTTGTGGCATAGACTGTTCCAATCTCTGGTTGATTGTAGAAGATATAGAATATCAAAAAGAGGAAGGACAAGTGCAAGGCATATAAAATCAACAAATCTACCTGAGATTAACGTGTTTGATGAGCCTGATAAAGCTGCTGGAGGAGTAGGCAGAGCACAAAAAGGAGGAAAAGTAGAAGATGAAGGAAAAGGGAGGACACAACATTTGAAAAATTTTTTAGTATCATAAGGCTAGGGCTTTACTTTTCCAAGAGGCAAAAGGCTAAAAATATTAGGGTTTGCCCAAGAGTCAAAACTCCCTATTTATTTTTTGAGTTAAAGTTTGGATGGGGGCTTTACAAATAATTACTCCCGAGTGGCTCCAATTTTGCGGTAATTAATTTTAGGTCCCGTGTTCTAAGAAATACATTTTTAAGTCCCAATTCTTTTGTGGTAACTAATTTTTTGATTCTTTCTTCTTTTAGATTCGAACACAAAAATTTCTTGGATTTTCCATTTTTGTAACACCCTAATCCATGTCTAAGGTGTCACACCACCAGAATTTCCTGAAGAAAATCTTAAGGCTAAAAGGAAGGTTATTATCACCTATTTTTATTTCCAAGTCGTTAGATCCGACTAGAATTTTGACATTATACTTCTATTCTAAGATGGAAACCAACACTAAGATATTCAACCTGAAATTAGTAACCTCAACGAGCCACCTCATCACCTGCTCAGTGATCAACAACTAACTCAGCGGTCACACATGCATATAAAAATTAAAACAATCTATTTGGCCTACAATATCAAAACTGAAATATAAACTATATGAACTCATTTACATGCCTTAACAAATAGCACAAACAAAATACACACTTTAATCAACACTATTCAAATAACCAATGCAAGATCTTCACATAGTTTCAGTTCTCTTGGAAACATGTATTGTTATAACCCGGAAGGGTAGACAAGGAGGCAAACCACGTGCTCAATGGATAGATAGTCACCCTCAAAACAGAAATCATTTTTCACATGATAATACGCAACATCCAATACTTAATACTCCCTCCATCCCTAAAACGTTGTCAAACTTTGGGAATACAAAAATTTAAGGGAACATCATTTATCACTCAGATTCCATACGAAGGATCAGTTCTTTTTACTATATAGAGAATTTTTGACAATGTTTTTGGGACATCCAAAATAAAAATTTTTGACAATTTTATGAAACGGAGGGAGTATTACCATGATACAACAATTTGATTTTTGTAACACTAAATAGTTGCTCATATCAACTTGCACAAGTACTCACAACAAGAAGGTAAAATTCAACGTTCAGATTGAAGAAGGTTCACCCAGTTCAAACTCAAACTATCATTTACCACAATTCAATTCAAAACTTTGGTAAAACAATTTACTCAACTCTCTTTAAGTAAATCACACTAAAGTGTCTTGAAACATGTCTAGATACTAGCGCCCTCTTCACCGCAAACCATTGATATTTAGATTATCGGAAATCATTAAAGTCAAGGAGGAACTCTTATTAACCCGGACCCCATAGGTTAATTAAGAATACTTGGACCGCATGGTATCCTAAAGTTTGACGGCAAGACTGAGTCTCCTCTATAACACTAGACCATTAACGTAGACCACATAGGTTAATTAGGAATACGGGCACGATATCCTATGGTACCGGACTTCCTAGCTCTCAAAACCACTCAACATCAAGAGACTCATTTTAAAAGGGTACTTTGAAAAGAGCCGCATGTCAAAATTTCCATTTGAAGTCACACATTATAAGAAATAGCTCAACTCAACTAGTAATCAATATTTCCAACAAAGAAGATATAAACATTTAAAATTATAAACCATCGTCATGTCACAACTTTTTATAATAACAAACATTTACTTAAAAATTACCAACATCATTCCAATCCCCTTTTATTTTTACAACGTAAAGTATCACATACAACACCTATCGAAAATCGATACATAATCAGTCAACTTGCAGATTCTATTTGGTTCATATTCATTTTGCTTCAGGTTTGGCTCAAATCCAAGATTAAATCAACTCAAGTTTCAATCAACGTAGGTTTAGTTCAGTTCAGACGCAACCAACTTTAAGGTTCATTCGATTTTCCTTCAGCAAATTCACATTCAACACAAGTTTATTTGTTTCCGTTTCAGTTCCGCCCATTTCTCTCATTTCTGTTCACCTCAAGCTCAAGGTTAACCAATTCAGTTAAAGAATAACTCCTTCAGCAAATTCACATTCAAAATCACACTACTTACCCATAAAAGACGGTTAAACAGAACCGAACAACAAATTCCTCGCCCTGTTAGACCATCAGTTTGTAACTTCCAGACCTTAATTGAGCATCTATCAATCTAAAGTCACATCCCCTCTTCCACACTCCAAGCCTTTGTTTCTCAACATAATTAATTGAATCTCAAACAAATGAATTCAGGGAACCACAAAACATTTTAGCTAAAACACAATCTTCAACCAAAATCATAAATATTCTCTAACTAACTCCTCCATCGTTTACTACCCAAAACTCCAACATCATTTATACACTTAATCAGAACTAAATCATTCCAGGTTCTCTTAAACCCAATTTAACACCAACAATCCCGATTCAGTTTGATTCCAGATCAGTTTTGGGTTTAGTTTGGTTCAACTCATTTCAGGTTTGTCTCCGCTTCAAGAATAAGTTCAGGTTCAGCTTAATTCAGGTTTAACTCCATTCAGGTTACTTCAGTTCGATTCAGGTCCATCATAGTTCAGATTTTGTTTGATTCAGGTTCCAGTTCACAACCATCACACAGTACTTCCTGCTAAAAGAAGGTCAAGACAGAACCAAGGTTGGTTCATCTGCTATCTAGTTCACTGACCCGGTTCAGCACCAAACCGATCAGCTCAACTCGCCAGCAAACACCCCCTATTCTTCTATTATGTCCGAATCTAGCAAACAGCAACGACATAAATTTCCAGCCACAAGGAGTTCACGAAGCATAAAAAGTTAAACTAAAACAATAACCACAGCTTTGCACACTAATGTACGTTTTACGATTAACACCTCTTCGCCTTTCAATTCCCAATTTCAATATCATTTATAAATCTCATCAAATCAGATTGTCCCAAATTCTTTCATGACTCAATTCAACACCAACATGCATCAGTTTGCTCAAAAATCATCCCATATCACATACCAGTGGCGGAGCCAGGAATTTCAAACAAGGGTGTCCACCTATTAAAATTGATAAACATATGGGGGGGTGTCATAAAATACATCAAATAATAGTATACTATTACAATTGTCCCCTTTTTCATGGTTCTTTCCTCTTCAAGTATCGTAAAATAGAATTGTGTTCACCATATTAAACTGGACAAAGAACAAAAAAAAACTAAAAAAATTCAACACAAACAGCAGAAATAAAATCACACCAATCACAATTGCACACCCATACAAATCACAACCAAACAAAACAACTAATTAACCAAATAACAAACCAACTAATTGAATCATGAAGAAAACATAATAAAATTGAAAATAACAAAGCAACTCAAACAAGCCTCAGTTTGACCAAGATACTCCCCTGCATATATAACATCACGAAT
Organism: Talinum fruticosum; assembly: GCA_021018815.1. Taxonomy (NCBI): domain Eukaryota; kingdom Viridiplantae; phylum Streptophyta; class Magnoliopsida; order Caryophyllales; family Talinaceae; genus Talinum; species Talinum fruticosum. Next base: position 6,051,137 of record JAITYX010000006.1, on the reverse strand, counting down.
CATGAAGAAAACATAATAAAATTAAAAATTCCATCTATTTATAATGAAGAAAGGAAGTCAAATTTCGAGTAAGTAAATCATAATTGAGATCATAAGACGCAGTGAACAAATTTCCGGCAAAAGCTTGGTGGTTTGCTATATTTTTACAGTTCGTCAGCAATTTTTTTTATTTTTCAAAGATGTAGCCGAGCCAGACAAATGATGTTCATGAGCAAAGCAATCAAAAAATAAAACAACAATGTACTGATTTTGTAAGAAAAATTATAAATTTAAAGTCTAAAATTGAGAGGTATACCTGAATTTTAAAAACCTAGGGTTTAACTTTAAATTGAGGCTGAGGTGAGGTGAGTCGCCGGTGGGGTGGGCTGCTTGCCGGCCAGAGATCGAGAAGGAGCACCGAGCGTCGCAGCGGGGAACAGTGGAGACCGATGAAGAGCAGCGGATCCGGCGCCGTGAGGTTGAGAGCAGCGAGCGTTGACAGAGCAGAGACTGATGGAGCGAGGCAACGAGAGCAGAGGCGAGAGCAGAGAGAGACCGACGAGGGCAGCGATTAGAGAGAGCGAGAGAGGAACCACGGGAGCCGAGATTACAGAGAGCGAGAGAAGAACCACGGGGACAGAGAGAACTGAGAGCACGGGAGTTGAGAGAGAGAGAGAGCTGAGAGAGGAGAGAGAGGTGAGGGTCCATCAATGTTAAGGGTGCCCAGGCGTTTTAATTTTGTCAAATTTAAGGGTGTCCACGAACCCATTTTTAAACTTTCATAATCCACTTTTTGGGCCACCTTATTTAAGGGCCTCGGCCCTGTTCAAGAATTCTTTCCGACACAAGTTTTTCTAATGATATGATCCAACCTTTTGTATCATAACACAACATGATTCTTGTTTAGTAACCCAATCCCATCAAATTTAAATCATGACAATTTGAATATTTCATTTCCAAATGAATAATGAGACCTAAATTTGTCCAAATCGAGAACAAAGATCAAATTCTGTCTAAAAACGGTACAATAAATGTTTTATCAAGATTCAAATAAAATCTAGTTTTTAGTAATAATCTAAACTTTTTAATTGTCTTTACTTCAATCTGTTTTACCATCTCCCACGTAAATGTATCTTTCACCATCATTGGGTTTTCGACAACTCACGCAATCCTGCATATACATTTCGATGTGAGTAATTGAATTAGAATTTATCCACCATGTATCTCTAGGCACTTATGTTAAATTCACCTCTAAATATACCAAACCAAGAAGCATATCTTTCTTAGCATGTCAAGCGTGCTATTTCGTGCATTGTTTTTCTTATGATCGACACCACCACAAAAGAAACAACCCTTATCAGCTCCAACAGCCAATTTCACCTTTTATTGTTTCTTATAAGGTGTCTTATCAACGACTTTCTTATTCTTTATCATTTTCTTCTTGAACTTAGAGGTTAAGGCAAGATGAGCATTCTCGATCTTATCTAACTTCAACCTTTCATCTTCTTAAACATAATGTGAGATGAGCTCATTTAGAGACCAAATCTCTTTCGACAATTCTAGTTCACCTTAAACTCGTTAAAACTTTATGGAAGAGATGTCAAAACCAAATACACTAACAAGGCCTTAGAAAGATCAAGTCCAAATGCTTTTAGTTTTTGAAGTTAGAGGAGACATCTCCATGATGTACTCTCGATGTTTCCATTGCCTTTTTATACCTTATTGAAATTAGGTTGTCGAGGCCTTAGAAAGTGTCGTTCTTTTATTTTCTTTTTTATTTTATTTATTTTTGTCATCCCGATGATGAAAACTCGACCTCATTTCTATGCTCGAGTCGAGATCGGACTAAAGCAGAGTGAAAAAAGTCATTTTAGCTCACAAAACACCATCCAGAGTTCAAAAAATACCCCAAAGCATATCTCTTTGGGTTGGACCAAATCCATACTTCAATTTCCAAGTCGATACAAACCAGGTTTGGGATCCCAAGCCTAGCCCCGAACCAACACTCGACCCCTAGCCTAATTAACAGAACATTTTATCTCTTTTCGAGCATTCAAGCCTATCATGCTTCCCCAGGCCATAAATTTGGTCATTGTTGGTCCGACATCGGCCCAAGAGTCTCTCTAAACGGTGTCTATTGACTGGTTCAACTTCCCGAATTTTTCTTTATCCATTTCCGGATTTTGTGGCGCGGCTTATCCATTTAGCCGTTGGCTAGGGGCTAAATTTAGGTTTTTCTAAACCTAATTTTTTTTCTATAAATAAAGGGTTCTCCTCCCTCTTCCTCCATTTCACACCCCAATTCAATTTGCATATTTTGCTCCTAAGTTGCTTGAATTCTTCACACTAATTTCAGTTGCTAACTTGTCTCATTTATGCTAAAATTTTCCCTCACTCTTCTCTCCACAAATATTTCACTTTTTTTCCTAAACACTTCACAAAAATCCTTCTTTTCGCAGCTTTTGCTCATTTTTGATCTATCGTAACTCGGCCGAAATTCGTTCAAGATCCAAGCCTAGCAGGTGGGTCAACTCGACAACGTCATTCCTTCGATTCAAAGTTTGTTTTACGTTTTGTTTAAATTTCAGTCATTTATTGTTTTCCATATTGTGGTTTAAAGATGTAATTGCATTACTTTCCGCCTCGCTCGATGTAATTTCATTTGTTACTTTTCTTTACTAATTTCCTTTATTTGCTTTCATTTAGTTGTTTTATTTACCGCTTTACATCATGTTTTCGGTGTCTTTAGTTTCTATATTAGCATGTTCAATGTTAGTTCAATTAGTCGAGGTTGTCTTCATGACAAGCGGAATAAGGACCTTCTCTCTTCATTTCGTACCATCATCCACGACCACGAGATCACTAGTTTCGGGCCAATAGATGTAGGTATGAAATGAAGAATGATGTTCCTTATTCCGCCTATCATAAAGATGATCTCTACTAATTGAATAAGTGAGTTAAAATTACGTTAAAGAAGAAAAAGTTCAACATGCAAAAGGAAAAATAAAAGCACTGAAAACATGATGTAAAGCGGTAAATGAAACAATTAAAGAAACCAAATAAAGGAAAGTGATAAAGAAAACAATAAATGTAAATTACATCGGATAGAGTGAAAGATAATGTGATTACATCTTTAAACCATAATATTAAAGCAATAAACAAGCTGAATGTAAATAAAATGTAAAACAAACTCCAAATGGTGCAATAGTGCCCTTAGGATGACCCACATACGGCGCTCGGATCTTGATCGGATTTTTACAGAGAAACGATGAGGTTGGATTGGAGTGAGCGAAAATGGTGAAATAAAGGCTTTTCTGTGAGGTGTTTAGAAAAAGAAAATGTGAATTGTAAGTGAGGGAGAGTAGAGAGAAAGGTGAGGGAAGAATTCAACGACTTGAAAGCGGAATGTGCGGCTGAATTGGTGTGTGAAATAATGGGGATACCTCTCTATTTATAGAAAAGATTTAGGTTTAAGAAAACCTAAACCTAGCCCCCTAGCAAACGGTTAAACGAATAACTTGGTCAGAAAATTTGGAATTGGATAGAGGAGAATTTGGGAGATTGAACCACCCAAAACAACATCGTTCGGGGAAGCCCATGGGGCTGGCATTGGTCCTTAGATGACCAAATCTATGGTTTGGGAAAATGTGTCGAGCTTGGAAATTGAAAGCAAGTCAAAACTCCGTGTTTTCGCAGGCTAGGAGGTCGACGTCGGTTCAAAGCTAGGCTTGCGTGCCCGAACCTAGTTTGGATCGACCGGAAAATTGGATTATGGACGAGGTCCGGCCTAGGGAGACAAACTTTGGGTTGTTTCGACTCTAGTTGGCTTTTTGTGGGTTTAAACATTTTGTCACTATGCTTTAGTCCGATCTCAACTCAAGTATGCAAATGAGGTTGGGTTTTCATCACTGGGCTAAAAGAAAGAAACAAATAAATAAGAAAAACTTTTTATGCATCTACAACAATATGTATGGGATATCGTCTCATTGCAAAAGGTGTACAACCTATTGGTTAAAAATGGATATTTAAAACCAAGAGGGATTCAAGTGGCAATATGGAGTGATTTAAGGCTCGTTTTATTATACAAGGTTTTATACAAAAGGAAGACATCAATTATGCAGAGACTTTCTCTCCACTTTTTCAAAAGACTCTTTGAGGACTATAATTCATTAGTTGCAAATTTTGATCTTGAATTATATCATAAAGGATGTTAAAATAACATTTCTCAATAGTGACATTGATGAGAGTATATATATATATATATATGAGGCAACCAGAAAACTTTGTGATTGGAGACTCAAAGAATATGGTTTGTAAACCAAAGAAATCCATTTATGGGCTCAAGCAAGTGTCTCATCGGCGATATGAAATTTCACCAAGTAGTTCTCTCGTTTGGTTTTGAGTTGAATGCACTTGATAAATGCGTACACCATAAGTTTAGTTGAAGAAAATACATTATTCTGATTTTGTATGTTGATGACATATTTCTTGCTAACAACAATATAGGTTCATTGCAAAAACCGAGAGATTTCTATCAAACAATTTTAAGATAAAAGATCTTGGTGGCACCTTTTTCTATTATCTACAAGATACATCGAGAATGCTCTCAAGGAATTCTTGGGTTGTCACGAAAAAGTTATATCGAAAAGGTATTAAAAGATACGACATGCGGGATCGCAAACCAAGAGACTCCCATATGACTAAGTGAGATAGGTTTAGTTTAGAACGAGTGCCCTGAGAATGATTTTGAGGAAGGAAAATGGAAAAAATTCCCTATGTACCAGCAATAGGTAGCGTGAAGTATGCTCAAGTTCGCACTCGTCAAGATTTTGTGTAGATTATAGGAATGTTAGAGTGATACTTCAACAATATAGGGTCGAGCACCTGGAGAACAATCAAATGAGTATTGTGGTACTTATAGAGAACAAAAGGGTACATGCTCGACATATCAAAGGTGAGATCACCTTGAGATCATTGGGTACGCTGACTTCGATTTTGTTGGATGCATGGATAACATAAGGTCTACTTCTAGCTTCATTTATCTACTACCTGAAGGTGTACCATCTCTTGGAAGAGGGCCAAACAGTTCATTATGACCTCATCCACTCCACTATGGCAGGAGAGTTCATTAAATGTTATAAGACATCTAATCATCGGATATGGCTGCGAGAATTTTGTCATGGGACTCGTGCATAGTAGATACTATTCAAATACCACTTAAAATAGTTTGTAATAATAGGTTTGCAATTATTCTTTCTAATAACAAAAAGAGTTTGAGAAAGTCAAAATTTACGGCTCTCAAATTCTTAATTGTGAATGAAAGAGCTTAGAACGAGGAATTGTTAATTCGAGTATATTGGTACAAATTTTATGCTTGCGGATCCGCTTACTAAGGCGAAAACCTCCAGTCGGTTTCATGATCATGTGGCTCATATATGTCTCATGTCATCTTTTGAGGATGTTCGGTTTTAGTAGGAGTTTATAATTTAGATGCACATTTCGCTTATGTTATTAGGTTTTGATTATATATTTTACTGCAGAGATAAAGTTATACTAAAGTTTCCCTTTACACTTTATTTATTTTTGAATCTTACTAAAGTTTAAGGTAGACAGGATAGAAATAGACATATTAAGATCACATCACATGAAACTTGTATGCTACACATCCACATAATGATCCATATCATTCTTTTGTATTAACGTAAGTGGTCGTTGAATGAAGACTACAATCCTATGTTGATATTGTTGATGGATGAGATTGGTTTAGATATATTGTTATAATGCCAATAAATATGAGCTTAAAAGTTAGTTGTTTACTATGATGCATACTTATAAGGTTACATACAACTCAAGCTGGGATACTATTTATGACCAACGATGTGCTTATATGTGACTAAATATGTGTCACGGTTATAGCCCAACTAAAATTAATATGATAATAATACAATAATTTGAATTTTAATGTATCTAGTGCGGTTTGGGCTTTATATTATAGAGATTGGTGGCCCATTACTAATATAATGATGCGCGAAACAATAATGCGTCAAAATACTAAAAGGATTTACAACTACAAACATAAGGTTATGGTCCTAAGATGATGCGTACGAATTATTTCTCTCTGCCATCTCATTATCGGAGAGAGAGTGAGATCACATGCATTCTTAATGGTTTTCTTAACAATACATGTAGATGGTCTAACCACATCACTAAACGTGAACTGATGTCAACCATAAATTTAAATATGTTTTATTAATCTGTTCTATTAATTTGACATATCAAATTCTAGGTTTATAATATTAATTTTCAGTGTGATTTTTCCAACATCTCCAACTCCAATCCCCTCATCTAATTCGACCTTTATAATTATTATGGGTGAAGATATGAATCTAACTAATTTAAAAGTTGGAATTGTTGGGTTGGTAGAAACAACAGTTCAATTGTAGTTTCCTCTTTCTCTCTCCCCTTCCTACCTTTTCATTAAACTATAAAGTTCAAAGTTTGATTTTTTCCTTGGTGGAATTTTTGGGGACATGAAAACAAAAACTATAAAGTCTTGATTTAGGGATTGGGTTTGTTAATTGATGATACATTTGGAGGTTTCGGGTTCCATATTTTAGTGACAATTTTCCATTCGAGGGAAGACAGATAATAGGACATTGGCCTTCCGAGTTCTAATACAGAGAAGAGAGAGAGATGCCAGTGAAAGGGAAGATGGGGTGGGGAGTATTTACTTTCTTCAAGCATTTTTTTAAATCAACCATAAGGAAAAAAAAATGGTTTCCCCTTTATTTTTTCCAACCTATCTTCCAATCTATTTTCTTAAAATCAAACATATCTTCTAATCTATTTTCTTAAAATCAAACGGAACTTAACATTAGGTTTTGGCCATGATTATATATATATATATATATATATATATATATATATATATATATATATATATATATATATATATATATAGAAAGAGAGAGAGAGAGAGGCATCAGAAGCTTGAGAAATATTCACACTATTTTATACCATAAAGAGTGAAAATATCAAAGTAGACGTCTTTTTACAACATGCGACACCATTGTCATCTGTTTGACATCTCATTCACAGCAGGAACATCTGAAGGATAATTGGAAAGGTCAATATCAATAAGAGTTGTATCATATTCATATGGTACTGATAAAGAATTTGAAGTATCCACAAGGGGAGGAGGAGGAGATTCTAGTTTGATTTCTGGATTAGAATTCTGGGGAGCCGGAGGATTCTTGGGTGTGCTCGTCTCAGAGGAAGAAGGGGTCGATAGCTGGATCTCATCCAGCTTGTTTTCACACATATTTCTTCTAGCTGCATCTGCCATTTCCTGTCCTGTGGGTACAAAAGTACGGGAACGATACTTCCTTGCGGCTTCATCCCCATCACCGTGGTTGTAGAGCACATACTCATGATAAGTTGGGGCAAACTGCAAAGCATGCAGAACAAACGGTAATCATTGAAATGCCAGTCACCTGGCAACTAAGTTCATTTTTTGGAACTACGAAAGTCTGACCACAATATGATAACCCGACCCGAACCCAACCAAAATTTACCGAGAGAAACACACCCAACAACTTTGACCTGAAGTTGACACAAATTAACAGTTTAGTGTGAACATATTATCTACTATTTTGAGTAAACCTAAGCAATTTTCAAGATTGACAAGAAGTTGACCCGATTATTAAATGGGCTGATCTAAATTTGACCCGTTTGCCAGCTCTAGTTAGTACAGGCTCAAGTCAAGTCAGATCTGCTATCAATTAGTCCAATAAGTTTGCAACGAAAATGCAAGTGATATTCTTCAAGAGTTTTTCAAAAAATCTCTTGGAAAGTCGCAAGAGATAAAGGCAGCAATGCCCCTACTCAAGGTGCTGGAATATGAGACTGTCTCCAGCGTACGAGAATCCTTCTGTGGTTCCTTCCAGTCAGCCTGGTGCCTGGACGGAGTTTTGGGATTTGCAAATAAATTAACATGGCCAATGTTTAAATGAGGAGAAAACTAAATCAACTGCTGCTATTATGTGTACAATACAACTGAACCTTTTCTTGTGTCTGTCGCGTGTTGACTTGGTCATATGAACTGGTCTAAGCTGGGGAACATTCATGGTGATTGAAATGAACAAAATGACTCACCTGATGGACTGTGTCATGATAGAAGTCATTCAACTTCAACGCATGTGCAAGGCTTGTAGTGAAACCAGGAGAGACACCAATATTTGCACCACTGTACTCCTTGTAAGGGAAAGCAAAAAAGTGCCCAACGGCAGCCATGAGCATCTCAACACAAATTATGAGATTTTGAAAGTCTGCTGCATCCTCAGCATCATCTATAAATCCAGACTTGGCCGCAAGAAAAACTAAGACACCCTACAAAAAAACAATGGAGGATTTTTATAACTTAGTTCTCAAGCGTTCTCAAGCGTTCGCAACAAGATGCAACATATATGTCATTATTCAATCAACTTTAAGCATGTTGAGTTGATTGGCCACCACACAGAAGAAATATGATATATTGTATAATGGGGTTTTAAAGCATAGGCCCACAAAATCTACCATAGTACCAGATTACTGAGACTGCCACTATAAATCTGTCATTGGAGAACACAGATGAAAGAAGCAATGGATAACCCCCATCTCCCCCTCCCCAAAAAAACCAAAAAAAGGTTCATGCATCACAAACATCTTCCCAAGGGGTGTCCTAGTGGTAGGGCACCCATCTCCTGACCTCAAGGTTAAGAGTTCAATTTCATACAGCACATTCTTTAGGATATGTGAGTTCTCCCTCCCCTTGGACTTAACTCCTAACCTGACCCAATACCAGGCCAAGCTAGGAGGCCGATCTCAATTAAAAAACAAAAAATGCATCTTCTCAGTCAGTCCTTTTTTCAGGAAAAAATGAATGAACCAAGCTAAAAGTTCTTTAATGCAAATGCACATATGCCATACCTCGACGCTCCATCACATTATTTTAATAAAACAAAATAAAATAAGAAACACCTCAGGATGCACTATCAACATTAAGAAAGCCTACCTGCCAATATGTGAGGAACACAACTGATTTTATCAAGACAAATTTTGGAACAGGATTGAAGGGTTGAAGTAGATCTCGGCACGCAACATAGAACAAGACCAATGCATACAGGGCAACAGTATACGAGATGGTGTAGATTATGGTGAGATACAAGTAGGATCGATTTGCACTAAAGTCCCCATCTTCATATTTGCCCTTTGCATACAGTATAAATGTGACCGCCACCAAAATGGGCTTCAAAATGACAAACTGCAAACATCCTTGCTTACACCTCCTTATGAAACGCCTGCCCACCATCAACAAATTATTTTTTTATTTCATAGAAAAAAATGATCCGGCCACATATTTGTTACGTGCAACATGGTAAAAGCCAATGCTGCGTCAAGGTCTACTAAACAATCCAGAGTTTCCAAATGTCCAAATAAGTAACTTTCTGCATTTTCCCAGACATCTTGTAGACAAAAAATGGGGTCTAAACATTTCACTAAACATTCCTTTTAGTCCCAAGACTATATTCCCATTTTTTTACTCATACACCAAAGGCTCCAAGAATTCATGTAGCAAGCTCAACAAAGTTGTTCTATCACAGTCCCTTACCCGTCCAATGGTATTGGAGGAAAGCAACATGTCATCAGACACACTGAAGGCTTTAGAACACGACCATTCAAACTTATCACAACAGCTCCAGGGCCACCAACCCATGCAAGGCACAGGGACAAGAAATTGTATATAACCCAAGCTTCGTATCTGAAACAGCAATAGAAACTTCAGAACTTCAATTCATTCTCTCACTTAACAACATACTGGATATAACAAGTACAGCTAACTTGACAGCTAATGCGAATAACAGAATATAAGCACATACACAAAAAGAAGGTAGTTTATAAATAAAAGCACAAACAAATAACAGTAAGCCCAGCCCTTACAAGCACACTGAGCCAAGGCTTGGACATGCAAGTATGATAGAAACTCTAAGAGCATGGAAAACCGGAAAAATACTTACAAAAAGAAACAATTTCTACAAACTGGAAGCAAGAAAGGACTCATTTCACAGGATGAGAGAAGAATGATCACAAAATCAGACCCCCATATCGTGCATCCAAATGAAAGCCTCCCAAGCAAAGCACAAGAGTTAGCTAAGACATGATAATTTAACAAGCCCAACTGCTATGATAAATACCATCTTTTGAACACTTTTTTGCCTTTTGCCACTTAGATTCTCAAAAGGCAAAAGACATGTTGGTGAGATAGTCTAACAGATGCTGTTATGTTATCACAATTTATTTATTTATTTATTTTTCTGAATTTGATGAGGCACAACTTCAAAATGCAGTGTCATAGATAATCACAATAAATAAACTCTGAACTTAAGCCGAACGTTCTTCCGGATATACATTTTGTTTCTCTCTTGTACTTCAACTTAGTAACAAACACCAGCAGAAAAAATGAACAAAATCAATGATTCAACAAGGAATGAAATACAATTTATGAATTGAAGAGGACAAATCAAACCTAGCATTTACCAATAGCTAATAATGGCCCTGTTTGGCAACTAGCTATTAGCTTGTTAGCTGTTTGTATTAGCTATTTGACTTCGTTGTTTGTGGAAGAAGTGCTTGGTAGCTATTTCTAACAAAGCTATTTAATAAAATTCCATTTATGCTCATACCTTAATTTCATTATCTATGTAAACATTATACTTTTAATGTTATATATTTATTTTTCTTCTTAATATTATGTGATATATAAAAGTACATTTATACCTCTAACCAACTTTGGTTACAAAAATATTTTTGTTTACTATTGACTTGATTACATTTTTAATAATATATTTAAAATTTATATGATAAAACTATTTATTTTTTATGATTAGCAATGGCAATGGAACATGTCTCTTTTAACCTCATCACAACCTAATTATTAACACTAATTCCCAAAACCATATTAACCAATTGTGGTGGGCTGGACAGGCACCCACAGGGTTCGGGTTCAATTGTCCTCTCAATTCCTTTTAGGTAAGTGCTGAGCCGGGGTAATCCCAATTGGGCTTGAAGGCCTAAGGTGGATAGGGACACCAAGCCCAAACTTAAAGACCCCAATTCCTTTGCACAACTTGTAAGGAACTTGTCTCTTCTAAGGTTCGAACCCTGGTGGAGAGAGTAGAAGTGTATAGTACTTGTTACTATGCCAACACTCACTTGCTAATTGTCCTCCTCCCAAATTATGATAGACTAATTAACAAAAATTATTTGTAATTTTAAAAAATTAAAATTAAAAAGCATTAACTTAAATAGGGTTTTTTTAATGACATTTAGTGTAATTTTGTTGAAATCATAATGTTAATATGGTAATTTTAGATATTAATTATAAAAAGTTCTTCTAATAGCTTTTTGGGTATAAAAAGCTCTTCCAAAAATCATTTCATTAACCGGCTCAATTAGCTCACCTTATTGACTAAAGTCAAACAACTAATTGGCCCAAAACAGCTTTTGGGGGACAAAAAGTTGTTTGGGCGACAAAAAGTTGTTTGCTAAACAACCCAAATATGAAAACCTAGAAGGCTAAAAACTCTTAACAAACTTCACAGTTATTCGCATCTTCTATTTGAAATGTAACATACTAATAAAAACTCTCATGGATGATAGGATATCTAGGTCAATTTCTAAAATTCTCCTAACAGAAGCCTGGGCAAAGTCCCAGCCAACATCTACCCAGAATATAACTTGCATATATTTGTTATTCTGAACAGGAAATAAAACTATGAAATAAGACAACATATAAGTGATGCCAAAATTTTACAGTTTGGTGATTGGTCACACAAATTCGAAGGATATCCCTGATACTCACATTTCTCGCAGAGAATTGAAATAAATGGAGCGGTCACGCATGACGAGAGAAAGGAAAGACATTAATGCATAAACCTGCAAATATCAAATTCTCAATTATTTAGACCATTATAGCGTAAATATAAAGTATAAAACAGATAGCATAGAAACCAGAGAGCAGGCAACTCATTCGTTCAAAGGTCAACATTCAAAAAGCAAAATAACTGGGAAATTAGATACCCAAGGAGAGGGGTACCAAATTTTGAAATAACTAAATAAATATTATTTTTACTGAAATAAAATTTATTTAGGAACCAGCAATCCTTAGAAGATTTCTATTACATGAATAAGAGGATAGATTTGTCAAAATCGTTTTTATTTTTAGATAGTCTGGGAAACCCTGAACTTGGTTTAGGACATGAAATTTAGAATCTTTGTCAGAAACTAATTTTCTAACTAAAATACTTCAGGAGTTTCACAAAGACCAATTCTCCCGACATCTTTAATTCCTACTTATTTGCTCCCTTTCCAGAACTTCGTGTCACGTAATCTCACTGGGCCAAATGCCCAAAACAATAACATAGTTTCTAATTGTTCAGCACTGGATGGACAAAAGAAAGCTGATAAATCAGAAGGCAAAGTCAAAACAACTATTAAAATACCCAAACATACAAGGATAAGGAAAAGGACAAATGCATTTATTTATTTATAATGTTTCAGTTTAAGATTCAATTCTCAATAAAGAATTCTTTCCCTGTCTATAGCTAATTTAGTTAATTTTTGGAGCAGCTTTCAGTACAAACAAGGAGTTATCATCCTTAATGAACTTCTTTTTCCACAAGGCTCTTAGTTGAGTGCGCTCATCCATGACTTCATGCTGCCATAGTAACCAACATGGGTCATAGCTCACAAGAACAAAATAATATGGCATACCAATGGGTGCAAGAATCCCCCACACTTTTAAGAAAAATAAACGAGCATACAGCCCCACCAAAAATGGAAACCTCTAAGACAAGACAAGGTTCTGGGAGCCAAATAGATGCCAGTATGCAACCTAACTCTTGACATGTGCAGAGACTAACTCTAAAAAGACCAATAGGAAACTGCTGACCATAAATGCAGTTTATGGCACTTCATATTCTAATGGCTAAGGGCGCTAAACTGTTAATGTGGCACATAGCAATCCACAGTTTCTTTCAACTTGATGTCCCTTTTTATCACTTCAATTTGAAATGTAAAACGAGAAAACATTAAATTGATTTAATCAAGTTCTTTGGCTAATGAACTAGAAAGAACTAGCCTGATATCCTTTTATATAAAATTTTGTCCTTTTGATACTAAATTGCTTGTCAACAATTGGCAGAGAGACCATCTATTATGCACCTGAATTATGAATCGTCATACGTGTTTCCATACTCTCAACCATCACTGATATAAAAGGGCAATGCCCAAGTACTATGTCCCAAAGCTGCAACAGGACATAATAACCATTCTTCTAGGCAGTGCAATCTGTAGCCATAGGAAAGAAGTTTGGACAAGAAGTCATTATTAATAACCACATAAAAGCAATAGCCATCTTTAGCCCCAGCTATGTGGACAAATGGTACGATTGACCTCCCAAGATAACCACAGTGAGACAACTTGCAAATAGTCCAACATTATATACACCTTACAAATAATTCAACAAAACCGGTGGTGCAGGAGGGGGGAACCCCAAGAAGTAAACAAAATCAGATATCTAGCACACTGGATTGAAATATGTGAAGAAAAAGGGTTGGTAGCACTCACTGGAACCATGAAGACAATGCGGACAATATATCTCTGATAGACAGGTTCAGTGTAATTCATTAGATGGCGGTATATGTGGAAAATTGCCAGACCGATCGCTCCCACCGTGCATGGCAATGCGATGAGAACATAGTAAATGGGAACCATCTTGCTCTTTTCCAGCAAACAATTCACTCACTACAAAGCTTCCTTCACAAAAAGGGGAAAAAAGTCCCAATAAATCAAAAGTTCAATGCCCTCAACCAACAATAGTTGTTCTTCATAACCAAATTATACATACAGAAGTCTCAATTATTCTACCCTATACACATACAACTCCCTAGATTGAGCTCCAATGTCAAATTAACTCCCCCAACATCAGCCCAGTTTAAAACCCTAACCCTACTGCTTCCTTCCTGCAATGGTTGAAAGGATCAAGTATAATGGCTCACATCAAGAAAATGAAGCAATAAACCCCAAAAGCTTCCTCTACAGAGGATATGTAGATACCCACAACAACCAGAATTGGGAAGAGCAAATCATCAAGAAAGGACAACGGAGCCAAAAATTAAGGGGGAAAAGATCAAGATATAGATGAATAAGGCTTCAAACGACCTAAAATTAGAAATTCCAGTTGATATAGGAAATGGAACAGATAAGTACAACTAAGCTAACGAAATTCAAATCAATTTAATCTAAATTCAGGAATAAAACGAAACCCTGAAGAGATTAACTAGCAAGGAAAATGACTTCCAAATTCGAAATTACGAAAGAAAAAACGATACTTACCTTAACACATGGAGACAGAGAGAGAGAGAGAGAGAGAGAGAGAGAGAGAGCAAGAGAGAGATAGAGATAGAGAAAGCAGATCTCAATAACAGATTGAGTAGAGCAACAGCAATAATGGCGGCTTCTACAGAGCTTCGCCAGACAGGAGAGAGAAAGAGACGCACTCGAGAGAGAGAGAGAGAGAGAGAGACGTTTGGGTTGTGGGGGAAAAAAAAGGGAAAAAAGAAAAATGGGTAACGTCAGAAAAAAGGGATGGATTAGAGATGGAGTTTTTAATTTACATATATACATAAATAGCAAAAAATTAGGAAATTAGAAAAAACAAACTGGAATCTAAAAAAATTGTCATAACAATTTCAAATATAAATCTGGAACTGGAATCTATTTTTTATAGCTGTCAAAAAATATATAATCAAACTGGAATTATTCTTTTTAGCACATCTTTTAAATTAAACAATTTTTAGCAAATCTTTTTAATTTATTCATAATTTATTTTTGGGTGTGGAGAAATCAAACTGGAATTTATTAAAAATAATAAATAATATGTTTTTATTTTAGGTCCGCTGTCCTCACAGAATGACCTGTATCTATACTGTTGCCTCTTGGGCAACAATTCTGTGTCTGCCATTCATCCAATAAAATAGTACACTTTTTTAAAAATAATTAATAAGAATAATAATAATAAAAATAATAAATATAAATAAAAATAAAAAGAGCATACTTGATTTAACAATGGATAATGCAAGAACTTGTTATTCCTCCTTTTTTACCTGAGATTTAAATTTTCTGTGTATTATTGCTTGTTAGATTCCTCATATTGTTCATTTTTGGATTTTTTTTCTTTTCGTCCAGATAAATTAGACTCCAGCGATTTAAAAGTAGAGTCTTGTTACTTTTTATTTTTTTAAAAAAATATTTTTTTATTATAGTTTTCCTTCATTTATAAAATCAGAACTTTAAATTTTATTTAAGGGTATTGTAAGAATATGTATGATAATGCTTGTTTAGGAAAAAATTTATATGATAATTACATATCTACCTCGCTAGTAGGCCTAAAAACATACTGCCTCATTTCAAAATACATGTCAATTTAACTAAGTGTTTTTATTTCATAATATATGTCACTTTATAATTTCAATGACATATTAATAATTAATTTAACAATTTTGTTCTTATTAATTACTTTTTTTCTCTCTTTTTCCACTAATTTTTTTATTTTCAATGAAATTTTGTAGCAATTTGATTATTTAATATAAATTTTATCATAAATTTTATATTTTATGGATATTCCTCATAATTTTAAAGAGACAATTATTTTGAAATGGATGTAATATATATTTTTTAAGACGTAACTATGGATTGAAAAAATAAGGAGTTAGGGAGTAAAAAAAAAAAGGAGAGGCTTTGGTCTCTTTCTTGGCCTACCTTACTAGGTCATTTTAGTCCGGAGATTAGATACTTAATTAGGTCAAACATTTAATGGCTACTTCAATTGTTAATTAGGTCAAACACTTAATTGCTACTTTACTTGTTAATCAAATTAATGGTTACAGTCTTAAATGCTCGATAGAGTAGTGATTTTGGTAATGATGAATACAATCCTTATAGAGTAATATGTTAGTTAGTAGAGATCAATCATTATCCTTCGTAAAACCGTTGAAAGAAGGTCCATGGTCTACTAATGGGGTAACAATGTGGGCAAAAGAAATTGCATCCAATTTTCTCGGGATTAAATGTGTTAGCCCAAGAGCATAAACGGACTAAGTCTAAGGATTGTGTAGGACTTGAATAGGGCTACTACAAGGAAATAAGTATAATATATAAACTTATGGTCTTTGAGTAAAGTGGGTTCGTGAAATTTACTAGAAAGTAAACTTCTTTGAGTATCGGTTGACAAACAATATAATTAGTATTGAAAAAAAACTTATGAAGCAACGAGACAATTTGCAAAGATGTAGGCCATTAGAAATTGCATCCGATTTACTTGGGATCAAATTTGCTAGCCCAAGAGCATAGATGAACCGAGTTTAAGGAGTGTGTATGACTTGAATAGGGCTACTACAAGGAAACTAGTGTAATATATAATACAAAAGGTTAATATATTATAAGTGATTCGGGTATTTCCGGACAATACCAGACTCACCGGCCACGTCACCGACCAAGCCGTGCCTAATCGGTCGGGTAACGGAGATCTCAACCCTTAACGGGTTAGGTAAAAGCCCAAAGCCCATTAGGGCTAGGGTTTCCCCTAAGCCACGGTAAATTACTCTATTACCCCTTTAAAATCTCCTATAAATACACACCATTTCCCAATCCCAAGGGACATGTTATGTTCACATTTCACAAAGTCTCATCTTTCTCACAATCCTACCTCCAAGCTTCCTAAGCTCTCAACATTCAACATTCATCAACGTTCATCAACGTTCATCAACATTCATTAGCACTCATCCCAAGAACTTCCATCTTTGGAAAGCTTCTCGACTCCCAAGGAATCCCCACGCACATCGAGGAAGATTTCCTCGATCCTTTTAATCAAGTCGAATACTAACTTGAGCGTCGGAGGGAGTTCCCGGGATCCACCACCCGAGGCTTCACCTTTTGCGGGTTCAAGCGGTCGCCACGCGAAATCGGATCGATCGTGCCACGTCCTAAGCATCTGGAGCGATAAATCCTTCCTCTCTCCGAATCATCATCCACATCATCGACTCAATTTTCTCTGGAAACAATAAGTAAAGTAGGTTCGTGAAATTTACTTAAAGTAAACTTGCATCTTCGAGTATCGGTTAACAAACAATATAAGCTAGTGTTAAAAAAAGCTTATGAAGCAACTAGACGATTTGCAGAAATGGTACGAGAAAGATGTAGGCCATTAGACAATAAGTTGCGATGACAAGTAGAGGATTACACACGTATACATACTTATTAGAGGGGATTCGGAAAAATTACCCTGGATTAAATTTGTGTGGCATAAAACAAATGTTCTCAACATTCTCTCATATGTTAAGATGCTATTTCATGGCAAGTTAGCTACCAAAGATATGCTATGGAGTTTGGATGGACTCTTGCTAAACTTTTCATTCATCTTATTCCATTAGTAAAGTTAGCACTAATACGGTTTAAAATTTATTTTAATTCGGGTATTCAAAATTTCTACTTCGTAAGACTTGTAATTGACTTGGATTATTATATTTCAAATTACACGATCCCTTTTTCTTTATTTTCCTGCTCTCTCGAAGCTATGAGTGAAATAGAACCCACTCACAATGTGGTTGCCAAATTTATTTATTTTGTTTGGATGGATAAGTAAGCTCATTAGGAACCCACATCTCATAGTTATCATCCGAATGAGAGAAGACACAAAAAGTAGAAAGGGAAAAACTCGTTGTGCCTTTAGTTGAATTCAATACCAACTTACTTGCATGGAATTAGAGGGGAAGGGGCAAAGTGACTACCGCATGGTTTATTCATGAAATATACAAAATTAGAGAATCATTTGACCAAGATAAGTGACCATCAAAATTTAGTTGACCAAATATTCATCATATAATAGACAAAATTTGAAATTTAAAGGGTCAAAAGATGAGTTTGTTTACCAAGAAAATATAATGAATTCAATATTCAAAGGCCACTTGGGTGTTGACATTGGTGAAACGACATATATAATTTTTTCTAATTGCTAACATTAACATAGATGTGTATGTATCTTGAAAACAGATGAGCAGTCATGTCAGCAAATATAAGGGCATATTATAATTAATATGAAAAAAATATATATGACATTCTTTAAAAGGTGGAAGGGGAAAAAAACAATAGAATTATATTCATATTCATATTATATATTTTATGTGATCAGATTTAGGAAAAATACATACTTCCTCCATATTATAATATTTGTCGTTTGAAGGTTACGAGGAATATACCAAGAAAATCAAAATTCATGATAAAATTTGTATCAAAAGACCAAATTACCCCCAAGCTTTCATTGGAAATGAAAAAAATCAATGAAAAAATAAGAAAAAATAATAATAAGGACAAAATTGGTAAATTAGTCATTAATACCTCATTGAAATTATAAAGTGACGAGATATTGTGAAGCGAAAAAAATTAGTTAAAGTGACATGTATTGTGAAACAGAGGGAGTGTAAGGTAACTAACAATCAAATACTAGAAAGTGAACTTGTATCAAAACCGATAATCTTAAACAAAATTCACCCTTTTTTTCAAAGTATTAATAATAAATTTTCTCTCCAAATATGAGCAAGAAGTTCAACTGGTCAAAATAATTTGTATTAAGGGAAAAACTCGAATGACAATGAACTTGTTATCTAAAGAAAACTTATTGAAGCCTATGTATCAAGCTTAAGTATGAGAGCCTCTAACCATAATTGTTTGTTGGGCTAGTTTTGTAGCATTTTGATTTATCTTGGCTTATTGATCAATCAATTATCGGAAAAAAAAAAAATAAGAGCCTCTTACCATGAAAAATAAATGTGTACGAGAATCAATCATTAGCTCGACCAACTAAAAATTACATGTTATTTTAGTGGGATGAGGAAAAATCAAGATTAACTAAAAATTAAAAGCAGTTAAAAGATGAATTGTCTAATATACCCCCACTTTCTCTCTTTGTCGGTTTTTAGTAAACAATTAATAGGGTAAAATTGGTAAATTAGTAATTAATATGTCATTGTAGTTATAAAGTGACAAGTGTTATGAAACGATAAAAGTTACTCAAAGTGACATGTATTATGAAACAAACGGAGTATATGATAATCTTATTTGATTTTGTGTAATAAAATTTCCGACCCCCAAACTTCCATCTTGAATTCATGGGATCCCTAAGATTAATTTAGAGTTAAATTTTTTTGGTCTCACTATAAGATTCCGCCTTGTTACATATTAAAATTTAGAGACTGAAATTAAAATTGGTTCAACTTATTTTTGAGACCAAAATTAAAGACCGACATATTGCATCTATATTTGAGATGACTTTTGAGACCAAAAAGTATATTGGACTTCAATTGAGACTATGCATACATAGATTCAAAAATATTCAACCCAAATTAAGAGCAATTTCGAAACGAAGCTCGACTCGGTTAGAGACCAAGCGTCGGTTGGTCTCTAAACTCCGATCTCTATTTCCTCTAAAATGAATTGATCGCAACAATTGGTAGTCAAACATATACGAAGAAATGTCTAATAAAAATGATAAAATGACTGCAAGTCACTCTTAACTAAAAATGCAATAAAATGTTGAGTCACCATAAAGCTTGGTTCAAGTGCGGGGTGATACCATGGACGAGCATGGTCAGCCCTTGTGTGATCAAGAATTGGGTATTTGCCCATCCGAGTCCCCACTTCCAAGTTCCCTCCTTGGAGTTCGAGGATGATGATCTTTATGCCAACACTACTCGACTCTGAATCTCTGATAAACTCAAAGCTGAGTTTGAGAGTACCAAGCGAAATAAAAAACCAAAATTACAAAAATAATTTGGAGAAAAGTAATATATTCATGCTCTATTTTTAATTATTATGTTTTATCCTTTATTACTTTTTTTTTATCAAAATAGGGGGATTTATATATTACGTGTCAACCATAAAAAGACATGTCTTTAACGGCTAATTCGATGATCAAATCGAGTCCATCCCCCACCCATAATCTAGTTGAAGTATCATAGGGTTGGAGATGAGCGATTGAATGCGCTACCACATTACACCCCTACTAACATGAGAAAATGAAACAAATGTAAAACGCTTACAAATATCAATAATTTCATATATAAATAAAAATCTATATCCGAACCAAGGCTTGATTTGTTGTTGATCTTGGAGATTAGTGTAGCACAATCACTCTCGATCACCCGGGAAGAAAAGCCTTGCTCCAACGAGCGCATCACGAACACGCGAGACTCTAGCTTCTTCAATCTCTGCACCTAAGAAACTCGGTCCTTTACACACACCACACTATTCCACAATACCCAGAGAGTTCCGAACAACGGCACCCCACCCATAACCCCACAAACCAATTTTTGCTCCATCGATATTCGGTTTCCATACACCGGCATGAGGGGCAGCCAATTCTCTTGTCTCGGGGCAATGTTATGCGACAACGAAAGTTCGATTCCTGTATTCATGCACTAACTTTACAAGTCTAAGGCTCAAGTCACTCGTAGCTACGGTCATCCTCACCAAACAACCTACGATTTCGAACGTTCCACGTCTCCCACATTACAGACCATGAATTCCTTCCAATCTTACGCACCTATCATTGCTCAAGCATTCTCCACCCGAGTCCTACACCGAACCAAAGGTCGTGTCCCAAAGCGCCAGCTGAAACTTGCTTCCTTCTCAAATAGCTACTGCTTGTGGGCAGCAAAACGAGTGCACGATAATCATCTTCTATATCAAACTTGCATATCCCATAACCCAGACACTAAAGTTGGGACTCGCCTAGCCAGCCTTGAATTATTTAGTAAAGCTTTCGTGTAGACTCTTCGAGTGAAAACCTTATTCGGATGGTAAAAGGTTGTCCACAATTACTTCTAAAAAGAAGAAGACCCAACGCCACTAGACGTGGAGTCCTCTAAGCTTCGGCACGAGCGGATAGTGATAAGTTGTCTTCACTATTAGTTCACCGATCGTAAAGAAGTACCAAAGCAAGTGGTCGGGCGAGAAAAGAAGCACTTAAGGGAATTGGCTTGATGCACTCAACATCGATAGGCGGGAAAATTTGGTTCGGCATGTCTTCCCTCGAGCACACCATGTCCTTATCAATGAGGTCACCAACCCTTAGCAAAGCGAAACACTGGTCCGGTCTAGTGATAACTCTAAATGAGTCGGGCCTAGGGAGCCATTGAGACTCCCGGATATCAATCCAAAATCCATCCCCTAGTTTCCACCTCATACCATTTCGAACTACCCAAAACGCCTGCTCGATGCTATGCCACATATAGCTTGGTCGAATACCAAGCTGGCCTTCCAATAAACTTGTTGAGGGAAGTATCTGGACTTTAGAACTCGAAATACTAAAGAATCTGTGTTTTACATTATGCGCCAAACCTGTTTAGCAAGGAGAGCTATATTGAAATCATCTAGGTCACGGAACCCAAACCACCTTGAGCCTTCCGGTCACAATGTTTTTCCGTCCCACCCAATGGATCTTTCTAAAGTTATCGGAATGTACCCAGTAGAATCCGATGACCTTAGCCTGTATCTCATCACAAAGTTCCTTCGAAAACCTAAACACACTCATTGCATAGGCTGGGGTTGCTTGGGCCACGACCTTTACGACCACTTCCCCTCACGCCCATGAAAGGTGCCAATCAATCCAGCTATGTAATCTTTTACTTTTTGTATCTTTTATAGGTAAGAAGGGCTTTTTCTTTGATCTCCTAATTTTCGTTGGCACATCCAAATATTTGTTGTGGGATAGAACTTCTCGAATGTCAAGTTTGAGAGACACTTCAAATCTTACATCTGTCTGGAAAACATTTACTAAAGGTGACACTCAATTTTTCAAAATTAATTTTACGACCGGATGCTTGCTCGTATCTAATCGGAATGTCCGCCATGATCGCTGCTTGATCCTCCCTAGCTACACAAAAAATAATAGTATCATCTGCAAACAAAAGATGGGAAACGACCGGTGCTCTTTCGCGAGATGTTGTAACCCATGAGTCTACCAAAATTGAGCTGCATCGGAGAAAAATAAGAGAGGCCCTCTGCTAGGAAACAAAAATAGGTATGGAGAAGTTGGATTTTCCTGCCTAAGTCCTCTCAAAGGCTTAATATAACCCATGGGTTCCCTATTAATAATGAAGGACATTGACGTCGACTCTACACAAGTCATAATTAACTCCACCCAATTAGGCAAAAGCCCAACTTCAGCATAATCCGGCAAAGGAAAACTCATTCAACTTTATCGTATGCCTTCGACATGTCAAGTTTAATAGACATACCCCCATCCATATTAAAGGAACAATGCATTGAATGGAATATATCATACGCCACCAAGATATTATCGAAATAAACCGGCCTAGGGTAAATGCACTCTGAAACATTGAAATGATACTTGGGAAGAAGAGCTTTTAGCCTATTCGAAATCACCTTTGTAACAAGCTTGTAAATAACATTGCAAAGACTAATAGGCCTAATGTCCTCTACAAAGTCGATTTATTTTTCTTCGGAATAAGCACCACATGTGTATGATTGAAGCCTTCCGGCATGGGATCACCACTAAACAACACAGCATTAGTAACATCGCCCCCACTATACCCTAATAATTCTGAAAAAAAAAGGGTTCATACCGTTGGGTCCTGGAGCCTTAGAAGGGTGCATCATTTTAGATAATTTTCCACTTCAATCACTGTGTATGGTTCTCCAAGCTTCTCGTTTATCTCTATTGTGACCATGGTTGGGACTACCAAAAGGACTCCATCTATATTCACCAGGTGAGATATCCGAAAAGACTAGCGAAATAATATGTGACTATACTTTCAAGCATGTCCTTACTCGAATGAAGTCGCCCATTAGAATCCTAAAGTCCTTTCATGTAGTTCACTTTTCTCCTCACATTAGCCTTTTCATGAAACCAAAAGTATTTTTATCACCACATTTAACAAAATGCATACGCAATCGTTGCCACCAAAGTAACTCTTCGCTTTTCATCCATATACTTAATTCCTCAAGCAACCAATGCCGGGTTTGGATGTCCCTAGCCGCTTTCAATTGGTGGGTCTCGTATGCTTATTTCTTTTTGGACTTGACCGAACTCGTTGTCGTTCCATTCTTGGAGAAATGTCATACGGTTTGTAATATTAGTAACGCAACTTTCCACTCTCGTACCTCCGTTGTTGCTACGCCAACAACCTTTGATCACCTCTTCACACCCATCATTGGTCGCCCACATTTGCTCAAACCATTTCCGTTGCCTTCGGGCTCCCCTCTATCCCACTGCTTCTCGGTTTTTAACAAAGTAGGTAAGTGGTCAAAAAGTTTTTCGTCTACATGTGTCATCTGTAACATTCGGAAAAATAGCGGACCACTTAGGTGAAGTACTAAATCTACCGAGATGTTCCCCCACCGACCCATCCCCTTTCCTCCCATTCCACCATCTAAATTCATGCCCAACAAAATTCAAATCGAAGAGCTCACAATCATCCTAAGTTTGTAGGAATGAATCAAGAACTCCCTGGCTCTTCGCGGACACCCCTGTTTTTTCGAAATTAAAGATCCCATCATAGTTTCCCCCACCAGCCATGGGAGTTGAGAATAATCTCTAAGGTCACGCACCAAGTCACAAGTCTTCAATTTATTTTGGGGTTCCGACCATCCGTACGGACTCGTGAATAGCCACAAGTGGTCACTCTTAGCCTAACAAATTTCAACGTCAATGTGATGCATGGACGATGACAATAACATTAACATCATACTTTTATCCTCGAATTGCGAACCCTCCCGTTCTCCCTCTACTATCAACACACAAGGCCGGAAATCACCAATATTTTTCAGCTTTGCCATAAACTCGGTTGAACTTAGCTTGTTTTCCAAAAGGAAAACCACATTTGGCTCTGTACGTCGGTAATAAGTTATAGAGGTTTAGAAGCTGCCCAGGGTCGCCGAACCCCAACAATTCAGGCTTAAAAGACTCATTGCAATGGGCGGGGTCGATCAACGACCACCACCTCGGATTGGCTAGCACTAACGGCCTCGTCCACAACTCTAACTTTTCTCTCACCATCCTTCCCCTTTCTCACATCAAGCATTTTCTGCTTCCCATTGTCACTAGTATTAATCGAGCATATCACTATTTTTTCCTTACTTCCCGAGTTACTCCCGCCCTTAGTCCCACGAGCTTGCACACCATCGTAACAAAGATTTATTTTCACCCAGTTTGCACTACCACATGCCCTTAGCTCTAGTAGCTTCCTTTTCTCTTCCTTCCATTCCTCCTCACCCCTTCTCTGTTTACGCTTTATAGGAGACACTCAAATTCTCGGTCCATATTGCGGTTCCTCCTCCGCGTAGCACCATCGTGCGGTCCACAATCTCGGTATCCATGGCCTAGTAAGCCGCAAGCATAGAAAAAGTCGGGTAGTTTTACGTATTTAAGTTTAATCCATTTCGTTTTCCCGTCCACTTGTTACACGGAATCCCCTATGTAACAGTTGGATATCCACCTCCACTCGGATTTTAAGGTATTTCAATGGTGTGAGAATGTCTTCTTCATCCGCTTGAAGAAAGCGCCCTAGTTTAGTACCCAAGAATTCAGCGAAGGAAAACGTTTTTTTCTTCATCGACAATTCACGAGACTTTAATCCAAAAGGATTTTGTATCAAATTTAATTTCGAAGGCAAAATACTCTCGTCAAGGGGTTGCAAAAGTATGATATTCCCATCAAATGACCACGACCCTTTCTTCAACACCAGTTCCCTATCATTAGCATAAAAAATTGGAAGGAGAACAAGTTTTTATCCGGATCCTTCACCAGAACACCCTTCGATGGTTTCCAAATATTCTTAATCGCCGATTTGAAGTCCTCTAGGTTAAAGTTGTTCTTTGTTAGGATTTTTCCTACCGGACATAAGGCTATTTTGGCGTCGACATCCTCATCTCTATCATCCTCAAAGTCCAAGACTTCCTCTTCTTCCTCGGCGAATTTCAGCCCTTCGGGATGCAAATCCGATTTAGATGCCATTAGAGCATGTTCGTTTTAAGGAACTTCTTTCATCAGCACAACCACAACAAGACCCACGTATAAACAAGGGCGAGAAAAACCCTACAAACGAGGTCGAAAATCCCTACAAGCAATCGAGTGCACGAGCTCTCACAGCAATGGTGTTCACTCCGCGTTAGGGTTTCGTGTATGCGTGCGCCATTTTCTAGAGAGAGAAGCATTTTTTGTCCTTTATTACTTACAATTCTTGTTTTGATAACTTGAAATTTTATTTCTTGATGTACTTATTTTTTTCAAATATTTATTATTTTTATCTCATTATTAACTATTGTGATTTCTATTGATTAAAAAAAATTATTGTGATCTCGTTAAATTTTCTAATATCATGTCCAAAAAATTTTCAGATATCTTATTTCCTTTATTCCAATCAAATTTTATTTACCATTTTGTTTTACTTTAATATTTTTCTTTTATGAATTGTTAATTTTAGTTGAAAAATTAGTTTGTTTAAATTAAAAATTGAGCCTGAGTTGATTATTATACATTTTTAATGTTCTCTTTTCTTCTTCCCTTTTTTTTTTTTTACAAAAATAAGTACTAACAAATTCAGCCTTCAACTTTGGGAACCCAAAAATTTAAACCAACTTTGAAGTCCTAAATTTTTCTATATTAAAAAGTATATTATATGAGCTCCATTATATAATTTTTTTCTTTTTTACCTCAAATGAAGCTTAAAAGTTAATATAAGCGAAATTCAAATTAAAAAATTTCATAACTATTTTTAAAAATTTATCAGTTTAGAGTTGAGATAAGTAACATTTATTGTGCCATTATGTAAATAATTGCATGCAATTGTGCAAAATCAAGGGTCATTTAAAAACTCTTACTCTATGCCAATCTAAGTTATTACTGTGGGAAGTCCAACAAAGTCGTTGAAATTTTGGCTAATCTTTGGTATCACCCAAAGTCGGCATATTCTTGTGTATCATATTCTTCCACTAAACAAAATAAAGAGCAGAATTTACTCATAATACTCCAAAATGTCGGTGCGTTACGGTTGGTATCGAGTTAGGTTCAAATAAATAAAATAAATAAATAGATAAATAAAAATAATAAACTTAGGAATGAGTGAGAGTAGAGGATAGGTTGAAATGAGAGTTTGATTATTTATGTATTTAACTTACCTTGTGTTACATGGAAAAAGTGAGGAGATATCGTCCTAAGGATCCCAAGAACTCAAATGGATTTCGGGACATAAAGAAGGTCCGATGGTGGATGACAACTCAATTGACCCGAAAGGCTACTAAGTACCATAGTTCTTATCTACAAGCCAAGGCCCTAACCAATTTCTTGTGCGACTTTGAGTCATGGATTTGTTTTAAAGAGAAATATGAGAAAATTGTGATCTATGCAAGTGGTGAAATTGTTACCTCATTTGGTTGTACTTTATAAACAGATCAATAACTCCTAAGGAAGTTTTAACTACACCATTCCAAATTCAGGAGCATTTGTACTTCCTCATGAGGTGGCCACATAACTGTTGGAAAAAACCTCAAAGATTGTCATTTTGTGGGTTGTTTATTTTATTATCCAAGTGGGTTGCATCATGATGCTTATTTGCTTTCCCATGCATGTCTTGTCTACCTTGGTCTCCAAGGAGAATTTCAGAATGATTTTGCACGACTTTATTCACTTGCATTTGCCTATATCGGGAAGCTTATGTGATAGGTTTTCAAGCACAAAATTTCAGCTTCTTATCTCACAAAAGTGCAAAAAATTCAGTCATTTATTCCCTCTCTAACCCATGTATAATCTCACCAAAAATAGCTTAATCACTTCCAATTAAATTATCCTAAACACATAAATTGTAACCTCTAAGTATCGACATCTTTGGGTATTGATTCAAGTACTCCAAGTTAATTAATTGAGAGTACACCGATCGATTAGCACCGTGTTAATCTCGAGCGTATGAAGTTTGTGCCGAGCTTTGGCGAAATCGTTCTTTGGACGAGAGGTTAGGTCACGCACAATTTTATGTTTAATTTCAATATTATTATATCTCAAAAGGTTACTAACTTGTTTGTTTTGTGTTTTGTATGTACTAAATTAGTTGATCGATTTGTGTCAAGAAAAGTGACTCGATCCTAATTTTTGGTAACAAATAGTTAATAGTTATAATTGTTTATAAAACCACTTTAACTCTACCTTCAACAATCTAACAACAATTTTAGGTTATAATTATAGCTTCTAAATATACTATTCCTAATATGTCCGAACTAGAACCTTTGGATGACAAAAATTATAATCATTGGGCTATTAGAATGAAATTTTATCTTGAACAAATTGAGGTTGTTTATGTCTTTGAAGATAAAGTCGTTCCTAAAGAAGATGATGCTAAAATCGAATATGAACTAAAATCTGCTGAAAATGATAAAATTTGTAGAAGCATGTTGTTGCATCACGGGTCTAATGCCTTACTTGACATATACAAGAAATTTGAAACTGCTAAAGCTATTTGGGATGCACTTAAAAAGAATATATGGAAATGATGACGCTGAGTCTAAACAATTTTTATCGGTAATGGTTAAACTTTCAGATTGAAGAGTACAAACTTATTATTGACCAAATTCATGAATATGAAAATTTGTGTTCTTCTATTATTACATCTCGAATGACTTAGTGTATATGATAAGACCTTGACTATTGTCTTAATTAAAAAATTACTACCACTATGGAAGGAATATCGAAATTAGCTTATGCATGAAAAAAATGAATGGACTTTGGACGAACTGATTGAAGGACAAGAAAACTTCTAATAAGTATGGTTTTTCTAAAGTTAATCTTGTGGAATTGAGATATGCAAATTTTAGTAGGTACAAGAATAAGGGAAAGAAAAAGTACAAAAGTGATATTAAGCCACAAGAAAAGGTGCAAAAATACAAATTCATGAGACGGTGCCATAAATGTGAGCGACGTGGTCACAAAGTCGTAGACTGCAAAGCCAAGAAAAAGGGTGATGTCAATCTAGTTGAGTTTAACACGATTGTTATTGTAGTGTCGGAGGTCAATATAGTTAGTAACACCATGGAGTGAATCATTGACATGGGTGCCACCGGACTCATAAGTACCGACCGTAGACTATTTCGGTCTTATGAAAAGCTTCGCGAAGGTGAAAATATTTTTATGGGTAACGCAACTTCGCTTTTGTCAACGGAAAAGGGAAGATCACTTTGAAACTCACTTACGGAAAATTTCTTACTCTAACTAATGTTCCGCTTGTACTTAAAATGGGTAGAAATCTCATATTTGCTTATTTACTTGTTAAAAGCGGGCCTAATATTAACTCTTGATTCTTATCGTCTTCTCATAACTCGCAATGGTGAATTTGTGGGAAAGGGTTCTTGTTAGGGTGATCTAATTGTACTTGACACCATCTTTGAAAGCGCCCATCTTTGAAAGCGCTAATAAAAGTGCTAGTGCTTCTTCTCCTTATGTCCTTGAGTCACTTGATTTATGGCATGTAAGATTAGGATATGTAAATGTTGACTATTGCATTCGTTTCAAATTATTTGTAGTTTTAGGAGGATAGAGAAAAATTAAGGTGAATTAAAAAGGAAGTTAGTTAAGTGACAAAATGTCTAATATACCTACCCCTTTTATATCTCTTTTTAATTTTCAATAAAATTACACATCTATATCTTTTTCTCTTTTTCTTAGTTTCCTAATCTCACACTCTCTCTCTCTCTCTCGCTCTCTCTCTTCCTAATTTCCTAATCTCACAAAATCTATTTTCTCACAATATTCTTTCTCCTCCCTATATCTTCTCTCTCTATCTTTTTTCCTTTCTATGAATAAAAAGAAGTAAAATAATTTTAAAAAAATAAATATGTTAGGATATTGTAAAAATTATAAAGTTTTAAAAATTAAAAAAATAATTAAGAAGGATAAAATTGAAAAACTAGTGGTTAATATACTATTGGGATTGTAAAGTGACAAGTGTTATGAAACGAAAAAGTTAGTTAAAAGTGACATGTATTATGAAACGGAGAGAGTATATCTTAAGCATCCGAACTTGATTCTTGAATTGTCTAATATGGATTTTTCTAAATGTGAGTGTGTGTTAAAGTTAATTTCACAAGAAACCATTTAAATCCATAGAAAGACAAAATGAATTGCTTAAGTTTGTTCTTGGAGACCTAGGAGATTTTAAGAACCAAATGAGTAGAGGCGAGAAAAAAATTATATTACCTTTGTTGGTGACTACTCACGTTACACTATGGTCTATCTCTTAAGTTGAAAAAATGAGGCGGAAGAAATGTTCATTAAATATAAAGGCGAAGTTGAAAATCAACTAAATAGAAAAAGAAAAAGGCTTAGAAGTGACGAGAGGTGGTGAATACGACTCCACAACTCTTGAAAACTTTTGTGAAACTAATGGAATATTCATGAATGGACTGCCCTTTATACTCCAAAACAAAATGGTATAGTAGAAAGAAAAAATAGAACTTTAAAACATATGAAGAATGTCATGTTAATTAGTTGTAGACTCGTGATAATATGTGGGGAGACCATTTTATCTATATGTTTTGTATTAAACTGTGTCTCATAAGAAATTTGATAAGACCCTATATGAGTTATGGAAAGGGTATCCTCCTAACCTAAATTATTTGAAAGTGTGGGGAAGTTTGGTTAAAGTTGGATTGCTTGAATTTAAAAGGGAGAATATTGGTTCTAGAACTGTTGATGCATTATTTGTTGGATATGCATATCAACGTGTTGCATATAGATTCATTACTAGAGGAATAAATGGTTCATATATGCATGATAATATTATTGAAGTTAGAGGTGCTGAATTTGTTGAAACAAAATTGAGAGTATCAATTAAAATTTTAGCAACCTCTATGAGAGGGTATCCTTACTCGAGCAAATTGCATCTCACAAAAATATTATCTTTTTCAAAAATATAATTAAGTATGATTAAGTATGACGAGTATGATTAAAAAATGATTGACCGTTAAATTTTACATTAATCATAAAAAGAACGTACCATAGAGTCCTCTAAAAAGTCATCGATTCAAGGACTCCAAACACCCAAAAGAAAAGCCAAAAAAAGCTCTTGCTCGGCTCTTTTGTTGCACCCTGCAAGTGCTTTTACGTCTCTTGTATTTCACCGGTTAATCAAGCTCTTCAGACGGAACAATGGAGGTTACCGGAGCAACGCCAATCCGAGTACAAACCCTAGCACAGAGCAAAACCCCAACAGTCCCTCCGCAATATATCCAACCACCGGAGCACCGCCCTACTACCCGCCCTCCCGCCGCCGCCACAACCGTCCCTATCATCGACCTTTCTCTCTCCTCCGATGCTGTCCGGCGAGACATTGCTGGAGCCTGCCGCGACTGGGGAGCGTTCCACGTCGTCAACCATGGCGTCCGGAAAGAGCTCCTCGATGAGATGAGAGCCGTCGGATCGTCCTTCTTCAACGATCTCGATGTATCCGAGAAGTTGAAGTACAGCTGCGATTCGAGTTCCGCGGCTTCGGAAGGCTATGGAAGTAGGATGCTTTTGAGCAAGTTGGATGACTCCGTTTTGGATTGGAGGGATTACTTTGATCATCACACTTTCCCCCTTTCTCGCCGGAATCCATCTCGCTGGCCCGCTTACCCTCCTAATTACAGGTATTTTCTCTCTCATTGCATCAAATTACAGTGTTAAACTAACTATGCTTGAGATTTTTTCTTTTTGAATTTTGATTCGTGTCTTTTTGTATGAAGCCTTGATGTATATTTGATAAAAATTAAGCTGTACAAATGATTATAGTCTTGGTGATTGACATGAAACTGAACTCAATTCTATCCAATTGTGGGACGTGGTCTTAGGGGAGATTTGATGAGGTTAATTTCGAGATGATTCTACTTAAGAGATGAATTTCAAGAGAACACCCCTGGAGGTATCGAGTTAAGGTTTGAAACCTTCTTGGCAAGAGAGAGTGTGAAAGAATGGCTATAGGAACTTGCATGTTTGATATTGCTTGATCAAAATTCTGATATATCCTTTTTCCTCTTATATGTGTAATTCTAATATGTAAGTTTACTGAGTGATTTCATTACCTAGTTTGATAAAAATGCTCGTATGGGCTGGCACATTACTGAGGAAAGGTTGAAAGAGGGTGATTCTTTCAAAACAAATGGTGGTTAAATGCAAACCTAAGAAAAATTTTCAGCTGATAGATCAAACCAAATACATCCCTCAGAATCCCGCATGGACAGGAATACACGACAATATCCCTATGAGGCCATTTATGTGGATATTAGATTGGCGACAACAAAAGAAGTGCAAGACAATGTAGTATTGCGGTTTGCTTTAGCCCATTGTAAGCCACAGCCGAAAATTTCACCCCATTCTAAGTTTTTCAACTGTTTGGAAAGCGGATTTATTTCAGTTGATAGAAAAGTGGAACTTTGTTTCTGTAAAACTTGCAAACTTTTGCTTTTTGTGTGCATTTGCAAAGTAGAACTGCTATGGATAGGCTATTGTACTTTATTGTCTGTCAAGTTTTTTGATTGCATATCTGCTATGTGAACAAAGTGCTGGGAGTGAATTTTGCTCTTAGTTCCAAAGTATGTTTAGCCTAAGGCAATTAGTAATTTACTTGGAAAATCATTGGCTGGCCAGAAAAGTGGTCGAAGAATACAGCGAGCAAATGAAAATGCTTGCTCAGAAGCTCTTGAGTATGATTTCTGAAAGTCTGGGTTTACGGCCTTCATGCATTGAGGATGCAGTCGGGGAATTCTATCAGAATATCACTGTCAGTTATTACCCACCTTGCCCTCAGCCAGATCTGACTTTAGGTTTGCAGTCTCACTCGGATATGGGGGCCATTACCCTTCTCATCCAGGATGATGTAGGTGGGCTTGAAGTCTTAAAGGATGGAGAATGGATGATTGTACAGCCTTCATCTGATGCCATTGTTGTACTCTTGGCTGATCAAACTGAGGTACTGTGTTTTCTGATTTGGTCAGCTACCCTGCTTCAATGTTATTTGTTTGCCTCTTTCTAATGGTGTTATTTATGTGCTTGCGCTTGTTTTTAGTCTTCATCTTTGGTTAAAAGCTAAAACATACTCTATGGACCGGCTTAATTTTTGAAGTTGGGTTATGGATTTATGTCGTGGAAATATCCTTGTCACTTTCTTGTAAATAAATCGGAAGAAACATGAATGCTAATCAGCGCTTCTTCCTCACATACAATGTGGCTGAGATTGAAACATAATCATAATCTTCTGTCTGATACTTATTGCCCCGAGTCCAGCTTGGGCAAGCTAAATCATGACTTGAGGTGGTTCAACCTCATGAACCCATCCGACATCTTTCGAGAGACTGTAGACAAAGTTTCTTCACTATAATAGTGATGTTGGAGAAGAAGAATTGTCTTATAGTCAATGTTTGAACAAACTTACAAACCTCTTTATTATATCTCCATGCATTTCTTGTCCTTGGTATTTTGGCCATGTGATCTTACCTGGTTGAGCTATATATTGTTTTGAGGTTGCTCAGCCTCCACCTCTTAGGTCTCGTCTTCTCTGGTTCCAAAACATGATGGAAAATGCTGGGAGAAAAATTTTAGTTAGCTTGGACGATTACAGCCCAAACAAAAATCTGTGTTTATTTTAATCCTGAGTCTTTGCTATCGGTCAATATATTGATATCATAATTTCATTTAAAATAATCTAGCTTCATCATTTTGCTAATTTGTTCAAAAGTGCTTGATTAAATTATGTTGGCTGGTTTGGTCTTCCAAGGTCATAACCAACGGAGAGTACAAAAGCGCAATACATCGGGCCATAACCAATGCAAATAGAGCGCGACTTTCAGTGGCTACGTTTCATGATCCAGCCAAAACAAGGACAATATCCCCAGCTCCAGAACTTGTTGCAACGTCTGGACCCCGATATCGTGATGTTCTCTATGGAGATTTTGTTAAGTCATGGTATTCTAAGGGCCCAGAAGGGAAGGGAAACCTTGACACACTTCGACTGTAATCCTTCCATGGGAGAATTAATGTTGTGAAACTTGTAATGTTCCTTTTGGATAGCCCATGAAATTTGTTGTCAACAAATGTTAGGAGATTAAGGCTTAGTGTGATTTTTACATGTACATTGACAAGGAAATGCCGTCATGATTGAATAAGAAACATACATACTCAGAAGAAGATTGAATATCAAGTCAATGCTTTCTTCCTTTTAGATTTGGGGTTGAGATTCATTACATATTACAACAATTTAAGTAAATACCCTTACATTTATTACAATTATATTATAGTTTCGGATCTATAAATCCGGATCACCGTATATGGTGATACTCAAGTATTTTGTTTTAGTTTGCTAAAACTCACTCCCTATTTGTAAGTAGGGATGGTAGAGTGGCGGGGAATCCCCAAACCTGACAGGGCCCCACCCCGTAATGGGGAAAAATCCTTGCCCCCAATGGGGACCCGCGTGGGGACGAGGATGGGGATGGGACGAAATTTTTCCCCACCCCATCCTCGCTCCCCGACTTGGGGAAAAAATCTCCGAAGGGGAAAAAACCTGTCCCCGTCCTCGTTTTATTAAATTACGTCTTAACCCTTACATTTGAAATTTTTTATACATAAAATACAAAGTCTTACAAGTAATTTTCCTTCAAAAAATTTCTAAGTATACAAGTTTTCGATTCCCAGCCTCCCTCCACTCACCCTCTCCGTCTCTCTCTCTCTCTCTCTCTCTCTCTCTCGGCTCGTCTTGCTTCCCTCAGTCTCTCACTCTTCTCTCTTGTCCCTCTGTCTTCTTGCCTCACACTCTCACCGGCGGTTAGTCATTCTCACTCCTCTGTCACTGAGGGGTGGAACTAGAAAATTTTATCGGGGAGTCGGGTGAGGAGGAAAAGAATATTGTTGCTTATATAAGTTATAAAATAAATTATTATCATATAACAAACATTAGTTACAATTAATTTATAAAGAGTAGTTTGACGAAAATTTATGTAATAAATAGATAAGAAATCATTTAAATTGTGTCGTCTCTCTTCAATCTTGTCAAAATTATCAATTATCATATCGATCTCGAATGTCTTAACAATCTCTTTCTTGATGTAGACAAGCATATAATTTTTGAGAAATTCATCTTCCATCTTGCTATGAAGCATGGTTTTTATTAGTTTGCACAATGTTCTCATGGATATTGTCTTTCAGTTGTTTCTTAAAAAATGAGTCAATTGTTCTCTTATACATACTTGGTTGAACTACATAAGAAAATATACTTCTTTAATCTATGTTATTAAATTAGTTGACACAACCCTATTTTACTAATTATTCAATATAGTAATTAACTAATTTAATTAAGTAAATAAATAATAACAATAATAATAATAATAAACTATAAAATTGCCATTAAAACAACAACAATAATAATAATAATAATAAATCATATTCATTTTTTTTTGGGTAATGAACTAGTTATTTTAATCCCTTTTGTAATAAACTAGTTACTCAATATAATAATTAACTAATTTAATTAAATAAATAAAATATAACAATAATAATAAACTATAAAATTTCAATTAAAAAAATAAAAATAATAAATAAACAACAATAACAATAATAAATCATTGTCATAATATTAGTGCTAAACGTACCTAGAAATCGATTGTAAGCCTCGGAAAAATTGTTTTTTTTGGAAATTGCTAATTGAAAATAAAATTTACACTATTTTAAATTGAAGGGTAGAGAGAGAATAATATTAAGGTTGAGAGATAGAAAGCAAGATAAAAAATTAACAATCTCATAGTTATATATATTACACAATAGCTTGTACCATAATTTTTTTCTTCCTAATTTGTTAGATATTCAACTGTTTTTAGTATAAGTATTACTAAAATTTTTCAAAATCTACTTTAATAATATTTTTTAGATTAATTTTTTTAAGTTAAATATTTTTTTCTCGAAATCATGGGGGACCATGGCCCCCTGGTTCCACCGGTGCTGTCACTCTTGCTACTCGCCGGGCTTGAGATTCTCTTGCCGGTGTTCTCTCACTTTTGCAGCTCGAGGAGGTTCCCTTGCTGAGTTGCTGCCTTTTTGGTTGTTCCTCACTCATCGGTGGCTGAGCTTTTGGTTAAGGAGTAGGGGAAGAAGGGGAACAGGGAAAAGAGGGAATAGAAAAAATCCATGTTTGGTGCCTATCAGCCAACAGGGGCCTCGGTAGGGGCGAGAGGGGAAGGGTTTTCCCACCACAGCAAGGAATGGAGCAGGGACGGGAATATGCCCCTGATCCCCAACCTGCCGCGTTGTCATCCCTATTTGTATGGTCCCTATTTTGTTTTTAATTTTCTAAAACTCACCCCCTCTATTTTGTTTCAATTTTGTACATTTACGCAAATTCTGTAGAGATAAAGAGGGAAGTATATGTTAACGAAAACACATCATGACAAGTTTCTCTTATATGCTCCTGAGTGCAGTATACAACATAATGCAATACATCTATCAATTAGTAGCCATCTTTCTGCAAATTGTGTTGTAACCCATACTCTCAAGTGTTTCATTTTTTTTTTTGGGGGGAAGGTATTAACCTTCCCCGTTATGTACACGAGCAGAGACACAATTCGAAACCATAATCTAATGTTTAAAATTAAGACTTTGAGTACATTAAATTTCAAATCCGTCACCTCCCTTGAAATCTAGCCATATGTGGTTCCTCGATAACAAGAGGGTTAAAAATAAAAATATATAACAATGGGAGAACCTACTACTTAGAATTAACAAATAACTATATTCAACTCCATTCACATAATTTAACAAAAGAACAAATTAATTGCATCTACACTGAAATTTTGTTAGGGGTTGACCAGAAAAAGAGGTTTCAGTGGCTATTTTGTCAAGCCTAACAAATTCTAAACAAGACTCCAACAGATTCTGATAAATGAGGTTTGGTGACTCACTCTTGGAGAGAGAAATGTTAAGCTCACTTATCAACTGCTCAAGAGATTCCTTCTTAAAGCAATGCCTATTGTCCTCTAATAACTTCAACCACGCCTCCTTTGAGAATGACTGCTGGTGGCTGGAAGGATGGCGGGCTATACTGGATACTGCTGCCATTAGATCGTTGTTCTCCATTTTTAGCCGGAACCTCTCTTTTATGAGTGCCGGTGGAGGAATACGATCGGCTCTCATCAAGTGCCTCCATGTTGTCTCAACAACTCCAACCTACAAAGTTCCAAAGTTTTAACACTTGTCAGCTTCTATTCGTACTCAAAAAAGAAACAGAGAAAAACCACAAAAGCAAAGGACATATTAGGAGCCTACGTGCTCAGAAAAATTGGCCCATTTGTGATTATCCCGACATGGACGAACGACCTAATGACTGATCCAATCCAAACCCAAAATAAGGCTAACTATATTCAAGCTGAATTAAATCGAACTAAAAATCGTGCAATCCTCTAAGTCCTGAGCAAGATGTAAGGGGGTTAGGATAATAGACTTCTTGTTGCATTGTAAAAAGACAGTTCAGTTGGAAGTCTTGGATTAAAACCGTTGATTGCTAATATGACACAGGAGAAGTAAATGATAGTTTTGTAAAGCATCTTGTTCTTGTTCAGTATTATCTGGGTTGAAAACAATACCCATCATTGACCTATACAGCCAACCCAAAACATATATGATTAATATTAATTGCATTTTCTTTGCAAACCTGTCGGACAAACCCAACACCTAGGCCAAACTCAAAGCAAGGACCTAAAACCTAATCAATCCAACCAAACTGATC
Organism: Talinum fruticosum; assembly: GCA_021018815.1. Taxonomy (NCBI): domain Eukaryota; kingdom Viridiplantae; phylum Streptophyta; class Magnoliopsida; order Caryophyllales; family Talinaceae; genus Talinum; species Talinum fruticosum. The sequence continues at coordinate 6,014,253 of JAITYX010000006.1, read as the reverse complement.
CATTTACTAGATATTCAGTAGTGAGTGATCACAGAGACTAGGGCAACAATATAGGAGGGGGTGGTAAGTACCCAACACATACACAGTTGAAAAATGACATGCTGTAACAGGGATGATACTTTCTTTTTTTTTTCGGTAAGGAGAATAGGGATGTTACTTAAAAGCTAATACAATGTGATGGTTTATTTCAGCATTCCATTTACGGTGTAATGATGCCTTATGCTTTCCCCACTGTGAAAGCCTTTCTGTTTTATAGAAGCATGCAACAACAGCAACAGAAACAACAATTCCCAGTGGGGATCCCACTCTTGCGAGGTCTGGGGAGATCTAGATGTAGGTTACCTTGTCCTTATAAGCATTTCTACTAGTAGAAAGACCGGTGCAAAGAAACCCACATAAAAATCTGTTTTAAGAGAAGTATATGTTCTCTAAAATATGAACAGACATTCTTGCAGTAGCAGGTGCAGGTTAGAGTAATACCTTTCCGGAACTGGAAGCTCGAATGATCATCCAAAGGTGACGTTTTGTGTTGAAAGGATACCCATACTGCAGCATCTGCTCATAGGCACACTCAAACTCATCCCATCTTTCCTCCCCGACACATGCTTCAAGCATGATGTTGAATGTGTGAACATCTGGCTTAATCCTTCGCTTGACATTGTTGCCCATGTCTACACATGTCATCTTTTGGAACAGCTCTTCAGCCTCATCAAACATTCCATGGTCAAGATACCCTTTCAGCATAATGTTATAGGTCACCAAATTTGGGGAACAATACTTGTGCATATGGTCGAAGATGGATGCCCCATCACGAACATTTCCGCAGCTCAAACAGGCTTGGATTAAACCTGTGTAAGTCACCATCAAAGGCTTGCTAGCAACCTTACATATCTTGTCAACCTGAAGTGTGTTGTGGAAGTTACAGGACTATTTATCGATAAATGAATAGATAACATATATCAAGTAGACCAAACGAGAATTTCTGAAGCAGAACTGCCTAATGAATCTAGCACAGACAACTCCCAAATAAGACAGATCGAGACCTTCCAGAAGCGTTTTCTTTTCTCTCTTTCAGGTAATAACACATCAGGTAGAGAGACTTTGAGCCTAGCATTCAACAGTTAGCCTCAGGCTCTCGCCTTCCACTGATAGGGCTAGGCCTCAAACAGGACTTCAGGGAAAAAAATCTTGTTACATATGCAACAATGACACTTTGATCAGAAAAGCAATTGAATATTAGACAGCAGTCAAAGGTTCACAAGAAGGAAAAAAACAAGAGATAGGAAGCAGTGCTGGATGACATATAAGAAGGGTGGCTCAGGCCAGGCCCATACAAAAAACCTAAGTAGGCCAGCCCATGATGGCTCCAGTTCAGTTCAGATGGGAGTAATGAAAGTAGGGACCCAAGCAGGATTAAGAGTTTGTGGATTTATTGATTGGTTCAACTCAATCTATGATATCAGCCCAGTTCAGCAATTCAGCTCAATGGATCAGTTTGACCCATGGACCAGCCAAAACCAGACCTCTGAAAGTGAGTTTTGTTTAAATTTTCCTTTTCGTATGCATGTCATGACCAGGGAAAAACAGAAAACTGCAGAGGAAACAAATAATGAATAGCTTGATCCAATTTGAATTTGCCTAGTTAAGCCCCATGAATTGATCCGATATGGTTCCTTTTCCAAGCTTGGCTCAGCTCAACCATGATTGACATAAACTGAGCTATACAGAGGAAGGCTCGGCCCAGACAGTGCTTGGACCAGCTGGCCCACCACTAAGGTCTGTTGGGCACCCCCAGCTGAAAGCAAAGCAATTAAAACCAAAAAAATTAAAAAATAAGAAAGTGAGTGAGTTGGGGGGAGAGGAAGAGGAAGATGAAAAACGGCATTGCTTCATCAACTCTGCAGGATAGATTGCTAACACTATGCAGATGAAGCAGAAAAAGTTCTTTAACAGATTGAAGTGATGATGTATAAACTGATGGATTCATAGTGCATATATATATAGAATCAACAAGTAGACTAAGAAGGTGAATCTATTAAAGAAGTCCAAGTAGACTTGACGAGGCAATGAGCCAATACAACTCTTAAGTCGGAAGTAATTCAGACCTTCCCTTAATGAGCCTTAATATTGCTTTCTGCACATAGGGATACTAAAGAAACAAGCACACGTAGGGTTCAATCCCCCAGATACGTGAATAAGTCGATACCAGCAACTACACCAGGATTATTAGGTACCACTCTCAGACACTCAGACACAACATATCTTCCTTTCTTGGTTAAAATTAACTAACAAGTTGTACTAAATTGTAACTTATAAGCAAAAGTAGTTCGATGAGTAATTAAAAATATGTTAAAAGGACATCAAAGGGATATTATCCATGTACAAAAGGGGTATCAGCAAAAATAATCATGCCCTCAAGCTCTCAAGTATAATGCAATCGACAAAATCCAAAAAGACAATTGTAAGCATAAAGTAGAAAAAGAGAAAGGAAAAGAAAAGTCATAATGCTGAAATGAGCAAACAGATGTATGAAAGCGAGGCAAGAACTATGGGAACTTTTGGACATACCTGCATCAATGCTTCTTCCCACCTTCCTACACTACACAGACATCTAGCAAGGTCATAATAAAGACTGGCTGGACCTACAAGGCCCTGACCTTCCATGATTCGAACAGCTTCTACAGCCTCATCTGGCTTACCTTCTCGCCAAAGAGTATTAACAAGAACTGTAAAAGGGTGTAAAAGGCACACAATTAAGCAAGTTATCACGTACAAGTTTGAAGGAACAATCATAGCCTAAAAAGGTAGAAGAAAGATTCTAACAATAATACCTCTATATGTTAGGGCATTTGTAACAGAATATTGCTGGACTTGCCTAAAATACTCGTGGACCATGTCATACTTGTTACAAGCCAACATTACCTGGTTCAAAACATCAAATAGTTTCAGACTTCATCATCCACAAGTCTTGTGAGAATCACAATCTGAAGTATTTTCCTAATGAAGTAAAGGGAATGGGACAACACTGCATACACAGAGATCACTTCTAATAAAATCTGAGAGAACAGGTAATATCTGGCAAGCACAGAATGCGCAGAGAAGACAAGAAAATAATCTTTAAATTACTCCCGTCCCCCAACCCAACCAGAGAGAGAGAGAGAGAGAGAGAGAGAGAGAGAGAGAAGGTTCCCTTACAACGAGATCCAACCCGGGAGTGCTGCCTAAGTAGCATGTTTAGAGAGGGGTGGGGCAGAGTAACATCCTTGCCTCTTTTTACAGAGAAGCTGTTCCTGAATGACTCTAAATTAAAGAGTTTTTGACCGCCTATTACTCCACTGAGAACAGTTATAGAAGGCATTTTCCCTTTCAATGAGATACAAAGTATAATTAAGCTAAGAAGCAGTTGAGTGAACGGTAATTAAAAAACAAGCAATAATGCAAGACTTCACTAATTAAGTATGCAAAGATATTTAAAGACTAGAAATGACATAATATTCGAGCATCCTCATATGAGTCTAGATCCTTTTATATTCCCTTCCTCTCTGAATTTAATTTGACAAAACAAAATTACCAAGCAATGTATCAAGCATTAGTTTCTAGCTTAAAACATATTGATCATCCCATATAGAAATTGTCTCACATGGAAGAAGATTAAAGGAACATAAAATTACAAGAAAATACCAAAACTTGATGCCTTAATAAACAAGCTAATGAAAACTGAATGAAGATTGTACGTGAATACCAGATAATCTTTTTTCCTAACTTGGGTTAGCTCAATTAGTGCGAGCACCGAAGTGGTAGTCTCGTGGTATCAACTTGAAATTCCCCTTAGGGGTTTTGACCGATTCTCACTAGGGGCATATTGGAAGTGAAGGTTCACCCTTATCTCAATTTTTTCCTCTCAAGCCCCCCCAACCCCGAACTATGTCAGTCTGTTCCCATGCGTGATGGAGGACTAAGGTCCATCTTACCTACCCTTAGCCTCAGACCCTTGCACAGGGGCAGGGGAGATAATGCACCCAATACCTACCTTCAATATTTGATGTCCCAAACAAGAAAGCAAAGCAAAGAAGATGACTGACAAACCAGTCACATTGAATGACGCTCAATGGAATTGAAAAAGAAAGCCACACTTGGAAGAAAAACTAGTACACACGGAAAAGACAAATTTAATACTCATCTTGATCTCCACATACACACACAGAGAACCAGGAAAAAAAAAAAAAGAAGAAAAAAAAAAAAAGAAAAATCATGTGCTTGACCTCTTTAGGCATACTAATGTAAAGTTTAATATACTAATACCAAGCAAAGCCTTTTGTCATTTTCTTTCTGTCTATAGATTCCGCACAAAATTCTCCTGTTTAGCCCAATAGTGAATCTTCTAGTGCAGATCTTATAGAAATGAGGTCAAGAAAGTTCGGACGATGCAGCCTTATTCCAGAAAAGTAGAAAGGTCATTTCCAAGAGACCGCATTCTGCTTCAATATGTGCATATAAGTAAACCCTTACTTTCCTTAAACTAACACCAGCAATTTTGCCAGTATTCTCAAACTTATGTTTATAAAATTTTGAGACCAGAGTTAGGATCTCCCGTCATTTTAATGTAATCCAATTGCAGAATTGCCATCAAACTCTCTCTTTGATCTTTGAGCTGATTATGACGAGTTGAACAATAGGAATAAGAGGGAGTCTGAATTCTGAACCCCAGTTTAAAGCAATAGAATCAGAATCATTGCAGAAGCATAATACCTGCATTTGCTGATTCTGTCCACTATTAATGTTTACTTTATCAATATTTTAACAGAAGATTAATTGCCTCCGTGGAAAGTGGAAACAGTGAAGTTTCCAGGACACCTCATAGGAAATAGTGGCACAGAAGTATTGGAGTCTTATACACATTCAAAACCAAGAATTACCAGTATCAAGATGGGAATGCAAAAACATAAGGAATAGTCTATGAGATGGAAGGTTTGGCCCCTTCCCAGGAGATCAGAAGGTTAATTGTGGATGCAGTAGCACAAAATAAGCAGTATATGTATCACAATCCTATAAAAGCTCGCAATCAAAGATTTCAAATCCATTCTTACCCCACAAAATGAATACAACACTTATTTCAAAATCCGTATAGCTGCTGAAATGCACTGCTACTTGAGAGTAAGACTAAGATCATAAAACTACTACCAATGAGCAAGTATCTCACAATCAATGAAAAGTCCCTCTTTTACCATCAAACTTATCAGAGGTTTTTTTATTTAAAATTAGTGATGAATTCACTCTGTTCCACTAGGCTTAAATGCTCTTATCGTGACGTCGAAAAATGATAATCTAGAATCTGAATCATGTATACTAGTCACAAAATATGGAAGATTATATAATAGAAACGTAAAAGGCAAAATGAAAGCTTTTGAAGCCGATGAAAGAAGCAGCACCGTAGACATGCCATCATCATTATAATGTTTTCATGTGGCCACAGAGCAAAGACAAGCAACTGTTACCTCCATAACAAGTCCATATGTTGTGCTCGTAGGCCGTTGACCAGCTTGCGCCAATTTCTGTAAAACCCAGACAGCTCCCTCCCATTCTTTTCTCCTAGCACAAGCATTTAAGACCTGAGAAGCGAATCCCAAAAAGCCATGAAAAGCCTTGATCGTATAACTGTCCACGCTACAATCTCTATCCCTTAATCCAGTAATCCAGATTCACAGATACAGAGATGCCAAACCGTATGAACAATCCAATGAAACAGCAACCACTCAACATAGATCAAGCCAAAGCAAGGTCTTGGTACACCAAAAGTAAGAAATCTTACCCCTGACAGACAGAGAGGTTGTTTCCGTAACAACAATTTAGGGCTAATATTCGAAAGACACTCACTAACTCATGTACTTACAGCATTATAAACAATGATGTCTGGTTCAAGCCGGGATCCCAATTCTCAAGCGTTTCAACGTTAAAGTTGTTGGGCATGGATCTCATACTGTCAATTACATCAAAAAGTTCCCTCATATGACCGGCTTGTCCAAGTGTAACAGCAATTGAATGATAAGTTACAATGTCTGGATATAAGGCCTTGTGTCTCTGGAGTAGAAGGTGAAGATTAGCCAAAACACATATATTTGATGAGAAGCCGTTCAATATATGATCGAATCTACTGAGTATATGATGAAAAAGAAGCATCACAAAAAAAGACAAAATTATTACTTGCATTGCACAAAACAGATTTAGTGCTTCCACAGGACGTCTTGCCTTCCCAAGTACATCAAGTGCAGCTGTGTAGACATGTCTAGATTAAAAGCATGATATAAAAAGGTAAAATTCTGTGTCAGATAAAAGAGTAGTATATGTGACAAGCATGGCATGTGACACAATAGTACCAGCCACATCAGAGAGTGACTATTCTAAGAAAAAAGAGAGCATAAAACATTTGAAGAACTACACAGTTAACAAAAACATCATTCTTGTAAATGAGCTACAAAAGAACGAAACCAAGCACAAGAATCAAATCCTAGGGGGCGATACAAGCATAGCTGTTACATAGTTACAAAGAACACCTCTCATAACACCTGAATGGGTATGTGGACTGTCACTTATATCATACAAATGTAACCTAATCCAGGCTTTTGATCACTCAGCCTTGGAACACAAAGAGCAGGCTAATGAGTGTTCCCAGTAACTTTGGGCTACCATACACTCATCCCTGGTCACCCAAAAACCCGGAGTGAATTAGGCAATTAGCCTATACCAGGCCTTTAACAACATGAAGAAGCCAATGCTGATCCCATTAGTGCAAGTTCTAGAGAGATCCAGATATAAGAAGTGTTGTACATCAGAAGCAGAGAGATTATATTTGGGAGACTCACAAAAGAAAAACATCCAGCAAGGTTTAATTATCAAGAAACATTTTGGAAAATGGAGCACAAGGACGGCTTAGTGGTTCCCCATATCTAGTTAGGCAAAGACCTGAAACAGTGTTTTTTTGTTTTTAATAAGTAAAAGCAAAAAATATAAATAAATCAAAAGGATGGATGCAAAACAAGCATCCTACAAAAGGACTATATGCAAACAATATGTATACTATCCTCAAAATCTACAATATCAAAAAAGATTGGCAAAAATTGCCACTATCCCAAAAGTAGAGAGTCTTAATAATCTTATTCTTAGAGAAAGTCTCCACTCCCTCGAAGACTCTGCTATTTCTCTCACACCAAATGCTCCAAAAATTGCATGTGGGATAAGCAAGGCTTTCTTCTCTTTAGCTTTTCTCCCAAAGCAGTCTTCCCAAGCCACAAGATGGTCCATAATAGAGGTTGAATAACCTAGAGACACCCAAACAACTAAAGGCTAACTCCCACAAAGCTCTAGCAAAGGGGCAATGCAACAACAAATGATTAGTGGATTCCAAATCAGCTTTGCACATAAGACATCTATTCACCAAAATCTGTCCCTTTGTTTGTAAATTATCGCAAATACTCCCATGACAAGCTTCCCACACAAAAAAAAAAAAAAAGAAACTTTTAACGGTGCCAAAAACTTCCAAATGCTTCCAAGGTAGATGATTGTCGGAGTGGAGATGTAATGAGAGACTGATCGGGAGCAACCTTCAAGTAGAAAGACTTAACAGAGAAAACCCCAATATGATTGAGATCCCATCTCATCATATCATGAGAGGAATTCTCTAGAGTAATCTCGTTAAGTTTGACCAAGAGACTAAGAATAGTATCGTCATCAAGAGAAGGGAAAAGATTTTTCAAGGGAGCACCTTCACACCATCGGTCATGGCAAAAAAAATATGGAGGACCCAACACCCAACTCAAAGGGAAAGTGGGGTGGGAATTTTTCCCATCCTTTTGAAGGATACCACCCAAAGCTGTCCTCTCCATACATAATTGTCACCACCTTCCGTCAAAGATTCCACTTCTCATTCATGAATCTCCACAAACACTTTCCAATTTCCAAGCAAAGTCTTTAATAAAGATCTTTAGGTCTTTGACGCCTAATCCCCCATATTGAACTGGGAGCTTAACAATTTTCCATCTAACCAGATGGTACTTGAAAACACTCCCAGAAAAGCGAGGGCATATACTTTCTCTATAGCCTATAACTTAGAAGAGAAACTTTCTCTATAGCCTATAACTTAGAAGAGAAACTTTCTCTATGGCCTATTACTTAGAAGCCATCGAAGAAGGAATGTGGAAGAGGGAAAGGAAGAAGGTAAGAATGCTAGAAAAGACACTTTTGATTAGAGTCAATCTTCCCCCTTCGGAAAGATACTTTGATTTCCACCCAAAAAGTCTTCTCTCAAACTTCTCTAACAATCGGTTGCCAAATAGCTCTGTCCTTGAATTTTGTTCCAAGAGGTATGAAGTAGGAAGTGACACAACACAACAACACAACAGGCTGAAGCAACACAACACAACACCCCGCGAGCAAGCAACTGAATGTTGAATGATGGAGCTTTTAGCCATATTGACTTTCGAAACTAGCTCAAACCAAACAAGAATGCACTCGAAGGTTAACTATTTGCTCACAATCATTATCACAAAATATGATGGTATCATCGGCAAACAAAAGACGAGATACACTCACGGTAGTGGAATTCCTATAGTCCACTAAGAAACCGAGAGATGAGATGAGATGAGACTAACGGTAGAAGCTAACTTAAGCATCCTCCATAACCAAAATAAAAAGAAGAGGAGACAAAGGGTCCCCATGGCGAAGACCTCTAGATACGGTGAAGAACTCTATGGGTGAACCGTTAACAAGCACTATAAAGGAAGTTGTAGAGATGCATTAAAAATTCAAGTACACCACTTTGCCTAAAACCCATTCTTCTCATGACATAAATGAGAAACTCCCAATTGAAATGATCATACGTCTTCTCTATATCCAATTTACAAACAACCCCTGGCTTCTTTGATTTCGTCCTAAAATCAATAAGTTCATTAGCAATAAGCACAACATCCAAAATTTGGTACCCTTCAACAAATGCATTCTGATTCTAGGAAACCAACACCCAGTTAACACCTTTCAATCTATTTGCTAGCACTTTTGAAAGCAACTTGTAAATGAGACCCACCAAACTAATAGTCGGTAGTCTCTTATATTCTCACTTTTTTTTTTTTCTTAGGAATAAGACCAATGAAAGTCACTTTGAGAGAAGCCACACATTTCCCTGTAGAAAAAAACTTTGAAGACATTTTAAAAACAGCACCTTAAAGAGTTTCCCAATTTGCCTGAATGACAGCCACAATCATGCCGTCGGGCGTGGAGCTTTATCACGACAACAATCATGAAGAGCTTAATCACCACGACAATCCTCTTATTGCTCTATGTTCTGAACCCACCTACATTATGCGAAGGCATACAGATATAATGTTCCAGCAAGGACACATCCTATTTCACAATCTCATGTTCCCAAAGAGATGGAGTATCATCTTTCTTTAAGAACCACAATTTCTCTGCTGTCTCACTCCAAGCTGCATGCCTACCGAGGCTACAACTGCTTGCATTTGCAGGAACCTGGATCAAGCTGCTACCATTTACAGCCAAGAAGACCTACATCAGCTACTCAGCTGAAGTGGCTATAAGTTACAAGCCACCACCAACACTTCATATTCAAAGGTCAGATATGAGATCAAGTGTCCTAAACATTCACTAAAAGCATCAAACCCCTTTCCCTATTTACAGTATGCAAGCCACATCAGCAACAAATCCTCCAGGTTAGAAGATGCTGCACCTTCAATTGAGCTAGGCACTTCAAGTTCATCCCCAACACTAAAATTCTATCATGGCATCTAAAAACCAGATATCCTTCCACAAGAAAATTTATGCATACAGCCAACCACCATTAATATCTGAATAACCTTATATGGCTTGTTTCAATGGGTTTAAGGTCTAGTTTTGGCACGATATATGGTGTGGTGACCATCCTCTCAAGCTGCATTTTCCAGAGCTTTTTAGGATTGCAAGATGAATGAGGCAACAGAGCAATATGTGGTCCTTGGAATGGTAATCAAAACCATTGGAATATTAATTTTTTGAGATGCCCGAATGATTGGGAAGAAGGTGTGCTGAGTCTTTTGGCTTTGCCTGCCAATACGGAGGTTGTGTTGGACTCAAGAGGGCAGTTCACTGTCAAATGTTATTGCAGGGAGAGGTTTAAAGGGTCAGATCAACTTATTTTTCCTATAGAGGCAATTTGGAAGTCTAAACCCCCTGCCAGAGCGTGCTTTCTTGCTTGAGTAATCATCCAAGGAAAGATTCCGACGGAGGACATGCTCAAAAGAGAAACTTAAGCTGGCGAGTTGGTGTCCGATGCATTTCGGGGAGGAAGAGTAGGCTGACCACTTTTTTCTCCATTGTCAGTGAGTCTCCGCATTGTGGCACTTGTCCTTATCATTTATGCGAGTTTTTGGTTGCAGTCTCAAACTTTTAAGCGATGTTTTGGTGGCTTGGAGAAGAAGGTTAAAGAAGATTTGGGTTGAGCAACAGCCATTACAGTCAATTTTGGTACTTCTATTAACATGTTTCGTTCACCGCCTCTTTACTGGATAGTGCTTCATTGGTTACAGAGACAGGCCTAATAAATCACTTCCCAATTATTCTGGGAAGAGTTTCCTTAGTACTAAGTGCTAAAGACTAAAGAATCCACATGATGCCCAATAATTTAAAATAAGAAACCAAAGTTTAAAAGAAAAAGTCTAAAGAGAGCAGGAAATAAACAGAGGAAAATAAAAATAAAAAATGTCTCAATTTTATTTTATTTTAAAAAGAAGGAATTTTCACACCATTGACATGCCAACCTGTCCATACCCCTTAACATATGGAACTTGAGAAAAACAGACCTGATTTTATGCGATTTGAATCGCTCCTGCATTTGAAGCCACTCAACAACTTGTAAGACCCGTCTCCAATTCCCGAGTTTACCTAATATCTGAATAACCCTTATAATGGAATGATCAGAAAATCTTATTTTGGCACTTCGCATGGTCTTAGAAAACATCCACTCGGGCATATCCATATCGGCATCATTCAAACTGGTAGGAAAAAAACCATGTTTTTAGCATTTATACAATTGAAAAGCCCTCCACAGATTAGCTACACCATAAAATACAAGGCAGTAAAAGCGAAACAAGTTAAAGCACAATATTTTCTCGCTAAAATCCAAGCTTTCTGCAATCAAACGTCAGCTAGCATGCAAGGCAACAACAAGAATACCTATTATCATCAAACGAGGAGGGAGAACATGAAGTCTGAAAAGAAAAGGATGTGTACATCATCAAAAATCAAAGGAATACAAGGTAATAGTGAGAATATCTTGTGGAAGGGCAAGGAAATGTAATCTACAACTGTGCTTCACAACACAGATATGATACAAGCCCACCACCTTACACTTCAAAGAGAAGGATATCAATTTTTTTAATATAATTATGCACACCATAATTGCAACCTCCCCCCAAAAAAAAAAAAGGGTATCCCATGAGAGTAAAGGTAATCTCTTGCTGAACTTCACAACACGTATATGACCAGCAGCATAATGACCTAAGACTGCAAATCAGTTACAGGGGTGAAATTGATGTTGACCTAGACAAAGTTTATATCCTTTTTTTTATGACTGAGTTTACGCCCTCATATAGAGATCCTCAAGCCAGGTGGTAGGTGGACGCTCAAACCAGATCAGATGGGCGAAAACGGGAGTCAAACTAGAATCAGTATGTATGTGCATGCGCACGGAGAGTGGAACGCCCCAAGAATCTCTAAATATTGTTTATGTGCATAAGTTAGGGTATTTTGTCCCAAATCATTTGGCGTCAGAAGGATATCAAGTTTATAAGGCTCTATACCCATAAGCCAACCAACAACGCCTTTAATTGACTTTACTGGTGATACATTATAGGCCCAACAGTTGGACTTCTTATGTTAGTGGGTTTTGTGGAGTATTTTAGGTTGGTTTGTTTCATTTGGTATCAGAGCCAACTCCCTTCTACAACATGTGGTTCAAGTAGAGACCTACTGTGGAGTCTCCATAGCATCCCTGGCCAACAAGGCTAGATAGCAGACATGGCATGGAGAATGGTGGAAGTGACGTTGTGAGCTAATGCCCTAGAAGCAAGGGTAGAGAGTGGACATGGAGACTGGTGGTAGCAACGTGGTGACTCAATCTAATGTCATATAAGCCTACATTGTCCAGGGAGGACATATGAGGTCTGTGACAAGGACGTCATGTTCTTTAAGGAGGGGAGTCTATAAAGCCCCTATTGTTCGATGTCCTATTAAATATTATGGGCTAAGAGGCGGAAATAACCTGTAAAGGAACTCAAGAGATGGGATTGGACATAGGTATGGACTCACATAAATCATATTATCTTTTCTTATAATAAACCCATTCGTACATGGAACATAAAGAATGTCAGTCATCAGCATTTCACAAATTTCATCAAAGATTCTGAAGAGGTAAGGAAGGCTAATAACACCACCAGATTGTACAAACTTTGAGTCCAACCAACAAAATAGGCATGTAAAAGAAACTTAAGAACATTAGCAACACCCATTTCCAGGCAGAACATGTCCACAATTTGCATTAATCTATCAGAACAACAAGCAATTAATGATAGCAGGGAAAACTGTTCTAGTTTAAGTGATAGATAAATGAGAAAGAAAAAGATAAGTATGCCTAGTGCTGAAGCTCAATACCAACCATTTAGCAAGCTTCTGTATTCTTTCCTCCATTTCCATCTGCGTAACCCGCGGACCAACTTGAATGTCTTCAAGTAGTTCAAATGGTTGGATGAGAGAACCTTTGACCTCCAACTCATTAGCACTGCTCATCTCACTCACTGGTTTACTATTACTCCCGACAAGCTCATTGCTTCTGAAGCGAGTATAATCTACAACTTGTTTCTTGTTTGTAACATTTCCCAGTCTTACATCATTCTCCTCTTCTTGTAATCTTATATGGTTCCTTGCTTGAACAATACCCCTGAGCTTTTGCTTCTCAGCAACTCTATGAGACCCTTTGTCTGGTTCATCCTCTTCTTCAGAGGACAACCCTTCAGACCTCCTAAATTTATTGCTTTTTTCATGCTTCCTATTCTGTGGTTTATCTTTAATAAATTTCTTTTTCTGTCCACCACTGCCTTTTTGAGATTTTTCTTCTCCCTTTCAGCTCTGATAGACTCCAATGCCTCCAAATACTCGTCAAATGATGACTTGAATGCAGTATCTTCCTTCTGAAGCACACTGCTATCTGTTTGTGTAACTGACAGTGAATTGACTATGGTCTTACTATGTTTTCTCTGCACTGAAATTGAAGCCTGCTTCTCCTTTTTCACATTCAAAGCAACTCCAAAAGCAGGTCTCTGACATTTAAAAACAGTAGACAGAAATAAAACATATGAACAATTAAAGTCTAAGAGTCATAAACGACAAATTGCACATCTGCCAGCAGAAAGAACCACTGAAGCTTACTATTGAAAGTTGCCACAGTGTAATAAATAAACTAAATCATTTTAAGGCAAGCAAGAAAATACAGAACTTCACAGACGCTTCAAATTTACCCTTTTCATGAAGAATGGTTCTAAAATGATGTAATATTTCCCTATATCTTCTTCTTTTATAGAATATTGGGAAGAACAAGCAGCATTCCTGATATTGCAATACTATCTTGAAGTACTGAATCTCTTTTTAACTGACTTTCAGTTTCTCCATTGTGCATCCTAACCAAGACAATCAAATAAAAAGTCCTGGAAGGAAATTCCTGATGAACCCAGAGAAAACCTACTTAGAAGGCATTTCAATGAAAATATTTTAATAAGCACACATAGCAGCATAGATTGTACTATCGACATTGAAATTTTGGAATGCCTAAATTAGGGATGCTTAGCTAAATTGAAGTAGACTACTCACCATTAATGGCATGTACACTGCAGATTTATGTGCTGATTAAATTAGGGGTGCTTTCGGGAAGTACAAACTCCCACGATTACATATATGAAATGTGTAAAATTTAGTATGAAATATGCTGCTACTTCATAAGGTAAAGTTTCCCATGATACAAGTGTCCATTCCAATGATAACCTTATTTAGGACCAAAATCCGTAAATTCATGCCCTTTTTGTGGGTGATGTGGAAATTGACAACAGCATACAATTCATATTCGTTTACACAAAACTTTTCGAGGAAATCTATATGGACAAGTTATTTAGACATTCGTTTAGCATTATGAAGTTTAAAAGGCATGAAAATGAACCCTAATAAGGAGCCCAGATAGAGGAGAAGATGCTAGAGAAGAGGAAAGAAAATGCCCAGTTTGAATTGAAAAATACCTGAAAAGTGAAACCCATTTGCAATGAAACAGAAGCCATTGAATTCACACCTGATTCTCTCTCTCCACCTTCAACAATCCAGACCCAGAAACAATAAATCAGAATTCTCTCAACCCTTATCAGCGAACTTGGAATTAGAGAATTTCTTGGAGGTACTCACCTGAATTAATGATGTAGACAGAACTTGCAGAAAGCATTTGACGATGAGTAGAGCTAAGTGGAGTGAGGAGTTGCATTGCTCAGTGGATAACTGGAATTCATACTGTCATCATCCCTTAATTAGAAACAAAGAAAGAACAAAGAAGGCATGGAGACAGAAAAGAGAGAGAGGCTCTCAAACTCGGGCAGGGAGAAAAGGGTCTTTCTCTCTCAATTTTCCCAATAACATATCCAGATACTGTGAATATAAATCACGTTACTTCAATACAAAACATGTATGTATCTTCATTGAAATTTTCCGTTTTTGTGTGGCACTCAAGAAGGAAAAAGGAATTGGATCGGATATGCAACTCCAGTGAAAACATGCAATTGACACGGAAAAACGCAAATTTTGGGAAAAAAAATAAGGATACAATATAACATTTAACCAACACGTTTATTATTATTATTATTTATATAAATGACATTTTATAAAAAAAAATCAAAATTGACACTCAAGTAAATTTTTTCAAAAAAATAGCAGTAAATAGAGATGAAAAATAGTAGTAACGGTAGAGGAAACAAAAGGTAAAATATATAAAGGTAGAAAAAAGTAGAAGTTACACTTGTATATCACTTCAATTTATAGCTATTCCTGCCCACATAGGCTCACTTGAGTTGTGCCATTAACCTTAGCAAATCCCCTCTTTAAGTCTTTCAAGGCATTCAACGTCAAAAAAATTCAAATTTGACATTTTGTAACTTATAATAAAATGATTTTTGGGTGGAAATAATACGAACTTTATGGGTATTTAATGAAAATAATACGATTTTTTTTGGACGTGAGCAGACCTCAAATATAACCTTATTTAATGCCAACATAACACCACCGAGTTATGGAGGTTCCGACTTGGTGGAGCGCTAACGTAGCAAGTCTTGGCATACACATGGCCGATGGAGTAATTTGTTGACAGACTTTTTATTTTAATTGACATTTAAGCGACTTTGATTTTTTTTTAACCTAATTGAGAAACATAGGCACTTGCTCTTTAGTTTTTAGAAAAATGTTAAACTTGACAGAAATTATCTTGTGCAAATTAAAGAAAAAATTATTTTTAAAAAATAAATTATGTTTCATTAAAATATAATTTAAAAATATACTCTTTTTGTTTGTTTTTCTAAAAAATTAAATACTATTTTTGGTTTAATTTATTTTAGTTTATTATACTATTTTCATATTATATATAAAAATTTAACCTTTTTTGTATAAACTATAATTAAGTTATAAAAATATATTTTCTCATTTAACACATTATTTTAAACTTTTTTCTTATTTTATATAATTTTTTGAAATTTTTTTAATAAATTTTTTATATTTTGTTAATTTCTTTTACTCAATAAAATTTTCTAATATTAAAAAATATAATTTTAATTTTTATTTACCCATAAAAGAGAAGATTAATACACTCAATTGTTTGTGTCAGGAAAATAATTCAAATTAAAAAAGTCAACTTCGATGTCCACGTAAGCTCCACACGTTGCCACACAACTCTCCGTTGAGTCAAAACTCTCGTAATTCAAAGGTATACTATTAGCATTAAATAGGATTAAAGTTCATACTTCTCAAGTCCGAAAAAAAGTTCGTATTATTTTTGTCTAATACCGATAAAGTTTCCATCCAAGAATCCTATAATAAAGGTAGTCTGTAATGGCGAGAGAGAAATAGCCTTCTTCGGTTTTTTCCTTCAAAACCCATTCAACTATTCTCCATCCTCAATAGAAGTCTATTGAAGGAGGAAGCCATGGAAATATTCATTAACTTGTTAAACGACAAATATTGTGAAGTAGAGAAATACTTATTAACTTGTCTATGTTAAGTGGAATTTGCATGTCCATGACGAGTAGAAGGCATGTCGAGGAATTTTATTTAAAAAAAAAAAAGGCGACACATTTCTCCACATATATGCCACATATCTTGTTTTGTCTTCTAGTAGTTGGATTTAACGATTGTGTACTTCCATTGAGCTGGTTGTTTTGTGCTCACTTTTGGCAAATCTATTCTTGGACAAGATTCAACTTTACGCGATCAAGTGTAGGGTGACCTCGGATCCTTCAAGTCGGTTTCGGGTTGTGTCATGTTCGGATCATTAAGATTGCTTTTGGTTCGGTTTCGAGTCGGGTTAACGTCGAGTCATTTGATGTTTGGTCTATTAAGCATCTCTCATAGAGAAAAACACTTTGGCAAACAAAAAAGATATGGGTTGATTTAGTTCAATTCAAATTCGGGTTCGATTCATCCGATGTTAACTTCAAATCATCTCGATTTATCTTTCTCGGTAAGTCAAGTTCGATTCGGTTCGAGTTTTACCTTCGATTCGAGTCACATTTGCGAGGTTGGTATATATAAGTTAGGGTGAATTTTTTTTTTTTTGTTTTTAGTTTTTGGTGGGTTAGTTCAATTCTCGTCGGGATATTTTTTATCTTTTAGCCCAAAAAAATAAAATTTGTTCAATTAAACTAGTAATTGTATTGCTTTATTGCTTCTTTAAAGCTTATAGCGATTAAAACAAACAAACTATCTTATTTCTTTGTTGATTAAAAACAACTTTAATATATACAAAATATTATTAAGCAAAAACATTAATGCTTATTTTATTTATAATATATTTAACATTTGACCGTTGTTATATATGTGAATGTCATGTGATAGAAGGAAGTATCATTCATCTTAAGCGAGATAGTGTATTTATTGATCTTAATGTTTTATTTTTTAATCACCATCTTGAGTTCTAATCTCATCCATGGTTCATATCAGTCAAAATTAAAGATCAAAATCAAATGTCTAATTGGTATTTATCAAACCAAATCATCCATTGGTGAGGCAAGCAAAAACACAACCACCCCGGTTTTCTCTCTCCTTCCCTCATTTCGCCCCTCCCCATCTCCCGGTTTCTCTCTCCTACCATCACCGCCGGGAGGTGGGTATCGCAGGTAGATTATTTCATTGCGCTCATTGATGGCAGTTGTGGGTTTGGGGTAAAGGGGACAGCGGGAGACTTGGGTTCGCTCATGAGAACCCAGCTTCTGTTCGAGCATTGAATCCGCATTTTGGGAATGATAAGTGATTGGCGCTCGGCGGGCTTCACTCTGTTGCTCTCACTTCTCTTGGGCAAGTCTTCACTTGGTCAGCTCTTCCCCTTCTCATATAAATCTCTCCCTCTCTCTCTCCGGGTGGGGAGGGGTGTATGGCAGCTCGTCTTGTATTAGGTTATAAATGATGATACTATGAATCACTAGTTTCCACTTTCCTTTAATTTGATGTGATATTTGCTTTGACAATATGCACATTTCACTGGATATTTCTGGTTTGGAGCGATGCCACTGTGTTTTGACGTTTCACGTTTGGGCAACTTAGTTCAATTTGAAAGAATTTTCTGATTTCACTGTGCCAGCAACATCCTTCGTTGATATTTTAATTGCGCACCACCATTGCTATTTTAATTTGCATTTGAGAAGCTTGATATGCTGATCTTTGTCAATACATCATTCCTGTGATGCTTAGCAATGGTAAGATTTGGATATTTCAATGATAACAGGTTGTTTTCTTTCATGTTGTTACCTCTAATGGGTAATTGAACACTTGTAACTTGAGCAGCGTATGCATATGGAATAATTTTCCATGGAAAAAATTGTTCGGAAAGAGTATTACTATTGGATCAAATGAAAAAGAAGAGACGTATTTGAAACGTTTCCTGAATCTCGATTCTCTATTGCTTCTGCACATTTCTGTCTGGTGAAATCTTAAGTCTAAGGGGAATTGTTTCATCATGTGAGATGATTTACAGATGAGGAGCAGAGGGCGGGGCAGAAGCCTGAAAGGATTAAAAAATGGAAATATAACCCCCCTGATGATTTGTTTTTAACTTGTGAGCATTTTGCTTTCCACAAATCTTGATGGCTTCACCTTCAAACGTGAAGTTTGCAGGGGTTATTGTGGCTTTGGTGTTCTTGGTCATTCCATCTATACCAGAGAACTGGTTCCTAGATTGGTTGAGGGTTCATGGACTGAGAAAATTAAACATATTGCAACTAGTGGAACACACACTGCTGCTATCACTGAACCAGGTGAGATGATCACTTGCAGATACAATTTCAGATGATACTTCTGTGTTGTTTGATGCATTTGTGGTAACCAGCATTGCCGTTTGTTTGTGATCCTTGAAGTGTATGCTCAACAGGAGGGGTGCGAAACCCAATTTCTTAATTGACTAAATGAACATCACAAGGGGCTGATTTTCTTGATTGAAATTGATGGCGCCATGAACCAACGGAAAAGAGTCTGCCCATGTATATCTACATGTGCACCCACCTATGTACATATAATTTATAAACATGCACATGCATGTTGGACATCTTGCATACAGGAAAAGAATGAGGACGTTGATGATATACATGCCAAGAAGCCAGAATTGGCTACCGTGAAGTAGTAGATATGGAAGGACAGAAAGATGCTAAATTATGGTTAAAATTGCAGGGTTGTGAAGGGTTTAAAAAGTACGGTGCTATTACTTCTGTGTTCTTAGGGTCTGCACATGGTCATGTATCATTTAAAAGTTAATTTTGAGTTACTTAGCTAATTCAACAAGTAAAATGTGGCATTTGAAGTAAATAATCTAGTGGCAAACTGAGACTGGTGGCTACTGACAAGAAACGAATGGAACAGTTCGGAGATTTTGGCTTGAAGTGATTAGGGTGGAATTGGAAGTCAGAATTCTTTTCCAGTTAGCAGTCATGAAAAAATAGCTGAATGGTGTACGAGTTTATGTAGTTGAATTGCAGCCTTGCAAGACTTGTTTTCAGTTAGAAAGGGCAGACAGAGCACCCTTACTAGAAGATGACTTTGTTATCTTCATTAAGCGTCTACAACTGTATGAGTCTAGAAAAATTCCCTCCCTCCCAAACTCTTAAATCGAGAGATTAGGGCAGAAACATTCCAGCCTCCAGGCTCGAAGAATTGATAGCGACGGCAGCCTGAAGGATGTATGTTTTAAGGAACGACTTGTATTAGTTAACAAGGCGCTTGTATATTGTATTTAGCTAGAAAGAACACCATCCTGGGAATGATAGAAGGCATAGAACTTGCTGTAAGTCAAATATGCATATTGTTAGTGTCTGCAGCCTGAAGTCTAACAACAACAATAACAATTCCCATTGTGAGCCCCACATGTGCGGGGTCTTTGCTGTAGCCTAAAGTCTAACAGAGGTCCTTAAAGCAGTGAAAACAAATTTTGGGTCGAAATTACTTTCCAGGTTATGATTGCTATGTTAATTCTGTCCTGCTATGGTTCCACGACATCCATTTTGTGATTCCCATAATTTTTCTTCTTATGAATTGATATCAGTCCACATCTTGGTTTTTCAGTTACAAAATTTTTGCACTATATTTGCTCTCTCCCTCCTCCGCAGACAATATTGAAAAATTGTAAATTTAGGAGCATTGTTGGGACTAAACCAGAAATCCTTCAAATAAAAGGAATGACTAGTAGATGTATGATGCAAGAGTTGCTTTGATCTCAGCTTTTAAAGGAGAAAACGAGCCCGTAGATTTGAGCTGATCCCAAAGAAGTTGTCAAAGTTGATTTTGGTTAGAATGATGGTGTCTACATGTGTTGCTTTGGTTGGTGTCTATTCTTGATGGAAAGATCGTGTAAAGGCCTTACTTTGTGGTCTGCTATGAGTGAATCACTTGCATTACTGAATTGCATTTGCATTTTTGATAGGGCACATATGCTTTGTGGCAAACTACTTTGGTTGGTGTCTATTCTTATAGCTTACTGTGTGTCTTTTTTTTGTACCTCTTTTTAAGTGAAATTGCAGAGAGATTTATAACTCAGAACTATTGTCAATATGGTTGTTATATGAGTTAACTACTTAACTAATGTCATTTTTGCTGTTGTGTGAGCTCTTCTCTTTGCTAAAAAGAAATCCTTTCAATAACTTTAACTGGGTTTAAAAAAGAAATCCTTTCAACAACTTTAACTGGGTTTGAGCCTTTGAGGTGCTAAAATTCTTTCGGGCTTTGCAACTCCTTGATAGTATGAGAGGATTTTCCCGACTGTTTGAGTGCGCCTACTTGGGACCAAAGTAGCCTGCAGAGAAAGAGTCTTTTCTTTTTAGTCAGATAAGGAATCCGCTTATAGTGATTAGAGAAAAATTGTTATATGATTCTCATTTCTGCAGGGTTTGAGCCATGATTAACTTCCAAGTGTACCTATCATGTCAAATGGATACTTGTTCTAAAGAATTATATTATAGCTCACTTGACATTCGGGAAACATGCAGTGGTGTTGAAAAACACGTTTAGTGGTAAAAAAAAAACTACAAAATTAGAGTCGGTCAATAATGTATTTACCATTAATTTTTGGTATGAATACTCCCTCCATCCCAAAAAAACCTGCATAGTTTGACATTTTGCAATTTCCAATGCATCACTTTGACCCTCGATTTTCAAAATTATGTAATAGAAAAAATTACAAAAATATATTATAATAAAAGTATTTTTAAAAGAAATCCATTGATGATAATTTCATATTGTAAATCAATGTATATTTTGATTAAATATTGGTCAAAGTTTGTAAAGTTTAACCTAAAAAGTAAAAAACAAGCAATTATTTTGGGATGGGGACAGAGGGAGTATTATTTTGATGTTTTAGGTTTATTCTTGTTAGATGATTTTCATTGTAAATGCTGTGTGACTTTTCATTAATGAATATCCTTTTTCCAAAAAGAAGAACACAGAGCCAGCAAGATTACTATTTCCTATCCAGATAAGACCACCAGGTCCACCACAAACCCCTAATGAAACACATAAGCCAAGAGCCTTTCAATTTCAAGATTCAAACAACTCCTTATAACAGGGCACGAACATGAGCCTAAAAGCAAACAGGAATTTGCAAGAATCAGAAACCACAGTGCCCAAAACAACAAGAAAAAATGTCAAAGAAAATTGCATAATATCGAGCAAAAAGAACATCACTTGCCGAACCCAAAAGATATTAAATCCATAAGTAGAAATTTGAACAACAGGGATTAGTTGGCTGAATTTGCAGGGAATCGAGGACATGCCCGGAATGAAATCTCACAAGAGCTCTCAATCTCAAGCGAAGGAAAGGATTTTATCTCTTCAAATTGCGCCAATTTAACCATAACAATAGCAAAGAAAGAATCAATACAATAGCAAAGAAAGAATCGGTACTACAAAAATATAAAGAAGAAACCCAATGAACAGGGAAAGAGAGAATAAAACCAAAAGTCTGAAATTATTTGTTTAATAGTATAAATTTCACATCGAGAAAGAGATAAGATTAGAAAATATATACTGATTTTAGATAAAAAAATGTCATGAAGAAATAGACCTACAAATATGAAATCAAAATACTCACCGGTGGAAAAAGGATGCCGGAGGCAACGATGACATACAACTCACTGGCGTCGGCGGGTATGAGTTCGAAAGAGGGAGACTGCGCGAGAGAGAGACGAGGCAGTGGGATACTGGGATCCGGCAGGTGTCGGACGCGCTTTTTCTATTTGTCAAAGTTCGATTTTTTAAATTAGATTAAGTCAAAGTTAATCCGACTAGATTTTTAGATTCCGATTTTTCAAAATTAGATTAATTCTTTTTTATTAAAATTAGATTAAGGACTTGTTCATCAAAATAAGTTGTTTGAGTAGCGAGATATCTAATTGGGCAACGGATTACTTGTTGTATTTTAACTGTTAACCGATAGTCTGTTTAACTAACTGTTTGTAAACAATGTGTTCGGTTCAATTAGGCGATAAACGTAAAATGACAAAAAATATTATTATTATTATTATTATTATTATTATTATTATTATTATTATTATTATTATTATTATTATTATTATTATTATTATTATTATTATTACTAAGTTTTAATTATTTTTCATCAACGCCAAAAAAAAGATTCCTTAAGTTTAAATTTAACAAAATTTATTTGACAATAGAGGATTAATAAGTAAAATAAAACCCAAAGTATCTGCAATAAGTCAAAAACAAACACAAGCTAATATGTCATAATGAAAAAGAAAACTACATTGATCTTATTACCGATTGAATTAATTTTATCGTTTAGCAAGCCATAATTCCTCACCAATTTGATCACGAACGTCCTTCATTTCATATCTTTGTCCGATATTTTCTTCATTTGTGGAACTAGCATTTGAGAACTCATTAACGGGTATGTAATTTGGAGGTTGCTCAAGTATCCGAAACACTCGATCATTTGGTGAATAAATACGAATGTAATTGTGTAGTGCAAATGTAGCCACTATAGTCCTTATTTGTGTATCAACACTGAATTGAGGCATTCTATTTAGTATCTTCCATCTTTGCTTCAAAACTCCAAATGATCTTTCAATGCAACTTCGAAGGGAAGAGTGTGCACGATTGAAGGTTTCTTGAGCATTTTCAGCGGCTCATTTTGAAATTGTGGATGATGATATCTTAATTTTAAATATGGTACTAGATAACCTTTCCTGTCTAGACATCCTTTATCAACTAAATAGTAACGACCTAACTAAATTCAATAAAAAAATTAATTAGATGTATAAAAAAAGAAAGCATTATAAGATGAAGTGAGAATGTATGAAATACCTTTTGGTGACTTCGGAAAATTCAATTATGGTGTTTCAATTGAATGTACAAAAACTCGAGCGTCGTGCGCTGTTCCTTCCCATCCAGATAGACACAAATGTAAAACACATATTAAAGTAACATGTTGCCATGATATTGAAAGCGGGATACCCTTTTCTTCCTCTCGTAGGGCAACTGCTCGTTCTCAAAAATACATGTTGTCACATGTGTTCCGTCAATACATCCAATAGAATTCTATTATCAAATCACAACATATAAGATAAAGTATTCATAATCAAAATCATTAAAAAAATATATGAGTTATTTCACTTTAAAATAAGGCATGTATCACGTCGTCATCAACAATTTGAGGTAGTATATGCTTGAACTACGGATCTCTAGGTCTTATGATGTCATGCGTAAGACCCTTAAATTCTCGTGCGAGTGTAAGGCCCCAAAATTTAATTGTATTTAATTATTGCATTTCATTGTTTCAATATTTAAGAGTAGTGAGCCGCGCATAAATATCAAAATTGAAATGAGAAATAATTGACTTTGGAATATCGATTCATGCTTAAATATTTATAAAATGTGCAAACAATAAAATAGATAAATAAATAAAATAATAATAATGATAAATAAAAAAATATATAAAAAAAAACAAAACAGCAAAAATTTTACAACGAAATAAATTGGGGAACAAGTGTATGGTGGAAAAATTAACCATGTGTGAAAAATAATTATGATTTGGATAAGCCCAAATCCCATGGAAGTGATGGAGGGAAGAGGATAAGATTTGGGCAGCAGCCCATTATAAATAGGGAGCTGTTGGGCTCGAGCGAAACAAAAAAAAGAGCAAAGGAAAACTAAAGAAAAGCCACAAGCCCAACTACCTTCCTACACTGCCCGGCCCAGCCGCTGCCGCTTGCCGCCTGCCCACCTGCCGTCCAGCGCCTTCCGCCGTCCACCGGCCGCCGCCTGCCGCCGTCCGCCGGTCGCCGGATTCCGGCCAGCCACCAATTGCCCTTCCTCACCATTTTTTTCAACACCTTTATTACTAAGGTAATAATTCTTTTTTCTAGACTAAATTTAATTATTCATAATGGAAAATAAATAGATACAAAGAAGGAAAGAATTAATATATCTATATGTGTTGAGAAATTGAGGAAATTTATTTGGAGAAATAAAGTTAAAGAAAAATATATATGTACGTACATGCATATACATGCGTGCTTATTTTACGAAAACAAATTCAAGAATTAGATAGTAATTTTGATAAAAAGGGGTATGAGGAAATATATATATATATACATATAATAATTATATTAAAGTAAAGGGGTAAATTTTTTTGCAAACGAAGGTTATCGGAAACATCGAAAGCAAAGCAAATCAAAAATTTGTTCGAAACAACTTCCCAACCGAGGTACGTTATTGCTTGTACCCTTCCAAAATAGTTAAATTTTAATTGTTATGAAAAGCTTTACCGTATTTGTTTTGATACGGCCTAACATTTTAGGACCCAATTAATCGTTAATCGTTAATCGTCGATCGGTTATTGTTAACGGTTCTTAATTGTCTGCTAGCGAGAATTAATCGTATTGGGCCCTTCCGGTAAACGGGAGTTTTAATCGAATCGTATATCCGAAGCCAAGGCTGCAATTGCATATGAATTGGGGTCCTAGTGTTAGCCGGAAGCTAAAACATTTACGAAATCGAAATTTTAACCGAAAGGTCTACAAAAAACAGAGGATTGAGCTTTTGCTTAAATGATATATTTCAAACGAATTTTTGAAATCGCGCGCACTCATTGGCTTACCAAAAATGTTTTTTTACGAGTACAAGGGTAACGTATTGAGCCAACCGCTCACTTTCGGTTTTCCTGTTTTTTTTAATTTTGTTTTAGGGAAAAAGAAACAGACAAGGGTTAAACAAGAGGTTTGGGAGATAGAGGAGTCCGACGAGAAGGGTTCGACAAGGTCGGGCAATGACCTATTGACCACCCCTCTTGAATTTCTTTGCTATTATGGGTTATGCTAGAATAAGTTTAAGTTTTTGGGTCGTGTATGGACTCGGATATGGTAATAGAGTCATCCTATCTATTGTTTGTATAAACATAACTTTCGTATTATCGTTTATGTCGTACGAAAAAAAAATTATTATTAGTTAATTGAGTGTCTTAGCCTTGTCTCTATTATCCGGAGACGGCGGTAATGCCTCCACCTTGATCTTAATTTTCATCATCTTAAGTCGTTGTGGTTGTTAAGCAAATGTTGGTCGAGTAAATTGTGGATTGGAGGTTGGGGCGTTACGGAGGTGGTATCGAGCCTAGGATTTTGGTCCCGTATCTAAACGTAAAAATGAGACCAAAAATTAGGGTGATATGTTTAGAGAAAATAGAGAGAGGTGGTTGAGTCATTGTGATGGATATGTGGGATTATTGTGAGATTGAAGTAGATATTGTCATATAAATGTATAGGTGAGATTATGCAAGTTCTTAATGTTTTGTTGTTGGTAACAGGAAATGACGCCAAGGGATCCGTACGAAATTAAAATGAAGTTGGGTCAACGGGTGACCGACTACATAAAGACGTTAAAGGTCTGTCTTCTTGCAGCATGTACTAAGCAATCCCGAAACTCCTTTCATTGACCCTATTGTCAAAGCCCGATGCTTACTAAAAGGTTTACCCGATGTTAAACCCTGGTTGTCCTTTAAAAATAAATATCGAGAATTTATGGACACTTGGAAACGTTGGGGAACATGGGGCGCATTTCCGACTTATGGAAATCCATGGGATCGCATAGTGGAGGAATTAAAGCTCCGAGACTTGGCCGATCGCGGTGGGTTCACCCCGCACGGTTACTGAGACTCTTTTCGGGAGCAGCGAATGTTGAGAACCCAATAGCTTCAAATTCACCCGCCCCGAGTTTAAGTCGACAATGTTAATATTTGGGCCGAAGAAGACGGCTATGATATATGGGACAATTATGAGGCGAGATGTATCTAGTGTTTCCAGTGATGTTGTGAGTGTGGTTGATATCCTGGCATCCCAGAAATTATCCGAGATAAGTTCGATGAAAGTGAAGTGATAGATCCCGAGGAAGATGAGATGGAGGAGAGTGAGTCGTGGAGTTCGGGGCTTGACACCGATAATAGTAGCGACCGGATTTCATGATGTGAGAATTGAAATAGGAGGAGTTGATGAATCTAGGGGTAACTAGTCTGTGTAGGATATGTAAATATGTAAAATAGTGTATAATATAAACTAACCGATGAAAAAGGGAGAGAGAAGGAGTGGAGTTGTATGGTTGTATAAGTACGGGCATTGTAGGGGTAGAATAGTGATTAATCTAACTTTCCACCCATTTTGTTGCTAAGGGTGGACATTTTGTAGACCTATCAAGGGAATGTTAGTGTTATAGTCGAGCAATGTATAATATAACTTTAACGAATAAAGAAGGTGTTATATATATATATGTACGTATACTATATCAATTTGATGAAAAAAAAAGAAAGAAGAGAAAGGGAAAGGAAAAAGTTAATTATTGTTGTTTTTTTTTAGCGAGAATGTCGATTCCGAGATGAGAGCATTCCGAAAAATGAACTACAAGAGAACGACGAAGAATCTTTGCACACTAAGTCAATTAATCAAACCCCTCCAATTCTAACCCCACATCAGGGCAATAGTGATGTGCAAAAAGTCGAGAATGAGCTAGATAAGAAGGGAATACTTAAAGACATAGCGGTGGTGACGCGAAACTTAAGGAATCTAACTCGGAAAATTACGGAAAGGAAGGTAGACTTTTTGAAAGGGTAGCAAAACAAAATCCAAAAACGTATGATGGAAAAATGGATCCAGTGAGTACTGGAAGAATGGACTAGGCAGATAGAGAAAATATTTCATGTAGTAGAGGTACCAAATGAAAAATGTGTGAGCATTGGGGCTTTTTACCTCACCTGGACGAGTCGATATCCGGTGGGGAACTGTAAAAACTAAGTTTCAAAATTTCGAAGGCTCGTGGGATAAGTTTGTGAAGGAGTTGAGAGCAAAATTTTACCCAGTGTCCTTGCAAAAACAAAAGCAAAAGAAATTTTTGGAGTTAAAGCAAGAGAATATGTCGGTGATGGAGTATGCGAGCAAATTTGCGGAATTATCTAGGTTTGCCTTGGAGTACGTAGCCACGGATCGTATGAGAATGATAAGATTTGAGGAAGGCCTAGCACCCTATATTAGGCACCAATTAGTCGGGCAATCTATACAAACTAGTCAAGAATTGTATGAGCGAGCAGCTGAAGTGGAATGAGTGAAGCGGGAATTACGGATGCTTGAGTCCAAATACCTTCCGGAAGAGAAGGAATGAAAAAAGAATCCTGCAGAGGGAACACCAAGAAAAAGCACTGCAAGTACAGGAACTAAGTTCCAAACTTCTACCTCAACTAAGAAACAATGCTCGAAGTGTGGTCGAACCAACCACGACACGACGGATTGTTGGGTTGGCACCAATCGTTGTTATTGGTGTGGGGATTACAACCATTTAATTGCAAATTGCCCAACCAGACCTTCCCAGCAAGCAAAGGTCCAAGCCAAAACCAAAGGAATGCACGGGCGAGCCACGGTATCTACGGGCGTGAGACGAGGTTGGAAGAGCCTATGTAATGAGTAAAAAGCGAGGCTACCGAACACGGGGACCGTTGTAACCGGTACGCTCTTTTTAAATTTAGTACCACTTACTATTTTATTTGATTCGGGTGCTACGCACTCTTTTATTTCATCAAAGTCCGCATCTCAAATGGGTTTGGAACCGAGTAAACGACCCGTAGAATTATATGTGAGTTTGCCCACGAGTCAAACCATAAAATGTGACGTTATATATAAAAATTGCCCTATTACCCTAAGTCAAGAGAATTTTAGGGGTGACTTGGTATAGTTTGACTCGTTGGAATTTGATGTAATCTTGGGTATGGATTGGTTGTCTAAGTATGGGGCAAAAATAGATTGCCAAGGCCGGATTATATCCTTGAAGGGTACAAAAGGCAGGGAAGTGAGGTTTCAAGGTACCGGGGAGATTGGAGATTGTACTATAGTGTCGTTGAGAGCCTCTAGACGACTTGTTAAGCAAGGAAAGGAAGCTTATTTATGCTTTGTAACGGAAGAAAAACAGGAGACAAAGATAGAGGGTATTCCTGTAGTTAAAGAATTTCCTGACGTTTTCCCAAGTGAAATTCTTGGGTTGCCCCCAAAAGGGAAATTGATTTTGAGATAGAGATTGAACCGAGAGCGCGACCCATTTCCAAACCTCCATATAGGATGGCTCCGCGGAACTGAAAGAGTTAAAGGTTCGGTTGGAGGAATTGTTGCAAAAAGGTTATATAAAGCCGAGTGTATCTCCTTGGGGCGCGCCAGTTTTGTTTGTAAAGAAGAAAGATGGAATTTTGAGGTTATAAGGTTACTTGTAAAGAACAAGTATCCTTTGCCAAGGATTGAGGATTTATTTGATCAATTACAAGGAATGGGAGTGTTCTCAAAAATTGACCTCCGGTCCGGATATCATCGATTGCGAATTAAGCTCGAGGATATACCAAAAACGGCGTTCAAGACGCGTTATGGACATTATGAATTCACAGTTATGCCTTTTGGGCTAACAAATGCTCTAGCAGACTTTTATGGACTTGATGAATAGAATATTTAGGCCTTATTTGGATAAATTTGTTGTTTTTATTGATGATATTTTAATATATTCTAAGACGAGAGGAGGAGCATGCTGATCATTTAAGGGTTGTTCCGCAAACTTTGAGGATTCATAAGTTATATGCTAAGTTGTCAAAATGCGAATTTTGGTTGTCCGAAATAAATTTTCTGGGGCATGTAATTTCTAAAGAGGAATTAAAGTTGATCCCCGAAGGTTAAAGCGATGGCTGAGTGGCCTAGACCGACAAATGTGACGAAGTTCGAAGCTTTACGGGAATGGCTAGATATTATAGACGATTTGTACAGGATTTTTCACGAATAGCTTTGCCCCTTACTAATCTTTTGAGGAAAACAACAAAATTTGAATGGAATAATAAGTGTGAAGCTGCATTTCAAGAGCTTAAGAAACGGCTCACTACTGCACCAGTTTTGGCCTTACCGGTGCAAGATGGGGAATTCGTTGTGTATAGTGACGCATTTAGACAAGGAATTGGGTGCGTTTTGATGCGAGAATACGAGAGTCATAGCATATGCTTCTCGGCAATTGAAGTCATATGAGCAGAATTATCCCACTCATGATTTGGAATTAGTACCGAGTAGTTTTTGCCTTAAAAATTTGGAGACATTACACTGTATGGAAGTGTATGCAAGATTTTTACAAATCATAAAAGTCTTAAGTATATTTTCACACGAAGCATGATTGAATTTGCGACAACGAAGATGGTTGGAGTTCCTAAAGGATTACGATATGCAAATTCACTATCACCCGGGGAAGGCAAATGTTATGGCGAGATGCATTGAGTCGGAAAACCCAACATGGTGTGAATGCGTTAAAGGTTATATGTCCCGAGATATTAAGAGATTTGCAAGGAATAGGGGTTGAACGATATTATCCCATGAGTCAAACATGATTACGTCAATGTTAACGAGTTCAACCTACCCTTTTAGAAGAAATTAAACAAGCGCAAGTTGGGGATGACGAGATTAAGAGAATCAAAGAAAGTATAAGCAAAGGAAAAGCTTTGGGATTTTATGAGGATGATCAAGGGGTTATAAGATTTCGAACGAGAATTTGTGTACCACTCAGCGTGCAATTAAGGGGAGGATACTAGCGAAGCACACAACACCAAGTACTCCATTCACCACAGGGGTACAAAAATGTATAGAGATTTAAGACAAACCTTTTGGTGGAACAACATGAAAAGAGATATAGCCCAATTTGTGAATAAGTGCCTCGTCCGTCGAGAAAGTGAAAGCGGAACACTAACGTCCAGGTTGGTGAGTTGCGACTATTGGAGATCCCTGTTTGGAAGTGGGATTCAATCTCCATGGATTTTATTATGGGATTACCCCTTTCGGCATCAAAGAAAAATGCAATATGGGTAATTGTTGACAAACTTACAAAGTCTGCTCATTTTATACCAATACATGATTCTTGGGGGATTGATAAGTTAGCTCAAATATATGTGAAAGAAGTTGTGCGTTTGCATGGGATTCCTAAAGATATAATCTCGGATAGGGACTCGAGATTTCGAGGCTCGTTTTGGAAAGCCTTGCAAAGAGCATTTGGAACAAAACTACGGTTCGGTAGCTCGTATCACCCCGAGAGCCGACGAGCAAACAGAAAGAGTAAACCAAGAGGTTGAAGATATGCTACGAGCATGTATACTTGGAGTTTCAGGGAAGTGGGAGGAATATCTTCCATTAGCTGAATTTTCATATAATAATAGCTACCAAGCGACTATCAGAATGACACCTTTTGAAGCATTGTATGGCGGAAGGTGTAGAACCCCTCTCTGTTGGAACGATCTGGATGAAACCTTAGTATTGGGTCCGGAAATGATTCAAGAAACGGTCGAGAAGATTAAATTTATTCAACGAAATATGAAAGTGGCCCAAGATAGGCAAAAATCATATGCGGACCGCAGAAGAAAGCCTCTTGAATTTCAAGAAGGTGATAAGGTCTTTATTAAGGTTTCTCCAAGCAAAGGAATCGGAAGATTTAATGTAAAAGGCATATTTAGTCCTCGTTTTATCGGACCTTATGAGATTGTTGAGAAAGTCAATCTTGTTGCTTACCGACTGGCCCTGCCACCGGAACTATAACACGTACATGATGTGTTTCACATTTCCCAACTGCGAAAGTATGTACATGACCCATCCCACACAATCGTGTATGAACCGCTAAATATTGAAGCGGAAGGATTGACTTATGAAGAGCAACCTGTAAAAATTGTGGACCGAAAGGTTAAACGAGTTGCGTAACAAAGCAATACCCTTAGTTAAAGTAATTTGGACCCACCATGGAGTTTACGAGCGACATGGGAAGCCGAGGAGGAAATGAGAAATCATTATCCCTACTTGTTTTAAAGGTATGTTACTACTCGATTATAGTTTCGGGGACGAAACTTTTTTAAGGCGGGGAGGATGTATGGCCCCAAAATTTAATTTTATTTAATTATTGCATTTCATTGTTTCAATATTTAAGAGTAATGAGCCGCGCATAAATATCAAAATTGAAATGAGAAATAATTGACTTTGGAATATCGATTCATGCTTAAATATTTATAAAATGTGCAAACAATAAAATAGATAAATAAATAAAATAATAATAATGATAAATAAAAAAATATATATAAAAAAAACAGACAAAAATTTTACAACAAATAAATTGGGGAACAAGTGTATGGTGGAAAAATTAACCATGTGTGAAAAATAATTATGATTTGGATAAGCCCAAATCCCATGGAAGTGATGGAGGGAAGAGGATAAGATTTGGGCTGCAGACCCATTATAAATAGGAAGCTGTTGGGCCTGAGCGAAACAAAAAAAAGAGCAAAGGAAAACTAAAGAAAAGCCACAAGCCCAACTACCTTCCTACACTGCCCAGCCTGACCCGGCTGCCGCCTGCCGCTGCCGCCGCCTGCCCACCTGCCGTCCACCGCCTGCCGCTGTCCACCGGCCGCCGCCTGCCGCCGTCCGCCGGTCGCCGGATTCCGGCCAGCCACCAATTGCCCTTCCTCACCCTTTTTTTCAACACCTTTATTACTAAGGTAATAATTCTTTTTTTCTAGACTAAATTTAATTATTCATAATGGAAAATAAATAGATACAAAGAAGGAAAGAATTAATATATCTATATGTGTTGAGAAATTGAGGAAATTTATTTGGAGAAATAAAGTTAAAGAAAAATATATATGTACGTACATGCATATACATGCGTGCTTATTTTACGAAAACAAATTCAAGAATTAGATAGTAATTTTGATAAAAAGGGGTATGAGGAAATATATATATACATATAATAATTATATTAAAGTAAAGGGGTAAATTTTTTTGCAAACGAAGGTTATCGGAAACGTCGAAAGCAAAGCAAATCAAAAATTAGTTCGAAACAACTTCCCAACCGAGGTACGTTATTGCTTGTACCCTTCCAAAATAGTTAAATTTTAATTGTTATGAAAAGCTTTACCGTATTTGTTTTGATACGGCCTAACATTTTAGGACCCAATTAATCGTTAATCGTTAATCGTCGATCGGTTATTGTTAACCGTTTTTAATTGTCTGCTAGCGGAATTAATCGTATTGGGCCCTTCCCGGTAAACGGGAGTTTTAATCGAATCGTATAGCCGAAGCCATGGCTGCAATTGCATATGAATTGGGGTCCTAGTGTTAGCCGGAAGCTAAAACGTTTACGAAATCGAAATTTTAACCGAAAGGTCTACAAAAGCAGAGGATTGAGCTTTTGCTTAAATGATATATTTCAAACGAATTTTTGAAATCGCGCGCGCTCACTAGCTCACCAAAAATTTTTTTACGAGTACAAGGGTAACGTATTGAGCCAACCGCTCACTTTTAGTTTTCCTATTTTTTTTAAATTTTGTTTTAGGGAAAAAGAAACAGACAAGGGTTAAACAGGAGGTTCGGGAGATAGAGGAGTCCGACGAGAAGGGTTCGACAAGGTCGGGCAATGACCTATTGACCACCCTTCTTGAATTTCTTTGCTATTATGGGTTATGCTAGAATAAGTTTAAGTTTTTGGGTCGTGTATGGACTCTGGATATGGTAATAGAGTCATCCTATCTAATGTTTGTATAAACATAACTTTCATATTATCGTTTATGTCGTACGAAAAAAAAAAAATTATTATTAGTTAATTGAGTGTCTTAGCCTTGTCTCTATTATCCGGAGACGGCAGTAATGCCTCCACCTTGATCTTAATTTTCATCATCTTAAGTCGTTGTGGTTGTTAAGCAAATGTTGGTTAGTAAATTGTGGATTGGAGGTTGGGGCGTTACATGCAGAAATTGTATTTAATACTTCATGAAATATTTTGCTTATAGTATCACCCGAACGTTGAAAACGTTCACCGACCACTCTATTTGAAACCGCTAAAGCAATGGTGTACAAAAAGATGTCAACTTTCTCATAAATTGACATCCTACTACTTGGTTGTAACTCATATTTCGTAGACAATTCCTTACATAATATTAAAAATAAATTTGACTCCATTCTAAAAGCATTCACACATCAAATATGGTTACCATTTAACATTTCTTTTATCCACATATCTCCTGTTAAAAAAGAGGTCATGTCGGGTTCCTTATACATGTACTTAGTATAATATATAGATATCAATGTTGTCGTACATGAAGTCATAGTCCAAAATTTATAAAATTTGTCCTCATCATAATGCACTTCATTGTATTCCATTTCATCACTAAATACATTAATATTCCTGCAATCCATAATAATATATCCAATTATTTATAAAATAAAATATTAAAAAATAACAAACAACAATGAATAGCGAATAATAAACATATGTTTCTATTTATATAATACTAAGTTCAAATCAAGTTCAACCATTATAACAAAACAATATAACAAGTCCCAAAAAATTATAATAAAGTTTGCAAATATCCCACAATAAGCGTACGAAATTTAATTTTCTTTCCTCACATACGAATATTTAAGCCACTTTAACACCTACTGTTATCATCATCCATATTGAAAAATATTTCTCTCTTCACAACATCCTCAAGCACACAAGTAGCATAACACCAAAAATCATTACCTTTCTCTATAATGTGGTTCTCTACCATACGACTAATAATTTGCATTCCTTTAGTAACCATAGATGCGGATGACTCATGTTTGCTCTTACTGCTTGGTCCACCTTAACTCATTATTTTATAAGATGCAACCAAGTCCTTTATTTGAGAACCCAACATTGCGGACCCAGTGATTGCCTTCTATTGCATTTCGGTTGCATAGGACTCATCTTTAAGCCGGATTTGTGGTCTTCTTTAGATACTTGGTTTCTAACTAATCCACCTTCACTTGCCACTTGGGTACAAAATAATTGTTTATTCACTACGGAACCATCTCCTTCGTTATTCACTGGGATGTTGTCAACACCATGCTGACTTATAGATTCAACAAAATCCTTATAAAAATTTTCTTCATCTCCTAATACCGATTGAAATTAAGCATACTCTTCGAGATTATAAATATGCATATTTTCTTCTTTCCAAACCTTGTTTTTCATGTTATTTTCTTCTTACTTGTCCATCGTTGTATTCCTCAACATTAATAATAGGAGGTTATATAGTAGGTACACAAACATTTTCCCCAGCTTGCATATGAATCTCCATATATTTGATCTCATTTATCTTCAAGTAATGAACTCGGACCTTTTTCTCGAAACTTTTTGATTTCGAATTCTCCTACATAATATCAAACATCAATATAGATTAATTAAAATATGTTGACTCCATAAGGTATGTTTAGACTACTTATATTCATATATAGATTACAATTAAGTGGTACAAAAACATACCTTAATTTTCTCGATCCAACCATTCTTCCGTAACCTCAATTTTTCCTGAAATAGGATCCCAACCTAATCCAGTTTTTGAATTTCGCAATTGTTTCCAAGCACGCCAATCCTTTCTCATTGCATCATACTTGTGCTTACAACTACTATATAACTCATGGATGCCCTATTCTCCGAGTAACTTCTTGTCCAATTTCATGCTATTTAATGTATTGTCCACATCTATTTTTCATAATATATTGAAGAATAATATCACATAACACAATCGTTTCATCATAACTCCACTTGAAAAACACTTTTGTTGCTCCACCCTTTTTAGTTTCATTATATTCCAACGCCATGTAATATAATGTCAAACCTTTACACGATGAAACTAAACATTAGGAATTAATGGATGAAGGTTTGCTCTTGGAGAGTCTAAGTCACCCTAGAGGGGGTGAATAGGGTGATGAGGAAATTTAAAAAACTTAGACAGCTTTTGACTAGAAAGTGATAAACAACCGAGTCCGAGTCTAGATTGGACTTAGAAATGCAAACACTCGAAATACGTGGAAACCCTCCTCGGGCAGAAAACCACGATCGGTGCTAATCCAAGCACCAAGTCAAATCTACTATTTTGAATCCTCAAAATACAAAGGACTGACTCTACCATAATTGCTCCCTTAGCCAATTCCTTACAATGTTTTCCTAGATTCGAAGTTCCCTTATCCGATCGAGTACTTCTTGACTCGGGTAACCTTTACAATCGGAGACAATTGAGCTGAGTTAACCCTTATAGCTCAGTCAAGGGACCTTACTCGAAAGTAAGAGAAGAATGTGACTGATTACAAGACTTTACAACTCATAAAATATTAAATACAGATGGGAGTTCTAAATAGAAGATTGAATACGAAAACAATAACTTTTGCTCAAGTAATGTGTTTTGCAATGATTTTCAGCAATCTTCTAATCTTGTGAGGTGGCTTCTATTTATATCCAACCAAGCGAGTGACAGTTGAGTCTTGGTTGTGAACAAAAGTCTTCAGCGGCCGCTGTAGCAGTTCTTCTAAGTCACTCGAAAAGATCTATTGGGATGTGAACGTTGTACAATGGCTCTTGGCTCCAAAGGTGCTCCAGTCAACTGGAGTTGTCCGAAAAGTAAGGTAGAAACCACCATTGAGCCTAGCATTGGAGTTTTCCAATTTTGGAAACACACAACCTGGACACGGTGTCTAAGCCCTATTCGAAGTAGATAAAGCTTGTCTGCTGGTGATTGACAACTAGAAGCCGGCTACTTTTGTATTTCAAAAATGAGTTAGCCTCGTTTGAATAACCTACAAAAGTAAACCACTTTGGTTCTCAAAGTATAAGATACTTTGGTCCAAGATTAGGCACATATAATAATTAAATTAGGATAATTAAGTGATTAATTATCTTAGGCCTAGAGAAGTGGAATTTTCCGAGTCTAATATTCAATATACTCAAATTCCATCGTAGTCAATCCTAAAGATGATTAAGTTAAAAGAATAGAACATCAAAGTTTAACAACTTGATCCGGACAAATAATTCTCAAGGAGATAAACCGACTTAGAATAAGGAATTAATATTGTAATTCTCTTTGCGTTAAAATATGCGATCGTAACTCGGAATAAAAGTGTTAGAGAAATTATTTGAACATGCGATAGCTTTGAGTGATGTCCGAGTGAGTCGAAACACCAATGTAGAAGATATACAATAATGTGCTTTCTAAGTTAGTCGAAACGAATGAAAACTTATACACGAGTTTTTATAACACTCGGAATGACTTGAAATCAAAACTTAGGAGAGATGAGGTTTATACATGAATATTCACGTAGTACTCGGATCGACTTAGAGTTAGAATCCGAGTCTTCAATGGACTCTCTCCGAACATACAAATTTATCGAGTAAATACCATACAATTAAGTCTTAAAAGTCAAAGAAAATTAAATTAAAGCCACAATAAATTTTTAGACCAATGTAATACAATTAAGTATATGTAACATGAAATTTAGTTTGAAAATACAAATATCCACTCCAAATCTAACTCCATACATACTCAAAATAAAATTTCCCTTAAATAGTATTCAAAAAGAAGCTAATTCTTGATATTACTTTTGATAATTTTGGGGATCTTAATGAAGCTAATTCTCGTTATTTTATTTCAAAAGTAATGGCCATTGAGTTCGACCTCTACCTTATGCTCTCCTCTGTTTCTCTAATCTCTCATTACAATTTCTCCCCCCATATTTCAAAGCTAATTTACTTTGGGTATGCTTCTCTTTGGAAGCTAGTGACACCGGGTAGCATGAAAGGAACTCCTAAGTTAATGAAACCAAACAATCGTTCCGGTAGAATACTACTATCACGCTCATTATAAAAGGCGCAAAGACCTTCCCCACAAGAAAAACCTGGCTCTAAAAAATGGTTGTTAGGTAATCCTTTTTTCCTCTTCACATGGCTTACCCATTTTGTTCCAATTTTGGGGAATTGCGGAATGTTGAACATTTCATTGAGTTGTTAGGCATTGTAAAGATAAGATCCCCACCTTTTGGAAGATTAGAAACCTTATGTAATCCTATTTGCAATTAACCACAATATTACTATCTACTTTTGTTTTATTGAATATTGACCAACTGAGCAATTGGAACTCATCCCAACTTGTTTCAGCTCGGACAAGCGGTTGGCATGTACGCAACTCGGTTGTGCCGACTTGCCTAAAGTTGCCCCGAATATGCACAACGAATTCCACCAAACCAGCAAAAACACAAAATTGAAAAGTTACCCAAGGAGAAAAGAGGACTCATTCACTGAGACCCAATCAATGAAACGAAGAGTTCGGCTTAACGCCATTTTCCAATTTTAGTTTCATAATGACCCAATAACTAAAGAGTCGAGTTCATTTAGGAAAATCAACAAACACAATGTAAGCACTTGTAGAAATTTCAGAAAACCCAGAGAGTAATGGAACAAATCATGCAATTAACTCGTACAAATTATGAAATTTCGAAAACCCATAGAGGGAATATACATTCTTGAGGGTTTCGAGAATCAAGTAATATATATTAAAAATTAAAAAGATAGATGAAAGAGGTTTGCCACTCACAAGTATTGCTCCAAAATTACTTATTTCCTTCTTGAGATGGAGAAAAAGAGAAGGGGGGAAGCAGAGCAAAGTTCTTCGAGATGGAGAGAGACGACATACCAGAGAGTTTGAGGAGAGAGAAGGGAGCGAGTGTTTGAGGGTTTGTGGGAGAAGGGTTTTTAGTACAATCATAACCAATGTAATTGTTATTAGTTTGCTATTGAAGAATATACAACTATAGTAGTACTTTTCATTAGGAAAAATTTTAGTTGTAGGTAAATTGGACAATGTTCTATTTTTGCAAAGTGTTTATTAGCATCTACGGAAATTAGTTATTAATTAAATGAAAGTAATTCTATGGAAATTTCGATGTTACTACTATATGCAACCATATTTTTTATCCAATCATGAAAAGTTAATTTAATTGCCAATGTAAAGGTGGACAAAAGACAAAGAACAAAAGTTTAAGACTAAATTTACAATTTTAAGGCATTTTAATAACAAGAATGGTGTAAAGGGAATGGTTAGATACTTACTTGGTTAAAAAGTTGAGTAGTTCTTTTGTTGATTATAGATGATCTCGCTATCGTCTGTGTTTTTTCTGAATGAAATCTGAGATTTATTTCTAAGTGAAACAAATACTTGAATTTAAAGACGAAAAGCAGGTAAAGGAAAGAGAAAGATGGTTAATCTTATTGCAATAAATAGATGGAAATTACATTGCATACAACTATAAGAGTTAAATATTATGCAAAGGTGTAATAATTATGACATCATTATTAGGTTCGTTGGATTGACGAGTTGAAATTGCTTTATGTAACTGTTCAAAGGGGATCCATTAAGAAGATTTAGTCTTCATGTGGTCACATCACTTGTGACATTATTTTCTACTTTGGTGAAGTTAGAAGATGATCTACACATAGTAAATCTATAAAGATTTTAGTTTAACTTTTACATCAGCACTTTCAAAGGAGATAATGATTATGAATTGAAATAGTGGTTGCTTTGTTAGTCAAGGTTCAAGGCGTTAGTAAGCATACATAGTAAATTACCTCCTGAATTGTCAAAAGTAGATTGTCTTGTGTATTGGTGGAGTAGCTTACAAAGACCTGATGTATTAAATTTTGTAGAAATAAATGTGGTCTTATTATTAGCATTTGATTATTTTGTGATTCAATTATTGGTATAATCTTGCACAATTTTTCGTTTATGTTTAAATGGTATATATGAATTTGTTGTGTAACTGTCTTCAATCTATGATATTATAATAAATCTTTTTTGTTAGTAAAAGCTCGACCTGTGTTGTTATTGTCATTTTAAAAAAAAATATTTTAGAAACATTACTTAGTAACATATATCGGACATTCACAGTTCAACTAATATAATAATGTATTTAGGAATCTAGTTATAATAAGGAGGACTTGCAATAGAATGTACAATAATAACGATCGAGTCTTAAATAGCAAATTTAACATGTCCAAAAGCAAGAGAATGTTTTGGTTTATTAGAGCTATAATGTAGCTTATGAAGTACCCCTAGACACATTCTCAACCTCTTTAAAATTGATGAGATTCAAGGAAAATGCAGATTTCAAAGGTACTTTTAATTTTTTTTCAAAAGTGGAGGTGTTCATAGTGGCTTCAATATGTCTTGAGGTGGTGTTGTTGGCTCCTGTATAGTGGTGGTGATTTCTAGTCCTTTTTGTTGTTTAGAGATAGCTTGTTGAAGAGAAAGACATTTGTTATGTCTCATGTAACACGTCTACTTCGAAGTTTATGCCTTGAACAAAAAAACCATAGCAAACTTGCATGAGGTTAAGCACCTTCATTGCTGCATCTTGCATAGCTTCATCTAAAGTAGTAAATTCATCGCTCACAATGTAATGAACATTAGTCATAAAGCCAGTGCGAGACAACTTTAAACCATGACTTAAAATTTCCATTTTCAAGTGCCAAACAGATTAATTTTAGGTCGGGAAATCCTAAACCACGTATCACTTTTTCAAGAAGTTCTATGTACGTAATCAATGAAGACAATAATTGAGAGTGTTGAACATTTATTAGATCGAAGAGTAGCAACTGGTTTTGAATTCTCTTTGGTTGCACTTTGAAGTTTGGAATTTAACTCTTGGATCTTGCCTTTGTAGAAATAGGCACATTTCTTCTAAAGTACCATTGGTTCCCAATTGATGTCACACACACAAACACCATATTTTTTGACGATATGAGTCATTGCTTTCAGTGCAAGAGTTTCTTCAACATTCACATAACTATCATTTGCATTGGTTTCAAAGTAAAAAGAAGTTGGTTTACATTTATTCTTCAACACTAAAGTGGTCGGATCTTGGGAATCGATCGGTTGTAGAGTAAATATTGTGCTAAATTGAGTAGGCCAACAAGCGTTTTGAGCAAACTTTTGTATGACATAATGTTTGTTACATACATCCTGATATAATATAATGTCTATTTTTAAAGAATGTGAAAGATATGAAATAAAAAAAGATATAAATTAAGATTGAGAATTTAACTATAGAAAATGAATTGTTTATAATGAAATATACTGAGAAAATGTTCAAAGTAATTAAGTGCTATTAATACAATATGAAGTTTGGATCTTTATAATAAGACTTGCTGAGGAATGAATGTATAGCTGCAATTATGTAAAATAAAAAACGGTCAACTCGAATTTACATAAAACCCATCATCTATTTTTATTTATTTACTGTTCGTTTCTGTTTGAGCTTATTATTATTATTATTATTATTATTATTATTATTATTATTATTATTATTATTGTTGTTGTTGTTGTTGTTGTTGTTGTTG
This sequence comes from Talinum fruticosum, assembly GCA_021018815.1. NCBI lineage: Eukaryota > Viridiplantae > Streptophyta > Magnoliopsida > Caryophyllales > Talinaceae > Talinum > Talinum fruticosum. The sequence continues at coordinate 5,973,708 of JAITYX010000006.1, read as the reverse complement.
TTGTTGTTGTTGTTGTTGTTATTGTTATTGTTGTTGTTGTTGTTGTTGTTATTGTTGTTGTTGTTGTTGTTGTTGTTGTTGTTGTTGTTATTTTTGTTATTGTTGTTGTTGTTGTTGTTATTTTATTATTATTATTATTATTATTATTATTATTATTATTATTATTATTATTATTATTATTATTATTATTATTGTGATTGTTATTATTATATATATTTTATTATTATTATTATTATTGTTATTGTTATGATTGTTATTATTACTAGTATTATTATTATTGTGATTATCATTATTGTGATTATTATTATTATTATTATTATTATTATTATTATTATTATTATTATTATTATTATTATTATTGTGATTGTCATTATTTTTATGAAACGAGCCACTAAAGTAATTCTATGTGAAATTAACCCTATGCGATGGACCAAATTTCTTAAATTCGGGCACACGAGATCGAACACCCGTTTCCTTGTACAATGCTAAATATTCAACTATGTTACGATATCCAGAATAAAAATTATTTTTCTTATAAAAATAAAGTACAATATTTTAAAAAATTATAAATAATAATTTTTTAAATATTCTTTATTCACCAAATATTTGATATTGTGAAATATATTAAATTAATAATATCATTAACAATATAATAAAAATTTCAGTAACAGACTCACAATATTTTTAATAACGATAACGTTGTAACAGGTATAACGGCTCATTTATGTGCATTTTAGTTTTTATCTACATCATTTCTGTTTATTCTTGTTCGTTTCTCTTTTTGTTTCTGTTTCGATTTTTTCTATGTAACTTCGAATAGGCCCTAATTATTTAACTATTTTATCATTTTTGGTCATTTCATCACTATATGACTGGTTTGTTATTATACTTACAATTATATATAGATGTTTATAAGTAGAAAGGGAAATTTAATAGGTCTAATATAGAATGTAGTCAAATTGAATAGAATGTGTATACTTTTAGAACTTAAACATTACAAATATTAATTGTATTCTACATGTTACCATATTTTTTCACTATTTGTTTTATCTAGACTAATATCATTGTAAAGGCTAAAAGTGTACGTCAATGGAAAAAAAAAAAACCTTTTTTTATTAAAAGAATGACTTATTGTATTGAATTAGTATATGGAAAAATTCATATTACAAGAGTATATGAAATTAAATGAAATATATTAGATAGGAAAGATCTGTAGTAATAAATGTGATCTATATTGACATAGCTAATGTAAACCATACAGGGTAAATATGAATAACTATAAATGTTTATCTATTTCAATTAAAGTTATTGGATTGAAATAAATCATACTTTGGGGGTATTGGACATTTATGTACCGTACTATAAAATTGAATACTCATGCACTTGTACTTAGAGGGTATTTAATATTTCTAAACCACCACCGAGTTTACTCGATTATTGAATTGGTTTGGTGATGATGTGTCGGTGGAGGAAACTTAATCCTCGCTTATTAAACCACCACCTCATTTACTTGTTTACTCTCTCTCTCTCTCTCTCTCTCCTCGTTCAAAAAATTAACTCTCTCTCTTCCTAATATTCTCTCTCCTCCTCCCAATAATTCCCTCTCTAAGTTTCCATCTAGAAATTTATCTTTCTCCAAATCACACTCAGTAACTCTTTCGGACATACCAATCGCACTAGTTTTGGACGAAAATTTGTATAATAAGCAAACATCGTGGATTATATGGACAACAATCTCGAAGAGTGGTGAAGATCAAAAGTTGGCGGTGTCTTTGGAGGAAAATAAGCTCACAAAGATTTGACATCTTTGGTTGAAATAGGTACGAATTTCATTTCTTAAGCTGGTTATTGGGCGAATTTAGGTTTAATTGGTAGAATGTAGGTTTAAATTGATATAATTTAGGTTAAATAATGCTAAATGGTTGAGTTTTGCTCAATGTAGGTTTAAGTTTGGTTAAATCCACTTCTGGTTTTTTAATTTTGAAGTTTTTGCATGTTTAATTGTATAAATAAAGTGTTGACAATTAGAGAGGATGATATTGTGCTTTACTTGCATCACGGGGTATATTTGTGAAAAAGAAAAACTTGAAGTATGAAGATGATAATTGTAGGAGCATTGAGCCTGTTGATATAGACAAATTCTATTTTTGAAGTTGAAAGGTTATGCTAAAGATGTTGGGTATGATGAGGTTGCTGAATTTTACTATTTGATACATGATACAACAATGGAATATGGGTTGAGGAGGGTATTTAGTGATGAAGAAGCAAACGAGACAATTAAAAACATAATGGGTCATCGTGAAGTTCATGTGTATATGTTGCATAGTGTAGATGAACTTGAAGTGTTGCTCGATGCTTTTCCTTGTCCAAACTCACCCAACGAAGTAGCAAAACTAGATTCGGACATACCAGTCACAACAAAATCTAGCCCTAAAATCGAAGCCAACATCCGAAAGCCACAACCCCCAATCCCAAACCCAAAAGCTCAAGCCCAATTCCTAAATCTAAATCCCCAACCCCTATATCCAAGGATATGGACCTCAAGACCAAAAGCCCCAAATCCAAAAGATATGTTACCCAACCAAATAGCCCAACTCAATCATCCCAATCAAGAAACCAAATAACTAGGTCCAAAAGCATTTTCCTTTCTAAAGGAAATAGTCCAAAGGCCAAAATTCCAAACCCAAATACCAAAGTACATAGCCCTAATAGCAAAATACAAACTTAGTCATCCCAACCTAGAAGCCCAATAACTAGGTCCCAAAGCACCCTCAATTCTAAAGCAAATAGTCCAAACCTAAAGCAATGACAAAGTATTGAGGATGATTTTGAGGATGTAAATAATGAGGATGAGGATGTTGAGTATGATTGGGAAGACCCAAGGCCTGAATCACCTATACCCTATAATGTGCTTGTGGGTTGTGATAATAAAATTTGTACATCAACTAATAATGATTATGAACCTAATGATGAGGACTACAATGAGGATGATTTTTAAGGATCTAAATGATGAGGATGAGGATATTGTGGGCACTGGTTCGGCTCAGCAACATATAAGTAGCGAGTTGTGGGCGATCATTCAACCGAGGTAGGAACAAGTAAACATGAAGAGAAAAAGGGCACTGGGGATACCGATCGTGGTGAAGTGGGTTTAGATGATACAAAGGATAAAGATGTTGATACTACCGATGATGAGTGGGTTGTTGCTAAGAATAAGAGGGTGGAATTCGGGAAACAAAGAAGCCAAACAACCGTACATACCGGTGTCACAGCCCAACAATAGTGTCCAAAATGAGTAGGCTACGGGAGGCAATGAATGGTACAGTGAGTATGAAGAGTCCGGGGATGAAATGCACTCTCTTTGTTCAAGTGATGAAGAAGATAATAGCCTACTAAGTAGGAAAAATAGAGCCCTAAGAGTTGATGACAACACCGATTTCAAGAAATTCATATGGTAAGTAGGCATAACATTTCCCACAACCGAGATGTTAAAAAATAATGTGAGGAAGTATGCCTTAGCACGAGTTTCAGCTTGAAGTACAAAATTTCAAACTGAACAAGGAAAAGGTGTGGAGCACTTTACAAGAAATGATGCGGAGTTCATTGTGTATACTTCTTGGGATAGGAGAAGATTAACATATGTTGTGAAATCGGTGTATAACACTCATAGATGCACAAGGGACATGCAGAAAACTACATAACTTAAACCTTCTTGGGTAGTTTCTTATTATATTATGACCGTCAAGGAAAAACCCCATTGGTAAGATAAGGTTATATAAACTCGGGTGAAAAGTGATTTTCTCCTTTGCATTTTAAAGTGGTTTTCCTACAAGATTACAATTGCAGATTGCAAAAATAGTTCATGGTTCAATGAGGAAGCACTACAACGAGGTTAGAAAAGGTACATTAAGGAGTCGGGAAGAAGCAACAAGAAAATCTCAATATTATTGCAAATTGGTCCAGGTAGAGAAATACCGGTTTTTAAAGGTTGTTTGTTTGTTTTGATGGCATTAGGAAAGGACTTTTAAGTTGTTGTAAACGTGTCCTAATGCATTGATGTTGATTTCTTAAAGACTTTCTTGGGGGTACTTTACTGTCTGCTATTGATGGGAATAACCAAATGTTTCCCTTTGCCTGGGTTGTTGTAGAAGGGGAAAATAATGAGAGTTGTGAGTGGTTCCTAAGCAATGTCAACAACTCGCATATGTCGACGAGATGAAGATGGTTGGACAATCATATTTGATGGACATAAGGTATGAATGAGCACTTCCTTAGCTGCCTAAGTTTTGACTGAATTTTTGAAAATGACTTGACTAATTTTATTTGGTCTTGTGTATAGGCAATAGCCCATGTTATTTCTTCTATCCTTCCACACAATGAACATAAGAGTTGCACTAGACACATTTATGCCAACTGGAAGAAAGTTCACAAAGGTGAGGAGTTCAAGTTACTATTTTGTAATGTAGCCTTAGCTTATAATAAAACCGATTTCAAGGTTGCATTAGATGAGATGAAGTTGACATCGCCAAAGGTTTTGGAAGATTTTTGAAAGAAGATTCATCCAAATTCCGAAGGGTTTACATCAATAAAGCAACCAAATGAGACACTATTGTAAACAATATGGATGAAACTTTTAATGCCTATATTGTTCATGCAAGGGTCAAACATTTTATTTACGTGATCGAAGATATTAGAATTGCTTTAATGGAAATGAGGGTTCTTAAAAGAGTAATGATCAAGAATGAAGAACATGATGTATGCCCCGAGAATCAAACAAAAGCTTGACAAAGAAAGAGAACAGATCAAAGCATTGCCACCCATTGCCTTCGGACAACAGAATATTTGAAGTCAATCATAATTTAGATAGTGTTCACGTGGACACGAACACAACTTCATGTACTTGTATAAGATGAGATTTGACAGGAATACCTTCTTTGTCATGCCATAACTTGTTGCACCTAGCTGAAGATGGATATAGAGGAGTTTGTTAACCCTTATTTCAAGAGGGATATGTACCTAAAAGCTTATGAGGGTGCTATTCTTCCATGTGTGGGGGATAAACATTGGCCCCAAAAGAAATGCCCCTAAATCCCCTTGATGTGAAGCCAATCCTCGGAAGACCAAAAAAGAAAAGAAGAAGAGATCCACATGAAGATCCCAAAATGCCTGGGAAATTAACCAAACATGGAAGGCAAATGACATGTATGACTTGCCACACAATTGGCCACAACAAGAGGAGTTGTCCCGACAAAACATCCGCATCTTCAGCCCAACTACCAACAAAGAGAGGTAGAGGGAGACCTAGAAGGCATCCCCTTCGACCCACATCCGAGGTATTATCAGCGAGGCCCTCATAGAGGTAGAGGTCGTGGAGGAAAGAGAGGCAAAGGGAAAGACAGTGGTAGGAGGCAACCCCTCGGTTAGGCACATTTGAGGTATTGTAAGCACTTTTCAGATTTGTTTTTGGTTTCCCCCTCCCCCAACCAACTCATTGCATTATTGCACTTAAATATTACTGTGCGGGATGGGAGCCAGCTTGTGTTGTACGGTTAGGTTTCAATTGCCGGTAGCTTACGAGCCCTACTCAGCCTTTAAAGATTTCTAATGTTGCCTACTTTTTTGTGGTTTTGGATAGTGAAGCATATGACCGGATAATATTATTATATTTTTTTTTTGTCTTCTTATGCTAGTTGAAAAGACAAGCAAGCATGTGATGAAAGTTCAAACATTCTCGTCTTTTCTTTAATGCCTATGTGATGATATGTATTGGACTTTGTGGTGTTGGACACACTAACTAGTAATTGGTAGGGATGTAATTTTTGCAACCTTAATGTGAGGCAATTTCAAATTATTGCACTCATAGTGCACTTATTTCTATTACAAGCACATGTGAGTAAACTTTAAACACAATGTTTAAGCCTCTCAAATTTTGTGTATTTATAATGCACTCAGCTCACATCTTTACATTTGTCAAAAAAAGGTTGCATTAAATTTGTGCATATACAGTAATTTGTGTATGGTGATTTGTAACTAAAAAAAACATCTTTAAATTTGTTATAAAAAAAATCTTCAAATTTACAAAAAGTTAAATAACAAACACATTGGGTATATATATTGTCATTCTAATGAGTCCAATTATTGAGTTCTATATCCATACATCTTTAAAGTTTAAGCATCTAAATTAGTCCTTTTTGACATTGTGTATATATAGTGCAATTATTTCATTGTGTATATATAGTGCAATTATTTCATTGTGTATATATAGTGCAATTACATACTTAAATTTACAATTAGCATCTAAATTACTCCTTTTTGATATTCCACTTGAAAACATATTACAACTACATTTAGATCCTCATTTACTTGTTTACTCTCTCTCTCTCTCTCTCTTTCTCTCTCTCTCTCTCTCTCTCCCTCCTCATCCTCTTATTAATTGTGGCTCTCTCACTATATATACACAATGAAATAATTGCACTATATATACACAATGTCAAAAAGGACTAATTTGGATGCTAAACTTTAAAGATGTATGGATATAGGAAACCTAGGTGGATGCTGATGGGGATAATGAGTCGAGATAATGGATTTACTTGCCTTGGTCGCGGTGGTTGGACTCGAGTGGGCGAGCTCCTCATGATGGCTGCTCATTCCTCGTGAAAAAGCACGCCCTAGGGGTGGATCTTGGGGAACACCCTCGGACGCTCAAGTTAAAAGTTTTCCTTGAAGTGCGTAAAGGAGGTTTTTTTGGGATTTGTGTAACTTTATAAAAACGTAAGACTTTTCCTAAGTAAAGAGAATATGTGGATTTAGCCAAATGTAGGCCTATTGGGATTTGTGATGTTATCCAGTTTGTGCTAAGGTTTGATGAGTATTTATAGAAGAAATAAATTAAAGGTAAAATAGTCTTTTACGGTAATAAGGTAGGAAACCCTAACGCTAATGGGCTTGGGCTTTACCTAGCCTCGTGTGAATGAGGGTTTAGACCGATGTTATGTTGATCTTGATGATTATGAGAGTTGGTGTTGGATGTGACAGATGAACTGGCAATTTTTAGGAAATTGCCACGTTAATTACCAAACGACGGATATTGTTAAATAGAGAAGACACTTATTAACTTGCCTTTGTTGAGTGGGAACCACATGTCAATGACGAATCGAAGACATGTCAAGGATCTTTACTTTTTGAAAAAAATTTGGCGACACATTTCTCCACGTATCTAGGACATATCTTGAATGTGTTGTATGTCTCCTTGTCAAATACATGTCAAACATAGGTAAGTAAGGCTCAGCGAAGTGTCAATGTTGCATAGGGTAAAGGAATGAGCCACATTTTTATTGGATCAAATGGATCAGCCTATTTAAAACAATGTCAATAAAAGTCTTCATTTGATCAAAATTTTAATTTTGAAGACTATCTTAGGTGGACTTTAAATGTGATATTATTTTTTTTTGAAAAACTAGAGGAATCATAATTGAATTTGAATCTCTGGACCTTGTTTTGTCTTCTAGTATTTGGATTTAATCATTGTGTACTTTCATTGAGTTAGTTGTTTTGTACTCACTTTTGTAAACCTATTTTAAGGCAAGATTCCACTTTACGCGCTCAAGTGTAGGGTGACTCGACAATTAGACTCTACAGGTCGGTTTCGGGTTGGGTTAGTTCAAGTAGGGTCATGTTCGACGGTTGAGTTTGAGTTTGGTGTTTGTTCAATTTTGAGTCGAGTTGACTTCGGGTTATTTGATGTTTAGTATATTAAACTTCTCTTGTAGAGAAAAATACTTAGCGAAGATAAATATGGCTCGGTTCGGTTCAATTCAAATTCGATTGGTTTAAAATAATCTCGAATTAACTTTCTCAATGTTGAGTCAAGTTCGATTAGGTTCGAGCTTCGAGTTATTGGTTCGATTCGAGTCACTTTTGCAAGGTTGGTATATATGTAGGGTGAATTTTTACTTATTTTTAGTTTTTGGTGTGTTAGTTCATTTCTCATCGTTTTTTTTTTCTTTTTAGCCCAAAGAATATAAAATTTTTTCATTAAACTAGTAATTGTATTATTCTATCGCTTCTTTAAACCTCACTATGATTATTGAAAAACAATTTTAATATATACAAATATGATTAACTAAAAACATTTAGTGCTTATTTTATTTCTATATAATTAAAATTTGAACATTACTATATATGTGAATGTGATGTGATAGAAGATAATATCATTTATGTTAGTATAATTATTGATCTTAATGTTTTATTTTTTAATCATCATGTTGACTTCTAGTCCATGTCATGCTTCATATTTGTTGAAAGTCAGAATTAAAAATTAAAAATTAAATGTCTATTAAATTGGTATTTATGGAACCAAACCATGCATTTGTGAGGCAAGCAAAACCACAACAATGGTTCATGTTGTAATGTTTGAAATAACTCAAAATTAAAAAGCCCTTCCTAAACCTCTCGCAATAGCATCACTATCTTACACCCAACTGAAAATCCCCAGCATAGCAAATGACTTCGTCCGCCATTTTCCGCCACCGCCTCACCACCGGAATCCGCAGCTTCTTCTCATCTTCCTCCTCCTCTTCCACCTCCGCCTCTTCTAGACCCACATCCTCCAAGAAACCCCCACTTCTATGGAAACCCGAAAACTCCAACGACGTCACCCACCTCCAGGTCCTCTCATGGGGTCGAGGTTCCTCGGGCCAGCTCGGAAGCGGCAACGAGGAGACCCGGATCTACCCAACACCGGTTTTCTCTCTCCTTCTTCCTCCGTCATTTGGCCGCTCCCCATCTCCCGGCTTTCTCTCTTCTCCATCATCGCCGGGAGCGGCCGTGGAGGTGGGAATCGCATGTGGGTTATTTCATTCAGCGGCGCTCATTGATGGGCAGTTCTGGGTTTGGGGTAAAGGGGACGGCGGGAGACTTGGGTTCGGTCATGAGAACCCAGCTTTTGTTCCGACGTTGAATCCGCATTTGGGGAATGTTAAGAGTTTGGCGCTTGGCGGGCTTCACTCTGTTGCTCTCACTTCTCTTGGGCAAGTCTTCACTTGGTCAGTATTCTCTTCCCCTTCTCATATCAGTCTCTCTCTCTCTCTCTCTCTCTCTCTCTCTCTCTCGCGTCCCGGTGGGGATGGGTGTATGGCAGCTCGCTTTGTATTAGGTTATAAGTGATGATACTATGAATCTCTAATTTCCACTTTCCTTTAATTTGATGTGATATTTGCTGCGACATTCTGCGCATTTCGCTGGATATTTCTGGTTTGGAGCGATGCCAACGTGTTTTGATGTTTCACGTTTGAGCAACTTAGTTCAATTTGCGAGATTTTGCTGATTTCACTGTGACAGCAACATACTTAGTTGATATTTTAATTGCGTAGCACCATTATTATTGTATTTTGCTTTTGAGAAGCTTGATATGCTGATCTTTGTCAATACATCATTCCTGTGATACTTAGCAATGGTAAGAGTTGTATACTTCAATGATAACAGGTTGTTATCTTTCATGTTGTTACCTCTAATGAGTACTTGAACACTTGTAACTTGAACAGTGTATGCTTATGGAATAATTTTCCGTGGCAAAACTTGTTTGGAAAGAGTATTACTATTGGATCAAATGAAAAAAGAAGAGATGTATTTGAAACGTTTCCTGAATCTCGATTCTCAATTGTTTCTGCACATTTCTGTCTGGTGAAGTCTTAAGTCTAAAAGGAATTGTTTCATCACGTGAGATGATTTTCAGATGAGGGGCAGTGGGCGGGGCTGAAGCCTGAAAGGATTAAAAAATGGAAATAACACCCCCCGCCCCTCGATAATTTGTTTTTAACTTGTGAGCATTTTTCTTTCCACAAATCTTGATGGCTTCACCTTTCAAACGTGAAGTTTGCAGGGGTTATGGTGGCTTTGGTGCTCTTGGTCATTCCGTCTATACCAGAGAACTGGTTCCTAGATTGGTTGAGGGTTCTTGGACTGAGAAAATTAAACATATTGCAACTAGTGGAACACACACTGCTGCTATCACTGAATCAGGTGAGATGATCGCTTGCAGATACAATTTCAGATGATACTTTTCTGTGTTATGTATTTGTGGTGACCTACATTGCCGTTTGTGATCCTTGAAATGTATGCTTAACAGGTGTGGTGCAAAACCCTTTTTCTTAATTGATTAAATGAACATCACAAGGGACTGATTTTCTTGATTGAAATTGATGACGCCATGACCCAATGGAAAAGAGTCTGCCCATGCATATGTACATGTACACCCACCAATATAGATATAATTTATAAACATGCACATGCATGTTGGACATCTTGATACAGGAAAAGAATGAGGAGGTTGATGATATACATGCCAAGAAGCCAGACTTGCATACTGTGAAGTAGTAGATATGGAAAGACTGAAGGATCCTAAATTATGGTTTAAATGCCAGGAGTTTGAAGGGTTAAAAAGTACAGTGCTATTCCTTCTGTGTTCTTAGGGTCTGCACATGGTAATGTATCATTTAAAAGTTGATTTTTGAGTTATTTGAGCTAAATCAACAAGTAAAATGTGGCATTTGAAGTAAATGAATAAGCTGGTGGCAAATTGAGAGTGGTGGCTTATGTGTACCATGTCTGAAAAGAAACGAATGGAAGAGTTCGGAGATTTTGGCTTCAAGTGATTAGGGTGGAATTGAAAGTCAGAATTCTTTTCCTGTTAGCAGTCATGAAAAAGTAGCTACAATGGTGTATGAGTTTATGTAGTTGAATTGCAGCCTTGCAGGACTTGTTTTAAGTTAGAAAATGCAGACAGAGCACCCTTACTAGAAGATGACTTTGTTATCTTCATTAAGCGTCTACATATGTATGAGTCTAGAATGAAATTTTGCATTCCCTCCCTCGCAAATTCTAAAATCGAGAGATTTAAGGGAGGGGCAGAAACGTTCCTGCCTCCAGGCTAGAAGAATTGATAGCGATGGCCGCCTGAAGGATATATGTTTTAAGGAAGGACTTGTATTAGTTAAAAAGGGGCTTGTATATTGTATTTAGCTAGATGGAACACCATCTTGGGAATGGTAGAAGGCATAAAACTTGCATTCTAAGTCATCTATGCATATTGTTAGTGTATGAGCCTCAAGTCTAACAACAACAATAACAATTCCCATTGTGAGTCCCACATGTGCAGGGCCTTGGCTGTAGCCTAAAGTTTAACAGAGGTCCTTAAAGCAGTAAAAAGAAAATTTAGGTCCAAATTACTTTCCGGGTTATGATTGCTATGTTAATTCTGTACTGGTATGGTTCCACAACCTCCATTTTATGATTCCCATAATTTTCTTCTTATGAATTGATATCAGTCCACATCTTGGTTTTTCAGTCACAAAATTTTTGCACTATATTTGCTCTCTCCCCCTCCCCAGGCAATATTGAAAAATTGAAATTTAGGAGCAATTTTGAGGCTAAAACTGGAAATCCTTAAAATAAAAGGAATGACTAGTAGATGCTTGATGCAAGAGTTGCTTTGATCTTATCTCTTAAAGGAGAAAACGAGCCCCTAGATTTGGGCTGATCCCAAAGAAGTTGTAACTTAAGAGTTGATTTTGGTTAGGCCTGGCAATCGGATCATTCGGGTCGGGTTAGGTTTGGTTCGGGTCAACCTCGGGTCGATCTCGTTCGGTTTTGGTTCGGGTCAACTTCGGTTCGGTTTAACTTCAGGTCCATCTCGTTCGCTTTGGGTTAATTTCGGATCGGGTCAAATTCGGGTCGGTTTCGGTTCGAATTGGGTCAATGTCGGTTTGGGTAAATTTCAAGTATGATTTCGGGTTAACCATATGCAATACAATATTATCAAGTCCACCACCATCCCTTGGTATGGATCCGCTTGAATATGATTTGAGGTCGATCAAAATTGTACCACTACAAGGACAAAAGTTCATCTCGAGAGACCCACAAAAAAAATGTGGGTTGGGTCAAATTCGATTCGGGTCTGCATTCGGGCTTGGATCACTTTTATTCGAGTTCGGGTCCGATTCGGTTCGGGTTGTAATCGGTTCAATTATATTTCAAGTCGGTTCATTTCGGTTTCGGGTCAAAATCGGTTCGAAGTTTCGAATGTAGGTTCGGTTTGAGTTTTGGATCGTTCGGGTTAACCCGTTCGGTTCGGTTAGTTTTGCCAGGTCTAATTTTGGTTAGAATGATGGTGTTTACCGGTGTTGATTTGTTTAGTGTCTATTCTTGATGATAAGATCGGGTAGAGGCCTTACTTTATGTTCTTCTATGAGTGAATCGCTTGCATTACTGAATTGCATTTGCTTTTTTGATAAGACACGCATGCTTCATGGCAAACTACTTTGGATTCTGCTATCTTAAGATGAGTCCGTTGTTGTGCCTAAGGGAGGAAATGATCATAGCCAGTTCGTGATAATTTGTGACTCATGGGTTAATTCTCCTTAACATAAAAAGGATTTACTCAAAAGGACTGCAGACCGTTTATTCCTCCATTGCCTATTTGCTGGATATCTTTGGGAGTTCGCTTTTAGTTGCTTGAGTCTTGAAGGGGTGATGCCATGTTCTGTGAGACTTCGGTTATTGGCTTGGGAAGGGGTTTTTGGTAGAAGGTTTAAGTATAATGTTCTGTGATCCATTCCACATGCTATCTTTTGGTTTTTGTGGATGGAGAGAAATAGCAGATAATTTGATGGGTTGTAAACCTCGATTGAGCGGTTAAAAGACGTGGCTCTAGATTATATTCTATTGGAAGGAGGAGGTCTTTTGTTCCTCTTCGATTAATGTTATTGATTTCATGGATAGCCTCTTTTTGGGGATGTAATTAATTTTGTGGAAATTATCCTTTGTTGTATCTGTCTTTTTTATTTATTTATTATGAATACATTATATATATCCTTTTCCTTATCAAAAAAATAAAATAAATAGTGTGTCCATTGTGAGCTATTCCGAATCAAAATTTTATGTATGAATCTATTATTAGGGAGAAAAATGCATTATGTTATGGCCATAGTAGTTCAAACCGTGGGAAAAGGTATCTTTGTTAAATATACCTTGTTAACTCTCAAAAGGATCAAGTCGTAGAGTGAGTCAAATTGAGAACATTTGTGCTCAATATGGCCTTGTCAACCCGATTTGGGCCTCAAGTTTAACTGTTAAGGAGTTTTTCTTACAGCCTACTGCGTGTCTTTTTTTGTACTTCTTTTAAATGAAATTGCAGTGAGATTTTAAACTGGGAACTATTGTCAATATGGCTGTTATATGAGTTAACTGCTTAACTACTGTCATTGTTGCTGTTGTGTGGGCTCTTCTCTTTGCTAAAACAGAAATCCTTTAAATAACTTTAACTGGGTTTGAGCCTTTGAGGCGCTAAAATTCTTTTGAGCTTTGCAACTCCTTGATAGTATGAAAGGATTTTCCCTACTGTTTGAGTGCACCTACTTGAACCAAAGTGGCCTGCAGTGAAAGAGTCTTTTCTTTTTAGTCAGATAAGGAATCTGCTGATATTGATTAGAGAAAAATTGTTATATGATTCTCATTTCTAAAATTACATTTCTATTCAATGGCAGGCGAACTGTATACGTGGGGCCGTGAAGAAGGTGATGGGAGATTAGGTCTGGGCCCTGGACGCGGCCCTGACCAGGCAGGAGGGCTTAGTGTTCCATGCAAAGTAAAAGCATTGCCTGTTCCTGTGTTTGCTGTGGCTTGTGGTGGATTTTTCACATTAGCACTGACTGAGCAAGGACAACTCTGGAGTTGGGGAGGTAACTTTTGTGGTTTTTTAACCATGGACTATTGTTCCTTCCCTGCCTTTGTTTTGGGCTGTGTGATTTACATCTTAAGTTCCATAATCCGTGGACTTATGTACTTATGTGTAATCCTCATGCTAGTTGAGTGCAATATCACTGTTTAATCTCCTTGCCCGAGTATTTTGGCGGCATTATTACTGAGCTGTATGCTACCTACAAGAGTTTCAATGCCGTTCATACGTTATGCATTTCATTTACTGGGAAACTGCTTATATGAACTGCAGTTATGTTGACAGCTGTTTCTTTACAGTTGATGTGCAAGCTTACCGGTGTTTTTAACTGTCTTAACTAGCTAAATGCTTTTCTCTTTGCTGGTTCCAGTTCTAATCTGCAGCAGTGGGCATGGGTCTATTGTTACTTAGTTTAACACAGTTGAAGCATCTGTAACCTGCTTGATTCTAAAAAGCATGTCTCAAACCTTGAGAAGCTCACTAAGACGTGAGGCCCTAACTGTGTCACCTTGATTGCCTCAAAGAATGCAATTTCCTAAGGCTGATTGAGTGGTGCACCTCTAGGCATGGAACATCCTTAGATTAATACATATTGATAATAAGGCATCAGAAACCTTTATGCCTTGTTGTTCTTTTCTGCTTTCAAAGCATAAAGTCATTAAGGTTCTATTTGATTCTAAGAAAATTAGAAGGAAAGAAAAAAATGTGAAAAATGAATTTCTTTCCCTTGTTTGAATTGAAGAAAAAGGAGAGAAAAAAATTTGATGGAAAAACTCATGGAAAATTTTGCCAATTTGATCAATGATATTTTTCTTCCAAAATTGAGAGGAAAATGGAAGAAAAATTTCACAATTAGAGAGAAATGGAGAAAAGAAAGAGAATTCTATTAAGAAAGGTTATTAAGAATTTTCTCTTTCCTCTCAATTAATCAATGCTATTGAGTATTTTCTCTCTTCTCTCCACGACAATATAGTGGATGGGTAAGAAGTTGAAAAATGATTATAATTTTTTCCCCTATTTTTCCTTGAACCAAACACAAGAAAAACAATTAATTTTCCCTTAACTTTTTTCATCATCACTTTTTTTCCATTTAAATTTTCTTTCCAACCTATTTTCTTAGAATCAAATAGAGCCTAATTGAATGTTTTTCCATTGTTATTGCAAGTTGCTGGATGTGCTGAATGATAAGTGATTAGCCCATTCTACTCTTTTTCAATAATTATTGTGCTTAACTTTGGTAGATTGTTTTTATGCTGTTATTGTGATGTTGATGTCGTGTATGTGTTTCCTGCAGCCAACTCCAATTATGAGCTTGGAAGAGGTGATAAGGTGGGTGGTTGGCAGCCAAAAGTGGTTCCTAGCGTCGAAAATGTGCGGATAGTTGAAATAGCCTGTGGTGGATATCATTCACTAGCTCTGACTGGTAGGACAATAATTTTATGCATAGGAATTTATATGATCTTGTTGGTTTCTCTTTTGGTACCACTTGATCTTTCATGACTAGTTTTGTTTAATGTTTTATAGAGGATGGTAAGGTGCTCTCTTGGGGACATGGTGGACATGGTCAGTTGGGTCACTCTTCTATTCAAAATCAGAAGGTTCCCACAGTGGTTGAGGCTTTAGCTGATGAGCACATCGTCTCGGTTGCTTGTGGAGGTTCATCTTCAGCAGCTGTGACAGGTGAGAAGTTCAGTGTTATTATTGTTATTATTATTTTTCCCATTTTAACGGTTGTTGGAGAGTGCAATCTTCCTGGGCCAACGTTCCTGAGACACAAATATCTCTTAATTCAATAGTTGAAAATCTAGTGGGAGTTTGGAGGTAGACCTGATAGTCTCCCTCACCCGATTACTCGAAGTAAACGAACATGAAACTCGACCTAAATGGGCCACCCTAATTTAATTAGAGCCTGTAGTGTCCTGATCTAAAATGAATGGCCCTCAAAATTTCCCATGTAATTGCTTGTATTTTCAAGATGAACTTAGATTAATCAATAAAGGGCCAAACTTGACTTGAACCTTAAGTGACATATCTAACCCAATCTCATTGAGACTCTCTCAACTTGAACGTTGTTGGACTTGAAAATAACCCAACCAAACTTGAGCACTTTGAGGTTTTTCATTCAACTCCCAATTCCCATTCCTCTCCCTTTGCCTCCCTTCTTCCCTCTGTGCCCAGTAAGATGTCCTTGCATGAACACTCGTTGTAATTTGAAAACCAATGACGTTCAGTAACCAAGCAATACGGTCCTGGAATTTTGCACTTTCCCATTGTTTGCCACCTCAATCCTACTTGGAAAATAACACCCTTACAAAGGGAAGGTGGGTCAAGCTGTGTAGTTAAAGCTCTACGTGTGCAGCCGAGTGTAATTAACATCTTCATTAAGGTTATGCATCCTTTCAAGTTTACTCATAGGTCATGCTATATATTTGTGAAAAAACAGATACAGGGAAGTTATACATGTGGGGAAATGCAAAGGATTCTCAACTAGGGGTTCCTGGGCTACCGGAGATACAGCCTTCTCCCATTGAAGTAAAATTCTTGATGGAAGACGATGACTTGGGACCCCACAAAGTTCTCTCAGTTGCCATTGGTGCATCTCATGCTATGTGCTTAGTTTCAAGATCAGGCTGCTAGGCACCAAGAGAGGGAGGAACCTGGCTCAGTTTTGTCATTGTGGCTCGAAAAGCGCAAGATTGCGGGTGCCCCATGATGGTTAATTTGAGAGATTTGAGCAAAATGCAAGTGAATCAGTTGGGAACAGATGCAAATTGCAAAATACAAATAGGTTGATTTGCTGCTAGTGCTAGCTACTGTAGACACCTGAAAGGCTGCGGCTCTTACAGCTACTAGTTAGTAGACTTTCATTTTTCAAGTTTTCTTTTCTTTTTATGGCATATGGTAGTTGTAAAACAAATGTTCTACACACTCCTACAGGTTGTATTTCTCACTCCTAATAAATCAATAAAAGGCTGTATTTCTCCTTTTATTTATTTGTTTTTGAAGTACTGTATTTCTCCAAGTTAAAATCCTTGTCAGATGGTTTTTTATTTCAAATAGTGTTGGTAAAAATCTGTTTGATCCGGAAAAAATTGGTTCAGGTTACAAAATTTTGTCCGAATTAAAAATTAGGAAAGTCGATTATGATTGAATTGAAATTTGGGTTTGTTCGGGTTTGGCAATTCAGATTTGGGTTGTCCGAATTTTGTAACTAATTTAGGTTCGGACAAATTTGTACAATTTGACAATCGGGTTCGAAAATTCACTTATCTGCGTTTAGGTATAATTCAATCTAAAGTCTAGAAAATTTTCAACAAAAAAATTTAGACATTCGGGTTTGGACATCAAAAGTTCAGGTTGGGGTTTACTTTACATAATTTCAGTCCAATTTTCAAAAGCTCATATCACAAAGTCGGATATTCGGATATCGGATATTCGGGTTCAACTTCTGGTCCGGCCAAGGTGTTCGGATCTACAATTCGGACGGAATCCGGATATGATACTTTTATCCAAATTGTCGAGTCTGAATTGACTCGAACCCGAATATTTGCCAGTGAAATCTTCGTAGTTGTGTGGGTGACTTGGATATTGGGAGAACCATGTACATTACATCTAGACCTTCCTGCACCTCAATTTTGGCTGGAGTGCTATGGGCATTTCCCATTGTTACTTATTTGATGAAATTAAGTTTAATAATATGGGCTTGCATAAAGACTATTTTCAAAAAAAAAAATCAACTTCTGTTGTAAACAGTAAAAGGCAATATTAGTTGGGAATTGGGATAAATAGTTTTTCCACCAACTAGTTTAACAAAACAATTGCCAATAATGATATTTTGATAAATTCTCTTGTAAATAGATGAGGGCGTCGTGTATTAACTAGGTGGAGGTAGCGCTGTGAACGAGTCAAGTTGAGGCCTACTCTTTAAAGTTTAGTTCGGCTCAATTACATTTTAGCTCGACTCAAAGTTTGCTTGAGCTTTTGAAATTTAGGCTCGGTTTACCTTGGTTTTTTATTTGTTTAAAAGTTTCTAAATTGAAGGCTTACAATCGAAGTTAAACTCTATATTTTTGTATTAGATTAAAGAAATAAGTGTTTGAATGAAATTTTGGTGATTTTAAAGGTAATTTTATACTCTCCACACGAGTTTTTTAGAAAAAAAACTATTTAGCCTAAATTGAGCGAGGACATTACTGAGTTTGGGCTCAACTCGATATGCCTTCGATTCGGCTCAGGTTTAATTTGACTCGGGTAAACTCGAGCTTTAATTGAATCAAGCCTGGACGCTTGATGAGCCATCTTGATTTCAATGGATGCATGATTCATATAACATGGTAAATTGATTTGTACTAAAAGTAATACTTTTTTTAATTGATACTAAAAGTAACACTTATATATATAAACTAATGGCCCAAATAAATGAACTTTCGATTGAGCTCCACCCACAACTTGAAAAGTAACAAATAATCTATCTGTAATATGGTAATATCGCATAATACCAAGTTCTACTCTCATACTCTATACTTATTACCAAGGCTCAAATCTTAGGGGAAGTATTATATTTCCTTACGAGGAAATTGTGAGGTTGATAGGATATGCTTTGTCCTAGCAAAGTTGGCACTTACCCCTCCCCTTGAGACTGTTACGTGACTCACTTGGACTGCTCCGAGATAGAGGTACAGATGAATTGACCCTCCTTACCTTTTCCAAAAAAAAAAAAATTCTATCCTTTTGCATATAAAGGTTATGACCCTTACCCCCTTGTCTTCCAAGGTGTAGTTTGGCTTGGCCATAATACCAAAGACCCAAAAAACAAATGAATACAATGTTAAAATCATAAAATTTGCGATATGATAACAATATTTTTGTTTTGGTGAGACCATGTTAGTAATGAAATATGGTACTTAAAGGCATTAGGAAGACCTTTTAAATCCCTTCCTTGCGATGAAGCTCGTGTTTGGCATGGTGTAAGATTTTTGTCAATGAAAAAATTTCACGCACACACAGCCTAGAGAAGATCGAACCTTGAACTCCTTTTCAAAAATCAGTCATTCTAAAGACTCCTAAATGCTTGTTACTTGTGGAACACATACCTTATTTCCAATTTACCACCCATAAAATCTAGGCTTACTAAACTAAACGGAAACTGGAAACAAAGACGCAAGCTATAAGAATATTGCTCGACGTATTGGTTGGTTGGCTGGTTGAGGATCAATTTTCACTCGTGATCCGATTGTAAATGATGAAAGAATACAAAATTTGGGAGACGTAAATCCGTTCGTAGTGATAGATCCACTCACTATAACACGCACAAATAATAATTCATAGAATAATTTGGAAAAAATAAAACTTACTTTGTTGTACCAAGTTCAATTTAGTATCGATATGAAGGAGATGGAGTCTACCAAGTTCAATTTAGTATACCAATGAGATGGAGTATAGCTTAGAGATATGTAGGCCGGAGATGGTGAGTAAGTTGGTGGCTTGTAAATTGAAGGCGAATTGTACACATGAGATGGAGTATAGACGGGAGGTTTGTAAAGTGAAGATGGGTTGTAGACAAGGGTCTTATAAATTGGATATGGATTATAAGTTAGGGATATAGATGGAGTGCATCCTGGAAACTTATAGACTGGAGATGGACTGTATACTGCGGTCTTGTACATTGAAGGACTATAAGTTGGGGATGCAATGTAGCTCGGGGATGGGGTATACACGGGAGTTTTGTAAACTAGAGATCGGCTATAAACTGGGGATGGAGTGTACTTTAGAGACTTGTAGATTGGGGCAAGCCATACATAGGGGGCTTATAAACTGGGGAAGGACTGTAGATTGGAGTTTTGTAAATTGTAGATAGGCTATAGTAAGGGAATGGTGTGTAGATTGGAGATAACACATAAACTAGTGTCTTATATACAGGATATTTGTACACTGAGGATGGGCTATACGCTAGGGATGGAGTGTAAGTTGGGGGTGGGCCATAGGTTGGGCTCTTGTAAGCTAGAGACAGGATGTAAGATGGGGATGGAGTGTACTCAAGCGACTTGTAGATTGCCGACAGAGTGTACTTTGTGGACATATAAACTGGAGTCTTGGATCGGCTATAAATTGGGGTGTTACAAACTAGCGACTAACTGTAAGTTGAGGATTGAGTGTACTTTGGAGACTCGAGGTTGGGGATGGAGGGTAGATTGGAGATGGGATGTAAACCAAAGTCTTAGATTGTTAAGGGAATGTAGACTGGGGATGGAGAGTACACCGGAGACTTATATATAAGAGATGGGTTGTAAACTAGGGTCTTGTATACTGATAATGGGATGTAAATTGGGGATAAGTTGTAAGTCGGGTTCTTGTTGACCAGAGAAGGGCTACAGGCTGGGGAAGGATTGTACTATGGGGACTTGTACACCAGGAATGGGTTGTAAACTTGAGTCTTATAAGTTGGGGATGGGTTGTAGATGGGAGTCTTGTAAATTGGCAAAGGGCTATATTCCAGGGCCTTGTAAACTGGGTCTTGTAGACTGGAGATGGGATATACACAGGTGATAAGTATCCACATGAGACGTGTCGATTGGGGATGAGTTGTAAGCTGGAACTGGAGTGTAATCGGGAGACTTGTAGATGGGTGATGCATTACACTCCGGGGATTTGTAAGCTTAGAACAGGATGTAGATTGAGGATGTTTGGTAAACCGGTGATGGGGAGTCTATGAGTATAAAAGATGGGGTATAGCTTGGGGACTTGTAGACTAGTGACAGGCTATAAGATGGGGTCTAGACTGAGGCCTTATGTAAGATGGGGTCTTGTAAACAGAAGATGGACAATAAGATGGGGGCTTATAAATTGATGAAGAGTTGTAAACTGGGCTCTTGTTGATGAAGGATGAGTTGTACTCTAGAGACTTATAGACTTAGGATGGGGAGTAAACTGAAGTCTTGTACACTAGAGATGGGATATAAGATGGGGATTTATACGCTGGAGAAGGGGTGTAGCTTGGAGAATTGTAGACCATTGGCAGGCTATAAGATGATGAGTTATAAACTGAGGTTTGGTATAAACCGGGGCCTTGTAAATGAGAGATGGGTTGGAAGATGAGGACTTGTAAATTAGTGATAGATTGTAAACTTGTGATTTGTACACAAACGTATGACTACTGGTTGGTGTCTTGTGTACTTGTGAGGGGTGTATGCAGGTATCTCGTAAACTAAGAATGTTATGTACGTCAATGGTGCAGGTGATTCGTACTCGGGAAACAGATTGTAGCTACGATACTAGCAACAAGAGAAGAAAGGACATTAATGTGGAGATCCTGAGAGCCATTTTCGTTAGAGATGGCTCCGCAATGATTGGGAAAAGCCAGATGGAGGATCTGTTGTGGAGCAAGGGGTCAAGAGTGGAAGTTTATATAGGTTGTAGTCAAGCTTCTTTGCCAACTTTTTAATTGAATTTAACTTCATTTAGACTATGGCTCGCACGGACAAATACCTTGAATGGCATCGGCGTTTCATCAAAATATCTCAAATAATGGGTAGTGATTATAAGCTTGCAAATTAAGACGAGGGATGTTTAGGGCTTGAACTTGGCTATATGATTATTTTATATTCTCTTGTCTCACCTTTTCTAATTACATTTAGGCTTAGCAAAATTCAGGTTCTGGTTAAAATCAGGTCAGATAAATTGATCAATACCTAAAGTTCGGACAAAACTTTTTGTCATAACCCGATTTTTGGATCGGATAATTCGGACAAATCTAAATTCGGGTCAAAATTGGATTCGGACAACGAAATAGGAAAAATCTTATGTTTCTATTTAAAACTCGGACGAAAAATTTATGATCGGACCCAAATTTTTCGGGTCGAACAAATTCGATAATCAAATTAGACGAAATTTTGTCAATGCAAGGCTTAGCTCCTAAGTCACTTGATATGCTTACTTACCAATACCCAAAAATCGGTAAGTGGATGATGGTCATATAATCTAAGGGAAATAATCTATTGTGTTTCATTTTTTGAGATATGATTTTCTTATATATGTGTGCATTAACTTTTAAATTTTTGTAGGATGGTAACGTTATATGCGGTTTATGTATCCACATCTCATAATAACAACAACTTTTACTGTGTGTCCTACTTGTATAGGATCTAGTGAGATTTAGATTTTTAAATTTGAAATTTCGAGAATACTTTTTAAAGTTGAAAATTATTTGAAACACAAAAAGGTAGCATAAGCATCAAATACTAATATCGAGTAACTGTATATGTACGTGTAAAAAAGTTGAGTGCAGGAGTCAAAGTCAAATTTGGTTAGATGATAATAATGCATAATTGCCAAAAATAGAATGTTCAAGCATAATAAGGGATGTAATTATGTAAAACTCTTCAAAATGTCATCAACTAACTTAAATATGGTTCATTTGACATGTATTTCGTTTTCACCAACAAACCTTTGAAGGATATGCAATGAATGAACTGTACTTGGGAGGTCGAAGTACACGAAAGCTACTCACGGATATCCAAATCCATACTTTGAAAATCCCAACACTAGACATGGTTTCGGATGTCTAAAAGAAATTTAAAGAAACGTTTTACTTTATTCCATTATAATCTAATTTGAAAAATAGTGAAAACTTTAATTTTCTAGAATATAGACGTAGCCTCATCTTTATCATTGTTTTTTTTTTTAGATAGATAAGTACAAAGAACATTAAGTAGCCCATCTTTCAAGGATTCTACCTATGTTATCATCGGTAAGAATACATAAAAACTATTAGGAAGGAGAGGATGTATAGGTAACTTTATACCTCATAACACATCTAATTTGGCAATATAATCAACTGTCGGATTACCTTCTATAAAGACATGGTAAATTCTATGAAGATATGGTAATTTGGCAATATAATCAACTGTCGGATAATTCGTACATTATGAATAAAGATCCTACATGAGATATTAACATTGCCTTAAACTGCCTGAAATCTTTACCATTGTTTATGCTTTTGCCCTTGAAATGACAGTGGAATTTATGTTCCTTTCTACTAAAGAGATGAGGATCTAAGTTGATGTAAAGGCATGTGATCCTTGTGATTTTAGGGTGATATCCAAATCTCTCTCCAAAATCTATTATCCATACTCATTCCCTAAATATATAGAATGAATCCGATTTCCATTTGTACCAGAGTTTACTCCAGCTAGAACTCAACCCCCATTTTCTTACAACGTGCTCCTTTGATTTGCAATACACAATGCCAATTACCGGTACATCTAATAGTCGACTTGAATGACATGATCCAACCCAAACCTGAATCTGAGTTAAAAGTTTCATCGACTCGAGTTCAATCACATATGAAATTAACCCATCTCAAAAGTGAGTCAAGCAACCCATTTGTCAATTGATCTACAACAATGGGAGAAATAAGAATGTTAAGTAGAAGTAAGAATGTAGATCAACCAAAAACGTTTAAGAGAACACATTCCGAAAAACTGAATTGCAGATATGCTCATCTCTGCTTGGGTTTTGGTCAAAAACGCAAGGTAGGCTCAACCATAACCATGCCGGGAATTGAAAGCAGAAACTAGAAAATTGATGAACCTTTGGAAGAAATCAAAGTAACCTACAAAAGCTCAGTTCAGCTTCAACTGAGATCTTCTCCTTGATCCTCAGCAATTTTATATTTCACCAAACGCCAGTATATGCAATTTTCTCCACCCAAATGGAGCCTAAATATGATGCAAAAATTTTGTAGGAAGTTCGGGCAAATCCAAACAGTTAATCAAGAGACCGGAAATTGTTTCAACTATAAGCTGCTTTAACAGCCTTTTCAGCCGCATCATCCAGGTCTTCTGCTGTTATGATGGTCATACCACTCTCCTGCAAACAAGAATCCATTTGAACAAGATTTATTTCCCAGATCACGTTAGATTATTCAGTTTATGATGAAGATATCCCACAAGAATGCTGTTTACCTTCAATATTCTCTTGCCTTGGTCAACGTTTGTCCCTTCAAGCCGTACAACCAATGGTACCTTCAACGAGACCTAAAAGCAAGAAAGGTCAAAATAAGATTCAGAAGCAAACAAGATTGGAGTGAAGCAACATGGTCGACTCTAAGATTGCTACTTGCACACGTCACATTTCACTAACTTACAACCCCTCTCCCTCCGGGGACCCAACATCAATTAAAAAAAAGCCCTAGGCTGTGACTAACCAAGTTCCAAGTTCACAAATTCAGCATTTGAAGATCCTTATCCAACTCCTTTCAAAATGGGAATATCTAACTTTATATGAACACTATGCTTTAAAGGAAAGGATGATAAAAAGTACCATATAAATACATGTAAAAATCTGGTCGACCTAAACGTTAGTTCTAGTATCTTGAGAAGCTTCAGCATAACCTGCCAGTTTGCCACGAGCAACAAAGAGGCCTATAAACTAGCTGATCCTCACAAACAAGGATTTTATGAAATGTTGGAACCTCAATCTAAGGCTTCGACTAGAAACAACAGAATCCACCATAAGGAAAAGTAAAAAGCAAATCAATAAAGGTGACATAACAATTTAGCTCAGCAGACCTTTTCCCAATCCACCATAAATAGGCATGTAAATATAAACATCTCGAACCCCTGACCTAGGAATCATTGCACATAAGTAATTTCAAGAAATCCTAAATAGTCTTTGCATGTAATGCCAACTCCATTATGGACCTCCAACATTTTAGTGTATAAATTCTATGATGGCTGAGCAAGAATGAAATATAACAAATGCCACAACATTATGGTGTTTGCTTCTATCAAAGTGGGTATTTTCCAGTCATATTTACCTGCTTTGCAGCATTGGCAATTCCACTTGCTATTACATCACATTTCATAATTCCTCCAAAGATATTCACCATAATTGCCTTTACCCTTTCATCAGACGTCAATATCTTAAACGCTTCCACAACCTGTTCAGTATTCACCACATAAGCGCAGTAACGCTGGAAACAAACCTTCTATTGGGAGCATTGGTTGACCTAAATGAAATATGAAAAATGAGATTTAGCAGACAAACTAATTACCTGGTTTTCAGAAGCACTACCACCAACATCTAAAAAGTTAGCAGGAGTTCCTCCATGAAGCTTGATTATGTCCATTGTAGCCATAGCCAAACCAGCCCCGTTAACCATGCAACCAATGTCACCATCCAAACCAATGTAGTTCAAATCAGCTTTTGCAGCAGCAACCTGTGTAAAAGCCAGGAAAATTATCAGTCAACACAAGGTCCCAAGTACTACAATTCTCAGAAATCAAATACTATGTTCCTATACTTGGAAAGGTTCCAAGAGAGAGAACACTGTACATAGAGTACAAACTATAGCAAAGATAACAGGTGAAAAAATAGATGGATTAAGAACAAACAGTCCTCCAATGACATGGAACGAAAAGGGAAGAGAAGCCTCAGTTGCTGGAACCCACATGTCTATGTCCACAGCAAAGCTTAACAACAGCACAGTACTTCATAGCAAACTCACTAAAGAGCCCATGTTCAATCATAATAATATAGAACATACACTAGATGGCTAGATGACCACGAAGCCAATCACCCATTAGAAAAAGAATCCCTTCCCCCAGAATGTAGGGATCTATGATGCCTGAAAACCATAAATTCCATGGAAATACAAAAGGCATATTTCAAATGCTCCGCAGAGAAGAAATTATAGAAAAAATGAAGAGAGCCAATGCTTCATGTAGATGCCTTAGTAGGACTGCATAATAATTTAGGCATGTAGCACGTACCAGCTAACCCAGCATTACCACCTAGAATGCAGGTTGTTTCCCTTGTATGCAAATGTCCGGCTAGAACAATGGCATTTAATACTTATATTTGCATATTCCAATATTTGACAATATTTGAACTTTTATTTTAAAAAATCAACGACATAAATAACCAACCTCTCGGGGATCTTCTTGTGATGTGTCACGCAAAGCAAATATCTCCTTCTGACGAAATGCAGCATTATCATCAAAGTTCAACTTTGCATCAGCAGCCACCAACTGCCCGTCAGCAGTTTCAGCAAGTGGATTTATCTGCCCAAGGGAACAACATTGGATAGGCAGTTAAAAAAGAGAGACTCAGATATAAGAATCTCATGCAGCCAAAACGAAGATATTCATTCCTACCTCAAGCAAGGTGCAGTCACATTCACAGAAAAGCTTGTATAGTTTCTTTATTTGTTCAATTGCATCCTGCCTGTCAGCTGCCTTGAGAGCTAGACCGTCAACAACCTTGGCAGCATCTTCATCCGTAATTCCTTTAAAGACATCAACAGGAACCTAAAGCAGGAGGAGGGAAAAACCGTCAACACATGATATGAGAACAAGAACAAGAAACTTCAGAAAAAGTATGTAAAAACCTTAATGATCATGTCAGGATACTTATCGGCAAGATCTTCGATGCTGGTTCCTCCTTTGCTGCATGCAATTATAAGCTGCAAACAGGAGTCAATAACATTTCATTGAGCATTCCTGTTGAGCTCGCATAACACATCTGTGGCTCCAAAAATAGAAATCTTCATAAAGCAGCAAATCTATCATGTAAAATACATGCTCAATGTGCCTGGAGAAGAATTACAGAAAAGCTCCATCGTACAAATAGATGGTCGCAACCAGTCTTCCTTGCTAAAAAAGACAAATAAAAGTTGAGCCATTCTTATTTACTAATAAGAAGTCTAACTACAGTCAATTAAATGTGAATCCTGTTTTTTTTTTCTAACTGAAGCTCGTGTCTCTACATGAAATCAAATCATATCTCTCCAAACCAAAGTTTGGATATGGGCCTAGTTGCTTTCATAGAGTTTTTCTTATGCATTTTTTAAAAATATTTGTGTTCCAATCTCGACCTTTTATCTCTCGTTTTTCTTTCTAACTTAATCAGCAGCAACAAAAAATAAAATAAAATAAAAATTGGCATGCTAGAGTCTCAACCTAGCATGGCCATAAAATGTTATATCATGCCATGAAGCCTCCCTCCATATTGGAGGGAGGGGAGGGGATGAGAGAAGAAAGATGAGCCACAAGGGAATCTGGGTATAATGATTCATTAGAGGTGTCATTTCTCAAGTTTCGGAGACCTTTCAGTTTATGTAGGACTTTTAAGTAGAAACAAGAGCTATGTGTTCAGGGAGTCTGTCAACTGATCAAAATAGTGCAATCAGAAGAACAATGAAAGTGTGGATCCTGCTGAAGTGGGACCTAGGGAAAAATAGTGCAATGACAAGCAAAGCTGAATAGAAAATTTCAAGAGAAAGGGTAGGTACATACTGGACCAGCAGTCTTACGATCAAGTGTGATCGCAAAGTACATCTCATTTATCAGTGACAGCTTTTCGCACAAATATAGCTGTAGACCAGTGAAACAAAAACAAAACATATTTCAGTAAATAGCACAAACATTACCAGAAGAGTGTTTCAAAGTAAGGAAATCCTGAAAAAGGATGCAAGGAGAAAATTTTTCCTGACCAGAAAAGGGAGAGGGGCTGTGACAAGAAAAGAATAGCTAGCACCCAAGTTTAAACAATTAAATAAGGAACACCTAACACATTCATCACTCCCAAGTTACAATCACCCTCTTCGCTTTGTGATAAACAACCCAAAGACTCAAACTGAATATAATGGTCAACAATAAACAGAACAGTGAAGGAGACGGTGGAAAAAATTCCGTACCTTGTTAACAGGTTTGCCCTGAGGACCAGTTTGTTTGGTAACCAATATCTGCCCAAGCATCTTTCCTTTAGAAGAAAAAAAGTCAGGTTAGCCCAAGTACATCTTGGCAGCAATCAGGTCATATTCCTGAACTAGACGTATGCGGTATTGTGATGTTTCAAAGTAAATCCCTGAACTCAAAGTCTATGAAAATCCCACAAAGTTTCCAACACAACTCACTGAAAAAAAACTCATACAAGCCTTGGATTACAAGGTATGCATAACCTAATCACCAAACCTGCGTGATAGTGCGACACCAAGAACTTGCTAGAACTGAATGAACTAAATGTCGAGACCAAGTTAAACCCCTTTCTACAAAAAGACTACTTTGGAATGAGATGCCCATAAAAGAAAGGACCCAGATGCAGTGCCCATGGAAATACTGAGTTCAGATACAGAGGAGATAGGTAGTAGATACATGAATAAGGCCCAGAAAACAGAAAAACTAACTGTATTTCTGTGAGGACTGGTTGGATCATGTGGACCACTTTATTGATGTTAGTGTACATGGATTAGCTGACTAGGATATTAATAGCAAGTTTAAATGTATAACCCTCCAAAAAAAAAAGGATGGGAGAGAGAGAAAGGGGAAATGAACACAGGAAACAATAGTGATAAAGTTTTAGCGGGGAGGCGGTACTTCAAGATGCAATGGCTTTTCTATCTTCTTAGAACACAACTTTTAAACTGAAAAGACTTAAAACCGCGACTCTGACCAGATGAACCATTAAGGCTTGGCGTAAGACAATAGGCAATGTTATCACCTATAACCTGATGCAAAATATAGGTGAAAATAGCATCTCCTGGTCCAACCAATCTAAGAAAAGAACAGTGCCAACTCTGACCAGATGAACCATTAATGCTTGGCGTAAGACAATAGGCAATGTTATCACTGATAACCTGATGCAAAATATAGGTGAAAATAGCATCTCTTGGCCCACCAATCTAAGAAAAGAACAGTGCCCAACTCTGGCCATTATAGAATAGTTTTTTCCAAAAAGATTTACACATGCCAGAGCGACAGAAAGTAAGATAAGTTAACCCTTTTTCTAAAGCAAATACTGTTCTATGCATAGAATAACTGGGCGTAAGTCCAATTGTCCATATAAGCAGCATGTCCTAAATAGGGGAATGTGTGTCAATAAGAAAAAGAAAATCACTTCACTCATGCTTTCCTAGTGTGCTGCTACGAGATGCGGCAACAACAGTATGTGAATGTATACAGCACGCTTGAGCATATGGAGGCCAATCCAAAAGAAAAATTGCCAACTCCTCATGATAATAGAAAACAAAAAGGGAAGTGATGTATACCAGCTATGTCTGTCACTTGCTCAGTCTTCACAATGTGCACCCCGCCTTTGAAACCGTTTTTGAATGTTCCCAACCCTCGTCCACCAGCAAGGATTTGACTTTTAACAACCACCTTTACAGCAAACAGAAAAAAATTACTGTTCTGGGGTCTATAATAGAAGGATCAGTCTGCCCAAAAAGGCACACAATTTTAAAGGAAAATAAATATGCAACCAACAAGTTAGCAATGTGCACTATCAATTTTATATTCCATCTGATCTAATAAATTAATAAACTAAATCAAATTCTAGCCTTCAACCCAAGGCAAAGCAAGCACCTTTTGCACCCTAGGTTTGAGATGTGTTGGCTGCCTACTGCTCCTCACAAAACAAAATGGAGGGTAGCTTAGTGATATATATATGCCTTAATCTACTGCAGTTCTTCAGCAATAAAATTTCTCAACGACTTTATTCAGTTAGAGGCCAAAAGGTGGAACAATTGATGTTGATTAGAAACATACTTGAACCACGACCATTTCAAAACCAAGTCCTGGGGAGAAAGTGCAGCTATCAAGGGAGTCTTTTTTGGGGGTGGAGGTGGGGCTTAGTCGCAGCATAAGTGGAGATACATATAAGACAGTGTAAAAACACCAATTTATTATGCTGCAATACATATAAGACAGTGTAAAAACACCAATTTATCATAAACTATCAATGTAATGGTAAAAAGAAACATCATAGAAGCATAGCAGTAGATTCATAATAAGTCATAAATGTGTGTGCCAGCACAGCTCAATAATGGCCTCACACAATCCAACTTAACAACAGCATAGCTGATCATGCCAAGATACTCAGCCTCAACCCCATCCCTTCCAGCCACTCAAGGCGAAAGAAAATGTATAAATCTCAACTATACACAAGGCAAACTCATAATTTCCACACACCCAAAAATCTTAAGGTACAAAGCTTTGAGAATTACCTCATCTTTACCAGGAAAAGCTTCTTTGATGACCTTAGGGACCTCGTCGAGTGAAGATATGGCAACTCCTTTTGGTACATTAATTCCATACTTGCTCATTAGCTCAGCCCCCTGGTGTCAAAAAGACAAAAAGGAAATCAGCTATTTCCTCCCTCGAATTCAGCTACTAGACACTCATCTGCTAGGTTTCATAGGTCTATGATTATAAAACCTTTGAAAACTGGATTAATTAATCTGTCTTTCATCCCTTAGCTTTCTCATCAGTTTTACAACAAAAACAAATTGTCCAACTGCGGGAAAACCATGAATCTTCTCAAAGACGGAAAACGATCGAGAAATTCCAGAGATCCTCCACGATTCTCATATAAATATCACTGAATCTACAAATTTCGATTTTCCAGACTTTTCAAAGTATTCTTTTTTCCTGAAATCCTTCTAAAACTCAACCTAATGTTCCTTTTTCCCCTTCTTTCCGCAAAAATTACAGAAATAAAACAGATAGGGTAACAGAAATCTAGAAATTACAGATCAAGGGCGTCTTGCTATATGGCTATCGAAATCTAGAGAGAGAGTGAGAGATACCTGGTACTCGTGGATGTTAAGACGGCGGAGATGTTGTTGTTGCCATTTTCCGGCGGTGGAGAGAGATTTGGAGACCAGGTTCTTCAGCAATCCTCTCACCATGGTTGTTTCTCTTGATCGAAGACGGCGACTACGCAGAGCAAGCGAGCGAGCGAGAGAGAGAGAGAGAGAGAGGAGGGGGAACAGTGAAGCGAGACAGAACGTTAATTCTCCCCAACCTATTTTTTCGCTCCCAATTTTAGAAATTTCTTCAACTTCTTACTTTTTTTTCCAATCTTTTTCTCACCGTTCTTGAAATGTAGGTCTAGTCCGGGCTGAAAATGGACGGATTCGGGTCGGGGGAGTTGTATTTTTATATTTATTTTTAAAAATTATACCTATATCTGCATTTATATTTGTCGGATTTTAAAATTTTATACCTACTCTCATTTATCGGATTTTTCAGATTTGTGAGTTTATTTGGATTTGAATATGATAAGAAAAAAATACCCACATTAACATGCCCATTGTAGGAAAATTGTAAGAAAAAATATAAGAATTATCCTTTTTTTTTTTTTGGAAAAGGGTAAGTACAACAGCTAGCAACCAACATTTCTCGGAAGGGTTCTACCTAAATTGTCTTCCATTAGAGTGGAGAGAAATGAAAAAGAAGGAATGACCAAACTAAATTAAAGGAAACACCAAATCCAAAATGAGCTATCCGCACGGTTGCCCTCTCTATACGTGTGGTCGATGACAATATGGTTGCATTTAAAGAGAAAGCACCAAATATCCTAAATGAGCGTGTGGATCTCCAATGGAATCTGAATTTCACCTCTAACTATCTTGATGACCATCAAATTGTCCCCTTCTAGGTAGATAGATTGAAAGCCCACCTGCATTGCTACTCGAATGCCATATCTCATAGTCGTTGCTTCGACCACTGGTATCAATGAACCTAGACAGGAAGCTCCTGCTTGAATAAATCTGTCATTCCATCCGTTGAACAACTATCCTAATGTTTTATCCCATGAGGATGAAGTCATTTTTATTTATAGGAAAATTACAATTAGTTTATGAAGTGTGTAAGTATTTTTCCGTGCATCCTCATATGACAATTGACAAGCACGTCGATTGTTTGAAAAAATTATCATATTAAAATAAGTCGGGTACGGGTGGGGTGTAGGTGCGGGTTCGGTGCACCTCATACCTGTACCCAAACCTAATATTTCCCCACCCGCCCATACGTAGTTTTTTTTCACTTTTTCATACCCAAACCTGTTATAAACGGGGCGGGTTCGAGTAGGATTTTTCAGGTTTGGGTGACATTTTCATCCCTACTCGAGAGGGATTAGCAGAAAAATCAAAACTAATAATTCCCCAAATTCAACAACATTAAATCGATTTTTTGATTAACTTAATCAATTTACAAATATGATTAACCGAAATCAACTTGATTTTACTTCAGTTTTGGTTCACGAATTTGGAACAATGATTAACCAAACCAAATCTGATTATTTTTTTATCAATTAAGGTGAAATTTGTGTTAATTTTCGATTTTATTGTTGTTAATTGTTATGGCCAACTATCACTATGCAAGCAGCCTACTGGGGCTCCGCGGATGGGTCTATGTAATTGGCTAGCTACTGTTCAATTACTTATCTTAGTACATAGCTAGTCTGCTGCATACTTGCCTTAGGGCTTGTTCAAATTCAGCAACATCAAATCGATTTTTTAATTAATTGAATCGATTTAAAAATATGGTTAACCAATATTCAATTTATTCTGCTCCAGTTCTAATTCATAAATTTAGAAACGATGATTAACCAAACCAAATCGATTATTTTTTGTCAATTTTTAAGGTGAAATTTGTGTTAGTTTCTGATTTTGCTGTTGCTAATTGTTATGACCAACTGTCACTGTGCAAGCAGCCTACTAGGGCTTGCAGATGGGCCTATGTAATGGGGTAGGTACTGCTCAATTACTTAGCTTAGTAACCGCTAATCTACAGCCTACTTGCCTAAGGGCTTGTTCCAAATTCAACAACATCAAATCGATTTTTTATTAATTGAATCAATTTAAAAACATGGTTAACCGATATACAATTCATTTTACTCCAATTCTAGTTCATGAATTTGGAAACGACGATTAACCAAATGAAACCGATTAATTTTTTGTCGATTTAAAGGTGAAATTTGTGTTAATTTCTTATTTCATTACCGTTAATCGTTATGGCCAACTATCACAGGTGCAAGCAGCCTACCGAGGCTCGGCTCGTGGATGGCCCTATGTAATGGGGTAGCTACCACTCAACTACTTAGCTTAGTAAATAGCTAGTCTACTGCTTACTTGCCTAAGGGCTTGTTAGAAATGACATTTATACCAATATTTGCAATAGCTATCAACTCTTTTCAACTCATTTCATCTATAACGGTTATAATACCTAATTATTTCAGTTAATTTTAAGGTCATTTTATCTATAACAACTAACTATTTCAACTCATAACACTTATAACAATTATAATTGCTAATTATTTCAGCCCGTTTTAGCTCATTTTAGCTGATTTTAACTCAATTCTGCTCATTTTTAGCTATAAAAAACTTATTTTAACAACCATTTCGGACATATCATAACTTTTAAAAAACAAAAAGAAGAGGCCACTGCCCGGTTATTAAAAAAATGTTTGTCCTGTACTTGATCATCGAAATTTTCTCTTTTTTTTTTTGTGTCTAGTAGTCTTTAGTCGTTACTTAACATTAATCATACAAGAAGATTTAAGAAGTTTTATTTAATGGTTGTGGTTAACCGGTGAACTAGATTAAAGAAACCACCAAAGTTAACCGATATCTAGTTAATAGAAATTGTATTTTTCAAACCGAAGAATTCGGTTAACCGAATTGAAACTCCCCAAATCAAACCGACCGGACCTCTGTTTACACATTCCCTAATGCCATGTGATATGCCCATATATAGGTTGTAACGAAATTGAGTCGGTTTGTTGAGCTCTTTGATTTAATTCCATCGAAGTTCAACTTAGAATCAAGTCAAATTGTCCCTCTTTGAGCTAACTCTCTTTGAGCTCAACATGGCTTTGCTTAGCTTGATTCGGTTTAACTCAATACTTAGTTGCTTTATTTGTCCCTCTTGATATCTTCTCTAGCTAAGACTTGCTTTTGAACAAATTGTCTATAAACTTTTTGCATAACCTGTCCTCGTTTACTACTAATAGAGTGCTTACTATTTATAGTAGTTTTTTTGGTTTGTGATATTACCGGACTCTTTGAAATCCGTTAATTAAGTTAAAATTTTATATTGTGATCGAATTTTTAGTGAAGTTAACGAGTTTATTTTTCGGATAAAAACAAGACGTTGTTCTATTAAGACCTAAGACTTCAAATTTTATTAATTTGTGTGGTTTTCATTTATTACTAGATTCGGATAAGTTTATGTTCGACCACAATTACGTTAGTTTCTATATTCTCCACTTATATACCTTCAGAAATCAAAGGATTGATTTCATTTTTCCCCACTGTTAAAACTTGGCTTTCTTCTCGTATGGAAAAAAAAAAAGGAAAGTTAAGTCGATGTATGTTAGAGGGTGGTGTAAATATTTCAGAAGTATATCTTTTATTGAACAAAAAGAGATGTCGAATGTATACCATACCAAGACACTTACAAATGATTGTTTAATTTCTTTTTATACAAAACTTATTAAATTTGTTTTCTTTTTTGTCTCCATAAGAATAGGTATTCAACATTTTTAACATTTATTCAGGAAAAATTTACAAAATCTCAACAATATATTCTTGATTGGAATATTCGTGATCTTCAATTCAACTATCTATCAATTGTAAACGAAATGACAACCGCTGAAACCTGCATAAATAATTTTTTAAAAAAAAAAATCAATAACATTATTTCACAATAAATTTGAGTATAAAAAGGGGGAAAAGGAATGAAGATTTACTTACTAGGATCCACAGTAATTAGCATAGCAGTGCTCCCAAAGTCACAAGTGCCTCCCTGGTTCTTTGTCCTCTGCCAATAACTATTGAAAGCATAGGACGCATGGGCAACCAAAGTGTTGGGAGTAAAGCAAGGCCCATTGGGTCGGATCGGGTTGCACTCCGCCCCGGTTCCGCAAGCATAGTCCATTGCCCTTTGGAGCACGGGCTCAGGCACTGTGGGTCGGGCCACACACCAAACGGCATACTCTGGGCCAAACCCTTTTGGGCCTGGAGCTGCCGCGGGCCTCAGTGAAGGCAATGGCTTATTCGGCTGAGTAGGCCCATAGTGAGGCCCATTTTGATAAATACGGGCTGAGATCGGCTGATTTGCGGGTGCGTCCGGGATCCGAGAAGAGGGTCCATATGGGCTTGGAGCAATCTCTGGTGGGCTAGAAACAGGAAGAGGGGATGATGCTAGTGATGGGTAGCCATACTCATCACCAAGAGGAGGGAATGCTATTGATGAAGATCCAAAATCATCATAGGCATCAAGTGTTGGGATATCTAGGGCATCAGGTTCTGTATTGTAGAGTGATAATTTCAGCCCTTTTCTTAGCTTGAATATCTCTAGCAAACCTCTTGCATCTGCAATATATATTATTTCGTTTATTTACCAGACGGGTTTATTAAATTTAACATCAACTGATTTAATACTTGAGCCTAATCCAAACTTAATCTTACCCTTGAAAGTTGAATAATATGTTTGTTACATAGATTGTATTGTATAGAATAATTAATTATCATCGAAGGTCCAACAGTAAATACTATCACTCCCGTGTGTTAGGGGTCTATGTAGATTATCAGCGACACAGCATCTCCCGAAGTGGCCGGAGTCCTCTAAGCATTCCCTCCTTTGTCCACTCATTCTCCTCTACAATGCTACATACATTAGTGAGTTTGTTTACTTATTGTCGACTAATGCAACTCCTACAACATATGATACTCTTTAGTATGTCCTTTTTTTCTAGTTTTCTCCATCGAAATATTTGTATAATATATTATTTATCTTGTATAACTATTCTAAACAAACATCTTCTTTTTAATGATCACTATCTCCGTCCCTAAAAGTTGGGGAAAAAAATATAAAAATAAAGAAACATTATTTATTTGTGAAACATCGATATACTTGTTTGATTATTTGTATTTTTTATATACTAACTAATAAATATTTCAAATTTTTATTGTAAAATTTTAATCGTATTGTTTGTAATAAGTAAAACAACTATAATTTCAATTCTATATTAACAACTATAATGAGGGATTCAAACTTGCAAATTTTTATATAACTTTTTCGAAATGAAGGGAGTATATTATATAATTTAGAAACAAAAATAGTTAGAAAACATTGAATATGTAAATAACCCTCATTCAAGCACAAAATTCTTATATCGAAGTAGTGAGTGGCCAATCATTCCATTTTCACCCTTCCCCTAGGTTTGATTAGGGGAAGGGAACAATTTCTTCATAAGGAAATTGTGGAGGAAAATAGTTGAGTTTTGACACCCTCCATCCTCCCGGGCCAGTAAGCCCTCTGAACTTTCCAGAGATATGAAACCTAAACAATGGATCTATTTACCGATAAAAAGAAAGAGCACAAAATCCTTATTCAATAATCCAAATTACAAAATTGATAACACATAATAATAATAATAATAATAATAATAATGTTTGTTTAGCAAAAGAGGAATTTGAACATACCGCACAAGTTGAAGAGAGAGAGAGCCGAAATGGAGACAATAACGGCAATGAGAGCTGGGTTCCTTCCTAAGGAGGAAGAGGAGGAGGAGGAAGCCATTAATGCAAATCACTTGACTTAATCTTCGGCAAAGCCACTGCTTATATTGGCACAGAGAGAGAGACAGAGAGAGAGTGTAAAGGAGGAATATGCATTCCCTAAGCTTGATGATTGGAATATGTGCTTGCTTGACATGGGAGATCAAAAGAAAAATCTTTTTTTGTTTTGTTTTGGATTGTATTAGCAGTTAATGTTAGAGTATAAACCTATTTTTGAGCCTTTGATTATCAATTTAAGTTTTTGTTTGAGTTGATTTTTGAATATGATATCGAGTTTCTATACGAAAGGTATCAAGTTCGAGTCTCATCATCTTTTATATTGATTATTGCACGAGGTAAAGAGGAATCTTTGTTGCATCCACGTTTCAAACTCGAGAACATTCGCGTATGGAAGTGTGTTAGAATATAAAACTAGTATTGGGCCTTTAACTATTAGTTTAAACTTTTAGTTGATTTCGTTATTCAACCTTGAATGTAATGTTAATCTTGAGATTGAATATTCACTTGCTTTCTTGTATAATTACGTGCTTTCTACTCAAAGTGGACCTTTTTTACCTTTTCATGCACATTTACTAAAAGACATGCTCAAAAGCAGCAATTGTTATGACATGTGTGCATCTAGTAATTGCCTAGGTAAAGATCTTTACACTTTTTATCCCCTTGTGAATTTTTACATATATATATTACCCTATTTGATAATTAGCTGTGAACTTTTGGTTATTGACTGATTAAATTAGTTGTTAATTATTGGTTGATTGGATTAACTTTTTATATTAGTTGTGTTATATTTGGTTATTTCAGAAAAAGTGCTTGGTAAACTTAACTGTTTTTCAAAAAAATGTGAGACAAAAAATTAATTTACAAAAAGCCAATCACAAAAAGTTATTGAAATTAGCTTTTCGAAAATGATTTTTAAAGGCAAAAGTTATTACAAAAAGTCAACTTACTAAACACTTTAAATAGTATTTTGACCAAGTGAAAAAGCTCAAACTCCTTAAAAAAAAAGCCGTTTTTGTCATAAAGTCATGGAAAAAACTATTAGCCAAACATGACCTATTTAAAAATGTACAATTAGAACTAAAAGAAAAGTTGTATATCTGACTTTCGTAATTTTACTCAAATAAGATTTAAGATATGGTTTCAATTTAGATTTAGATTTTCATATGGTGTTGTTTAAATTTGAGATTGAATATTGTCATAATTACTTTATTGTATTATTACTTGTTTTCATTAAAAATTGAGCATTTTACCTTTCCTTGTACAAAGAGAGACTCAAAAGGAATAAAGGTTTTGACATGTGTCATCTCCTACTAAATTTCCTAGGTAAATTTTTGTATAGTTTCTATCTTAAAAACTTTGCTTGATATGTGGGTATAGATCAAGAGTGCTCATGTTAATATATATATATATATATATATATATATATATATATATATATATATATATATATATATATATATATGTCTCATGTGATATTTCGACATGGAAATATCAGCTATTGAGCCAAACTGTACTGAAAACTACATGTTATTTGTATAACTAACTTAGTTTGACATCAAACATTTATAATGCTCAAGCTGATGACTTACCCCATGAACTCAAACCAAATAATTAACTCCTTTGCCAAATGCCTTGTAGTGCATGAGTAGTATACTTTCGGCCGCCGGCACGTAATTATGTTATGGACTCGAGATTGTAGTTCAGACTTCTTTTATTAGAAATTTTGCTAGTCATTTTAAAAAGTAAGAGGGTGATATACATCTCTATCATTTTATTAGAAATTTCGTAAGTACTTTGCCAAATTTCGTTTGCTTAATTAAATGGTACTTCATAAGCATTTTTTAAAGGAAAGTCTATATGATCGCCCCGTAAATATGATTATTGTTCAACCTAGTGAAAATCATTATACATCTCTATCATTGTCTACCTATTTCATAAAAGGGCGAGGATTTTTTAGAGCTAAAAAAAAGGTGCTTAAATTAAAATATCACTAAACTATTTTAAAATGTTAAAAACATCACTAAATTATTTGATGATAAATAATTGTCATTTGATTTATTAGTAAGGTTTAAAAATGCCACTATAGCTGCTTTTTACTTGTTACAGTTGGTAAGTATACGATAAAAAAAAGGTAAAAAGTACATACGAGTGGCATTTTTAGAGCTTAATAATAAGTTCAATGGTAATTGTCGATCATCAAATATAAATTAGTGGCATATTTTAAAGTTTGAAATAGTTAGTGACATTTTAATTCGAGCACTCCCAAAAGAAAAATGGTTAGAAATTTCACATAATGAAGAAAATTGCTTAAATAAATTAGTGCTCAACTCCTATTCCAAATCCATAAGATTTATTTATAAATTAGAGTTGTCATTCAACTTACGAGAAAATCATTAGACATCTCCATTATTTATAGGGTGATGATACGTGTCTTGTAATAAGACGTGTCTTATATTTTTTGTTTTAACTTAAGTTAATATGTTATATGATTTAAAATCACAAAATTTTCGATACCCACATTTAATTATCAACTATAAAGTTAATATTCGTTGACTATATCGACAAGAACTAAATAATACTCTAATTAATTCAACCATATATATAGAGATGTATCATACGCGTGGTTTTAGGAATATGAAATTCCATAAGTTTATTTTAAAAATGATATTACATCAGTTATAAACTATAGCACTATTGTATCCGTCAATTATATTTTTTTTAAATTTAATATATGATATTATAATTTAAGTTAAAACAAGGTACTTAAAAAGTGATGCATAAATTTTTAATACTATTAGAAAATAACTTTATTTTGAGATTTGAGCTATTTAGAAAAAGAAACAATCCTAAATTCCTTCCTATTTTATTTTTAAAACAAACCTTTGATAGGAAAGAGAGAACTAAAACTAAGGTGCATGTACCCTACATGGGGAGCAAAGCAGAAGATATCAGCTCCTGCGGTGTCTCACCGCCTTTCTATTTTTATTTTATTTTTTGATCGACCGCCTTTCTATTTTTCCAACCATTAAATATCAGCGTCTCGTCATTTTTTCAACGGTAACTTTCTCTCTCTTTACCTGCTCTGTTCCTCACTTCTTCCTCTAATCCTCTGTTTTCTCTCTCCTCTTCAACCCAACTCAACGGCTACCAACCAAGAGAACCAGAGATAAAACCCTAAACTCAGAAAGCGAAAAACCCCAAAAATCATGGAAGAAGAATCAGCAGAACCGTTGCTGTTTAAAGGGAGAGACGTGATAGTGATTCAGTACGTAGCTTCATCAATGGCGGACGAGCTGCTGAGCAAGTACCCAGATAACTCTGCCTTCGATTTCGACTACTCTCAGAGCTCAATTTGGTCCCCTTTAGTCCCTCGGTTCCATTCTCTCTCCTGCTTGGCATCCAAATCCCCGGATTTGGAGAGGAAGCTCTCGTTCGATAATGGCTGCAAGGTGTTCGAAAAAATTCCCCTGTCAAGAATCAAGAAGAAGATATGTGCTTTCGGGCTGAACCTGAACTCCAAGTTTCAGAAGAAGAAGAAGAAGACCGTGATGGGGGCTAAGTTCAATGCTGACCCTTCTGATTTGCCTCGATCCCCTCCTTCCAAAAAGGTAAAATTACTGAGATTTTGTAGGTTTTGGGAATTAGTATTGGAATTAGGGTTTTTATCTTTGTGGGTTTTAATATTAACAGATTATATATATTATCAATGTTGTTATTAGAGTATCTAAATGTGTGGATTATTGTTGAATGCAGGGATGGAAGAAAGTGTTGAAGATGACAACAAAACAATTCAAGAAGAAAAGGGATCATCATCATCATCATCATCCTTATCGCCATCCCATTTCAGATGTTACTCTTTCTGATTATTTTCAGTCCCCGAATTTCTAGTTCTATTCCCATGGAACTATTTCTCCTTTTTCGCCTTTTTTTGGGTATTCAATTGATTCATTGCCACTTTGGCTGTATGTGTAAGTTCTGTCAGAACATTAAAGGGTATTCAATTGATTCATTGCCATTTGTGCTGTATGTGTAAGTTCTGTCAGAACATTAAAGGGTATTCAATTGATTCATTGCCATTTGTGCTGTATGTGTAAGTTCTGTCAGAACATTGAGCAATCTTATTACAGCTCTACTATTCCAAGTTCATTCCAAATTGTGTTATTTCTTGTTTTTAGACTGAGCTCTACTATTCCAAGTTCATTCCAAATTGTGTTATTTCTTGTTTTTAGACTGAGAAACTCGGTCTAAATATTACTGATTTGCATTCCCCCTCCCAAAAGAAAAATCCGTTGTGTAAGTTATAATTTCATAGGATTATAAGAAAATGATACATTGGTGAGTCGAATTTAATAGAATCATCAAAAATAACCTAAAAAAGTAAATTAAAGAGGTCTAAAAATATAAACATCAATTCAAACCACAGTGACAATGAGAAATGAGCAAACTTAGCTAAGAAAGCCTGAAAGTACATTTCACTTGTCAGAGTTCTTGCAACTTCGGAAGGGCATAGAATTACAGATTCATCATCTGTTTTAACTTTACAAGGGGCAATAGCAATCCACCAAAAGTGATCATCATCTGTTCTCAGAGAAAAGGCTACTTAGTACTACACAAACTTGTAAAAGTTCATACAGGCCAAGTGATCAACTTTTGAATTGATTAATCCTGCACCATCTAACCAACTATGGGCAGAATATGACTATTCCCCTTTTGCACGGCCCCTGTCTCAAGTTGCCATTCCACTAGACCTCTGTTTCTGCAATTTCTCGGTCTTGGGTCTTTCCAAATCATCAGCAAGGACTCTCCATGCTTACCTGTGGGCTGCAAAGGCTGCATGCGAAATGTTTATGAGTTCTGTCGATGGCAACTTTTCAGCTCTTTAGCAGCAAACAGGCGTAATTCCTTGAATAATCAAAGACCTAGCACAAAGTACACATAGCTACGGGGAATGCACATTTCTCGCCTTTGTGCCCATGATCTGTTTTCCCGCTGGAATGATCAAACAGGCATTCTTGGTGCTATGAAGAAGGAACTGAGTATATGCCAACCTTCCAAACATATTAGTCCAATCAATTGAAGAGATACGGTGAAGATCAAGCCAATTGGTTACTTTGGGCGCAGCCCCGAATACATCAAAGTTTGTAAGTTAATCTTCTGTATCAGCTTTGCTTCTGTTTATCTTCCTGCAGTGTTCCACACCTTCAACCATTTCTGATGGAACAACTTTTCTCTTCCCTGCTTTCCAAATCTGAGCCTTCAAGTTCAGCTATATACAAAGAGCTTAAAGTGAACACTGAATAATCTCAATACTTAGCCAAGCCCATGTTCAACTTTGGTTTGAGGAAGACCGGGACGAACAGTTAGTGCTTCCGAGGGGATTGTGAGCCATAACAAGCAGTTTTGATTAACGATTAGCGGTTACGAGCAATTACTATTAGCGGTTAGAAATTATGATTTGTGATTAACAAGCAATTACTATTAGTGGTTAGAAATTATGATTTGTAATTAACAATTATGAGCGTTTACTAGATTTTTTTTTCTTTTTGTAACGTTAATGATAATATTCATCATATGTTTCACAATAATAAATATTGGTTGATAACGAACATTTGACTAAACATCAATATATTACTAATTTTAATATTTTGGACTAAGACAACACGTACGTTCTAGACAAATATTTTCGAAAAATTATTACATAACAATTTTATATCATAATAGTAGTGGCCCATTTAACTTAAATATTTTCATAGTTTCACATCAATATACAATTGTCCCAACAATAACGACAACTATTATAATAACAATTAATGATGATGTATAATAATAATAATAATGATGATGATTATGATGACAACAACAATAACGATGATGATAACAATAACAATATATAAGGTTATGATTAGCCGTTATAGTTAATGATTATAGTGGTTACGATTAGCTCTTAACAATAACAATATATAAGGTTATGATTAGCTGTTATAGTTAATGATTATAGTGGTTACAATTAGCTCTTAGAGGTTAAGAGCTTTTATGAACGTTTATGATTACCTCGTAGCGGTTACGGGTGGCTAAAATTAGCTAAATCCACTGTTTTTTTAATTATTTTTATTTTTATTTTTTGCCGGGGGATGAGGGGTGACATTAGCAACTTCCAGGACTTAGTGGTAATAAGGAGGGAGGAGGGTGATTATGGTCTTTATCCCTTAGCAAAATATAACTTTTTCATCAAAGTTTCACAACAAACCTGGATCAATAGCAGCACAGAAGTCCTTTTGTGCTCAGATTTTATGGGATTTTATGTTATGCCTGGAATGTCAGTCACAAGATCTTCTAGCTTCAACCTCCTCATGCAATTTTACAGCCAAATTCTCCTTTCCAGTCCGACAAAGCCCATCGCATAAATTGGATACAATAGCTGAATCAGGAGAAATACATCTTCCTAACATTTCCCTCAAAACCTGAACCGCTCCATCAAAATCCTGATTCTGACAGAATGATGAAATCAACATCTCATATGTATGACAGTCTGGTTGGCAGCCACTCCTAATCATACTTCGGTATAATTGAAAGGCGCGTTCGGAGTTCTTTGTCATGCACTGCCCTAAAATGAGAGCAGAATAAGTTGAGGAGTTTGGGACAAATTTCTGCTTGTCAAGTTCTTTGACCATAAGAGCAGCCTTCTTATTCTTACCCGCTTTGCAAAATCCCAAGATCAAGGCATTAAAAGTTAGTAAATCAGCCTTCACTCCATTTCTTAACATCTCTTCATAAAGCTCCTCGCCCATATCACTATTTCCCAATTGGCTATATCCATTTATCAAAGCATTGTACGTTACGATATTAGGGTCCACATCTTTGGCTTTCATCTCACTGAAAATCTTGTTTGCTTCATTCAACTTTCCTTGCTTGCAAAATCCATCAACAAGGGTGTTAAGAGTGACATTATCTGGCTGAAATCCACTCTTTTCCATTGAAGCTTTCAGCCTCAAGGCAGAGGTGAGGAGACCCTTCTTGCAATATCCAGCAATAAGTGTATTATAAGATACAACTGTAGGAAGGATACCCACACTTCCCATATTTTGAAATACCCCTAAGGCCTTTTCCAATTTTCCAAGTCTGCAATAAGCAGAAATAACCATGTTCAGGGTATAAACATTGGGCAAAATCCTGCATCTCTGCATTTCTTTGTAGATAGCCAATACAATATCTGCCCTATACAAGCTAAGTAAGGAGCTCAAAAGAACATTGCACGACTCAACTGTTGGTAAAAACCCATAATCCTTCATTTGGAGGAAGGTATTTGTAGCATTTCTAAACTTTTTCATAAGGGCTTGAGTCTTAAAAAGCGCATCAAATACATTAGGGGATGAATCGCACAACCGGTACGAGTACAAAAACACCTCAAACAGCTTGGCGGGCAAATCAATAGAACTTGAACCAAGAATATCCATCAAAATTGATTCAGCAGATTTGAATTTCCTGTGCTTGGTCAAAATATGGACAATCATGGAATGAGTCTCTAGGGTATGTAGAGTAGGCTGTTTAAGCTGAACCCACTTGTAGAACTCATATGAGAGAACATAATCTTTCTTAATCTTCAATAAAACATGCTTAAATCTATATGGGGTCAAACTAGAGGACATTCCCTCAAGCTTCTCCCAATCAGAGTGTATCAAATGGCTATATGCCACATTAACAAAATCAAGATCTTGACCTTTAGGCTCAGGAATTGTTCCATGTGGGATTGGAATCGGGTTACCCTTCCTTCTCACCAGACTATTTGCAATCAGGGATTTACTCAAAGTAGAAACTCTCATATCCGAATTCACCCTGTAGGTCACAGAAACTAACCAACCAAGTTTGGAAAAATGCAGTTTCAAGTCACTAAACCTCAAAATAATCAATCATGTTTCTAAAACAAAGCTGAGCTGTGTACAAAACATGTAACGTAACCTTCAAAATCTCAGAAAATCAGACCCCTCAACAAGAATAATTTCTAGGGACCCCAAAAAACCAAGAAGCTCCTTGGACCACTGAAAAGGCGTGCCTGATGAGGACAGAAACCATTGAAAATTATGGGGTAGAATGGAACATCAATATTTGAACATAATGATCTTAAATCTCTTCAAGAACCATATAGAG
Organism: Talinum fruticosum; assembly: GCA_021018815.1. Lineage (NCBI taxonomy): Eukaryota > Viridiplantae > Streptophyta > Magnoliopsida > Caryophyllales > Talinaceae > Talinum > Talinum fruticosum. Next base: position 5,929,465 of record JAITYX010000006.1, on the reverse strand, counting down.
AAATATTGAATAGTATGAATTGACTGAAGAGCAATAACAATCACCATCAATACCAATGTGATTCAGAGATAAAAAATCATATTTATGCCTATAAAACAACAATACCTATAATTCTGAATCAAAGAGTTAACAAATTCTTTTTCTCTAAGCCCATTTCTAGAAACCAGCTAAAGTTAATGGTGAATAAAAGCAACAATTCTGAATCAAATTCCATAGTGCATATGTATCAATTTGCAGAAATTACTACAAATAATGAGCCTGCAAAAACTACCAACTACATAAAACCCTCAAGGATTACAGATATACATTTGGGCATGGGGATAAGGGGCTAATTTCATTATAAACTGACGTGTTTTACAATTGACAGAAAATATGCATAATGGAAAGGGTTTGGGTGGGGTGGGGTGAATTACTATGCTGCACAAGTGAAGACAAAAGATGAGTGAAAACAAGCTTTACCTAGTGTTGGAGAAGATAGGTGAATTTTGATGAGAGAGGCAAGAACTGGAAGATTGAAGATCATTTGGGGGCAGAGGAGAGCTGCCGGAGGAGGACGGGAGAGTAAGCTTCAAAATTTGTCCATCATTTTTTCTTGCGATCGTTAGTTAGCTTCAAAGAAACTAGAAAAAAGATACCCCTGGCAAATAGTTGTTGGCTTTGAATTAGGTGTTGGTTGTTTGCTAATTGGATCAGGTTTTTGTTAGCTGTTTACATTTCGGTGTTTTAGAAAAAATGTTTTGGTAAAATTAGTTGTTTTTAACAAGATGTGAGAGAAAAAGGCTAATTTACAAAAAAGCAATCACAAAAAGTTATTGAAATTAACTCTTTGAGGGTAAAAAAGCAAGCACCCCCTCAGAAAGCCATTTTTCGCCAAAAGTCATTAGCCAAACATGACCATAATAGTGGGTTATTGGATGAATACAATGAGAGTCCTAGGGGTGTTCACCTGGACCGGTTAGGACCTAAAAGACCGAATAAGGGTGATGTGGACTGAGGATTGGACTGATGAGAGGTTGGTCCTGGACCGAACCTAGTTGAGAACGAACAAGGACCGAATTTGGGCCACTTTTTCTTTTTTGGGGGGTAATTCCAGCGCTCTCCTGGCTGCTAAGGAGCTTGCTGGGCAGCTTTAATAGAGATCAACTATCCAACTAATCATAATTCAACTCAGAAACAGAACAAATTCATTGCAATGATCTTACATTTTCAATTTTTTTTAACAATCAGTTAATGACCCAATTAATCAGTTACTTTGAGCCATTTCTAATTCGTTACTATTTATCATATACAGCAACACGCATAGGGCTGTATTGATACCATTCTTGAGTTTTAGTTTTTAAAAAATAATATCTTCGCAAATGTTCCACGCATATATAGAGCCAAAACCAGATTGCAAAAAATAAAAGAATCCACAAAATACAACTCACAAATTATAAAACATAATTAGAAACAAAGTTGGGAAAGAAAACAATCGACCAAAAGCAGTGGCGGAGCTAAGAGTTTCTTTTATGGGTGTCCCTTCACAAACGAGTTATACACATCATTCACCCATCACCAAACAACATTACAGTTATCCGCTCAAGTCACGAATTTATATTTCAAAATTCATAATTCATTCAAAATTCTACAATTAAAAGTAAAAAAAAAAATTAAAAGTTGAAACCCTAACCATATAATTCAAAGTTCCACCAATCAACACAACACCAGCAAAAAATGCATTCATATTTCCAAACAATAACAGTAACAAATCTAAAAAGAATTTCAAAACCTAACCTTTAAGATCTGAAATCGAATGAAGCAAAGGAAGACTGGTAGGCTGGCTGGAGTCTGGGTGGGCAGGTCAACCGGCAGTGGCAGCAGCCAGGTGGGCAGGGAAAACGGCGGCGTCACTGGAACTGGCCGCTGGAGTCTGGGTGGTGGGCGTGGGCGAGCGCGATTAAGAGAGGGAGTAGAGCGAGCAGGCAGCCGCAGGTGGGCACGGCTAGGAAGGACAGCGAACGGTGTGGGTAGGGGAGGCGCCGGCGGGAAGTGGATCGAAAGCTGGTGGGTGGGGCGGTGCCGGCGGGAGCGGGAGGAGAGAGAGTCGTGGTAGGTCAGTGGGCGTCGTCGGCAGGCATAGCGCAGAGCAGAGAATGTTGTGTTGTGTCTGGTGGTTTGAGCGAGGAAAAGTTGAGAGTTTAGAGTTTAGAGTTGAGAGTTGAGAGTTGAGAGTTGAGAGCGTAAGTGAGGGCCAAAAATGAGCGACCAAATTTTGACAAACAAAAATTGATATCTGTTTAGAACATGTTTGGTCTAAGTTTTAAAAAATTATTTTTATTTTTAAAAAGTGTTTTTGAAAAATTATTTTTGAATAAAAATTTGAAGTGTTTGGCCTAGTTTTTCAAATAATTAATTTGTTTGTCTAAGATTTTTAGAAAAATAAAAATAAGATATAGATAAAACAAAATAAGATAGAGAGGAGAGGGATAAAATAGAGGGGAGAGATAAATTAAAATAACATAAAAAGATAGAAGAGAGAGATAATGCGATTACTGGCGGTTATTATGAAGTTTTTCCACAAATTAGAAACGAAACAACTATTTATCTGTTTCGTTTCCGAGATTTTTTTTTCCAAAATCGCTTTTGAAAAATAGTTTTAATTTTAAAAAAATTAGTGTTTGGCCTAACTTCTATTTTTAGAATTTAAAAACAGCTTTTAAAATTTAGGCAAACACCCACTTAATTAGGCTTCTTCTATATTATTTTTTATGGGTGTCTTATGTATATTTTAATTTTTTTTGGACTTATGGGTGTCCTGAGACACCCATAAGTCCAATATAAATCCGTCTCCCAAAAGTATGGAGTTATTTGTCCGCAAAGAATATCAATGGCGAACCCAAGACTTTAACGAAGGGGGTTCGGAATAAATTTATTATAGTGTACACAATACAAAGGCTAATAGGGAGTTAGAAATTTGAAATAAGAGTGTCCACCTATTAAAATTGATAAGTATATGTAGGGAAAAAAGTTCATCCTAATTATTTTTCTCTCCCGAGGATCCACTTGGAAGAGTGTTCAAAATAATTTTTTTCTCTCCAAAAGTACCAACCTCAGTTCCTTCATTAGGTTCATTGTCCTGTTCCTCCATCCCCATCTCTTTGACAATTGTTAACATTAATGTCCTTGCTTTTTCGAGTTCTTTCTTCTTCAAGTACCGTAAAAAAATGAAAAAAATAAAGCTAAACACCAAACAAAGAATTGATTACTAACAAGACAAACCTAATGGAGAACTCGCAATAACCGAGCCTCGGACATAAATTAAGACAAATCCTAAAAACACAACACAATCACACAAATCAAAATCACACACAATACAACCACATAAATCATTATCACATAAATCACCTAACTAACCAAATAGCAAACTAATTAATAAAAACTACTAACAAGAAAATCGGATACGTACAAATCGGATGGAGAATTGCAGTGACTAAGCCCCGACTGTCGGCTAAGACTAACCTATCCACGATTGTTGTAGAGCCGAGACGATGTCCGACACCTAAGGAGATAAGCTTAGGAAAAATTAGGAAAAAAACAATAATTTACAAATTTGGCAAAAAATTTTAGAAATTTAAAATTTGAAATTGAGACATATGAATTAGAGAATCAAAGTACCTAAATTCTAAACACTAGGGTTTGAATTGAAGTTAAGGTGAGGCCGCCGTCGTGTGGGTGTAGGTGCCATGACTGCTCGGGCGTCAAGTGAGTTAAGAGCAAGCATAGAAGCGCTAAGGGACCGAGACACACACACACACACACACACGAAGCGTTGAGTAAATAGACGGACGTGTATTGAGTGAGGTTCAATAAAACTAAAAAGTCGGTCTAATTACTAAGGATGTCCAATATTTTTTGGGTCAAATCTAAGGGTGTCCATATTTATAATTCTCAACTCTTCAACTCCCAAGCATAATACGTCTTTAAAGTTTTTTGGGCCAAATCCTTGGGTTTTTTCAAGGCTACGCCTTTGCTAACAGATAGTAATAAGAATAATATTATATAACAACTATATCATATCGAATCTAATTATCCTTGACGAGTCCATATTTTTATATTCTAATTCCATAATTCATAATCCATAATCAAAGAAATCAAGTCTAAAATAATAAAATTAATTTATAGTATGAAATAATTGGAATGAAATCACATAAATTAAACCTAAAATCAAAGAAATCAATTAATCCTTGAATTGAAATGAAACTGGAAAATTTAAAACTTAGTAAACTTACGGAGGGAAGGAAGGGGCCGTGAGGTGAGTGAGTGAGAGCCGGTGAGGGGCTAGGCCAAGGGCGGCAAGATGTCAGCATTGGCGGTGGCATGTGGCGCGACAGTGCATCGGCCGCACGAGATTGGGGGCGACGCGAGTGAGCGACCGGTGGTAGTGGTCGAGAGAAAGAGATTGTCGTGTGAGGTGAGAGTCGGTGACATATTGTGCTACCGAGGGTAGTGCGAAAGAGTCGGTTGTGGCAGGTGGTGGCGCGATGGGTGATGTTGCACAGAGTGAGGGTGGCGGCTGGTTGTGGTAGTGGTCGAGAGTAGAGAGAAAATTGCATGAGGGAGAGTAAAGACTTATAATTTGGGAGAAATCTCGCTTGGGTTGCTCCCCGCACCTTATGTTATGAGAATCGGACCGGACCGGCCGGTTCAACCGCGAACTGGATATTGGTCTCGATCCGGATTTACCCATCAACTCGTTTAACAAACGAACCGGTCAAAATCGATCAAACAACGATTCAACAGGACGAGTTTTATGATTAAACAAGCGGTTCAACCGTTAGCTCCAAACCCCCATTTTCAACCTAATTTGATGCCAAGCAACTTGGATCTAGCCACTCCCGAGCTCCTTGGGTCTTGGCGGGCGTAAGTCGGCCGTTGTTCTCTCCATTAATTGCCCCGCGAGCCGCTCCCGGTACACGGACGTTGGCAACTTCCATCGGTTTCTTACCCGCCACTCGCTTTTGCTCTCTCCCCTCCTCTCTTTCTCTCTAGTGGAATTGAAAGTGCTTCTCGGTCTCTCTCTCCAAGTAATAAAATTTTATGTTGAAACTTAAAACAAGGCACAACTTTTTGTGGGAAACTTTTATAGCCTTCTCTCTCTGTCTCTCTGTCTTTTGTCTTTTATCGTTTGTAATTTCAATGTTACAATATTTTTATTTCTTTATTGTGTACAAGTAATCTTGAAACAAGGTCAAGTGAGTATATAAATTATTGTTTAATTTTTAGTTTGAGGTAGTTAAATGGACTTTGTACCCATATTTTTGGAGTTTAAGTTAATCGGGTCTAGCTGGTCCAATCTGGTTAGACCAGTCAACGGGGCAACCAGTTCAATCCAATTTAAACGGTTGAACCGGTCAAACCATTGACCCACTTGGCTGACCGGGTCAATCACCGATTCAGCTTTTCTTAACATAGCCAGCACCTTTCCATGTATTTATATGCTAAGTGTTAACAAACCCGAATTATTCGGTTATGAAGACATAGAGATAGACATCAATTGTAACTTAACTTAATCGCAAAAAGATAATATCCAAATACAATTAGGTTCATCTATAGAAACATAATGGGGGACAATTTTTCCGGAAATTAGTCGTTCACGAACAAAGTGACAATCAATTCAACATGTTTAATGCACTTGTGAAACATCAAATTACAGGCGATATTGAGAGCAACTTGATTATCACAACACAACCGAGTTGGACTGATTGGAAGATGAAGAGAACAAAGTAGGTTGTGAATCCAAACTGCTTCACTTATAGCATTGGCCATAGCACGATACTCGGCCTCAATCGAAGATCGCGACATTGTGGGTTGTTTCTTAGTTTTCCATTAAATGGCGATGGGCCAAGAGAAACAAAATAACCCGTGATAGAACAACGTGACATAGGATAACTAGCCCAATCGGAATCACAATACACATGAAGACGAAGATCATTGGTAGAGGAGAAGAGGAGTCCTTGCCCGGATGAATCTTTTAGGTAACGTAATAGGCGAATTACATCATCCCAATGCCTCTGTCAAGGACCTTGTATGAATTGACTTAAGATGTGGACCACATAAGTGATATCGGGATGAGTGATTGTGAGATATATAAGATGGCCAATGAGTCTTCTATAACGACCAAGATCAAGTATACGGTCACCATAAGCGAGAGGATAGTTTATGTTGTTCCGTCGGTAAAGAGCATGGTTTGGACCCGAGCATACCTGTCTCCGCCATAATATCATGCGTATATTTTCGTCGACATAAGAATATGTCGGTGGGTGTTCATGCAACCTCAATGCCAAGAAAATGTTTTAGCGGGCCCAAGTCTTTAAGTTTAAAACACTTATGTAAGTAGTGTTTGAGATCATTACAATACTTAGTGTTATTGCTAGTGTGAACTAAATCATCAACATAGATCAAGAAAGCCAAAAAGGTATTAGCTTTAGTGAAGGTAAAAGAGAGTGATCCAATGGCGATTGCAGAAAACCATAAGCACAAAGTGCGTTGGCAAGTTTGAAAAACCATTGTCGAAGTACTTGACGAAGCCCATATAGAGACTTTTTAAGCTTACAAACAACATTGGGTTGAGTAGTATGAACCCAAGTGGTGGTTTCATATAGATTTCCTCGTGAATGTCGTCATGAAGGAGGGCGTTGTGGACGTCCGTCCGATGAAGACTACACCCTTTGGCAGTGACAATGGTTAATAACATGCACATGATAATTGTTTTGGCCACCGGAGAAAAGTCTCATTAAGGTCATCCCCTTAATTTGATGATTCCCTAAAGTCACGAGTCGAGCCTTGAGGTGTTCAATGGATCCATATGCATTATACTTAATCCATATACCTATTTAAAACCAAGAGCCTTCTTGCTAAAAGGAAGCGGGTAAAGTTTTTAAGTATGGTTGTCTTCGAGGCGGAAATTTTGGTAGCCATATCTTCACGCCATTTAGGATCCTGAGCTGCATGGGAAAAATATCAAGGCTCATCTCTAGCAGTGATAGCAGCAAGAAAAGCACGATGTGAAGCGGAAAATTTATCATAATATATATAATGAAATAGCGAATAAAAGGAACTCGAAGATGCATCATGAAGTTGAGGGGTAGGATCGAGGTATTGATTAGCAATGGCGTGACAAACATAGTCCCGAAGACGAGTTAGCGAGACGATGATCACATTGAGGTTGAGGCGGAGGATCGGAAGAAGGCTGGACTGGATCAAGAGAAGACTCTAGTAGACCATCTAGTGAAGAAATAGATGATGAGTTGGTGGGTTGGGCAGGAGAACCGGGCTCGGCAGGTAGGGTTGGTGGAATGGTAGTAACAGACGGCGTAGACGAGGTGGGTGAGCTAGGCTCATCGGTGATGGGTTGTGGAAGCGAGTGCATAGAGAAGGGCAGCTGGACAGCTCGAAGAATGTGGGCCGGAAAGAGTGGGCTTTTTATCCGAAGCCCGGAAATTGAAGTTAAATGGGTTTTCTAAAGTAGGGAAGTGTGTGGATCAGTATATAAAGGGGAATGGATTGGGCTAATCGAAGTGGGTTGTTGGGAGTTGTATGGTAAGAAAGGTGTGAGTTGAGCATAAGAAAAACTATCCTCGAAAAAATAATGTATCGGGAAACGAAAATCCGACCACTCTCAATATCCAAAAACACACCACCGCTTTTGTCCTTGAGGATACTTGATAAACACACACTTCGTTCCCCTTGCATCAAACTTATCTCTAATCTTGTCATGAATATGTGTATAACACAAACACCCAAAAACACGTAATTGACTATATGTCGGCTCCTTTCCTACTTTCTTTTTATGTTCTTTTACCTATCCATTTATTTGTTTGTTCTTGTTATTCTTTTTATTTGCTTTATTTTCGTTTATTATTATTACTAACTTTATCATTATTATTGTTTATTTATTTATTGTTGTTATTACTAACCTTATCATTATTATTGTTATTGTTTCTATTTATTTTGTTTATTATTTTTATTATTACTAACTTTAATATTATTACTATTAACGTTACTATTACCATTTTCTATGACTATTATGATTATTTATTGCTACTAATGTTTTGGTGTTTGTTTGTCTCTTTTTAGACTAGGCCGATCTCGAGTTGGGTTCGGCCCCCGGGTTTTACTGTCTATCCCATTAGGACTTTCGCAATCGTTCTCCCTATTTGAGTAGAACACTAATTTTCTTTTTTTGGGAGTGAGCAGTGAGATTCGAGAGTTGATTGAAAAATTGGGTGTTATTTTCTCTTTCTCATTTTTCTCACCTTTATTTTCCATTTTTAATACATGAAAAATGAAAAAAAAAAAGGGTTAAGTCATGATTGAACATGAAGGATGATAACTTGGAGTAGAGTGGTTTAAACTGGAAGGTTGTATGTTATTTCTAGGCTACTTTAGTGGAACCATTTCAATTCCAAAATTTTATATTTTTATGTCATTAGATGGAGTGATGAAAGATCTTTCCAGCAAGTGGTCACTTACCCAAATCCGAGTCCCGAGTTATTTATATTATACATTTTTTCTTGGGTTTAACCAATATAAAAAAGCGACATACTCACTGTTTTCCTACTTTTTCACGATATAAATGATTTTTTTCTAAATAAATATCCTTCATAAGAAATAAAATATACTTTCAGATCTTTCTAAGTTGATAAATTTTGTCTCCTAACTCCTTATAGTTAGAGAAATATGATTTATTAAAATCAACATTGTAAAACTATAATTTCTACGAGTACTCAGTGTCGGAATATATGTATTAGAAAATTCGTTAAAATATCTTAAAGTGATTTTAAAATTATAAAAAACACACACTAGTTCTTTAATATGTCTGGTTAGTTCAATTTATACAATTTTGTAATATAAATTTTATTTTATGGTTAATAAATGAATACACACCCCACTGTCCGAACAGATGTAAATTAGGATGTCACCAAAAATTTTGCCTTAGTAGTTTTACATGCTAAAGAATTTGTTTTTGATATTTTTACCATTAAAATTAGACTTAATATGAAACTCTGGGCATTAGAATCACCTCTACAGGATCTTCCTTCAAAAAATTTTAATGTTTTTAAAACCGACAGTCATTATGGCCGAGTGAGGTACAAGAGTGTTACTTTAAGACTTTATTAAATCAAAATAAAAGCTCCTAAAAAATACAAAATTTGATATCCGAGCTCCTTATGGAGTCTTTCAACTAATATAAATTTTATTTAAATTTTTTAAGTTCATCTTACTTAGTTTATGGAATTCTCTTTAAGAAATGATTTTAAAGATCAACTAATTATGCATTTGAATAAAATAAATGCTTGGGACTTTGTTTGGTTAATCAAGACCTATTTTTCATCATAATACGAGCCAAGGATCCATCAAGAAGTTGAATCATGATTACTTCTCATTTCCACGGTGTTTAAGAATTTTATTTACGTTCTTTTTAGATTTCTTGTATTTAAAAAACCTTGTATATTTCATTTTATTCATTGTATTGTAATAATCTGGTACTTGTAAAACCGCTAGCTCCAAAGTGTTGATAATAAAAAATACTCGTTTCAAGCATTTCTTAGATCATTCATCACAATATAATCAACTTGATCAAAAAATAATAAAATAAACCGTTTAAGACTCGTTAATTAGTATTGTGGCCAAAATTGAAGTATGACCCATCGATAAGGGACAACGATAATCATAATTGTCCCTTTATGATCATCTTGACCTTAATCATAAGAGTAGTTTTTGGCTAAATGCCTAATGGTAATTGTTAGACACAACCATGCGTGTCTTGCGTATGTTTACATGATTGTCCTTAGGGTCGACATATTCTTTGATGTATGGTCGTGACCTTTCATCAAACTTGAGGCCTTAATTAGAAATTTATTCATATATGATATTTAGGATGATCTACATCCATTTGAATTCAAATAGCCTTCACAATTCTACCATTATCCTAATGGATTATTTTCAGATTATTGTATCCTCTTACTTGGCGACAAGCCATCGGCAGAAATTCTGTCTAAAATCATTGAGAACCATTAGCCATAAAACACCGACCCATCAACTCCACAAAAATCTATCTCTCTCCATAATCCAAGAAATTATTTTCTCAGTCAAAATGGGAATGTTAAAAGGGTCTAGTCCCTATACTCATGCCTAGACTTGAGTCAATCCACTCATCCCGTCACTTATCGCCTTGAGTCAAGAGTTGAGACCCCGAGTAACTCTCTCTATTCTCAAACCGGATTGACTCAATCATAAAAATGAGTAATCTCTAAAGTCTTTTAACATGACCATTACACAGGAAACATTCCCTAACTATACCCAGTGGACCTTACAAGAGTTGTGACGAAACCCTTGCTAGAACTACTCGGGGTTTTGATCCAAGAGTAGATTTAAGTCCTATAATGGTCGAGTATGTAGAAAAATTTGGCTCTCATCTGAATGCAAACCCGCCATACATCAATGAATCTATTGGCTCCAAGTTTTCCATTCATGTGCTTGCATGTGTATGCTTACGTGTATAATGATGTGTTTTTCTTTTATACTTTTTTTTATGAATCTATTTTATGTAAACATGTTAACCAACATTTAGGACGTCTAAGAACAGATACAATATATTAGTAGGAGCCTATCCTCAAACGAAGGAAGTGGCGAGTCCTTGACGTTCGTGCTTCCTAACCAAAACCCCGAACCCACCATCTTCGGTTCTCATATCAGTCTTTTATATTGTTTTTTTCTTTTGGGCACAAGAGTCAACCTTGTTTTTTTAGTAAAAATATAATTTTAGAACTCTTTCATGAAAACCACATCCTTGTTGGGGTCATAACAAGGTGGCGACTCTAGTCATCCAAATTTCGGGCACCACAGCGGTGCAATTTGGTAGGTGTATGGTTAATAAGGTAGGCAGCTATAAACACACACTCACCCCGAGTATATGATGGGCAGAGATACTTAAAAACGTAAGGCTCTATTTGCATAAAGGAGATGTCGGCTTTTCCATTCAACACGACCGTTTTTGGGGAGGGGGTGACTGCACACAAGGTTTCATGGATCATTCCCTTTTTCGAAAATATTCTTGTAATTCTCCTTTTATCCGTGCCATTATCGCTACAAATCTTTTCCACATAAGTCCCAAATGGTGTTTTCACCATATAACAAAACTCCATAATACGTTCATAAGCCTCAAATTTGTTTTGTATCAAATACACCCAAGTTGCACGACTATAATCATCAACAACACATAAGAAATACCGACACCCGAAAGTGACATGGTATGATACTTTCCCCACAAATCGCAATGTATTAAGTCAAAGGGTTTACTCGACCCTAGAATCACTTAAAGGAAATTTAGTTCGAGTTTGTTTCGCTCTATACCAAACACATTATTTTAAATGCTCCTTATTTAACTTGAAATCACAAAACAAAGGTAAAGAGACTAGACTTCAATAGGAAGGGTGTCCCATCCGAGCATTCCATCATCTTGGATCCATTTGCTTGATCGCAACAAATACTAAACCTCCACATATCGTTCTCATGTAGTATACCATGTTCCTTAGATCACCTACTCCAATCAACATCTTTGAACACTTAAATTAGGCCTGTAAGAGACAATACAATTTTCATCTATCGCCAATTTTTGAGCCGAGATAAGGTTACGCTTGAATGATGGAGCATACAAATATCGGGCTCGATTTAGACCATACCAGCTTTTTCAATTTAATCTGTGTTCCATTAAGTTAAGTAATAATAATTACAAATTGAACTTAAATTACACAATTTTTTTATAAAAAAGCAAGGGACAACTGGTGCTTTTGCTAATTTGAGTTATTCCCAAGAAGCTCTTGAGACCAACCCCAACTTTAACAACTTTCACTCTAAACTACACCCCAAGCAATGGGGTACACCGATTGTTAGCATCTTTACCAACAACAGCTAGTATCTATCCAGGCCAGGGACCTTTCAGGAAGCATCCATCAAGGGAAATAACCCTCCTATATCCATCTAGAAAACCTTTCTTCAAGGCTCTAACACACTTGTATATCATAGAGAACACACCACCCTTGCCGATTTTGTTTGGTTTTGAGTTTCATAGTTGTGCCTTTATTCAACTTATCCTCATAAGCATAGTTTCTCATTAGCAAAATTGTACTTTATAGTCACCTCTCACTGCCTATCAAAGCAATAACCCTAGCTCTAATGAACAATGACATAACAACTATGTAATTGCGGTCTTTCTTGACCATGGTCATGAGAGCCCTCATTGTCGATTTTCCCTAAAAGCCTCCAAAAATCAAAGTCATCCAAGAAGTTGACATGTACCTCTTTCCTTTTTTTTTTTTAAAAAAAAAGGAATACATGTGTACTCATTATGCAGTGTCTTCACTTGAAAAATGAAGTCCTTCCCAACTTGGAAACATATAACATCCATTTACAACCTTCTCCAAACAGATTGCATTGTATTCTATTAGTGTCACTCTTTGTAAACCTCAAATGGTATCCATTCACAATCCTATAATGATCAATTGCCTGCTTAGCCTCTTTCTTGTCTTTGAATCTCATCTCCACATAAAAATCAACCTTTTATGTACATGAACTAGCTTTGTATGTGCCATACCTAATTTTTCTTTCTTCTCCTAGCAACTCCGCTTCTCCTTCCCCTTATCACCCTCACCTCTAGAAAGTTTATCATCTATTACTTGCTAGGATTGTCAAGGTCGGAGGAATTGGTGCATCTCCCTAAGTTATCTTCCCAATCCTGAATGCTTGCACCTGCCTCGGCTTTACCTCTTATTATTATTTCATCTTTCCTTAACTCCTCTTTTCTCCTTTTTTTTGATCTAACCTTAACCAACTCTTTCATTAGTTTCTTCATCACTATCACATTCATCCTCACTATTTGAGTCCTCATTATCATCGGACTCATCCTTTGGAAAATAATCCTCAATATCCTTATTCTCATCATCTTCCATATTAAAGTCATCATCAAAATCATCATTTTGCTCTACATATAAGTCAACATGAGGGTAGCTCTCACACAATCCCATATAATCCCTAATGTTAGAGTCATTTTCAATAGCAACCAAACTCTCTTCAAATGCCATCTTTAGCCTACTAAGATAATCCTTTTATATATATAAACCTAATTGAATCACTTCATCTTTTATGTCTCCTATACTTATGTGATTAGGATTCATCTTAATAACAGTTAATTCACTCTTAGCATACAGAAAATAGGGCTCAAACTAAAATTGTCCGCTATGATTCATATGCAAAACTGCAGTTTTGTCTTCATCGTCACCGATTCTGCACAATTATAATTAAAAAATTATTTATATCCCTTCTACCATCGATTTCCCATAAAACAGAGCATTAGGGTTTATATAGGGAGTTTTGTACATTTGCATGATCATCGGACATTCACATTCATCAAATTTTATGAAATTTATAATCTTGAACCATTTCCAGCATTTCTTTACCAAAATTTAATAGTCTAAACACAACAATCTACTCTACAATTCAAAATTTTTGAAATTTCAAAACCCTAAAACTTACCTCAACGAAACGATGATGATTTCACTCTATCAATCATCACAAATTTCACCGATCTTCGCGTCAACGTCTTGTTCTCGCAAATTAAACCAAGAATTTAGGATTTATGAGAGACAAGAAAATAGAGAAAGAGAGACGGAGAAAGCTAGAAAGGAGTTTTTGAGTTTGGAAGGAATGAATGAAATAGGTATGTTTTTTTGAAAAAAAAAGTTCCTATTCAAGTCAAACAAAGAAGCATTCAACCTATTTTTAATTTATTAACTGCCAACTATGGGTTACCTGATCATTTTAATCTTATATTATCAAGTTAAATTAAGAAATACAAAAAAAACATTCAAATTTTTTTTAAAAGTACATTGGTAATTTTAACTAAAAACTTATTTAAGACATAAAAATGTCTTGATTCAAAGCACCTATCATCTCCATTTTAAAACTATACTATTCAAAATAAGAATTTATTTCCGGAGGAAAACAAGTGTGATGATGTGGATGATGATTTAAAGAGAAAGAGGATTTACTCGCTCCGGATGCGAGTGCGTGACTTGATCGAAGGGATTACACGTGGCGGTTGCCGATCCTGCGAAAAGGAGGCCCCGACGGTGGATCCTAGGGAACGCCCCTCCGACGCTTAAGTTAGTGTTGTGAAATGAATGAACGAATCGGGAAAATCTTCCTCGATGTGTGCGAAGGGAATTTTGGGGACTTGAAATTTGCTTACCGGAGTAAGGCTTTTGGGGATTTATGAAACGTTCCAAGAGAGGAAAGTGCTAGGATTGATGATGTGAGCTTGTCATTTAATGGGGGGAGGTAGGTGAGTATTTATAGAGAAATTTAATGGGGGTAAGATAGTAATTTTACCGTAATGATGATGGAAACCCTAACCCTAGTGGGTTTTTGGCCCTTACTAGGCTTGCCGAGAGTTGGTTTGGGCTCATACCTCCATTGTTCGACTGATTAGCCACAATTGGCTAATGATGTGGCAAGTGAGTTGGAACCGACCGGAAAATATCCGGATCATTTAGTCCCTCATGTTCTACTTGCACGCTTCCCGAGGTGGGCAGGTGGAATGTGCAACATCTATCGTTATGCCTTTGTGGCCTCGAATCTTTATATATAAGTGGTGAATTTAATGAGGGTAGTAAACTCTCACTCCTTTACTCACTTGCTCATTTATTTGTTGTTGCTCGAATAAGGATGAGCCTTAGACCGATTACCAAAGATTGTGTCCGAAGTTTAATAGAGCGCAGGTAGAAGAGGTAGGCCACGAAGCCAATCGTCCATCTTTTGTAGTGGAGGCGTTCTACCAACAACTCATTGAGGATGCGGCTAGCAAGCAATGAGTATGAGAGGTATGGTCGGCTACCAACAACTCATTTATAGAGGAATTTAATGGGGGTAAGATACTAATTTGATGAGGGTAGTAAACTATCTTGAGGCCTAGGTGGAGAGCGAGCGAGAACGTCTCATTGACGTCCGGATGAGGAATTCGCACTTCTCTGGAAGCAACGCAGCTGGGGAGGTACCACTTCAAGCATGGGCTCGTCATCACATCCTCTCTTAGAGAGTAGCGAGTCAATGCATGTCCCCTCCTCTCGCTCTTTTCCTGGTGGAAGGAACCTTCCCAAGGAGAAGGGGAGGAACCTCCCTAAGGAGAAGAAGAGGTGTCTCCCTAAGAAGAAGTGAGACCTTGACCCCGGTCCGTCTCTTGGCCTCAAGGCATTATATTAACGTCTTGTTTTGTAGAAGCTTTAGTGTTGTTGTAACGTCGTGCTTCCGGCCTTTATCTTTGTAGTATCGTGGTAGCGTTTCTCCTTGTTGGCCCGATCTTTTAGCGCTTTAGTCTTATTGTGATAGCATGCCTTGTGCCTTTGTTTTAGCGAATGAATGAACGAAGTTTACTTTGTCAACCTTATCTCTCATTGATTTTTTGTATTATGGTTGAGGCTCCATTGTGATGAATGGGTTTTATTTAGTCCCTTGGGGCTAAAAAAGAGTCTTGCAAGAAGGATGAATTATCTCATGGTCCCTCTAGGACCCTCGAGGCGTTCAAGCCCCTATGTATCTTGATCTAAAAATATGAGTTTCCCCACGGTAGAGTCACTTCACTATGGGTCTTTACGCGACCTTTAAGCTCTCGGAGGCTCGAAAGTGCTTGAGTGTATGTATAATGCTAGGGAACATCCCATGGAGAGCGCGACCTCCTAACCTTCTATTATGAGTGCAAGTCCCCACACGGACATGGGTCTTTACGCGACCTTTAAGCTCTTAGAGACTTAAAAGTGCATGAGTGTAGGTATCTCACTAAGGAACATCCCACGGAGAGCGTGATTCCCTAACCTTAGGTTAGGAGTGCAAGTGTCCATGCGGACATGGGTCTTTGTGCGACTTTTCAGCTCCGGAGGCTTTGAAAATGTATGAGTCTCGGTAGGGAACATCCTACGGAGAGCGCGACCCCTAACCTTTTGTTAGGAGTGCGAGTGCCCATGACGGAATGGGTCTTTGTGTGACCTTGCAGCTCCCGGAGCTTGGAAGTGCATGAGAGTAATGACCTCTAAAGGGTATTCCTTTAGGGAGTTGAGAATGCGATTTTTAGCTTTGGGGGCTAAGTTAGCAATGAGTGTGAATTGATGCTCGAACTCCGAAGGATATCCCCTTGTAGAGGTGGAAATACGACTTGTTAGCTCCCGAGGCTAGGTTGTTACTTGACATCGAGAGACGTTCGAACTCCGAAATTATACGTTTTGTTGCTGCGATTTTTGCAGAGTTATGTGATTTTTTAAATTTAATTTTATTATTTTTCCGACCCTTGAGGACTCCCGACTCTAACTTACGTTACGCTTGAAAACATGTTCCAAAAATTCTCTCTCACGGACCCGGATATACTCCCAGCTCTCCCCTCTTCTCTCTCTCCCTCCCGGCTCCCTCAATCTCTCGCTAAACCCCTCTTTTCTCGACTCCCCTAATGCCCCCGCCACCCCCACTTTCTCTCTCCCCTCAAACCCCCCAAAACTCGGGATCCCCTCGACTTTGCCCCCACTTCTCTTTCTCCCCTCAAACCCCCTCACATGCCGCCCCCAGGATCCCCCGACCCCACTTTTCTCTCTCTCCCTTAAACCTCCCCCCACGTCCACCCATTTTCTCCCGCCCTCAAAACTCCCGCCACCCCCACCCATTTTCTAACATAAGAAACTATTCTGCAACGTGACATATATTTTTATTATTATTATTATTATTATTATTTATTATTATTATTATTATTATTATTATTTAAAATTTGTGGTAGCATATTTTAGGGAAACATTCCTAACCAATTTTATGCATAAAAAGATAAGATTGAAGAGGACGGAGAAATATCGACCTCGATTTTAGGACAAAGAAATTGTAGACTCCTTTGGATAAAAAATATCAACCCATTTCGGAGCGAAAAATATGATGGCCCCAACTCCTTTAGTCGAAACATATTGGCCGCTATTTGATCGAGAAAAATCGAACCCCTTATGGGTGAGCATGTATAAACTCCACGTGAGGCTAAAACATGTCGACTCCTTAGTATGAGCTATCGTTGGGTGCCTTTGATTGTGTCGAAGTCATAATTTTACGTTTGTAACAACCCGACCCTAAATCGTATTACTTATCTTACTAATTACAAAATTTATATATAATCGAGCGCGCGCACTTCAATTCGAGATTTTATATTTAAATTATTTTTATAAGTGTATTATGCAGCTAAGTCGACGAGCGGCCTCCAACAAGTAAATTTTATAATAACGATGGTAAACCTACATATATGTTTAAAATAAAAAATTTAGGAATTTATATGTATATAGAACGCGTATAAATATAAAGGTATATAATTATAAGGTTATTAAAAATTATATTTTAAGCGAACCATTACATTTAAAATAGATCGAACAACTTATTTACAACACTATTAAAATAAAATGAACGATAAACGTAATAAAATAAAAGGTTAAATTACCATTTAAGGAAGATAAGGGTGATATTATTAAAGTGTATTTACTTAAAATGAATTAATAACCCAAGTTAAGAAATAATAATAATAACAACGTAAGTAAGTTATATAAAGCTAGACAGATAATAAACAAAAAAAAAAAAGGAACACCGATTTTTTATCGGAAAAATCCAGAATGGCTTTTGGAATATTCAGGCGGCAATTAAAAGCAAGGGAAAAAAATTTGGCTCAAACAACACAAACTCATCACTACCTCTGCTTCTCTCTCCCGTTCTCCTACCTCCCTCTCTCCCGTTCTCCTACCTCCCTCTCCCCTGCTCCGCCTCCCAGTAGCAGCCCCTCTGCTGGCCACTAGGCGCCACCAACGCCGGCTAGAAGCCGGCGCCGATCTCTCTGTCTGTCTCTCTCTCTTTTCCTCTCGTGCGCTCCCTGCTCTGTCTCGTCCTCGCTGCGGCCCACTTTCGGCGAGCCACCGGCCGGCAGCAAAGCTAACCGGACGCCGCCATCAACTTCGGCCATAAATCGACGCCGCGCCGCTGGAACACCAAACTTGCACCACCAACCCTCCACCCCTTGTTGTACTCCACAAATTGAGAGTGAAGGTGAAACCCTCAAACCTTATTTTCATGTCTTTCAATTATTTTCTAGTTGGTTTAGCTAATACTTGAATTATATGAGTTTAAAAAGATCTTTATGATGTCGATTTAAAGGTTGATTATGAAAATTGAATTGGTGTGCATATGTGAGGGTTGTTATTTTTGATGAAAGGATTGTAAATTGGGAGTATGTGATGGTGTTTGCATTGTTAATTGAGATTTAGGGACGTAAATTTGAGGTGTTTTATAATTTTAATTTTATATGAATTTAGTTGTCCCCAGTTATTTTGGATATGATTTGGTATTTTGGGTGAAATGATTATGTTGTGAAAATGAATAATTGTGATTTGGAATTTTGTTGGAATGATTGTTGTAAAAGTGAACGAATATATTGCTCTTGTGAAATTGTGAGTTGGTGAATTTGTAAAATTATAAGTTAGTGAATTAAATTGGGAATATTTGATATAGATTTTGAGTGAATTTGATGGTTTTCATTGTATTTTGGAATTGGATATATTTGAGTCAAAGAAAGAAAATGTGTATATAGAGATTGAAGTTGGATAATAAGTAGAGTTGAAAGTATATGAAACTTTGAGGAATTTAGTGTACTTAATTGTATATGTAGATGTGGATTTTGTTGAGGAAAAGATGCATACAAGTTTGAATTAGTGTGTCTTGACGTATGTGAAATTTTAGTAAATTAGTTAATTGGTGGAGTAAATTGATTAATTTGTGGAATAGATGATAAGATGAGGTGAAAGGTGACTTAAAGATAGGATTGAAAGTGAGATTTTGGTTCGATATAATTAATTGAGTTAATGGTGTAATAATAATAATAATAATAATAATAATAATAATAATAATAATAATAATAATAATAATAATAATAATAATAATAATAATAATAATAATAGTAACGACAATAATAACCATTAGGAGCATATTTTACGCTTGTCAAACAAATGTTAAATAATTAAGATAAATGTTTGAATATATACATATATATCTTTAATCCGATTCGACTAATGAATAAAATCACATAAATATAGCCCAATCAACTTCTTTGATGAATATGGGTCGTAGACAAGACTTCAAACGAAACTAACGCAATAAAATTGAGTAATAAAAATCTTATTTCAACTAGTTATGTATTAAATAAAGGAAACGAAACAAATTGCAAGCACTTATACGAATTCAATTATTGAAACTCAAGGGAAACATTATTAAAAACAAAAATGTATTTGAAACAAAATTGAGGCCACTTCCGTTGCCGACTAGCTGGTTATTTAAATTTACGTAAATGGGGATAAACAAATATTTTCAACCCGAGTACGTTCATTGCCTCGTACCTTTCGAAAATTCACATATATCGGCAAATCTCAACATTTCTTATGTAAATAACTAATAATGAATCATTTGCAAATCAAGTTTTGTCACCTAATTAAGTGGTCCCCGATCAATTATCAATTATCAATTATCGGGGCTTACACCCTTCAATTTCACCCGCACGGCTTCAACTCGGGTTTCTCGGTCAACCCGGGAGGTGTGCACCTTATTCAAAGATCGCATCAATTATACAAGGGGCTCCACTTTTAGATAATAACTGGCAAATAAGTTTGACTTATATTCTCTCCCCTCTAATTTTGAACTAAAATGAATTGAAATGTGCGCGCTCAATTAAAATGTTTTCAAAGCAGCTTTACAGTGTAGAAATGTTCGTACCGAGTTTCGACTCATTCTTCAAAATATTTTACTTGTTTTTGTTTTAGGAAGAAGCATTGGTGAACAATCAATTACCTACCAAGTCCGACGAAGGCAAACCATAGCCGGTCACGTTGCATTTGTGATTATGAAGGTGTATAGATGCTCACAGTGATTTTACCCTCAACCGTGGTTTAGGTATGACCTTGCGAATTATTACACGTTGCATATTATCTTGTGGAATAGACGAAAGTCTAGGTTGTATAAATATTATGTTACTAAACAAGTGAACTATATTTTGGGATAACTTAGCTACTTGGGTAATAAGCAATTACCCCTAACAGGACCAATGGAAATATAACAGATTGCATGCACAAATTGTATTTTATTTTATTTCACTTATTTAGCCTTGTCCTATTTTTAGGACGGAGGTAGCGTCTTCGGTAGTTATCTTCCGCTGCGACCTTACGTAATATTCCCTAATTAAGGGATTATTAAGTAATGGTGATTGGGGCGTTACAACGTTGGAGGTCTTCGTCGACTTCTTGTTTGCCCCCAAGCTTGATGTCAAAAAGCGATGTTTAACGAGTGTGCGTCTCGAATTCTAAAACATCCTCTTCGTCTTCAATTTGTGAACAATCACTCCTTTTATTATTTGAGTAAAATGCGGGCTTTCACTGGAGTCCGGAGATAAGCAATCGTAGATTAAACCTTATAGCGTTAGGGCGGTTTCTTGCGAACCAAAGTGCTCTTCAAGGGCATTGGTTCTTGTGCTTTTTCCTGGTGACTTAGAGCTTGAGTGATGTCTCTTAGGGATCTTCTATGATCCTATGGGATCCTCGCTTAACGAGTCACGTACGCTCAATATTTTTCGTCCAAGAGGCCTTCTTTTGACGGGTGTATGCGCATGCGGATAGCCAATCTCTTCGTACTTGGCATTTACTTGTCTTATGATTAGATCTCGCTTACTTTGATTTTCCATATACTTCTTGCCTTAGCTTGATTTGTACATCATTCTTGGCTCTAACATACTTGTTTTGCGAGACTCTCCTTAAGGTTGTCCAAGTCATAGAGTCTCAACCTTCTTCTTTTGATCTACGATAAAAGGTGGCCTCTCTCTAAGGTTCCCCGAAGAAACTCTTGAAGGAGAAGAACCCGGAGAGTCGCACCTCCTCCTCGAGGAGGCTAGCACAATTACCTCCTTTTGTGAGGTGGTGAGTCAGCTAAGGGCTTACCTAGAAGCTACTCGAGGGAGGAAAAAGGATCTAGTGTCTCGCCTTAAGTCCGCTCGAGGGAAGGCGAAGCCACCAGGGTCATAACCATTAGGAAGCTTCTCGTGGAGGTTTCCATCGCATTGGCCGATGGTGAGGAGATGTTTGAGAGGTGGGTTGCCTATGCTCCCTACCTTCACTCTGAAGCTCTCGCTCTAGAGTCAAGCTCTCGTCCGAGTTTATCCCCGAGGAGGAAGCACCGGAGGAGGGGGAGATCCCTAAGGATGATGGCATTGACGAGGATGCCGGAGATGGATCCGAGGATTAGCCCCTTTCATGACTCTTCGTAGGCTAGGAGTGATTTTTATGGCCCACGTGCCATATGACTTGATACTCGCTACTCTAAATTCGTTTTTCTTGAAATTTTATCTTCGCATGAACCTTGCTTGATGCTTGTTGGATGCTTACTCGATGCTTACTTTCCTCGTTGTTTCTTTTTTATTGTTGCCGATTTTTGCTTTCTTGCCGCTTGGGGTACATGATCACCTCATCATGATTGGGTGCTCTTTGAGTTTTGTGATTTAGCTATCTTAGAGGGTCGTATTAGCCCCTAGTCTTGCCCCCAAAATCGACACAAGTAAAAATACACCACGAAAGAAAAGCGAGTGCTTAGTTGCCCTAGGGGATCGTATTAGCCCCTACTCTTGCCCTTAACTTCGACAAAGGTAAAAATATACGACGAAAGAGATTGGGAGTTTGGTTGCTCTAGGGGATCTTATTAGCCCCTATTCTTGCCCTAAACTCGATGAAGGTAAAGCACGAGATACAAATATCCGAAACGCTTGCTCATTGTATTAAAAGAAAAGATCGAAATCTATACAAAAGGAGGAATGTGTGCCAGCCGTTGAGCGCTTTCGGAAAAGCTGCTTCAAACGTGGGTGATTCCTTTACAAAGTTTTAGGACTTGGGTAGGGTGGGTCTTTAAAAAATGCCTCCACGCCGGACAATGAGCTCGAACTATTTACATAAGCACCATCATCTCATGAGTTCGATGTCTTCGAGAGGCACAAGCCGGACCTTGCCATGATCTTCTATGGTGGTGAAGCACACCATCATAGTCTCGGAGACTTTGGTTGGGGCTCCACCTTTGGCTGCTTACCCTTGGGATCATCCCGGGCCTTCCTCTCCTTTTCTCGCTTCTCCATCAAAGGTCGAAGGCTTACGACATAACATTCACATGTCTGTTTTTGGTCTCCATAGATCTTGCTTATGGATCCATCATTAAGCTCATACTTCATGAGGAAAAGGTATGGAGCAATTATCGCTTTGATCCGGTTGAGGGTGGGGCACCCAATGATGACATGATATGCGAAGGGGACGTAGACCACTAAGAAGTTCACTTTGATGTTTCGGGCCTTAACCTTCTCTTAAACCCTGATTGGTAGGCGGATCATGCCGACTTAGACATTCCATGGATAAGATTGACGAGGGAATGAGATTCTAAGGGGTATACTTTAGCCGATTCGGACATTCCATGGTGATTATGTCTACCGAGCTCCCCGTGTCGATAAGGATCCCTGTGGACTATGGCGTCAAAATCTTCAATTTGATGACCAAAGGATCCTCATGTGGGGTGGCCAAGCCTTTAAAATCTTGTTCTCCGAAGGTCACTATGAACACCTTCACAGCTGGAGGTTAGCCAATGATCGGGACTCGTTGAACGCTTCGAGGTGAGCCTTCTAGGAAGAAGGGGTCATGCCCCCGTGAAGCCCTC
The DNA here is from genome assembly GCA_021018815.1 of Talinum fruticosum. NCBI lineage: Eukaryota > Viridiplantae > Streptophyta > Magnoliopsida > Caryophyllales > Talinaceae > Talinum > Talinum fruticosum. Next base: position 5,906,641 of record JAITYX010000006.1, on the reverse strand, counting down.
AACGATGGTGGCCACAATCCTAGTAGTATCATCATCATCATCATAGTGCTTATCTCCACGGGCACCCTTCTTAAGGAAACAATCAAATTGATCGTTGTCCGCCGGTTCCCCAAGGGCTTTTTTAGAGCACGACACTTAGCGATATCATGCCCGATCTGTTTGTGGAACTCGTAATATTTATTAGAGTTTCGTGCCTTGGTGGGGGTGAACATTGGAGATGGTTTCTTGAGCATGGGATGTCCCCGATCTCCATCGAGAATACTTTGTGGGTCGGTGTTGAAGCGATGGTCCACTTCATTCCCTTGGGTCCCCTCCTTTCCTTCCGGCCTCTTCTCCCTCTTCGGTGCATGTTTCGTGGCCTGGATGAAGTTACCAGCCTTCCGGAGTGCCTCTGCCGGGGTAGATATCTTCTTTTCAACGAGGGAGAATGTGAATCTCCCGCTCCCGGATATCTTGAAGATCGGGGATGAGGACATCCTCCCCATGGAACCTCTGGGCATAGTCCTTAAGGGTCTCATTCCTCCCTTGTTTGATCTTGGAGAGGTGGATGCTTGGTCTTCTTTTGCCCGCAACTTGCGATGAATTGCGCAACAAACTTCTCGCATAGTTATTCAAAGGAAGAGATACTTCCTTGAGGCGGACCATTAAAACATTTACGTGCGACCCCCTTCGAGCATGGCGGGGAAGAATCGGTAGTAGGTTGCATCATCTCCATCCCGCATGTACATATGGGACTTGTAGTATGCAAGGTGGTCCTCAAGGTCGGTTGTGTCATCGTACGGGTCGATATCGGGGACCTTTATCTTCTTCATCCTTGAAGCGTTCGTGATCTTCTTTGAGAATGGGGTGTTGAAAGTAGGTCTGGGTCGGAAATGAGTCGAGCCGAGAGATGGGGACAACGCGAGGCTGGTGTTGTGGGACTTCTACCGGGGAAGGGCTCTTCCTCCTCTCAAATCGAAGGGAGTGCGCCTTTCCCTCTCCAACTTTTTAAGAGCCTTCATGGCTAATTGTCCATGATGCCTCTCCCTTGATCGCCCGCGCTCCCGAACGATAGACCGCTCTTAGTCATGCTTGGGAGCGTTCTAGGCTTGCGCGGCCGTGCGTATCCGATTGCGTGGGACTAGCCGACCTTCCGCTCCCCGAGGCCTTTTCCCTACATTCGGTGCAAGGGCATCACCATGACCCTCAAACCAGGCGAACGCCTACTGTGGGTGGCGTAGGGGTCGAGGTCGTATGCGATGTGGCAACCTTCTCATTGGCTCTATGAAGAGCTCTCTTGGCCTCAATAATCCCCTAGCATCACCTTCTTCGTGGTGCCTCGTTTGGGGGGCACTTGGTTGCTCGGGAGTGAGCGTAGTTTCGCCTCGGTTAGGTCGTGCTTGGGGCTGCGTCTTTGAGGCTGCGTGCTAGGGCATTCCTCCCGAGAAGTGGCCAACAGTCGACCTCCCTGTGGAGTTGCGCCATACCCGGGAGTTGGGGTATATTGAAAAGGCATGATGGGCGAGTGCTTCGCTCCATGGTGGCTCGCACCTATTCCCGCACTTGTTGTGCAACAGTAGTCTTTAGGGTCTCGATCAAGCTTTGAAGAGCCCCTAGGGTGACGTAACCCTCCCACCGAGATTGGCGGTTACCGGTGGAGCACTAGAACAACTCCACGTCGTCGGTCGAGGGACGCCACGGGATTGGCCCCCGTAGGCATAGATTGATAAGGATGAGGGACGGAGTAGATCGGTTGCGTCACGTGTCATCCTTGATCGTGACCGAGTACCGCTAGCAACCATAAGCTACCTCTCTCCTCACGAGACGGCGCCAAAATATTTTCGGAGGAAAACGGGTGTGATGATATGGATGATGATTCGAGAGAGAGAGGATTTACTTGCTCCGGTTGCAAGTGCGTGACTTGATCGAATAGATTCCACGTGGCGGTTGCTGATCTTGCAAAAAGGCGAGGCCTCGAGGTGGATCCCAGGAACGCTCCTCGACGCTCAAGTTAGTGTTGTGAAGTAAATGAGCGAATTGAGGAAAATCTTCCTCGATGTGTATGAAGGAGAATTTCGGGGACTTGTAATTTGCTTACCGGAGTAAGCCTTTTTGAGGATTTGTGAGACTTTCCAAGAGAGAAAAGTGTTGGGATTGATAATGTGAGCTTGTCATTTGATTTGGGGGGAGGTAGATGAGTATTTATAGAGGAATTTAATGAGGTAGGATAGTAATTTACCGTAATGATGACGGAAACCCTAGCCTTAATGGCCTTTTGGCCCTTACCGGACTTGCCGAGAGTTGGTTTGGGCTCGTGCCCCAATTGTCCGACTAATTAGGCACAGTTGGTTAATGACGTGGCAAGTAAGTTGGAACCGACTAGGAAATATTCGAATTAGAATTCAATCTTTTCTTACCCTCATGGACTGAGTCAAATCACAAAGTATGAAAGTAAGCATTAAAATTGCACATCCATTGTCATTATGTTCATTTTTTTACTTAAAAATTGATATGACAATTTTCGACTTTTAATATCTTACTCGTAATTCTAATTTGCCTTTTTTTTAATCTAATATTAGGTCATTTTTCTACAATTTGAATTTTGTCACCTTTATGTTCTTTTATTTTTTTCCGCATTTAATATATACATACTAGTGTACATTTCGTGTTTCACACGGATATCTGTCGAACTTTGTTTGTTTTTTTAATTCTTAATCTATTTTTTTAATTTGTTCGATCACATTATTGATTAACTAATAAATATTTATATGTTATTTAAATTATTCATATAATATCATGGAATAAATTGTAGAAACTCTTTTCACCTCCAAAAACTTACTTTTACTTGTGGTTTTAATAAATTGTTACCAATGGTATGGAAAAATATTGTTTTTTAAAAAATTATTTTTAAGTAAATTATTATAATACTAAATGATACTCATTCTTTTTCAAAATATATGTCGCTTTAAGTTCCATTTAGTAGCATTATTTTATTTCTTGTAAGAATAATAATAATAATAATAATAATAATAATAATAACATTATTATTATTATTATTATTATTATTATTATTATTATTATTATTACATTCATAATTAAATAGGTACCATAATAATAATAATAATTATTATTATTTATTTTTAATTTACAATTGTATGCATTGATGTGAATAATATTTTTCATATTATGAATATTATTTGTGATTCGGGTATTTCCGGACAGTTCCAACTCAACCGACACGTCACCTGGTCGACTGGGCCTAATCAGTTGGATAAGGGAGGAATCAGCTCAAGATAACCCTTAACGGGTCAGGTAAAGCCCCAAAGCCCACTAGGGCTAGGGTTTCCCTAAACCACGATAAAAGTACCGTTTTACCCCTTTAAAATCTCCTATAAATACTCATCTTTCCTCAATTCCAAGGCATGTTATGTTCACTTGACAAGAAATCCCACTTGGAGGATAATCACTTAAGCTCCCAAGCTCTCAAGCTCCTAAGCTCTCAACACTCATCCACATTCATCAAATGTTCATCAAAGTTCATCCATACTCATCCCGAGAACTTCCATCTTTGGAAATTTTCTCGTCTCCCAAGGAATCCCCCACGCATATCGAGGAAGATCTCCTCGATCCATTCAAACTTAGTTCATTACTAACTTGAGCGTCGGAGGGCGTTCCCGGGATCCACCACCCGGGCTTCGCCTTTTACGAGTTTAAGAAGTCGCAACTCGGACTCGGATCGATCGTGCCATGTCCTCGGAACCGGAGCGGTAAATCCTTCCTCTCTCCGAATCATCAATCCACATCATCAACTCAGTTTTCTCCGGAAACAATTTGTAAGATTAGTATTTAGTATCTTATAGTAACTATAGTTTCCAAATTGCTAAGCTTATTATATTATATATAATGTCTAGTTTTGTATGATATATTTATATCCAAAAATAACGATTACTATGATATTTTTTATTTTTTAATATACTATGAATTTTAAAGATATGATAATAATAGTGTAGTAAATGAGATGTTATAATTTTTTTGATAATATTCACTAAAAAATATAATAATAAATAAAGTTAATTAATAGGACTTCTTTCCAGCAAAAAAACCCTAGTTTTGATGTGGGAGTTTTGCCCTCTTGGTAGGGCGGTGGTCAATTCGGTATTCGCTTCACGGTAGTCGTGGTATTATCACCCTGTTGACACTTGTTCTTCCCTTCTTGGTCTGTCCGGTGTTGAAATTAGTAAGGTCAAAAGGTGCCTAGTCAAGCGTTGGATAGTGCAAACTTGTGCCCTACGGTATTGTCACCTGCCATGGAGGATTTGGAAGTGGAGTGGGGTAAGTTGAATATGACTCGGGGAGGAAGAGGAAGTAGTAGAGTTTGAGGAGGACATATCTCAAGATAAGAAAGATGAGATCGAACTAAGTTTCTTAGGGAGACTACCGACACAAAATAGTGTAAACGTGCGAGCAATGAAATCCGTATTCACAAACATATGGAGACCTAGCAAAGGACTGGTGATTAGGGAACTTGACAAGAATCTTTTCATTTTTCAGTTTTTCTCTATGAAAGACAAAAATTTTTGCTTAAAGAGGGCCCCGGGCTCTTGATGGGAGCATCTTGATGACAAAAAATGGACAGAAGTGAGCAAACATCGGAAATCCAATTTATCGAGGCAAGATTCTAGGTCAAAGCTTATGATGTCCCGACCATCCGACAAACTACCTCCTTTGCCAAACTGTTAGGAAACAAAATTGGAACCTTCGTGGACACGGAAGAGGAGAATATGTTTAGGGCGGATCGATCCTAATGTTTCCGCGTGGACGTTGACATTCGAAACCGTTACGTCCGGGTATTAATGTGAAAGTGGATGGTAAGCAACTCGGATATATTTCAAGTACTTAAAGCTCCCTTATTTATGTTATGGGTGTGGACGGTTGGGCCATTCCCTCAAATCTTATGAGGAGGTTAATTCGGATACCCCGGTTACAAAGCTACAATACGTTTCTTGGTTATAGGGCTACCCGTTGAAATCCCAAAAGAGGAATGCGAAGCCAAAATTCATGAGGAGAAGGAACTTTTTTGGCGTATCATAGAGGTAAGGAGGGCAGTAGTGCTAGACGAGAGGTTGATGTTTGAAGGTAAGAAAAACCTTGATAAAAAGGGGGTGTCTAGGCAATAAAGAGATAATAAAGGTCTACCCACCGATATGGCTATAGATGAAGGAGTGGTCGTGAATGTGATGAATGAGATTTTCAAGCGAAAACTTAGTAGTATAGGAGGTGAAGAGTAGTGAAAAGTCGAGTGATCGAAGAAGGTAGTGCTAGTCAAAATGCGACTACAAGAGAGGCGGAGGTTGCGGAGCAACCCGTTGGGGCCAATGAGTATCCTTTGCGTAAACTATTGGGGTCTTGGCAAGCCCGCGACAGTTGACAGCCTTTGCAAACTAGTGGAGAGGTTAAAGCCGACTTTGGTTTTCCTTTCGGAAACCAAATTGAGTAGTAGAGAAATGAGCTTGAAGGTGCACCAAATTAGAGACTTCTATGGACTATATGTGGACGAGTCGGGGAAGGTCAGCAGGACTTGCCCTCCTTTGGAATAAATCGATTACCGTAAGGTTTCTTTCTATGGCAGCAAACCATATCGATGTTGCGATCAAGTGGAAGCTTAAGGATTAGGAGTGGCGTTTACCGGGGTTCATGGATTTCCAGAACCGATAAGAAGTTAATGAATTGTGATCTTCTATTGAACCTTTAAGTCCCACTCAAATCTTCCTTGGTTTATTGGTGGTGACTTAAATGAGATACTTTTTAATTTTGAGAAGAATGCCCCCTCCCCAAAACCCCAAGCATGTCCTTGACACTTTCAAAACTACCCTTGATGATTGCGACCTTTATGACTTGGGGTTCTCGAGATACCAATTTACTTGGTGGAATAGGAGGGATGGACGGGCTTCGATTGAGGAGAGATCGGATCTGTTTCGCAAGATTCCATCAGGTTCCCATTTGCACAAGTGACCCATATGGATGATGATATTTTGGACCATTTACCTATTCTCTTGAAATTTTTTGAGCCGTACAAAATTCGGAGAGATAGACGACGTAACGCGTTTGAGAACATGTGGACTTTAGATGATAATTGTGACAGGATTGTCAAATGATTCTAGGAGAGAAACATCCACGATGATAGGGTCTCAACTTGCTTAACAAAGATTTCGACTATATGGAGGCTCTCCAAAAGTGAAATAAATCCTCATTCGGGCATTTTCAATCGAAAATCTAGCGGTGCAACAACGAGTTCAAACTAGCAACTAATGCATCAGATAGGGAAAAAATTTTGACAAATATTAAAGAGTGAAGGCGAAGGAGGAAGTGATGTGGTGGCGAAGAGCAAGGGTGGACTTTTACGACATGGTGACAAAAACTCGAGGTTGGTTCACGGGAGAGAAAATGTTCGTCGATCCGTGAACCATATAGCCGAACCGAAGGACGAAGATGGGATGAGTTTTTAGATCAAGAAGATTTGGAGAGAATTGTTCTAAATTTTTTTGGTAAGTTATTCACTTCTTCAAACGTTGAGGACTTATCACTAGTTCTCCAAGCCATCAAAACTACGATTCATGGAGGATATGATTGAGCAATTATGCGAGAACTTATTGCAAGGAGGAAGTATTCAATGCCCTTAATCGGATGCATCCTAGCAAGGACCCCGACCCAAACGGTATGAATCCTTTCTTCTACCAAAAGTATGGGGACCTAGTGGGTGAAGATGTGTCGGATGTTGTGCTTAATATTTTGAATGGGGGTGATATCCCTCCTGCTTTAAATCACACCCACATTGTCCTTATTCGAAAAACAACACCCACCAATATTGCCGATTTCCGACCTATCGGCCTTTGTAATGTTTTATACAAACTTGTTACCAAGGTAGTAGCTAATAGGCTAAAGTCTTTCCTCCCGCTGGTCATTACCGAAAATCAAAGCGCTTTTATTCCGGGTCGTATGATCTCGGATAACATCCTTGTAGCCTTTGAGATTTTTCACTCGGTGAACATCAAATCCGGGTGGACAGGGTGTATGGCGCTCAGCTGGATATGGCTAAGGCCTACGATAGGGTCGAATGGACTTTCGTTCATGCAGTCATGGAAAAAATGGGGCTTAGGAATGATTGGATAAAATTGGTTATGAAGTGTGTCGAAACAACCTCCTTTTCTTTTATTATTAACGAGTGAGACTCGAGGCCATCTTATCCCGAATAGAGGTCTTCGACAAGGTGACCCCCTCTCTCCTTATTTGTTCCTATTTTGTGTTGAGGGTTTATCTTACTTACTTGTGGATGCAGTTCACCGTGGGGATCTATCGAGCTACAAGTTGTGCCCTGAAGCGCCGATAGTTTCTCATCTTTTATTCGCGGATGATACAGGTGATATTTACTAAGGCTTCGCGGACCAAGCCAGGACTCTTTGCCATATCTTGGAAGTTTACAAAAAGGCATCGAGGCAGCAAATTAATTTTTAAAAATCCAGTGTGATGTTTAACAAGGGGCTGACGCAGGAGAAAAGGGATGAAGTGTTGATGACATTGGATATTAAAGAGGTGCTTTCATACGATAAGTACTTAGGCCTTCCAACCTTGATAAGCGGATCCAAAAAGAAAGCCTTCATTCATATCAAGGATCGTATTGCAAAACGGATAAATGGATGGTTGGGGAAAAATCTTTCTTAGGCGGGTAAGGAGGTACTCGTAAAGGCGGTAGCCCATGTGATCCCTACATATTCGATGAGTGTCTTTAAATTGCCAAAGGATTTATGTTACTGAATCCAAGGTATTATAAATAAGTTCGGTGGGGATATGAGGATGGATCTCGTAACGTTCGTTGGGTGGCCAAGGAAAAACTTTGTTTAAGCAAGTTAAAAGGGGGCCTTGGGTTCGGAGACATTAAAGCTTTCAACATGGCATTGCTCGCCAAACAGGTTTGGAGATTAACTCGAGCCGAGGACTCTCCGGTCTTTAAAGTGCTTAAAGCAAAATATTTCCCTGTGTGTTGTTTTTTAGGTCGTGGTTGGGGCGAGGCTGAGTTATACGTGGCGTAGTATATGTGATGCTAGGTGGGTTGTGTAAAAAGGGTCAAGGTGGCTTGTGGGGGACGGGTGGTCTCTTAATATCTAGGATGACAAATGGCTACCTCGACCAAGCTCCTTCAAGGTGATTACACCAAAGAAACCGAAGTTGCGCCGATCCGAGTTGGTGATCTTATCGATCATGATTCGAGCGGGTGGAGGGAGGAGATGATTAATGCTATCTTTTTGCAAGTGGACATTAAGTCGATCAAGAACATGCCTTTTATGTAGTACATGGCTTGAAGATGGGCCTATATGGCACTTCTCAAAAAATGGGGAGTTGGATGTCAAGTCGACTTACCATCTAATTCAAGACTACAAGAAGGTGAACTCGTCGGGGGAACCTCTAAGGAGCCGAGGAATTTTTGGGCGAGTTGTGGCACATGAATATTCCTCCTCGTATGAGGATGTTTGTGTGGAGAGTGTGTTCGGGAGCTCTCCCAACGAAGCTAGCATATTCTCGAAGAATCATTGGGTTTGAGACGAAGTGTGGTGTCCGTGGGGCATTTGAAGAATATGATCCGTATACTCTTCTTGAGTGCCGCCTAGCTAGGGGCATCCGGTCAAATAGCTCCGTTCAACAAAGACTTTGGGATCGATCTTTTCCCTCGGTTCGAGAGGTTGTTATGGAAGCTTGTAAAGAAGGGTCCCGAGCTATGGGGAGAGTTCATAGTCTGTCATGTGGTCTTGTTGGAACGCACGTAACAAGTGGATGTTCGGCGGATTTGATAGGAACCTAGCCGGATAGGGGTTAAATGCGATCACACTAGTAAAGGAGTACCGGACCCATTCGGCTAAGACAAGTGCGGAGATGGCAAGGTTATCTTCTTCATGGACTTCGCCAAACGTTGTATACTAAAGGTAAATTTTAATGCAAGCAAAGTTTGGAAGTTGGGGCCATAGATGGAGAGTCGTGGTTAGAAGTGAAGATGGGTTAATGGTACTTGCAGTCGTTTAACAGGGTGATGGTTTCGTTTCTGCTGAACATGAGGAGGCCGGAGCATGTCTTTTTGCCTTAAAAATAGTTTGGGCAAAGAATTTCAAGTGCGTGGTGGTGGTAGGAGATAGCCCCGAGCATATAATCAAAGCCGAGAAGAAGACAACGTTGAATAATGAGCTTGGTTTGATTTTATCCAATATTTTAGATTTCATGGTTAAGTTTGATTTTATTTTTTTCTCACATGTTAGAAGATCGGGAATAAGGTAGCACATGCCCTTGCTCGTCTACGCTAGTTCGATCCCTTTTATAGGAAGTGGGTTGAAAATGACCCGATTCAATCTTGAATTTGGCTTTGAAAGACATTTCTACTCGCTTGTTATGGTAATATAATTATCCCCGTTTCATCAAAAAAAAAATAGTAATATATTAAATGTCGATATCAAATATTCAACTTTGAATATATTTATATAATTTATTAATGAGATCTTGGTTTAGTGATTAAGACTAATGTCCCGAGTACATTAGAATTCATATTCGATTTTCCTTTTTCTACTCGTATTATAATATCCTTTATGACTGCTTCTATAAAAATATTTATATAATTTTGAGTATATTTATATGGTTTTATGCCAATTGGGGAGGGGGATATTTGACAATGCACGTAATAAAAGAACGTGTTTTTGGCGTGGAAAAATTGACCAGAGCCGCAACGACCATCTATATAAGGAGTAGACGAAGGCATATTCCAAAAGTCAAGAAACGCGTCCCTTTTGGGGTTTCTCTCTCTTTCTTGCCCGACCATTAACCCTCGGTAAGGCCGTCTCTCTCTCTTTCTCTCTCTCTCTCTCTCTCTCTCGCCTAATTGTTTCGTCAGAGGTTTTAATCTCAGGTGGATCCATGTTTTCCTTGATTTTCCCGATTCGATTATGTCTGATTTTCGTTTTCAGGTCGCTAATTTATTGACTGTTTCAGTTGATTTCGATTTGTATTTGTGGGTCATCGGATTTGTGTTTGAGAAATTGGATAAGGGTTTTTGTTCGATGAATATTGACGACCTGTTTTTGTTTTTAAATTTTTGATTTGCAGATTTGTTTAGGGTCAGATTAGGAAAAACTAGGGATTTATTTAGAAAATAGTAGCTGGGGAAGAGATTTAGGGATCATGTTAGAGCAATTGTTGATCTTCACTAGAGGGGTTTGATCCTCTGGACTTGTAAAGAGGTCAGCAACGCCCTGAAAGGCTCGCCGATCGACACTTTGATCCGATCGTGCCTTTTGGAGGAGCGATCAGGGTTGGCTTCTTACACTTATGATGCTCCAGGGGCATCTTACACCCTCAAATGGACCTTCCACAATGAGCTTGGCTTGGTTTTGTTGCTGTTTATCAGCGGATTCTGCATCTACTGTATGTGGATGATTTGCTCAACATGGTTAAGCATGAGTTCTCGGCAGTTTATGATCCTTGTAGGATGGATTATAGCGATTTTGATGACATATATAGGCAGCTTAGGTTGGAGGCTGAAGCTAGAGCTGAGGAAGTTAAGAAATCATCCAAGTTGGGAGCGAAACCTGTTAGTAAGAAGCAAGATCAGGTGCAAAAGACCAAATATGATCAGGGTGGCAAGAGAAGTAGCGGAGGAGATTCGAAGAGTGATGGCAGTGATGGTGATTCAGGGAAAGGAAATAAATATGAAAATGGGCATGTAAATGGTGGTAGCTTCGTTGAGGAAGTAAAACCACGGGTTCTTGTAAATGGGAAAGAAAATTTGAGCTCAAACACAGGAGCATTTGATGTAAATAAGCTTCAAAAACTACGATCTAAGGGTGGGAAGAAAAATGATAGTGTTGTTGCTAACAAGGGCGTGAAGGCAGAGCCCAAGAAAAAGGCCACCAAAAAGAATAGAGTCTGGGATGAATCACCTCCAGAGATTAAGCTGGACTACACAGATCCTGTGACTGAGAACGGGGATGAACATGTGAAGATTGTGGCAGCTAATGAGGGTGAGAGTATGATGGATAGGGAGGAAGTTATCAGCAGTGACAGTGAGGAAGATGAAGATGAGGAAGCAGGAAATGATACCAAGGTCGGTGCAAAGTCAAAGGGGTGGTTTTCTTCAATGTTTCATAGGTATGATCTTCATACGAAGTTGATATGATTTGTTCAGTTCATTTTCTCGACCTCTCTTATACTGATTTGTGTAAAATTGTCTACTTCCTTTTCTTTGGAGATGCTGGGTCAGTCTCATTCAGCTGACAGCAAGTCTGGAGGCTGATATGAATTGCTATTTTTATTTACAACCCTGAATTTTCAGGCGATCATGTTAAGATTTTAGTGAAACTGTCTGAAATTTGCATCTGATGCAAAGGATGCATTTCTGATATTCTACTTAGAATCTTATTTTATATTATTTATTAACCTGTTTGTCAACTATCACCTTGTTAAAATTAATCTTGATAAATCATTTTCATTATATTTCATGTCTCTGCCTCTGCTTCATTCAAGTAGTGAGAGAGTATCAAAAACTTGACTGTCTGTATTTTCGGTCTCAGTATTGCAGGCAAGGCTAATTTGGAGAAGGCTGATCTCCAGCCAGCTTTGAAAGCTCTGAAGGACAGGCTTATGACCAAGAATGTGGTATGTGTTTTTTTTTCTTTTAAATTTTCCCACACCATGCATTCTTTATATTCCTTTCTGCTTTCATGTCCACGAAAAGAAGCATTTAACATTAATCAAATTCTCTTTGCTTCCATAGTGGTAATATGCATAATTAATCCATTTATCATGCTTTTTATTTCAAATTTTTGATTAAAAAATTTTTGCTTCTTCTTTGGATATGGGAGGAAGGATAAAAGGTGGTTAGTGAGTTATTTATGAAACAATACTGGTAGTTAAGCATCTTAGAGTATAAAGCTCTCTTCGAAGCTGTCTAAAATACTGAATTGATTGATTGTCGCTGTTGAAGATAGAGGTCATTGTGAACGTGCTGCAGAGCAGGGCATTTTCAAATTGCTTTGCTGATGCTATTGCATTGTATTTTATTTTATTTTGCTTTGGATGGTTTTCTTCTACATGAAGCTGCATTTCTCCTCTATCCCGAGGTCTTTTAAGGTGCATGTCTGATTCAACTTGCTTGCTGCTTTCTTGTAGTTAGTGTTTGCAAAATGGTTGCTAAATTCAATTCCATTATCCTGCAAAATCTCTTCCTTGGGTGCCAGCATGAAAATGTGATTCTTGAGATTCCTAATTCAATACGGAAATTGACCTGATGAACTGTTTGTAGCTTTCCTTTTCCTTTAAAATAATAGAGGAGACTGGACCTTGGAAAGAAACGGAGCAGATTGCCTTCTTCTGCATTGCAGATCTCAGATCTCTGTTCTGGTTCTGTGTCACTCAAGCGTGTCCATCATCATCCTGTAGTAGTTTCCTTCCCTGCCCCCTTAAACCAGCGAGGGAGTGAAAAATAAAATCAAATAAAAGAAGCTTGCGCTCTCGTTAGCCTCTTTTCTCTTGCTTAAGGGTTCAACTTTGCAGGCAACTATAGCCAATGGAGATTTTATTGCTTCTACTACAATTCAAGTTAAATGTGCAACTTCTGTAGATTCTGCAGTTGAGAGGAATGGAAAGGGTTCAACAATAACCCCCTCCGGCTAGGGTTTTCTCTAAGTTTGATGTATCTTGTGTTCTTTTTGTTCATGGAGATTTATCTTCCTTATGGGAAGTAAGCTGCACGGGTACCTATTCATCAACTTGAGATGGGCTAATATGTTGTTCTGAACTTCCATTTGATGTTTATGTGGGCTGTGAAAATGAGGTAGTCTATTTGTCCTATTGCTTGCTAACTTTCACGTGGGAGATATCTTATGCATAAGAAGGGAACTAGTGAACCATCCATCTCCACCTGTAAGGAAAAAATATTTCATTTAGGCTTTATTTGATTCTAAGAAAATTAAAAGTAAAAAAAAATGTGAAAAATGAATTTCTTTCCTTTGTTTGAATTGAAAAAAAAGGAGAGAAAAAAATTTGATGAAAAAACTCATGAAAAATTTTGTCAATTTAATCAATGATATTTTCCTTCCAAAATTGAGAGGAAAATGGAAGAAAAATTTTACAAAAGAGAGAAATGGAGGAAAGAGAGAGAATTCTATTAAGTAATGTCATTAAGAATTTTCTATCTCCTCTCAATTAATCAATGCTATTGAATATTTTCTCTCTTCTTTTCGTGAGAGTGTGGTGGATGGATAAAAGGTTAGAAAATGATTATAATTTTTTTCCTCTATTTTTCCTTGAACCAAACACAAGAAAAAAATTAATTTTCCCTTAAACTTTTTTTCCTCATCACTTTTTTTCCATTTAAATTTTCTTTCCAACCTATTTTCTTATAATCAAATAGAGCCTTAAGGGTTTTTTTGGGGGAGGGGGATCATCGCGTATATCGTCGTTTCTCTCTGCTAACTTTTACGTCGCTTGACTGCTTAATATGCATGAAGGTGCTCGCTTGTCTCTTATATACTCATGTTTTCTCTGCTGCTTACAGGCTGAAGAGATAGCTGAAAAACTTTGTGAATCAGTTGCAGCAAGCCTTGAGGGTAAAAAGCTGGCCTCATTTACAAGGATATCGTCTACTGTGCAGGTTTGTGCATTTCTAGTGCTATCTGTTGATGTGAAATATTAGTGCTGTGACTCTTGTTCTCTTCTGCAATCATCTGCTCATATTTTTATTCTGTCGTTTCAGTCTGCCATGGAGGATGCCCTGGTTCGCATCCTTACACCCAAACGGTCTATTGACATACTGAGGGATGTACATGCTGCCAAGGAGCAAGGAAAACCCTATGTTGTTGTGTTTGTGGGTGTCAATGGAGTTGGAAAGTCCACTAATCTGGCCAAGGTGAGGCTGCTGGTAACCTATTGTAATTTTTGCAGGTTTAAGTATGAACGATGTTCTGTTAACATGTTCGTTGTGCTTAACAGGTTGCATACTGGCTATTGCAACACGAGGTCAGTGTCATGATGGCTGCCTGTGACACATTCCGTTCTGGAGCGGTGGAACAACTGCGAACTCATGCACGTAGACTTCAGGTACAAGTGTCAGCATGAACTTTTCATTGCTAGAGTCCTTTATTTATGTATAACAATAGACTGAATACCTGAACCTGGCTATGGCTTCAGATTCCAATTTTTGAGAAAGGTTATGAGAAAGATCCTGCAATTGTGGCAAAGGAAGCAATCCAAGAGGCCACCCGCAATGGGTCTGACGTGGTACTGGTTGACACAGCTGGTAGGATGCAGGTACTAGTCTCTCCTTCCCTCTTTTGAGCTTTGCACTATCTTTATGAATAGTACGGCCATAATTTGTGGTAAATGCATGGTTCCATCTGTTTATATCAAGTGTTGCTATCAGTGAAGTAGGACCCTCTGATCATTTTCTTTCCTTTGCTTGCACTAGACTGATATGTACTTCCTTACAGGATAATGAACCATTGATGCGTGCACTCTCCAAGCTCATCTATCTCAATAATCCGGATCTGGTTCTCTTTGTCGGAGAAGCTCTTGTTGGTAATGATGCTGTGGATCAACTTTCTAAGTTCAATCAGGTTTGTACGCTCGAATTGAGTCCTTGGCATGCTTTTCATTTCCATTATAATAGATGATAGATTCTAACTAAAGTTCAATACCCTGGAATCCCACAAAGGCAGGGTGTGGGAAACTGTGAATACCTAATATATACAACTATTCTTGAACAAAACTCTTTACTTGTGCCTGTTGTTTCCTATGCAGAAACTTGCTGATCTTTCAACCTCGCCTAACCCAAGACTGATTGATGGCATCCTGCTTACCAAGTTTGACACCATTGATGACAAGGTAGGCCTGCTGTTGCATTTTCCTTTGTCTGTTCTTTCTCCGCAGATTTCTTTTAGTTTGCTGCCTGTGTAGTACACAATTCTGAATTAGGTCTCAAGATTTTGCATATTATCTTTAGAGAAATCTGCCTTGTTAAAAATCATTTTATGTGGTCATTGCCAGGTTGGAGCTGCACTATCCATGGTATACATATCTGGAGCACCAGTTATGTTTGTTGGGTGCGGACAATCGTACACTGACCTGAAAAAACTGAATGTCAAGTCCATTGTGAAGACACTCCTCAAGTGATTCCTTTTCCTTGCTGTTCAAGCATTTTATGATCTCCATCCTATGTTACAGAGTTTCTCAGTTACTGTCACTTTCGTTCAAAATTTCAGTTTATAATTCTCGCTATGTCATCCCTGTCAGAAACTTGGAACTTGGAGGTGTTTTATTGTCTGTGACTCTTGTAATGTACAACAGGATGTCTTGTGCTTTTAAAGATACATTGTCATGGTTTTGTGCTTTTTGCTTGCTCAATGTTGGTAATTTACTAATTAGTCGTGGAAGGAGTGAAGTTGAACCGTCAAAGTCAAATTATCATACTCATCTAGGCTTTGGATCCATGATAAAACTAACCAGAAACTGAAACTCAAATCCAACAACCTGACTTCTGACCGCCCCGACACTCGAAACAGCTAGTCCAAAGTGGACTCAGTACTCAAACAGACCTGATGTGGGCTGGCAGCTAGTCCAAAGTGAACTCAGCATTCGAACGGACCTGATGTGGGCTGAGCTTGATCCAGACCGTTTCCTTCAATGTTATTTTGTTTGCAAGGCAAATTTATTGAACAAATATCAATTAATCCGAAAATCATTCAACCCAAAACCAAACCAAACTGACCTGAAATAATGTTCACCTGAAACACAATCTGATCCCAAATTAACCTAATCCATACCCAAACAGTGGCGGAGCCATTTGAAGGCGAAGAGTGTTCATAACCAAAAAAAAAAAAATTAAAATAGTTTATTTTTAGAGTAAAAAATTTAAATTATAAGTAATTGAACACCCTTAAATTTGACCCAAAAGACGTTGGACACCTTTGTTTCGAATTCCTGCCTCCAAAAAAAGTGTTTAGGTTTTGGCAGGTCAATCATAGTGAGTGCCATAAGGAAAACACTGCAATTTCGTGATCAACCACTCGGTTTTATCGGTTATGGTTAATCCCCCAAAAAAGTCTTATTTTTACAAGACACAAATGAAAACTTTTTATTTATTTGTCTTGTCACCAAATACATGTCCACAGCACAAATTCAACAAATAAACCTCATATTATTGACCAACACTAATGAAAACTATCGTCTCTTCCTTGTAAAATTTATGCGGCAAATATTGTTATGTTAAAATAAAAAGTAGTAGAGTTTTTAAATCTTAATCCTAATGAAAACTATGTTTTTATAGACGTGATATAAGGGTTATTTTTGAAAATTTACAAAACTTATTGGACCGGAGGAATAGGGTATCAAAATTCAACTATTATTTCTATATAATTTTTTCAAATAAAAAAATTATTCCCTAAAAATCGAACTCGGAGACAGGGAGGAAATAGAGTGATTCGAAAGTGTGCCTAAGTTATTAAGATTCAAGGCAGCATTTGGTATGTAAATATTATATGCACATTGTGCAAGAACTTAATGTATAGCGGGCCATTGACCGTTTCAATGGTCTAGGGTATTCTTTGATAGATTTTATTTTTATACTTAGAGCATGTTTCACCTAATTTTTAAAATGTTATTTTTGTTTTTAAAAAGTATTTTTTTGAAAATTGTTTTTAAAGAAAAATTTGAAGTGTTTGGCCTAACTTTTATATAAGTGTTTTTCAAACATTTAATTTGTTTGGCTAAAATTTCTAGAAAAATAGAGATAAGATAGAGATAAAATAAAATAAGAGAGATAGAGGAGAGAGATAAAGATAGAGGAGAGAGATAAATTAAAATAACGTAAAAGATAGGAGAGACAGAGAAAAATGGGATTTTGGGTGGTTGTTACGGAGTTTTTCCAAAAATTAGAAAAGAAACAACTATAGAGTTTTTTTTCCAAAATCGTTTTTGAAAAATAGTTTTAATTTTTAAAAAACTAGTGTTTGACCTAACTTTAGTTTTTAGAATTCAAAAACAGTTTTAAAATCTAGGCCAAACACCTACTTAGTTTATGTGCTGAATTTTTGTTTACATGATTGTGGCTATTTGAGTGTGATATAGAAATTTATTACTTTTATGAACTTTTCTTATTTGGCAATGAAATATCTTATATTAGTTGATTTTCTTAGATATTTTTGAATATTTCTTATCATGAGAATATTCCACTATATTCATGGGATTATTTTATGCTATTTAAAAATATGATCTTAATTAATTGGTGAAATGATATTTATGGCAACTTTGTAATTTATTCAGAATATATATATATATAATTTTACTAAGAATAAAATACTCGTTGCTTTCCTTTTTTTAAAAAAAATAGTTGTTATACACTAAGATTCAATTTGGTAAAACCACCAATAAATCGGCTTTCAGCTAAGCAAAATGCACGCCTAAACACAGAAAAAACCAAGTCCGAAGCCATATACAAAGAAATACACCACCAAAAAACTATAGCAAGCTAATGAATGGTTCTTTTTCCAAACCCAAAAGCTATATATATATACCCTTTTGGACATAAAACTAATCCAGCTCCCTATCTCTTGGTTTATAACTGACACATCATTATATTTGATCCACAAAATACGTCATTATATTCACATGTATATAATGGAGGTTCTGTATCTCTCTTGTTCATGAAAGAATGTAGGGAGAGTAAAGTTTGAGGACAATTGCAGAACCCAAAAGGGCAAAGATGATCATACGACAAGACTCGGTATAAATCCACATCCTTCTAATGGAAGGCATAATAGCAGCTGTGACAAACAACCCGAGAACAACTACGAAGAAACCGAGCCACAACAATGGCAGAGGACTTGGCAAGTCCTTCACTAGTAAGAGGCTGCTAATGAGCATCAAAAACTGATATAACACGAGTTCATCGTTCATGGCCAACATCTCTCTCTCCCTGTGTTCAGAGAGATTTTTGGCTAAAAAGTTGGCTATGTCCTCGGCTTTGTTCTCCTCCTCCTCCAAATCTGAGACACACTTGGCTAAGGATGTGAACATGGCCCTTTTGTCCTCGGAGGATAACAAGAGACGGTTTGATTTCGATTTGAATTCAGTCTTTGCCTTTGCTCCAAGCCGATTATCAGACTTCATTATTTATATGTGTGTATGTGTGTATTCCGAAGAAAAACAACCAATGGATGAAGGTGTTATATAGTAACTATTTTCATCAAGGCACCTTTCCTTATTCCACAATATTTCCTTTTCTGACAAAATCTGATGGTATCTTTCCGGTAAAGTCTACGTGGGAAATATTAATCTGACGGTTTTTGGAATTTTGTTCAAATTGCCTTTTGCCCCAAATATTGTTGTCAGATATCTCTTGACATGTTGAAATCAGCGAAGACAGCTTGGTATTTTTTATTTTTCTCTCTGTCCCCCTAAAAACCTTAGCCTCAACCCCTCTTTTTGTCAGAGGAGCCATCATTAACAAATTTTGCTCATAGTAAGCCCCTTTGAATTTTGTCCCAATTTCATGTTCAAGTACTTTATGGAAAATATTATCTTTCCTTTTTAAAAAATTTCTGCTTCAGCTCCAAGTAATTTGCGATTAGAAACATTCTAAGGTTTCTTCGAGATTTCTATGCATACTAGATTGTTTAACCTAGTTAATATGGCGTATGACATGACCAATGTGGCTCTTAGCACCGCCCAAGGTTATTTGTTTTACTCCCCTTTTCTTCTCTCGAGCGAGTTTATTTATGAGGATTCTAGTTGAGAAACTGTAATCTTTCCTTTATTGATCTCGTTAAGCATACTGCTCCATAGTTCGTTGTTGTACTCTACTTTGTACCATCTCTATACTATATTGAATTATATTGTTCCGCTTGAAATTTTTCCCAATTTGAATTTTTCACGTAAAATTTATGTATCAATCGCCTTACTAATTATTGATTGATTTATTAACTTTCCTACATCCCAAATTAAATTACTTTTTGCTTCCATTGTATACCAAATTCGACCCTAACAAGCACACATCTAATAATTCTTACATCGATCATTAGTTTAATTTTAGGTTTCTACAAATATAAATTTTGTCTTTTTATTTGTAGGAGTTTTTTTAACCTTTCATGAGAGCGTTTTCTCTCTTTATATAAGAGTTATATAATTAATTGGTATAATTTAAAACAATATTAAATCGGTACAGACATGAGTCCTCCATCAATATGAAAGGTGCAAAGTTATAGAAAATTATCCTTGCGAAGATTGTTGCAGTTTCGACCCCAAACGTCGGTAAGAGTTATATTAGTTATTTGAAAGTTGAATCTATATTTATATTTTAAATTTACAATTATTCATGTACGTTTTTCAGGGTAAGCACCGTTTGGTGTTTTATTAATAAAATCGTAATCTTTCACTTTAAAAATATCTATTGACATATTATAATAGATGTATAACAAAATTTATTTTTTTTGGTGTTGATGAAAAATGTTTTGAAATCGGAAAAACTTAATTGAAAATTAATTTTGAATTAATAATAAAAATTAGAAAATTAGAAAAATAAAAAATAAAAAATAAAAAATAAAAGCCACTCCATAATCCCCTACTATTTTTTTATTCGGTTTAAATGAGTTATAAATAACGGTACATCAATACAATTATAACATAATGATGGTTGGAAAACTAAAAATGTAAATATTTACCGACTTCGAATCACAATATAATTTATACAAGTTAACAACACAAATAAAACTAATTGTTCGAACAAGTCGAAAAGAGTCTCACATAGAATTTCAGGAACAAGGGAATTTCAATAAAGAAAAGGCATGTTGAAATCAATGAAGACAACGACCCCTTCGCTTGGTATTTTTGATTTTTCTCTCTCTTCTCTCCCCTTAAAAACCCTAGCTTCCAACCCATTTTTGTATGAAGCTAATTTTGCTCATGGTAAGGTATGTTCGATTTTGTCCCAATTCCATGTTCAAGTCCTTTATGGAAAATATTGTCTTTCATTTTTGTGAAAGATTTCAGCTTGTGCTCCAAGCAATTGATTGCGATTAGAATACATTCTAAGGTTTCTTAGAGATTTTTAATATATACTAGGTAGTTTAACCTAGTTAGGTGTGGCGCACGGGATAACCAATGTGCTCGTTGGCACTTCCCAAGGTTATTCTTTCTATTTCCTTTTTTTCTTTGAGAGAGTTTATTTATGAGAGTTATAGTTGAGAGATTGTAATCTCCCATTATTAATCTCATTGAGCATATCGTTTTATAGATCGTTGTTGTACTCTACTTTTACTAGTTCAGATCATCAGTACTTGACGAGTGAGTATTGTAAGAAGCTAAAGTGTATTGTCTCCTTTGAGTATTTTGAAGATCTGTTTGAAAATTTTTAAAACAAGTTTTTATATGTTTTAGACAAATATTGTAAATATTCTCTTTACAATTTTGTGCTATATTTAATAAAGTTTGAGGTTTATATTTTAATATTTATATTAGTTTATCATATTACAGTTAGAGAATCTTACTACAGTTAGCATATATTACTGGTTGTATTACCTTTTTAGAACAATGGAAGTATATGTATGCAGAAAATTACATAAAGCTACAGCAATGGATGAATGTGAATGCAATGACATAAAGCTATGACATAAATTGTCTTGTTCAAGGAGTAAAGTCTAATTACTTTACCTAAAAAACGGAAAGAGATTCATTTCATTTGTTATATAAGGATCTAGTTTTACTAGTTTAGATTATCAGTAGGTGACGAGTTAGTATTATAAGAAGGTAAAGTGTATTATCTCCTTTGAGTATTTTAAAGATCCGTTTGAAAATTTTTAAAGCAAGTTTTTATATTTTTGTGAACAAATATTGTAAGTATTATGTTTGCAGTTTTGTGCTACAACTTGCCAAGGCGGTTTGCTGTTTGCTAAAATATGTACACTAGCTTGAAATATGAGATAGCCCTTCTCATAGGGGTTCTACCTAAAATATGTACACTAATTTGAAATAAAATGCTTAGTAATGAGCATAGTAAAGAAATCTTGAAACCTGATAGCTCAGCAAAAAGCACTAAAATCAACTCAAAAGAACAGTAACGGTACAACAATTGAACACCGAAAAGAAAATTGAAAGGCAAATGTGTAGTACATAATCACAGGCTCCAATGAAAAGAGAAGGGTTTGTGATACTCCATTTAGTGATTATATGTGTTATTAATCATGACAAGATTCACAAGAAGTAACCAACGGCAAATCTCACAGGAAAACATTTGTCATTCCCTCAACACTTCTTTTGCTATACTGGGATCAAGGGAATCTCCCCAATAGTAGAACCTTGCATTTCTACATCAAATTAACTAACTAAAAAGTTATATTCCATGTACAATTTTATATTTTTTTGTATGAAATCATTTACTAGGAAGTTGCTCTACACTAGCCCTTTTCTTCAATCTGCACCAGAGTCCGTTCTTGGTATGGATTGTTGCCCCAGTCACTAGCTCCACTGATTCAGGAGAGCCTTTCAGCTCAACATCAAACTTCTGAAGTAGCATGGTCAATGCTATCGTCGATTCCATTAATGCAAACTGGTCTCCCACACACTTTCTCGGTCCCCCGCCAAATGCCAAGAAAGCAAAATCTGAAATGATCTGTCATTTTAAAGCAAAAATATCTCAGTTATGCCAAGAAGGCAAAATCTTATATGATCCGTCATTTTAAAGCAAAATATCTCAGTTCCATGGTAAATAACTCCAATGAATGAAGTTTTGTTTTCATTTAAAGATGATTGTCTTGTTCATTTCATCTTGGAAATTTCAGACCAGAAATCTTTGAGCAGATGAAAATTCAGAGATGCTAAGTCTCTCTCCCCCACTCTTAACGCACAGGGGAATTGTCAAGAATGCAAAATGTTTCAGACAGGGAAATCACCTCATTGGGATACAGAGCTCCAGGACTCCGAGATGGATCAAAACCACTCCATCCTTCTATGCCTTCATTTGTCCTTTGTACCAAGAACCTCTCAGGTTCAAATTCATGAGGTTTGTCCCAAAAGAACGGAGATCTATGGAGATTATATACCTGCATGTCGTGAAGACAATTTTCCAGAGAATTTTAGAAGATAGGCAAACTTATTAGAAATTATCAGTATGCCCAAGAGGATATTTTCTAGTAAGGCAAGGTCTGGTTTATCTCAAGTGCAGAATAGCTAGTCCAGCCAAATATGCTTCCATGTCTCAACACATCACATGACATGGATTGACCTCTTGTCTAGGCAGCAGAGATTGTGAATGGATTATCATCTTTGTAATGCTTACTTACAATGGAACAATCCGAGTATGGAAGAGGGGTCCTAGGATAATATAAATGTAAGTAATCTTAGCCCAGACCCAAACACAGAAACATTTAAGTTGCCGAATTTGGTCATACTTTTTCCATGCTATTTCATATTTCCAGCAGAGAGCTATGTGAGCAACGTTAGTTGGACTAACGAATTGCACAAGGCACACCCCACTTGGTGAAAAGAGAGAAACAGCAAGGCAATGATTCGTCGAGCAATAGGCTTCACTCGCCCCACAAACATTGACAATAGGCTTCTTCACTGTATTTGCTTTGATTAGCTACATATGGCAGTGTGAAACAGAATGCAAGAGATAAAGGAGAATGACCCTATACTATATTGCATTCCCTTCCTTGCACACAGACAGAGGCTTATGGTCTTACAGCATTTAAAAGTTGCTCAATGAACCATATTGTAGGATTCTACCATAGCACAAAGCATTTTAGAGGAACAAACACCCCATATTGCACTAATAGCTATCTTACTCACAGAAACAAAGATATCAGTTCCCTTGGGAATTTGAAATCCATCTTTCTGACCATTATATCCACCTGCACAAACACAGAACTTATAAGTCAGAGCACTCAAATTCAAAAAACGATGAGAATCTCTGAGCTTCTTGAAGAAGCAATACTCTCAATCATATACCTCTTTTTTTTTTTAAAACGTCATGTTATCACAAAACTAAGGGGCTCAATACAGCATAAATTTTATGGTCATGCACCACTTCTAAAAAAGTGTTTCTTTTTCATGAGATGTTAGTATCGATCAGTCTCTCCAAAGTGGAGATGATGACCAACAATATGGATGAATGAAGAAGAGGGAGAAAAAGAAATTGGTTAGACAACTTAAAGGAAGTCAATTTTGCAGGGGAAATGGTGTACAGTTAACAAAAAGCTTTCTTTAACTAAACAAAGCAATACTTAAGATTTCTCAAGCTTACCAGATCAATCAGACAAGCAACAAGGAACACAATTATCAGAAACGAAGCAACAGTGTTAGAGAAACAAGAGTTCAGTGAGTTTGTTTTGGGATGGATGGCTACTAGAACTTGAAAGAGAACACTCAGAACCAGTAGGCTGAACAAAATAAAGACACAACTTGTTGGGTACGTCTGGAATCATTTCAACACTCAAAAGAATCAAACTGATTCCAGCTCATTGTGGAGAGCTTACACATTTGCAGCTATGATGCATCATGGCCTTGATTTAATAATGGGGGCTGCACGACAGATTCTTTTAAGGTTTTTCATAATGGCGAAATAGAATTTGCATGAATAGTCCCATGTTGTGCAAATTGAAGGGGGTGTTGCGTGTGCATGTGTGTGTGTGTTTTCTTTTAAAAGAGGAAAAACATTTTATCCAATTTATTTTATTTTGTAGCTAAGAACTTCAAACAGACAGTACACTCCAGAAATTAATCTACTCATGAACAGTCCATGTTAAGGGTTTGTCTTAACATGTTTGTTCCTCTCAAGCTTATTTTGTAAGTATCTAACTAGCTAATTTCCCACCAATTAAAATACTCAATAGTTTAAAAGTAATACTAAAAACAAAACTAAACCAGATGACTTTGTCATTCCAACCACAAAACCAAAAAATCTCAGTACCTAAGTATTTGAAAGTTAAGGGAGAAGTGAAGATTATTGGGAACATCTGAGGCCAAAATTAACAGCCCATCGTTTGCCAGTTTATTCTCCCTCCCGTTCCCCTCAACCTGCTGCTTGCTAGCACTGCTGCTGAGTTTACGCATCTAAATCTAGATCTCAGCCCATGGCTGCCTGCCTGTCCTCAGCCAGTCTTGCAAATCCCTATTTAATTATTTCTTATCTTTCTCTGAGTTATGCCAGCAGAGACCTCACACACAGGTACGACATAGAAAAATATTGTCCCACCAAATCGAAGGAGAAATCCAAGTCAGCCAAGCCAAAATCAGCCAGTAGTAGGGATATGGGAGGTTCAGAGACCATATTACTAGCTTCTAACAGACTGATTGTATTCTCGTTATTTATGTAGGATGAATACATGTGCTAAAATTTAAGCTGGTTTTCAGAAATTTTGATCATTATACCTTTCTTAAGCATTGCGATGAATCAAATTTTGTTCCAATAGTTCCCGAGAAAATTTGCTATCAATCACTGAATCCCTTCGTTTATAAACTGATCATTGAAATCCATTTGATGTGTCCAGTAATAAAATGAAAGGTTTGTTTTTCCATGTCTTCACAATAGAAGTTCTCCATATTTCTTGTGATTCTTCAACTGGGAGAGGGGGGGCGGGTCCCATGATAGATAGTCCATTTATATTCAAGCATTTTACAGTATTACCTGGCAATAGATCTGATTTTAGAGCCCTCCTTATAAGCAACGGAGGCTGAGGATACAAACGAAGACTCTCTGCAACAATAAGTCTAATGTACCTGAATCAGAACACAGACTACCTGTAAGTTTAAAACAAGTCTACACAGCTGATAGCAGAAGTACAATACTAACTTCAACAAAATCTACAAGAATTTTATGCTACAGGATTTCAGCTTTTACTAAAACAAGGGTAATTAACTTCTTAGTACCCCGACATATGTGTCATTAACTTTTTAGGGCCTCAGTTTTGCGACTTAATTTTTAGTACCCTTGCTTTTGTATTTAGTTATACTTTAATGCTAAATGACGATTGTACCCTTATTCCCTTATTTTTGTGTTTAGTTATACAAAAGGGTACTAAAAATTAAGTTGAAAACTAAGGCCCTAAAAAATTAGTGACACATATGTCAGGGGTAGTAAAGAGTTAATTACCCTCTGTTAATGCCAGAAAGATTGTTTAAAACACTTCTATAACAAATCAGCCTTTTGCTCCTACTGCAGTATGTCAACTTTGTTATGAATGCATAGCAGCGCATAAAAGGCTGCCACTTTAAAAGATAGATCCATTAAAAGATTAGGGCTTACTCCAACTTTTTAATCGAATCAAAGGTTATTCTGTCCTGCCCTAATACAGCATCAATTTCGGCTTGAGCCTTCTTCATTTTTGATGGATTCTATTGCAAAAAAGAATAAAGATAAGCAGGAAAAACAGAGCTGGAAAGGACCACAACAGATGACATGAGACCCTGTCCGGAATTTTGGCTTAAGAAACATACCTGAGCTAGCAGGAAAACAGACCAAGTTAGAACAGCAGCCGTTGTTTCATGACCAGCAATTAGCATGGTCATCAGGTCATCCCTTAGCTGTGAAACAGAACAAGTGCGCGTCCATCATCAGCATTGTTTTAAAGAAGATGAATGACATGAATATTCAAGGAGGGACCACATTGTAATATTTCTGCAAATGATTGCCATGCACTCATAGGATCTTAGTATTTAACAAATGATATGAAAATGAAACAACTTCAAACATATATTACATCTGTGAGCCAGGACATTGCATAGGCATAAACATG
Organism: Talinum fruticosum; assembly: GCA_021018815.1. Lineage (NCBI taxonomy): Eukaryota > Viridiplantae > Streptophyta > Magnoliopsida > Caryophyllales > Talinaceae > Talinum > Talinum fruticosum. Next base: position 5,880,848 of record JAITYX010000006.1, on the reverse strand, counting down.
ATATATCTTCATACTCTCCAATCAATGTGCATTACAAACGTTTCTAACATCAGATCAGAGACTTAAAAAATGAGAAATAACCTTCACATCAAGGAAATTCAGAAGAACAAAATGTTTTCCAGATTATTACCTGGCGATCATCAACATCTGCGCCTCGCATGTCGACCAAAAATCGCAAGAGACTGGCGTCCTGCCAATCTTAAAGTTGAATGTGAAAATTCAAAGGTATGCTTCAAAAATTGTAAGATATAAAGTTAAATGCAGCCTGAAGCGTAGAACCAACATGAAAGCTTTCTGCAAGCAGAATTCACGTGATCTAGCTTCCACTTCAACCCACCTTAAGACTCGAATAATCTCTTTGTTGCAATTTCTCAACATCTGTCTCCTGCCAAGTCAAACAGTCCCAACTTTGAGTGTTCATGATTGCAATTGAGAGATACAATTACTTACTATTGAGACACTGGCAGGAAAAAAGAAACCAATAGCTTTTTAGTTAAATTAAGACTAATCAAAATGACAATTTTCTTTTCAAGTTCAAACTGATAAATTATATTATGCATCTGAGACCACTCTGCATGTGCCACTCATTGTCCACATCACATATTTAAATTGATTGAAAAATTTCGATGAGGTATTCGGTTCGATGAAATTCTCAAGACATATCCAGATATTTCAATTTATGTATCTCAGGTACCTTCATTTAAAATTTAAGAAAATCACCATTCCAATCATCAAGCTGCGAGACAAATTTCCCTATACAAAAAACAACCGTGTTTTGTACAAAGTGATGTTGTTTCTTCTTTTAGTGAAGGTAAGGAAAACATGAGTTACCAGTTTTGTAGTGCATATTGAAATTTGAAGGGGAAAAAAGGAAAAAGGAAGAACGAAACTTATAACAGTCCATTTAATCAATGAACCCTCCCCCAACATCTACAAACAGAACCCTCTTAAATTCATCTGGAGATAAATCTTTATATAGAGTCAAGTGATGATACTGGAAACTCTTGAGAAAGACAGAGCTCAAGGCGTCATTCTCATTTAGCTAATGTATATGAAATGCTTAACATCAATAGATTAAAAGATTGCAGCCTAGTTTCCACTATCATGATGGGGGAAGTAGCTATATTCATCTTCCTCCATAGTCACCAATAGCTCATTAATGCATAGATGTATAACTTTCACTGGAAAACTAGAAACTCCTAAAACTAGGAAAACCCAGACAGAAAATGCCACATAAATTTGACAAATCAACATTTCTACTTCACAGCTTCTTACCTGCCTAGTATCTTTAGCGTTTTTAATAAGTCCATCAAGACAATCATTGATAACCTTTAAGTCTTTCTGGAACCTCCGCTGCCTTGGAACTAACCATTTGGCTAAAGGAAATTTCCAGTACGGAATATAGAAAGTAGATCTATGCTCTGCTTCAAAAAGGGTACCATAGACAGCCTGCAGTAAATATTTTGAAAATTACGTCAGCAGATCATGGCGTCAAACCACATAGAAGAAATAACTATTATTTTTATCATCATTGTTGTCAACCCCCCTGCCCCCCAAAAAAGGAAACAGAAGCAAGAAAATTCAATCTGCGTGTTCAATCTTCTGTCGTGAGCTAACAAGCAGTCAGTATTGTACTTCCAATGCTTTTGCCAATATGGCAAGCTGAAAAATGACTTGTTAAGATCTCAAGAACGCTCTACTTGTTCTCGTGCCAAGTTCAAATTATAGTTCCAATTAGTTCCCAGCATTAGGCGTCTTTGCAACCTGAATCAGAAATACCTTACTCCATAGCTCACTTCCATGGCATCTTTAAGAAGCAAAACGATTTACGAATTACGATCTGTATTTGACTGGCATTGTTTTTGTAAAACACTCAGTAGCATCTATAAATGGAAGGCTAATAGCAAGTTGTGTGCTTACGTTTTTCATCTTTCTCTACTCGTTGAAATCTGAACACATGTAGTGCTCAGATACTGCACCATAGTTTTGCTAGTTTACTCCCAGAAAAACTTAAGCCACCATGCTCTTCAACATTTTGTCCTGCTGATGCTGTAAAGGACTCCTAGTGCCATGCATAGCCTCTCTAAGCCTTATAACTCTATAAGGGAATTGATTATATTCAATAGTTCCGTTGAGGGTATAAATGGCCTGTCATTTGTCTCATATCAAGATATTATGTAAACCATGTTAGACAGGCCAATTGACGAGTTCTTGGATCTATATGCCTCTAAAATTTTCGAAAAATGTGGTTTTGCCACTCAAGTTCGTTTTTTTTTTGGTTCAATTGTGCCATTAATCATAAGATTTTCTTCAAAACTGCCATATGGCCCACATTTATTGGCCACTACCATGCATTTCACTTTTTTTCAAAAAAAAACTGACTAATGGTATTAAGGTGTTTGACTTGAAATAAAAGGGGAGATTACTTCCCTCCAATTAATTTTCATTTTTAATTTTTTTAAGACACTTCATTCTATTGGACATGAAAAGGAAAAACAAAAATGAAAAAAACCTGCAGCAACCAGTTAATGTGGGCCCGAATGGCAAATTTGAAGGTAGCCCAATTATTAATGGTAAAAAAAAAACTGAGTGGAAAAACCGCATTTTTCGAAAAATTTAGGGGCATATAGATCTGAGAACTCGCCACCTGCACTGGGGACAACAGATAAATATTTATGCTTTAGGCTTTTCTAAATAGAAAGATTATTTAAAATGTTAAGGCTAAACATACATGTCTAATGAGTCAACTAGCTAACTGAGGAGATTTTTAACCAAATCATTCAAGATGAGCCTTATTAGTGAGTGGTCTTACCGAAACCTAATAAGGCTCATCTTGAGGAGATGTTTCAGATCACTCACTAGAAGTAGTCTTGGAAGAGTGGTTTAAAAAGAGCTAAGTTTGATCTATTACCAGAACTAAGTCTAGGCTTGGATCACATGATATCAAAAAGGAATTCAGGCACACGTTCCACATGCTTGATCAACAAAGACAGTAAAGAGCAGGACTGTAAAAGCTTTCTAAGACCTGTATAACTGGGGATTCTTTTGTAATTGAACCGAAGTCATAGTTGAAGACACCAAGCCCAATGATATCAAGTGCCAAACTTGAGAATTCAGCTTCAAGATCCAACTCAATAGTATTCTGCCCACGTACATCATCTAGCAGCTTCTCAAATTTCCATGTCGTTCTCTCAGCACAATCAGTGAAAACCTTGACCATAGCTTCCAGATACAAGGAATGGAACCCAGGGGCAATAACTGCAATACGGTAAATGCAATACTTCAAATGAACATTTACAGCACTTCGTTACTCATCGCAGATGTCACCGGAAAAACGAACAATTGTCCAGAAAAAATATTGGCGGGATAATCATCAGACAAATACGTATTTCTAGTCAATCACAATTTCTAACATATTCTTCTTCAAACACCTCCATCTAGATGGAGAGTTGAAAGAATAAAGTTCCTATTGGATTGTTGCTGGCATAAACATTATCCAATTGCAGATAAAATATTATTATAGTTAGAGATTTAGTTCAAAGGAACATAAGCAGAGGATGAAAAAAATAAAAATAAATAATAAGCATGTAGGCTGTTATTTTTGAGATTTTGCTTTACTAGAATGTAGGTCATTGCATTATGTTCATAATAGGAAGCTCAGACTCTCTATTTGACTTAGTATGGCTGTGTCTGACGCAAGTCCAACACCTACACTCTTGGACACTCTCTAATGTAAAGCAGTCACAAGAATATTAAAAAAATCACTTTCTTTGGTAATTGACATTTGTAAGATGAAATACAAATAATTCATGGTGGTGTGAATTGAAACCATGACCCTAGTTATGACTGATAATAAAGACTATATGATAAAGACATATACAATTAAATGAATAACTATTATGATATTATCCATACATGTCCGCTGCTGGTGTCCTAACCTACATAATAGAAAAATTGCATTTTGACATGTAGGTTATGTGTTGTGCCATGTGTTCAGACTTGTTAATAAGCCAAAATTATTGTGGTGAAAGGAATTCTGTCGTACATTTACCTAGATGTTAACTATCTTGCGATCCTTGGTTGCAATTTGTAAGGAATAAAGCAGAAGGAAAATATAATTAAGTTTTAGGTAGGAAACGAAGGAGTTATATCCTTCAATGCTAAAATTGGTGCAGCCCAATAAGCTTACTATTTCACCAGGTGGTTTGAGATGCTCATAAGACAAAATGCATCACTAAGATAATCTGCAAACAGAAATAGAAACACACGAGTATTTCATTTGCCTAGCAATCAGTTCCACACTTTCTAATGGGTTCACTATAGCCAACTTATAAGGGCCAAAAGTGCATAAAGATCCAAGAGCTTGCTGTTAAGGGATAACCACAAGCTCCTACACATTAATCTCTTGACATAGACCAAGTTAGCTACCAACTGCACAATTGGCTCCAACACAGAATTTGAAGTATGAATGTGTCACAGGCTGCGTAATTGCATATAGAAAAGTCAACACCTGGAATATCTCTGAATAATAATAAAGCATAGAAATTCAAAAAGAGAGATAATTAACTGCTTGCCTCTTCTCCTTTGCTTCCACGTATCAAGGTCAGCAGGTATGAGTCCTTTACCCATTATTGGTTCAAGGATTTCGGCAAGAACTCCCTAGCCAACAGATTAAATTCAGTTATAAAAAATGCGTATCATAATAAGTAGATGAAAGGGTCTCACTAAGTGTGAGTATTTCACAAATAAGAAACAACCAGATGCACGTGTCAGTGAAGTCACATCCATTGATGTTATCACTTCAAGCAAACAAACAGAAGCAATCATAAGATATCTTCATAAAAACGAGGGGAATACCCACTTTACTCGACAGGTGGCTAACATGCATCCAGAAAAAGAAAATAACAAGCAAAAGGATAGGATGTCCTAGCTGTTATGAACTATAAAAGTGGTACATGCTCAAGTGAAATCTTCGATCTCCACAATCAGAAAGTGACATTAATACACCTCCAGTCTAAACTATAAATTCCAACAAATAAGTTTGCTTGTCATTGATTTCGTACCCATCCTCTTCATTAGCATAATGAGGAAGTTTTTTTTTCTTAATATACTATAATTATCCTTCAGCCAGCCAAACACAAATCAATGTCAAAATCACGTACACCGTGATAACATAATGGCGAACATGCTGCTATCTTTCTCATAAACTAAATAATCAAATCACCATAGAACCCTTGTTTGGGTTATCATTCCCTCTTTCTTATTAAAAATCACCTTTCAAATTTCACCACCTTTTCCAGAGCATTCTATGTTGATTCCCACTTTCACAAACCATCTTCACAAAAATCCAGAATCTTAAACAACCACTTTTTCTTCCAGAATGACTTTGTAAAATCAAATGACTTTGTTGTGATCTTGTTGATCATTAAACAAAATTTTAAAGAAGAAGAGAAAAACAGGGAGACGAAACAGGCTGAACAAGATAAGATGTTGTTCATGGATACCAAACGGAAGAAAAAGAAAAACTAATGTCTGTACTGATTAACGTGAACAAAGTCACGCAATAAAGATTCGAAAGAATTGGTAATTTCACATAAAGCCATTCCTGAATAGTTTTTAGTGTCCTCAAATGAAATTCAGGTTCAACTGAAAATGCCAAGTGCAGTACAAGTGTCTAATTACGGAGGGGCTTACACAAAAGTTGATAACAAATAGATCAAACTACTTGAAGCTTGCTTTGAGAAAATAGCCAATAAAGCATGCAAAAGCAAAAACAGTGAAACATTTGGTCACATTTTTTCTTTTTCCAGGGTCATTGGATAGGGCATCTACAGTTCAAGCTGAGTTTCTAAATACTCACGAGGTTACTTAAGGATGTCAGTGAAACCTTCAAGAGTCACAGAACTTCTCAATTGAAGCTCAAATGTATTGTGAATTTGCAGTTTCAGGTAAGTTATGACTTGAACTAGCTGAAATAGAAACACCATTCAATGACCCCAGAGTATCACCTACACACTGCAGGAGGGGTGAGGACATCAGGTTTATGTACTATGTAGCCTGACCCCCTACGATTGACTTACAAAGATGCTATTTGAATGACGTTAATGTCATAAAATGATAATATATATCAGAAGAATTTGAAAATCGGTGTTGCTTAACCATTCTATTTTACTGTCTCCTTGGAGTTATCTGAGAAGTTGCTATTAGCTCTTTCCAAGTATGCTGGTAAAGCTTAATATCTAAAACGCAAAGATATTATGTACCTAACAGTCTACCTTTTCTCCAAAATCACCGAGTATTTGATCAGTTTGTTTTGGATCTCACAAAGTCAATGTACTGGTTTTGTTACCTTAACTTGTGAGCACATAATCTGGAAGCATCCACTGTATCTTGTGAGGGTACTGGTTTTGTTACCTACACTTGTGAGTACACAAACTGGAAGCATCCACCGTATCTTCTGAGGGTGGTCACCGGAGCCTTTTGCACTAGAAACAGATTATCAAGGGGGTTGAAATTTACCCTCAAGGGAAGCGTCTAACATTCCTAGGACGATAAGTCAATTTCTTAGATTATTTGCTATTTTATTTAGTAAATAGTATCTTATATTTCTCATTTTTACAACAGTTAACAACTTACAAGTGCACAACAGCAGAATCAATGTTTCAACTGTTCCAGATATACGCATAGCTCAGAAGCTGACAATAACGTAGTGAAGTTCTTCAATCATACATCCATCAATTAAGTGTGAACAAAGTGCAAAAAGAAAGTACCAACTTACAAAACAGGGTTGCATCCTACCTTGTCATAAGAAAATGCATTCTCTCTGAGAATATGTTTTGCAACAATCGGATCTGACACGACGACAAATGCTTTTGGCCCAAAAGCAAGTTTATAAACGGAACCATGCTGTAAGATTCAAGTACGCATTAGGAAAAAAAATGTCAAAGGTCAATCCTTATTGGCCATAAATTCAAAAATCGTCATTAAACTTATAAAGCCTATTAAAGAAAATCACTGGCAAGCAATTGAAACAGAAAATCAGTCCCCGTGAACTGACAAGCTGGAGTACAAGGTTGGATTTCTTTTCCATTTTCCAACTTCTTCTGTTCAGAGTAGAACGAATAATCAATATCAAAGGGTAATAGACTCGATCCTCCATTCCTAGAACCGTTGTCAAGCTTGAGGAAATAACAATAATACAATAACATTTAGTCCATAAATTTACCGCTTTTTAATCGATAAAAATTTCTTAGTAAAGTAAAGACACAGGAGAAGATCGATATGTATGGTACTATTCTGATGTTTGGAACCTGTGGTCCTACTAAACTCTGTTAATCAATTGAGAACCAGCACATCTGCACATACTAGACACTGCAGAGGAAGTGAACAGATTACCTAAACACAGTAATTCGACAAGAAAAGTACCTCTAAGAACCAATCATAAAGTGACAAGAAAAGAGGTTTTCCAAACAAATCTGAGACTGCTCCTTCAGCCGTTGGCATGGACCCAAGGCTACCTCCACTTAGTACATTTGTCAAGAGGTTGCTTGCATTATCCAGTAGGTTCCTTGACTTTGGTTTTTCAGTACTAGTTGATTGACATCTACAATTCAAGCAAGGTCCCATCAGAGTTGCTAAAATCCCAACAACATATAAAAAGTCTGAAGCATGAGGCTTAGACTAATTAATGTTCTTGACTGGTAACTCAAATGCGTAAATCACAGCCGAAATACATTCCACATAAGCTTCTTAACTTTGAGATATCCTACCGGCAATGCTTTAATGCACCCTCTAGTCACAGATTCACAGCTGCAGCTCAAAGTTTGAAAAAGCATATTTATTGATAAACTTCCAATTCATGATGAATTAAACCCAAAACCCAATTAGCCAAAATACCCCAGACAGATTTCATCCAAAATTGTCTGTCCATGTTCTGGCTTAGTATTGTACAGAATTAAATTATTAAAGCATGCCAAATTCATGACAATCACAAAAGTTTTCAGATTTGTCATTGCTATCATCCAACCAACCACATAGTAATGACACACACTGCAAATGGTGAAAGTGCAACTTCCTCCGTTATTTTAAATATTGCACATTCAAATTTCTTATAAGTCATAATTCCTCTTGATTCAATCAAAGGTAACAGACAGAAAAATTCATTCATTAGAACCGCGACTTCAGGAAAGAATTAAATCGAGTGTGAACCAAACAAGGCCCATGAAAGGCTCACGAAGAAAACCCAATTTTCCTGTTTAATTTTTTAATAAGTTAAACAAGTTGGGACGAGAAAATTCACATTTGGGAAGGTCAACTATGGACAAAGACGATATTTACTATGGGGATAACCATGCTAAATTCATATAAACATAATTAAATGCAACAGAGCTGATAATTTGAATTACAATTATAAGGGGAAAAGCAGCAAAAATAACAGGAATAATTCAAACCCAAAAAGAAAAAAGAAATCACTAATCATAATTGCAATTGGCTCACCAAGAAGAGAGCCAATATAGTACGGAGGAGAGAGGGAGCAAGAGACTACATGATATTGTGGCGAAGTTTCTGTCTTGAACTGAGAGTTCCGGTAGAAGTGAGAGGGGATAGAAAATTGTGGGGTTTGGAGGAGAAATCGCCATTGAAGACAGTTGGGAGCTGAAATCGCAACCCAGATACACTGGCATTGGTAGCCATTGATTCAACAACCCCGCCAAAATCAGACCCAAAATTAAACCCAAAAGAATAAGAAATATATATATATATAATGCTCTGTGGCTCCTGAAATGGAGACTATTTATCTTTGTTTTTCCCAGAATAAATGGGATTTTTCTTTAGTTTCTTGAAGAAAAAATGGGATTTTTATGGAAAGTGAACCCAAAGAGATAATATAAATATTAACTTGATGAAAAAGAGTAGATATTGCAAAAAATTATTAAGAAAACTAGAAAAGCAACCGTTGGGGGGTGAGTGGGGAGGGGGTGAGTGGCTAGTGAGTGCCACTACAACTCTACAAGTCTACAATTTTGATGATGCAAAGCACTCGCAAATAAATCACAATGGACAAACCTTGCTTGTATCACACTTGCTCCCTCTATATCTCACCCTACATTTTTTTTTTTTTGCACAACCCTGCATAATTAAAAATAGTGAAATAAGTTTTTTTATTTTTATTATGGGAAGTATGCTACAAAATTTTAAATTTTATATTATCTAGCTTTTTTAAAAGTAATCTACTTGATTATGATTATGTGATGTCATATTCATAGTTTACATTTAGTCATCTTTCTCTAACATTTATTAGGTGGTGTAATATCAGTGGCGAAACGTTTTATTTTCATTACAATGTATGTATAACATGCTTTTTGAAATAGGATTATCAAAGAAAATAATGTGAATTTCAGTGCTATTGGCAAAAATAATTACTCCCCACCCCCACACGCACATGAATTGTTATATTATTATAGTACTTGATATGCCTATACATATAATTTTTTGTGATGCAAGGAGAACTTTGGGAATTAAAAAGAGAATGAAAAAAGGGAGGATTATGTCTCAAGCCTACCTTATTAAGTAGACCCAAATTACGGTATAATTTTATCCTCCATATAGACAAAATATTTGTCAAGTTTCACTTAAAACTTAACACTGTAAAAACATCTTTAAGAACATTACAATTTGCCTAAAGTGTGAAAATTTAATAGCACAATGTACTATAAACTTCCCTATTTGATCGAGGAAAACTTGAATGGAACTTAAATTCTTAAGTTTCAGGTTCCTTTTTCATTTGTTTGGTTGGAATATTTCGAAGGTGTAATTTAAAATTTAAGGATTTTAAATTCTCCTCAAAATAAGAAAATTCGAACTCCCTCCTCCATTAAGAGGAGGATCAATTCTCTATCCCCCAAAAATTAAATTATAATTATTAAAAAAATAGCTTAATATTGAAAATTTTACCTACAAGAAAAATAAGCACGATCTTCTTAATCTTAATCTTTAAATTTCTTAGGCATGATAAACAAAACTCGAGGAGAAGGGTGAATCTCACTAAGGTGTAGGGAAAAAATACTACATAGACTTCTAAGATTGACGTAAAAGGTTCACTTTAGCAACTAAACAGGAATACATGCATAAATTTCCACTGTAGCAACTTAACAAGAATACATGCACAAAATCCTATTTCAGTTTCCATGTCTATCTGCATACTTCATCAATCCCTATGATCTTGAAACAAGGGGAAAAATAATACCCAGTTTTCTGCCAAATAAAACTTTCAACAAAACAGCTTTAATTCAGGTACTCCCAACTAATTTCAACCCCCATTTAACTAAAAATACAATGGAAAACACTCCTGAATTTAACTTTACATATAACCCTCCAAAAAACCAGGCAGACCCTCAGGCAGCATGTCATGAACCATCTCCTATTCTTTCTTTTCTTCCTTCTTTTCTTGTTTGTTTTTTCCCTCTTCTTTCTTTTGTTTTTCTTCATTTTCTTCTTCAGTCTCGTAATACTCCTCTTCATCATAGTAGTACTCACTGTCATCACCATCATCGAAGTATTCATCATCAAAGTATTCTTCACTTTCTTCATCATCTGTGTCTCCTCTTGAATGCTGTCCAATCAAACGCACCTGTAATCGATCCCTAATGGCTGTTCCCTGATAAAAAACGAGGTTGAGGGGATAATTCAAAATTCAGTTAGCTTCATGTTTTACCAGATATAGAAAGAAAATAGACAAGTACCATTTTATGGCATCCCTCTTCGAACATCTCGAGGAATCCAGCAACCCAGCGATCAGCATTCTCAATCCATTCATTACGATGGACACCAGCTGTTTTCGCAACAGTTTGTATCTGGAAAGTCAAGCAAATGGCCATAATTATGTCAAGAAGTGAAAACTTAAAAGAAAAGCACATATTATGGTAACGATGACATTGCTCGATGACTTGGTCTGTTGGTCGCGGTCATCCATGGACCCAGCAAAAACAACCTGTACCCAATTACCCGCCCTGTAAAGACCAACCCCACTGACTTTCAAAATGTAAACTGACAACAGGAACCTCACATCAACAGACACAACACAAGATAACCTGGCCCAAACTGAACTAAACCTAGTCCAAAGCCGTGTAGTTAATAATTACTCTCTTTGTCCCATGGTTATCTTCCTAATGACAATTATTTTTCTCTGCAAACAATCTTCCTATGGTCATTAACTTCTAACCAGTGGTCTTGCATCATTTCCACCAAACTAATCATCTCTTGATTAGCATTTAGCCTCGTAAAAGTGCGGGGTTCTTCTTTTCTCCATTTAGGAAAGTTAAAAAAAACCGTCAGATAGAGTATCTGTGTAGAAGGTTTGATATGTCCCTCACCAAAGGCAATCACGCATTTTTTAATAGTCCAAAATTAGAGTTTTCAGATCAAAATGCCCTTAAACTTTTTAAAATATTTGTTTTTGCCACTGAACTAATTTTTTGTTCAAACCTGTCATTAGTCATCTGAAAGCATTCGAATCTACCCATAGGGCACACAACTTACCCGTTGTAGCCTTGTTTCCTTTTTGTTGTGGGCTAAAAAGGCAAAAGGCAGCTACAATCGGTAACTAGTGGGTCCTAAGGGCAGATTTGAATGTTTTCAAATGATTAATGGCAGGTTTGAACTAAAAATTAGTTCAATGGCAAAAATGAATAATTTGCAAAGTTTAAGGTCACTTTGATCTGAGAACTCTCAAAAATCATTCCTACTTGACAAAAAACAATAATGTATGCTCCTCTAGTCCCTGATAATTACAACTCATACAAACTACCCACCATAAATAAAAGATTTTATTTTTGGTCACACAGTAAGTGAAAATAAATCACACAGTAATGTGAAAATGCTTACTAACTTTTCGCAGCGATGTCCATGAGCTAAAACACACAAAGTTTTTGAGGAAAGAGCAGGGATTCAACCAGAGAAAATAAAGTTAAATTTCATTGAACACTTCACTTGAGTGATATTCCCCAACCCCCATATCCAGGTAGCATCAACAGTATCTCAAATATAAGTAGAAGCACACAAAAGACTAGCACTACCAAGGTCCACGGTATTGCGGCCACCATTAAAAAACAGAAATTTCTCACAGAAACTGAAACAAACCAATCTATTCCATCATTCCTAATTTCTGTGCTCACCTCTAGCCTCAGTCCTATCCCACGGATAAAGCCAATGTGGGGTCAATATTTCTTCTGTCATCCCATCCACTTGATATAAAAGGGCAAAGTTTGCAAGCATATGTCACAGGATCATCTAATCTCTCACTAATTAACTTCATAACAATCAAAAGAAATGTCATGTTTACAAGGAATAGATACTTGCTCTAGTGCTGAATTTTGACAACCGAAATTACATCATTCCCCCAACAATCTTTCAAATATCCAATGCCAATTATTTAATACCGCCCACTACCTCTCGTAGCTGGCATTCGAACCTCCAAATCCATCTCCTTATATACACTACCAGGTCTATACACATTACTGCTCTACAGTATCAGCCACCATCACAGACAGTGGAGCAGTGGCAGAGCCAAAATGTATTGGAATCAGGGTTGAAGCTTTAGATGCGAGTACCCCTTACAACATATATTTTGGTCCAGAAAAATAGGGGGAAGGAAGTAAGATGACAACCCCGTCATTTAGGAATATTCATAGGATAATATATAGTTTGACCATGCGGATTGAAATCCTAGATCTGCCACTGTGGTGGAGTAAATTCACAACCATCTTTCTATGCTGTTTCTCATTAGCAAAACCTAACCCATCACTGTACCAAAACTGCTCCACACCCCTCCCTCTTCCGGGCGCTGGGAAGTGAGAAAGGGGGAGGGGCCCCACCTTCTAAGGGTAGGTGGAGGAATAAGTAGCAACAAACTAAACTCTGTAAACTAGACATAGACTTATGGTTCAACAAATAATCCATGAAGTACAAAATTACTCTTTATCATTACAACTATCAAAAACCTTCATCTGAAAATCGAATTTTAAGTGGCCTAAAGAGGACATATAAGCTACCAAAACGACTAAAGCAACTTAAGGAGACACAATAATGAAAATCATACATAATGGGAAAATAAACTGAATTCTACTTTTCCACTACCTTTTCTTGCTGTTCCTTTACTTTCTCTTGCAGCTTCTTGAGCCTCATATTCACTCTTAGCCGCTTTTCCTGTAAACAAAAGAGCGATAAACCCATAAAAAGAAGTATAAAAGAGACTTAAGCAGGATTACCAATAAATGCACAGTAAATTTGATATAAAAAGGATCTACTAAGAAAATACCTTCACATAGCTAAGGTTTAGCTCCTTCCGGGTATATCCACGAGCCAAGTTACGCATCACATATTGATTATAATCCTTAACAATCCTCATAATAATGTCAGAAGTGGAGATCCCATCTGTCCGCTGAGTCTCCTTGAACCTTCCAACAGCTTTGACCTGCCATAAAGAGGCTTGTTTAACCAACTATACTCCAGTAATGCTTTAAACAAGTAACAGACCACACTCTGAATGCAACTAAGTGTAGACACTTGTCACTACAACTCACAAATTCATAGACATCATTCCCAGCTCCACTTGCATCAGCATAGCTGTTAAAAGATCAAAGAATGGTTCAGAAGAAAAGGAAAGATTACTACATGGTACTAAATCAAGGAAACAAAGTTTTACTTACGGAAGCGCATCGTGGGCCACATAATCAATCTTATGCTTGTCAAGAAATTCTTGATTTATTACCCAAGGTGCATCGGGAATAACTTCATCAACCCATCTGCAAGCAGCAAATCAGAAAAAAAGTTGGAAGGGAAAAGAGAAACACCCTACCATAATATTCAATTATGACTTTAAAAATCTGTAAGGAAGAATACTTTGAAAATTCGATTCCTCAAGCAACACCAATCTCTTAAGGTCCAATGTTTAAAGCTCTAACCACCTATAGTTACGAGCGTTACAATTCCTCTTATACATGATGGCAAACCAATATCAATTCTTCAATTTGTCTTCTCCATAATAGCATTCATTTATCTTTGGTAAACGAAAGGGTAAAGGCTATTCCTGACAGATTCCTCTATTCAATTTTTTTTTGAAAAACCCTCAAATTTGCATAGCTATGACGAAAATTACTTGTCACAACTATCATATTTGGCGAAATTTCTACCAGGTAGGACTATGAAACAAACTCATACTTGCAATGACGAAGGGATTCATAGCGCTCTGCCTCGGTCATAACAGTTTTTCCCTTGTACTTGTGGGTGGTTTCATCATTGCAGCATCCAACTAGCAAATATGTATTTGGAAATCTGTACCCAGAAATAATTTCCAAAAAAATGAAAAGAAACATCAGATACCATTGCCTGCCTGAACTCAAGTCAAGAAGAGAAGTATCAGATCATATGCTTCAGAATCATAAATTTTTATTTTTATTTTTTTGGTCAAAAGATAAAGCAAAATTATTTCATTCATGTAAATCAATTTAAATAACAAAATCACAATTTAAATGTCAAAAAATCTGTAGTGTCAAAATCAAGGAACGCCCCATCATTGGTTTTGACCAAACAATGGGGGCCATATACATCGATTTACAAAAGTAGAATCACAAGTTTCAAACTCTATCATTAAAACAATCCAAAAAATACAAAAGAAAAATCAGAGACTACCCTCTACCTGAATTCAAGAAGAGAAAATACTATCCCGATCATATTCCTTAGACCCAAACATATTTCACTCATATACATCCATTTGCATAGCAGAAATCACATTTTTAGTGTCAAAGATTCACAGAATATCCAAAATCAAGAAATACCCAGAAAAACCTATGATTGTTTTTGAGCAAACAATGTGAGATACACATCGATTCACAAAATTAAAACACATAACATCCAGAAATTCAAAAGATCAAGCATCAATAGATAGGAAAATGGGGAAATCAAAACGGAAATTAGAAAGACGGATGGATACGAACGATTTCTTGGCCTGTTCAAGGGAGCGGGCATGCCCGAAGTGGAAGAGGTCGTAGATGCCATCAGCGTAAACCCGAACAGGGCGGTCAGTCGGTGGATCCGAATTGGAATTGGAATTCGAAGTAGATGTGTTCGACATTTTCTGTTTCCTTTTATTAATGATGATGAAATGGGGGTTGCTCTGTTTATTGAGGCTATGGATTTTTCATCTCCCTCATTCCGCCATGGACGCCTTTCCTTCCCTCCCTCCTCTCTTAAATTCGTTCCCTCCTCGATTGCAAAAACAAAAAGAGGCCCAATCTCTTTTGGGAAATATCCGGCTTCCCCTCTTTCTCTCTCCTCAACCCAACGTACAGGTTGATGCACAAGTTTTTCAACGAACAGCGATGTATAGATTTTGTGTGATGAAATTTATGCAGTCTAAATCTAAATTTATAATTAAGACACAATTTAAATAAGAGAATTTATTTTTTAAAAAATAAAAATTAATTTTAAATAAATAAAATTTAAACTCAACATTTGTAGTGCCTATATTCAATAGATAGTGTCTTAAGGGCACCGTTTAAGACATTTAAATATAAAAACACAATTTTTAAAACTTCCTAAATTGATACACTTTTCTTCTGTTAAAAAAAATACTTTTCAATATAAATCAATTAAATATTTTCGCCACCCTCCTCTTTTCTCGCTCTTCAAGCGTTTAGATTTGGAGCCAACCAAGTCGTCATCGTCTTTTTTCTTCTTCGAATTCTCTCTCCTCTTCAAATTCTCTCTTCTCCTTGGTAGCCAATTTCCACCACCCATCTATTCCTCCCCTCAATTTCTTTCTCCTCTATGTCTCTCATCTTCATACCCATCTACCACCATTTGAAGTCCACAATCACCATAAAGTTTCGGATTGATAATTTTTCAGATTTCAGAAAAAATAATTTTCAATCTTTACTCCACTGGAAAATTTTGATATGAAATCTAAAATTTGAATCTTTTCCCGACAAGGTTGATATGATCTCTTAATGAATCTTCATCGGAGAAACCACGGCATGTGTCCCTTCGTAGCGAGGCCAAGCCGCATGATGACGGCCGAACCGGTGGTGGTTACCATGGATTATTTCATCCGAAGAGGTCAAGAGAGAGAAAGTGAAGGGGAGGGTAAAAAGAATGAAAATGAGTAATATCATATAATTAAATGATAACCTTGGTTTTTATTACCTTGACCCAATGGGCCGAATGGGCTCGCATTCAGTTTGACCCGCTAATATGCGGGTTTTTCGAGTTCAATTTTTTCGGGTTTGGATCAAGAAAATCGTGTTCAAAATTTAAAAAATTTGGGCGGATTTAGGTCCGATCAATTTTTGCTAGATCTAAAGGTCACTAATGTAATTTAATTATTTCTTAATTGGTAGCTTAGGACACCATATATTAGCTTCCTTTGTTAATTAAAATAGATGGTGCCCACTAATTATTCATTACAAATGGGATATTCTTTTGTTGTTGTTTTCCCCTTTAGAATATGTTTGATAAATTTTAGAGTATTAGTTTTATACCCAAAAAAATTAAAATTAAATATTAACATTGTTTTTATTTCCATCAAATACTTTTCTTTACTAAAATCCTAAATCCATATTAAAAGAGATAGTAATATCAACAACCAACGGATTAATTGGGCCTCCATGATAAATTGACTTCATCCAAAACATGGTCACTCCATTCCTAAAAGAATTGTCAAATTTTAAAAATATAAAAATTTAAGAAAATATCCTTTTTTTTTTTTTTTTACTGTATAGAGAATTTTTGATAATATTTTTGGGACATCAAAACTAAAAACTTTAGACAATTCTAATTCTTATGAAATGGAGGAAGAACAATCTCATCCTAATGACAAAATTTAGATAGAACCACAAGATCAACTTCTGTAAATTTTATTGTACCTTTGACAGATTTTCGTCTAATAGTCAAAACTGAAAATTTTTTTGTACATTAGGTCCCAGGCCTAGATTCCTTCATCCCCGTGTACTGCACCATTCTTTGTAGATCATATGGAGCAAAAAAATAAAACCTTGTTTCTATTTGCCAAATAAAGCAGGCCAAAATGTCATTATTTAAATTGAAATTTTAACCTTGTCATGCCAATTCATGCACTTATTAATTTGCCATTGGTCTTATAAATCACTAATAGGTCATAGGCAAATGTTTGTACCATTATTTGGTTTTACAATATCCGATAAATAGTTGCTAGATTGTACTCCTTGGAGCATGATGCAGTGCACATTTCAAAAAATGGTTAGACAAAAGGGAAAACATATTTTTTTGTTGAGACTTATGAAACTACCTTATTAGGTAGCTTCGGGATTACAATGAAGGAGATGCTTGACCACATAACTGACCTCATAATAGGGCCAATGTATCTCGATGAACTAGTCCAAGCAAACGAAAGGGCTGAACCATCCAAAATTTTCACCAGCGCAACTTATCCATGCCCTAACACAACTTGGTTCAGCTAAACTCGACGCAGATAATTATCTATTTGAAAAAGGGAGGTAAGAGCTCGACTGACAATTATCTATTTCAAAAAGGAAGGAATCCTTGCCTGATCAATTATCCACACCATAATGCTCCAATGCTTCGTTTCCCTAAATGCAACGTCTTGATAGGGATATAGACTTTTAACAAGTTCACTTCAAAGTGATAACGAAAGAATGCAAAAATGTTCTTGGAAATGTACAACTCCAACAACCAATTTAACCATGTTGAACTCCCACAACAGAGAAATGTCACAATCACTGGTAAAAAGACGAGACTATCAGAGTTCATCCAGGATTAGAAGAGTTCATCTAGGAAGGGCTCCAAGATTCGGAACATTACCCCGCAAAACAACATACTTAGGCTACCAACAAACATCGTTTGTTAGGCAACAAATCCAAATCCATAACTTAAACAAGCCGACCTAAACGAGTATTAGAAGAGTCGCATATAACAATCTTGCCCCTAAACTTTATAAAAGTCGGTCCCGACAAATGAAAAACCATCGACTACCTAGTATTCCATAGAAAGGAAGTATAAATAGTTTAGAGAGGCATTTTTCAGTCCAAGATAACCAAAGTTGAAAGCAATTGCCCAAAACACATCAACGGCATAGTTGAACAGGCACCCATAAGCACAAATGTAAGAAACATAGCAAGTAGTGACATTATAGCAGATACAAACATAACTCACCATGCCAGCATAGATCTGTACACAGTAATGAAGTTTGACCGAAACCATTTCATAAGCCAAGTTGATGCCCTCTTCCAGGATACTCCAGATTTGATTTACAAATCCCAGAGCAATATCTGATCTAGTACAAAAATTGTCAGACAAGTGACAATTAAATAGAAATAAATGGGCTCGGACAAATAATCAGATCATGATACACTGAATGTATCTACCTACGACTAGTGCGCAAATCATTCTGTTAATCTAGTAACACAAACCCAGGTCAGGGATAAAGACAACTTCCACTATGAACCAAACTTTTAAAGTTAAAAATTCCAGAGAAATGAAAGAACATGCTAGTATTTCGCCCCTTGACTGACCCGTTAACATGCCAAAAACGCTCTTCGAAGAAAGACTGACGTGGACACCAGCGCAGTTGCTCGACCGATCCCATTTGCTAGCTCCACTGGTTCAGTATAATAAATCTGATCTCTTTGGCCAGGCTAGAAGGCCATTCTACCAGCAAGCCTACTCTCAGATATTCTCCTATCAATGGCAGCATCAACCGAGTTCATCTGGACATCCAAAAAGTGAAAAGTAACTTAAGGGCTCAGTCACGATGATATTGTACTGAGGAAGAGTTTCTACTTCAATGCTATACATAGGCAAAAATTTGAAGACAGGAGCTGACCTGGAAAGCACAAAAGATAACAAGAAACGGCAAAACGATACAAATGGCAAAAGCCTGTCGGCGTTGCTCGCCTTCCACCCAAAACCCCACATTTTGCAGTAGTATGCATGGGGAGAATAAATAGCGAATAAACTCAAATTTAAACAAACAAAATACATACACGTTTTAATGGGCAGGGCTGGTGCAAGATGCAGGGAACCTTGAACCACTCACAACATGCTTGTTAGATTAGTAAAACTAGCAATAGAAAACACATTGAATACCTACTTGGACCTTTTGGTGCCCAGAAAAGCAGCAGAATTTCCACGGAAACTGGATAATGGCACTTAGAAATAGTGCTATGCTCAATCAAGCTATTGCCATAAAATAGTTAATGGTTTGAAACAAGAACATATCCAAATTTGACCTATATGTTTCTTTGGGTTGTGAATAAGCTAAGATGGATTTTTTTCAAAAAAAAAAAAAGGTACCTTCAATCAAATGTTCAGATTAGACCAGTCTCATGGCCCAGAAAACCATCGTAAAATTATACTGAAATTTCGGAAGAGCGCGCTAGAGATATTAGAGGACAGTTCAACTTACCTGGCTGGTTTCATCATGCACCTGATGTTTTGGCAATGATGCCCTTCTTTCCTCCTGGACAGATTGCAAGAGAGTCATAAAAGCATTCTAGACAAAGGGTTCAGAAAAGCAATCTTTCGAATTTTAGATCCAGCAAAGAGAACCAACCATTGACATGGCTTCATCATCCCACACCAAGTAAACCTCATTAGTCGCAGGCTGATTTGCAGGTGCTTTATTAGCAATCACCGGAGGAGGGCCAATAGAGGGACCACCAGTATTTGGGCCAGAAGCATAAGAATGAGAATTAACTCCACCTGTCACACAAAAGAATGGAAGCTAAGTGAAACATAGCAAAAGTATAAAGTGTCCATATAATGTAAGAGAACACTATGCTCAATAAATGAAACTAGTCAAAGTGCACGGGGAACATCAAAGTCTGCAATGAATAATTTTCGCATGATTCCACTATCATGGCTATCCCCAGATAACAAAAGATTACGACTAGAAATACAAAGAACCAAGTGATGACTCCAACAACACCCCCCAAAACACAGTAACATGCACACACACACATATGCACTTATTTTTGAAAGAAAGAGCCCTTTTGTGAAATTGTTTCTCTGCTGACCCTATTCACAATTATCAAATAACAGCATTATATATTTTTCAAATGGCCAAAGCTTCTAAAGATGATGCATATGCAAAGCCATTGGAAGACCAAGACACATACCTGGAGGTGGTGCATGGTAGTTATTTACCATATTAGGAGCTGCAGGAGGGTATATGGAAGCAGGAGCTCTAACATCTAATTGGTTGCTTCCGGGAGCAGGTACAACTGAAGTTTGATTGGGCATATTAGTCGCAGCTCCAACAGGAAACAGGGGCTGAGATACAGGGATAGGAGCTGGAGGGGGATGAACACCTGGTGGGTTGACTTGAAATGGAGATTGTGTCACAGGAGCTGCAGGAGAAGACAATGGAGGTGCTACGCTTTGTACAGGAAACAGAGGCTGTTGTGGAGGAACTGAAGCAACTGGAGGCACTGGAACTGCTGGGGGTACTGAGACAGCTGGATGTGGAGGATACCAGGCTGGTGGACGAGGGACTTGCCAACCCAGAGGGGATGCAACTGCCGGATTGTACCTGTCAGCAAAAATTCCACAAGTGAAAGGAAAAACTCAAATCAGCAAATGCTACGAGGTCCATACAGAAAGGAAATCTAAGACATGACAATGAACTCAAGGAAAATAGAAAACAAAAGAGAAAACACAATAAAACAAACCAAAGCAAACCATCTCAGCACCTCTCATGCAAATCCTGCCTTTGACAGAGTATGAGAGCCCCATCTAATCATCCCTACGCTGATGAATGACAAGGTTATTTGCACAAAGAAAGGGGAGAGAAGGGTATAGGGAAGAAGACAGCTTAAGAACCATTAACTTCACGAACAGTGAGCCCTGTTCTATTTTGCTGCAAGGAGCAGTAGGAAGCTGTCAAGAGTTGTGAGGTAGTTGTAAGTTGTAAGGTAGTTGTACGAAGTTGTAAGGTAGTTCCAAGAAGTTGTAAGGTAATTGTAAAATGCAGTAAGGGGACGTAAAGAACTGCAAAAAGCTGTAACTTTAACCTTACATAAAACAAAAAAGAACAGGGCATCAGTGTTTCCCAGCCCCCACCCCCACCATGGATTATAGGGAGACTGAATCAACACAATTTCACCACCATTGTGTTGAAGCCACAGGGGGAGGGACATCCCATCCCGTTATTCCCTACAAATGAGGAATAAATAGGGTACAGGGAAAACATGGGATGGCTTCTCTATAAATGAGGTCTGACACTCTGACTAGGTATTGGCTGAGAGGATAGGTTGGAGAATAGCATCTAAACCAAACCCATAACAATGGGGGGAAGGGTCGAACTAATTGTCAGACTGAACATAGAGATTTTACTCATTAGTCATCAGCAAAATGGGAGAAGATTTGAAATAATTGTCAGACTGAACATAGGAACTAATATTAACTCTTTTTCCATTACATTAAATCCAAACAAGTAATATTGAAATGTAAATAAATCCAGGAAGAATGGGATAGAATTATTTGCAGGCTGGGGAAGAAAAAGGAATCCAATACTATAAATTCAATCCAAGCAAAGGTCACCAGATAACCAAAAGTTGCACTTATTACTTTAGGATATATAAAAAGAGAAAATCAGAGACAGAATTAAGACAAGAAGTACAAGAACCATACATAGGTGGCTGCATCACTCCATAAGTAGCCTGAGGAGGAAAGCCAACTCCACCTGGCATTAAGCCACCAACAATATTGGTTGTGGGCATATCAACTTTGGCTATTTTTGATGGCGTCTCTTCCTCTGCAGGAAAACATAGGTATATGAATAAACACACCAGTAATATGGATGCCCTTATAAAAGTGTTTAGTTAACTTATCACATACCAAAAACAAAAGGCACAGAGCTAAAAACTGGAGTAAAAATAGCAACTACGTCAATAAAAAGGTGGTGATAACAATGTCCCAAGACAAAGGAATTATGATCCAAATTATTGTTTTGCTCCCCCATGATGATCTTTTACAAGTTAACATTCCATTACACTTCCTTCAAGGCTTTGAAGACCATGTCAATATATATCTTCAGCACAAGATGGTGACAGGTTGTGTCCTTTCAGAACCAGACCATTTAAATTTTTTGGGTCTGGATCCAAACCCAGCCTAGAACCTCTGGTCTATAGGGAAGGGACCTTGAATGGATTGTGCGGTTTTAATTACCATTACTTAGGCCATTATTGATTGGGGGTCTAGGTCGGTTAGCGATCAATACCCATTGTTTTCAGATGGAGACACTGGAATTCACACTGGTCGCTGGACGAGGCAGTGGTTGTCATTGTCGTTGTGGCGGTGTGGTGCCAATTGTTTTCAGATGGAGACACAACGGGCAAAAAACACTAAGAACAAAATCGGATCAAAGAAATACATCCAACCAAAAGACCTACTGGCCTTTCATTATGAACAAAGTACGTCCACAAAGTTTACACTCCCTATCAAGCTCATTTTCTCACAGCCCAAACATCAGTATGGTATAACAAAAGAAACTATGGCATGTGCACCCTCCTAGTCTACTCATGCATCTAGCCTAAGTGTATGCATACGATCTAAGAATCAACATCATTCTTTGCATATGCAGCATGAATTAAAGGCCAATTCAATGCACACTTGAAGTAGAAAAACTCGTCTGTTTCCCTCTAGATGTTTCAGATGACTAAATACCATATATCACTTGGTGAACAACCTCCCACAAAAAAAGGAACTCTTGGAAAGTGCAATCCATGGATTCTTACTTCTGAAAATAACACAGTATGGAAGGGGTAAGTTATATCCTAGGGTAAAAACAAAAACAGAGTAGAACTAAATAGTATTTATTATGATATTATCAACTCATACTGACTTTCATGGTTCAGGAAAACAACAATAAATGTTAGAACCCCCCCAATGTCTGAGGCAGAAGATGACTTGTCGCTTTTCTAACCCAAGATCCTTGAAAAGAGGGATAAATAATAATGATAAAAGAAGAAATAAGTGAGACAAGTCTGGAGTTTGAACTCACCCAAAGATCGCATTGACAAATTCATAAAGGAAACACACTAACAAAGTCATCATAGTAGAAACAAAAGGTGTTTAGATGTAAAAGCAATACCCAAATCCCCATAATGAGCAGCCAAAACATCAGGTGGAATTCCTTGCATCCCATAAATCTCAATTTCTGTTGATTCTCTTTCAGGTTTGGCATTAGGTACCCTGCAAACAGATAAAAAAACAAAAAAAAAGGCTCATACATGACAATCATGTACGACATAATCTAGATAGAAGTATTCAAATTTCAAAGTCGTCCAATAAAATCATAAAAATGTTAAATTGAGGATGCCAAACACATAAAAAAGAAACAAATTGGAAGAAAACACCATTATACTGTATATATTAAAAAATGGGAAAAACTTTATTCATGTTTTTTTATATGCCTTTTCAATAACTTACCATAATATATCATCTCTTAAACAAATAATTTTAATCATTTGCAGGAAGGTTTAAGTACTTAAGGTGAAATTCAATTCTACATCATGGCATATGCTTAGTCAGACCCATAAATCTTTCCACGGCATCATAAATTTAAAGTAATACTATAAGTATAACCAGTATGTGAAAATATTCTTGAGAATAAATCAATAATCTAGGTAACCATGACTTCTAAATATAAATATATAGATAAGAATACAAAATTTTTTGCAACTAGTGTTGTTCTATCCTCAAATCCTTCGGTGAAAAAAT
This sequence comes from Talinum fruticosum, assembly GCA_021018815.1. Taxonomy (NCBI): domain Eukaryota; kingdom Viridiplantae; phylum Streptophyta; class Magnoliopsida; order Caryophyllales; family Talinaceae; genus Talinum; species Talinum fruticosum. The sequence continues at coordinate 5,857,076 of JAITYX010000006.1, read as the reverse complement.
TCAGAAATAGTGCAAGTGATCCAAATAAGATCCAGAAAAACAATCATGTACTACTAGACTAATATTCAGAGTGATTAAAAGTTGAGTTCTTATACATGACCACTATGACAACCACAAGAGGCCATTTAAGGGAAGGTCTAGAGCGGAAAAACCCAACTTCGGGACAAGGGAAGTGGGTTCAAATCCCACTTTCGGCATAGGAGATTTCTCCCACTCCCTTTAACCTAGAATAGTCATTGGGTACACATAGAAACCTAGAGTAGTCATTGGGTACACATAATTGTACTCCCTTGTAATGTCCTTTTATTGAAGTGAATCAAGAGTTTTATGATTTACATAATCTACGTTCATATAAATTTGACCAAACATTAGCACTAGCATGTCAAGTTTACAATATGAGCAGATTAAAGTTAACTGATAGGTATAATCCCTAAACCAATAATTGTCATGGTAAAATATTATAACATACATTTATTGAGAATACAGAAAGATTGATCTAATTATTTTATGTCGTATGGTCAAATAGGCAAATTACGAAGCACAACATATGCAAAGAAGAATTTTCAGTTGGTCTTGAGAATATAAGTATAGCATTGTAAGATGCCTATTGTGATATCCTACAATCCATTCACAGTATTGACAATAGATCTGCAATGAGGGGAGAAGGGGGTGGTTAGGATCAAGATTGTTTAGCACTATGTGAATTGCAGTAATAGGTTCCTCAATCATGTTAAGGAGTCTGATAAATATACTAAAGTTTACATTAGGAATCCATATGACCATCAAATAGACTGTGGAGGACATGCTTAATAATCATCTCTAAGTCCAAATGATGTTCATAACATCTGTAGAAAGGTGTGCTTCTCAATGATCACAAGTAAAGCTCAACTCTATCAGCCATCCCTATGCTTCATTCAAGCAAATTTAGCAAGCAATAATAGCTCAAAACCACATATGTCGATTGCCATTTACAAGAAGATGCTTTTCTACTCATGATAGCCAATATTGAATATTAGACAATCTTATATCTCACACGACACCCAATAATTAAGGTTATTCACTAGTTCCATTGATATTTGTGCTTGGCAGTTAAAAACCACGGTACAAGACAAGAGAGTGACATAGATATCAATTCACCCCCACTAAACAGCTTGCCCCTTGTACAATAATACCAATACTAACTAAAATCTATTAGAACTGTCTTATTTCTCTGCTACCCGCAACCCTGCCAATCAACCCTCCCCCCCACCCCCATTTTCAGTTCTATTCAACTTCCGAATTACTCCAACATAAAGTCCCCTCTCATTAGTTCAGCCGATTTCCATGAAAGTAACCCCACAAGTCCACTCGAAGAAATTAATGGAAACTAATCAAAATAACTAATCTTTACTCCCCAAAATATAATCATATACAACAACATACTGAATCATATGCAGCACAGGGAGCTGCAGAGTAAACCTTATATAATCCTTGAAGTTTGAATACTCAAATAAAATAAGAACTCCACAATCTAACTGGTTTCATTAGGATAACAAAATCCCACAATCCGCATCCATCCAGTTGATTCTTCAGGCAAGGCAAAGACTCTACTTGGGGCATAAAAATCATCCAATAAACTACTCTCCTCTCAAAAAACAGAAACAAAACAATGAAATCAAACATGAGAAATATGAGTTCTTGTGCATCAATTAAAGATCTTCAAACAGAAAATAAAGAGAGAGAACAGAAAATATACTTGGTAACATTCTCCTTGTGTACTTGGAGGACATGGATAACCATGCCTCCAGCAGTAGAAAGCTTCTTGTTGCAGACATGGCACTTGAAGTGCTTAGCCTTCTGGTGTTGAACCAGTATCTTCTCGTCGTCAAACTCCCTATCGCAGTAGTAACAGAACACCTTATCATTCTGCCTCTTCTTCTTCTTCCCCATTCTCTCTCCTCCTTACTCCTCTTCTTTTGTGACTCCTCAAACCTCTTGCTTTCTCCTTGAATTGGACCAAATCGATGAAACCCGGAAAACTTTGATCTATTCGATGCCGATTCCAATTCGATTTCCAGCAGAACAAGGATTCGAATCCCTTCTCGATCGAGTTTCGGCGGCTCCGACGAAACGTCAATGTACGAAACTGAGGAAGAGAGAGAGAGAGAGAGGTGGCAGGCGAAGGTAAGAGAGCGAGCGTGTGAAATATGACGACTGACGAACCTTCGATTTGGGTAGTTTGGGCTCTCTCTCTCTCTCTTCCACCGTCTCAATAAAAATATGATCTCTCTCACCGAGAAAACCAGACCAGCCCAATAACCAGCCCAGCCCAGCCCAGCGAAGCCCAATAGGCTGGCTCGTCTCGTCTCTTTTAGGAAAAGCGGAAAACGGGCATCTTTAAATGAAAGACGAAATTTATTTATGTTTTATGTTCATTTATGATCATTTCGTTCATTTGTTTATGTTCTAATAACTTATTTTTGTTTGTTTATGTTTATTTATGTTCGATTATGTTTGTCTCTACTCTTTTATATTCATTTATGTTTGTTTATGTTCATTTCTGTTATGTTTCTATTTATGTGAATCTTATATGTAAGTTCAAACAGACCTTACAACTCTTTACGGTTCCTTACAGTTTTATTTCCAACTAGCTAATACTCGCGCGCTGCCGCTATATCAATTTTCTAAAAATATTTCGTAATTTAGAAGTATCATTAGATAAATTATTCATCTATTCAACACAATTTAAATCTATTAATATATAATACATACAATTATATTAGATAGAGAGGAAAAATATTAATAATCTTTTTAGAATTAAAATTTTAAAATAAAACAAAATCATTCATGCGGTCTTAAATATTCTTTCCATTCGTACTAAATATATATAATTTATTAAATTGAAAAGAAAGGACATTTAAAATGAGTAATTTGATTAAAAAATAGAATAAAATATACGAAAAATAAAATTAATGATTAAATAAGAAAACCACCCATATTGAAAGATAAGATAACTTATTGGTGGAGTAATAAAATGGAAACATAATAATCATATATACACTAATGGCTATGTGAAAATATTTTATTATGATTGAAATAGCATTGAGAAAGATACATGAAAGAAGGAAACATTATTTTGATTAAAAAAATATATGTAAAAATAAATATAGAAAGATAAAGAAAATGACTATTTATCTAAAAGATCCTAAAAAAATTGTAAATTTTAACTAAAAATGATAGCACTAACACCAATAGAAGTATAGGAGACGCTCTTAATATTTGAAAGAAAAAAGGAAGAAAATATATAGGAGGAACTGAATTTTGTTCAGATTAAAAACTTTTGTTAACATAATCTTCTATATGAATCGCACTAAGAAAATATTTTTTTAGAAAAGAATTAATTTTATAGTGTTATAATATTATTAATCAACATGAGTATAAAATCTCTAAATTTTGAAGTTTAAAATTACTTTAAAATATGTGAAAACACAAAGATATATTTACGAAAAAGTAATAATAAAAAATAAAAAAAGAGATTAGACATAAATGGATTTAAGTTACTAAGAACATGAATGTGAACTCTTGTAATGAAATTTGGAGGGGTACCTTGATATCCAATGTTATACGCTTCAACTTCTTTTAATATGTTTAAAAGAAACTAAAATCATGTGATTATATTGACAAAGAATATTGTAGTGTGTCTTAAAGATCTAATAAGAGCCATGTTAGAGAAGTGAAAACATAAATGAGGGATTATGAAGAACCGGAGAGAAGAAATTGAATTATTATTAGAGTAAAAGTTGTAATATTTGGTGGGCTCTAACCATAAAAGTGTGTAAGTAAATATTAATATATTCATAAGAATATATAAAATTAAGTATACAAATACCAACATTAGAATCAATAACTTGTGAAAAATGAAACATACTTATTCTATCATTTATAATTTGAGTTGTATGTATATTGGCAGTAAAAGAAAAAAAAATTATTTTTAGAGGTAAGGTTGATGGAGGTTTTAGGTTAAAATAAAAGGTGGGAGTAGAAAGGTGGCTAAAGTTTATATATATATATATATATATATATATAATGAGGGAGAGAGATAGGGGTGAGGAGGATCAATTACACTCCGATTTTTATTACTTTTTTCATTCCATTAGATAAGAATATTTTATTTGTGTAAATTTAAAATGAGTAAAAAGAACTGGCGGATTCTACAGTATACATATTCATTTTAAAAAAAAAAAAAAAGAAAGCGACGAGACGTTAATAGATAATACATTCTATTAGCATGCATGGATCATATGTGAAAATATAGGTCAAAATGTATTGAATTTTTAATAACGAGATATTACACTTACCTGGAAAGTAATCAAATTCTCCTCGTATATCATCATAATCTTCATGCTTGAGTCTGTTGGCGTAAATTTTCAATAAATCGAAAGGAGAGTTAAAAGAAAAATTATACACAATTACCAAACTATAAAATAAAGAAATAAATAAAACAATTATTTCATTAACTCACAGTTAAATTGAATCATATATACATGTGCTCTAAAAATGTTAGATGCGGTTGGTTTAATTAAATTTTATATTTAATGTTTTTGAAAATAATTACTTTGATGTATGAGTAACATAGATAAGTTTATTGATCTAATAATTTGTGACTATTTTATCCTTAAGATATAAGTTATATTAAGGGTAAAAAAAGAAAATGTAAAAGTTATACAACAATAGAGAAGTCTTGACCTTATATACAACATAGATAGATAGATAGATAGATATATAAAACGAATAAATTATTCAAATTTTATATGTTACAATAAATAAATATAACTTGAAATTTTTAGAAAAGCTGAAGTAAAAGTTATAATTGCACCCATTTTTGTTTACAGTTCCTTACAGCTTTATTTCCAATTCCTTGCGACCTTATAACTTCTTATAATTTAATGAAATAGTGCCTAAATGAATCATTTTAAGTTTTGTTTGAGTTGATAAAATTTAGTTTGGAATTATTTTTTACCTTCGATTGGCTTTGGGTTAGATGATATATCGTAGGGAAATTAACTTTGACGGTAAAGTTTTTTGTTTAAGTCCGATCGAGTTTTGAACCCTATGAGTTAATTGTTTTGGGTGTTAGGTTGCACACGGAATTATGATGCTTGGTCTAGAGCTTTTGGCATAAAGTTAATCCCCGTAAAAATGAGTTTACATAATTTGAAATAGTTAATCAAAAGCAACCTTATCTATCAACTTACCTAATAAGGAAAGTTGAAATTATTTCTTGAATGTTCTTTTTTAAATATAATTTTATTAGTATTTTTTTTATGTTTCAGTCTACTCGAAGTAATAAAAAATTACTCTTATTTTATTAAGATGAGTAGGGATGCTTAAAATATGTGATACTCCTACTTTACTTATCCATCATTCACAAAATAAAAAAGAAAAATATTAGAAGTTTATCAAGAGAAATGTTATATCTTATGTTAAAACAATAACATAAAAGTGAAGCAAAAAATTTATTCAATCGGTATAACAAAATTTTAAAAAATCATATAATTACAAAATATATCAATAAATTTACACGGTAGGAGTGTATGCAAAGGTACAATTAGCTACAATATAATATTTACAAAAGCAACTATCTATTATATTATACTCCATGGAGCACAGTTGTACTTTCGAACCACATGTCAATAAATGATTAGACTAAAAGGTTGAGGAAAAAAATATATAATTCACGAGAGTACCTTGATAGATAATTATGAGATTATGATAAAAAATTTTAACCACAATCTAATTACAATTTTTCAAACATAATCCCTAAAACCATCCAACATCATAGATTATCGATTAGTTGGACAATTATGATTTTTTAATGATAAGCGAGACCTACCTTCGGAGCCCCTATCTTATAAGAAGCCCATAAAATTTATCGAGTTGAGGGAATAGGGAGTATGAAAGTCCAACCATTACCCTCTTAAATTGCCTCCCCTCCCCCTCCCCCTCCCCCTCCCCCAAAATTGAACATAGGGGGCGGAAGACCGTTTCGACAAGCGAGCATGAATATAGCTTACCTATGATAGGCTAGTTAACTTATGACCATACCTCACCTACCAATTCATACACGAGCTCTAATTTCATCTTAAAAAACAAAAATAAGAATGCAACTTATATTCATTTATTTACTTCTAATTTAATTTAGACACCCTTTATTTCTTCAATTTCTATATATCATAATTATTGTTTGGAAAAATTTCGTCCGATTCGATTATCCAAATTCGTTCAACCCAAAAAATCGAGTTCGGGTATGACTTATTTATCCGAATTTTAAATTCGAACATAAAATTTTCCATTGTCCGAATCCGATTTTAACTCTGAATTTATACTTGTATGAATTATCCGACTAAAAAAATGAGTATCGGACAAAAAATTTTCGTTCAATAACCATTTTTAAACCCAATTTTAACCCAAATCCGAATTTTTGTCCACACTAACCATAACCATACATATACTTCTTTCCACACTGTTAATGAAAAAAAACAGAAAATTAATTCTTTCCACACACAACTACAAGGTATAGCCGACCACTAATTTTCGTCCGTCGGATGCGGTTGGCGGGTCGGAGGGACCATTAAAATTTAATTATCCCTCAGTCCAGTGTGTAATTGACCCTTTTTTTATTTATTAATAATTTTGTTTTTTGTTTTTAAAATTATTATTTTACTTCCTTTTTATTCTCTCCGGAAAATTATTTATCCATAACTAAAGAAGAAAAAAAAATCAATTAAGTCAAAAAGAAAAAGTGGTCAACCACCATTCCCCGTGCGCCACGTGTACATATCTTCCTCACCAGCATGAGCATAATTTTCCTCCATTTTTTTATCCCTAAAAATATTTATAATTTCATACTTTCCGACTTAATCCACTGTCCGTATTGCCTTACAGAGAGTAAGGCCAGCTACTTCTCTTTTCCCCTTTCCCTTTCTCTCTCCTAGGGTTTTTTCCCTCTTCTTCTCCATTTTTCTGTCGCCAATTTGATCCACGAAATTCAGCTTGTTTTCTGCAAAATTGAGCAGTTTCAGCACAAATTATGGTGAGGAAGCATGGATGGCAGCTACCAGCTCACACGTTTCAGGTTTGTTTGTCTTCTTCTACCTGCTTGTCTTTTTCTTCTGTTTTAATTTTAAATTTTAGTTGTTTTTTGGATTTTTGTAGAATTGATTTTTGTTTAACTGTAAATGAGTTCACAACTTCAATTTGCTCGAGTTTCGAGTTTTCATGTCGGCAATTTGTTTTACTTCATAGTATGGTTGTTAGTAATTTCCGGTGGGCATTGTAATTTTTTGAAGTGCTAAAATGCCGATTATTTCATGCCTCTTTGTTTGAGCAAAAATGTGTTGGTGCATTGCTATCTGGATTCTTAATTTGTGATTCCTTAGACCCCAATTTTACTGGTTGTACAACAATTTTTGATGTTTCTTTTTCTGGGTCTGTCATTTTGTTCAAATCCATGAATGATCACTCCATATTTTCTTTCAAAGTGAGTGAGATAGCGGCACTGCTTGAACAAAGATCTGTTGATTTGCCTGGTTGACTGAATGAGGAAGTAAGAATTTACAGAAAATCGTGTGAAGTGTTGATCTTTCAGAGGGGCTTTGTGTGTACTATTAGCCCCAATGCTCTCAGGACTTTGATGGCGTAGATACTACATTCAAATGGGTCTAAGACGATTTGGGGGAGAGAGATGTGGTTGGGGAAAGAGTGGGGATTGAGTTGGTATTCATCTTTTGGTAATGACCAAATAACTAATGATACCCATGAACCATGATGCCTTTTGGCATATTCTTTTGCTCCTATGTGCAAGAAAATAAGCAATTAATGTAGATGATTGGTTTATGAGAAGACTTAGCATTCAATGCTGTTGCTATATGCCTTTACCATTTTTAGATGCATGGTGCACCTTAAGAAGTTTTATATGATGAAAGTTGGGTAAATAGCACATTTTCAATATTTGGTGGATACTTCACTGTACTTTAGGATCTTATGGTTATGACATTGTGCGACAAACATGCATATAAGTTTTTAAATCAAGTTGTGTTGTTAGATATTTTGTTTAATGCAGCTGATGTTCTTGATCTTATGAGATGTGGTGCATTGGTTTGATGTCTCTTGTTTTACTGGTTAGGTTGTTGCAATAACTGTATACTGCTTGCTCGTTGTTGCATTTTATGCTTTCTTGGCACCTTTCCTAGGAGGCCGGATATGGGAGTATGCTTTGGTTGCCACGTATTCCCCAGTGGTATGTTTAATCCAGATACATTTTGCTTTTATATATTTTTAGTTTTTTTTCATTTTTTTATGTTGATCTGGAAAGTCGTTCTTGCTTCTCATTCTTTTCCCAAAATGTTAGAAGTTGTTGAAATTTTTCTTTCATGCTTTGGACTGGCTATTTATCCATGAAATCCAGGTTGACATTGAATATGAATGTGAAACATATGTGTGCCACTATGAGAGGGGATAATACCCTCCATTGTTGTTTTTTTAACATATTTGAAAAATGAAGGAAAAAAATATATGAATTTGGGGTTCCAGAGGTGGATACAGTACGGGCTTTGCTTGCTGATAGAAAGAGGTGACATTTCTCAGGTGTGATGATCCTTAATGGCACGTCTTCTTTGACGTCTTAGTTGATTGCATTAAGAAGAGTCATTTAGTCAAGCTTCTCTAGTCCCTAACCCGAGGCCCAACAAGATTGCCGGGTTTGAAATCTATGCACGGCACCATTTGGCATCGCAAGAAGTCTTTTTATCCACGCTGTTATTTTGAAAAAAACTCAGCCAAAACACTGCTTTCTATTGACAAAGGGCCTACGAGCTTTGTCTTTCTGTACTAAATCCTCGTTTAGAGGATTGCTTATTTTGGAAGATTGGTGCTGGATTTTAAACAAGATGCACATTTAAGCTTTTGGGGGAATTTTAGGAGGGGATTTAGTGGGTTTCATCCTCTGGATCACCACCCTAAATCTCCCATAGCAATGGCTCTAATGGATTCAAAAATGTGGCCGGAAAGGTTTTGAAAGTTGAGTGAACTGTGTTTTCACCTCATGACAACCGCGATATCCAACGTGATTACCACATTAGAGTGATTTTGTAATTCAGCGACCGACATCGCAATTGCGACTGAAACCTCATTTTGAATGAGGGTAATTGAATGTGAGCGGTCTCTTTGAAAAATGTGAGCGGTCTCTTCTAGAGATGCTGCCTTTGCTTCCACACCTTTGATCTTAATAATCTATTTGCTCTTCTCAAAGCAACAACAATGACAACAAGAGCAATAAGCCTAAATGTGTGATATGAGTGTTGTTCAGAATTTGGAGAGATCTCCAATGTAAGCATATATCTAGGAGAACAAAACATATTTCTAGGAGAACAAAACATTCTTCATTTTGTTTCAAAAGGATGTAGAATGACTGAAAAAAAAAAACCAATTAATTACATCGTGGTACCCTCAATTGAATTGAACTATATATGGTCTATGCCTTATCAAAAAGGTCGTTAATTTCTATTGCTTAAAATCCCAAGGGCCCTGGATTTTATTGAGTGTTATATTATGGTCCTTAAGGCATCTTCTTTGACACAGTTATGGCATTTTTAAAATGATTTATATTTAATAAATTATTAAACATATCAGATGAGATGTCAACCCCATGATCAGTTGATCTCGTTGGAGAGTAGCAGGTTTGAGATTATCTGCCACGAACCAAACCATGCCGAAACCTCAGCCCAGGCCAGACTTTAATCAACGGTTATCCTGCCTTAGACTTTACTATGTACCATCCACTGCTTGATGTTGACCTCCATCATGTGTTGTCAATGGGAGGCGATTCTGATGGTGCCACGGTGGGCAGTATCCCCCCCAAAATGTTATCTTTCATCTATTTCCCGTTCTCTTTTTTTCCTTCTACTCCAACTGTAGATTTGGTATGTTTGGTTCAAATATTTGCAGGGATTTTTTTTTTTCTTTTAGGATATGTGATATTATATGTAGAATGAAATGGAGATTCAGAAATATGGCCGTCGTCCAAGTACCATCATTGTGGCATGATACTAAGAAGGGGGTGTGGTAATGGAGAGGGGATGGCTATTGGCAAGTTTGTTAGTGGCAGCATACAGGGGGAAAATCTCAACACGAAGTGGATGGGGCATGGAGGAGGGGTTAGCTAAAGGTGAATTGGCCAACAAGAATGGGGTGCGGGAGCTTATAAAGATGGTGAGGGCCTACAGCTCGAATTGAGTTTGCAAAGCTTTTAGGACCCTTGATAGTTCCAATGGAAAGGTTGTACATTTGGATGATTTGTTTTCCTTTGTAACTAGTTGAAAAGAAAGCAAAAGTAAGTCATATCAAGAAGAGAGGTGATAGAGGTATGTTTAGGGAGAAGGGTTGGGCCGAAATGCAAAAATCCATCTCTCTCAGGCAGGTAAGAGGGCGGGGGAGGAATAAGTATGGTGGCTACTTACATAAGATCTGCGCACAGATGCTCAATTGCCATATAGTCTAACCAAGGGCTATGTCTTTGAGAGGTCGAGATGCATTAAATCATGGTTAATAACCTCTCATACTTTTTCTAGGTTTATTCCTTTGCTTTGCTTCTCTGACGGAGATCCTTTATGACCTCTCCAGTCTTCACTCAGGGCACCATCTTCTCCTAGTTTGTCTAAACTTCCTGAGCATTGTTTCATGCATGTTCCCCTGGTGCTGCTGTTACCTTTTCCGAACAACATATCTTATTTTATCTTGCTTGTAGCTGCACCAACCCCTTCATCTTCACTATTGGGTTGTTGGCATCTTATAAGCTTGTACTCAGCTGGCCAACAGCTTCAGAGCTGTCGATTAGAACCTTGGTTTACAGACTGAAGTTCTCTTTTCAGACAAAATCTGTCCTTCCAGCCTGAATATTTCGTGCTATGTCCATATCTGTTTCCACATTGGCTTGTATGATCAATCCTTTTTTAAAAAACTTTGTCCTTCTCTGTGTTATGCTGTAGTGAGTTTTGATCACTATGAAACTTGCAACCTGCATACTCTGTTGTATTCCTGCTTCACATGGTACAATGTTCTGCTTAGATACATATATTATTTGGAAGATGCTCCATTGGTGTGTGATAAAAGCAAGCCATGTTTCTCAAAGCTGTCCATGCTTCCTTCATTGTAATACGATTTCCTTAAAGATGTATTTAGTATATTTGTCAAAAAAAAATGTATTTAGTATATCATACTGATGTGAAAATGTTTTATAGTGAGGACTTAGTTGTATTTTAACTGAATCCCATGTTTTACGATTCTAGTGCCACTTTTACATTCATATCTATGCTAAGTGTTCTCCGCTGTTGTTTATAACATATAATTGATTAATGAAAAAATTTCATTTACCCTCCTTGAGATTTCGGTGAGTGGTTTTTTTAACCCTAACCTTTTCGAATTAGTATTTACCCCCTTCACATTTTCACTCATTATCATGCAAACCGAAATTACAAAAATGCCCCCGTTCTCTTTCCTCCCCCCCACCAACCGCACCCATTTGTTCCACTCAGCCTCCTCACCACCCATGGCAGTGTTCTACCCTTCCATCAGCGTCCATGGACTCTTTCTCTTTCCTCTCCAAACCTTCGTGTTCCCTTTTAAGATGACATTACAGCAACAAAAGATCGTCCTTGCTATCATAAAGAGACAATTAGTGTCCTCCCATTGCAGTTTTCCTTCATCGTTTACGAATCAAACGACCTCCAATAGTTAGGGTTTCGTTGACTACTGGAGCAGACAGAATGCAAGGTGGTAGTCAACATCAAGGCTTGAAAAGACCATTGGGAGGTTGGTCGGCATCTGCCGGTTGTGGCCTTGCCGCACTCATCCAAGTTTCCACGGTGGGGTTGTCAATCGGGTTGTGGTTCATCGTGTTGAAGGGTTTGGGCTTGCAAAAGGAAGGAGACATAGGGTGCATTGTGGGTCCCCATTGCCACGTGGCGCAAATCCATTTGCTATTATTTTAGATTTTTTGTTAAAACAAATAATGAATATGAATTTGCTGGAAAATGAATACTAATTAAGTGAGTAAAAAATGAACATTAACTTAAAAACAAATTGGTCACACCATTGGAGTAAAAAATATTTGGTTGGAAAAAATGAATATTCTTGACAAAAAAATGAATAGGAATGTACAAAGAAAAAATAAAGATTGAGTTTGTAAAAGAATAAACATTAGATTTCTAAAAAATGAATTGCTCATCCTACCCCAAACCTCATATATATGTATTTGTTTTTTCATTTAGTGAGATTATTCCTATGTATTAGTTGTAATTTAAAGTTCACTTAATGAAGGGTATTTTGGTAAATTTTGGGGTTTACAATAATTTGACACAAAGGTGAAGGAAGATAAATAATAATTAAAAAAGGTCAGGGTTAGAAATTTTTTTTACTGAAATCTTGCAAGGGGTAAATAAGAATTTTTCATTGATTAACTAGTTTTCTGTCATAACTGTCTCTCTGATGTAGTATTATGCTGACTACCTCATGAATCTGGCGACAATGTAGGCACTTGTTGTTTTCATTCTTTATGTACGCTGTACTGCAATCAATCCTGCGGATCCTGGAATTATGTCTAAATTTGATCAAGCAAAAGGGAAACATCGTACAAAACATGAAACATCCGCCAAGGATGTGCGTGGAAGACTAGGTGAACATGTTGTAGATGGTCATTCCTCTACATACTCATTGTCCAGGAGCTCAACAATGGCCAGCAACTTGAGTAAAGGTGGTTCAGCTAAGGAAATCCCTACGGTTAATGATCCTTTACAGCAGGAAAGAAAAAGGTCATCTTGTAACAGCATAGGGGAATCTTCTGCATCTTGTTTGTTCATGAAGATTGCAGTAAAGAGGAGGATGTGGAGGAGCAACAGGCTAACAGGGAAGATGCTTTATTTTGCACACTATGCAATGCTGAGGTATATTGTCTGCAGAGGTCATGCCTTGTTTTTTGCAATTTTTCTTGTGGCTTCTACAACTTTCATGGTCCAAGAGTGCCATTATTCCATCCTTTTTCCATATCCAACAAGTTAAAGCACTTTTACTGTATGAGCTTGCATCCTTGATATTCATTTGCTTCTAGTTGTAAATCATTTGGTTCTTGTAAAAATTATCCGTAATGATAAAACATCATTAGGAAGCAAGAGACAGATGGCATATTCAATGGGTCTCAATCTGGCTATAGTGTGGCATATATAGAGATGTGCTTGGGAAGTCATGTGCAGCCCAATCCCCTTAGAGTCAAAGAGAGGGCTCGACAACCCAGAGAGAAGCCAAAAGTCAAGTAGCTCTAGCACTGAGGTTACTCTGATGCTTGTTGTAGTGGGTATCCCTGGTAGTTTGCGAAAGGTTCAACCTTGCAATGGGGATAAGTCATGTTTGCTTATTGACCAAGGCCTCTGCACTTCAGGTACGCAAGTTCAGCAAACACTGCAGAAGCTGTGATAAATGTGTGGATGGGTTTGATCATCATTGCCGGGTACACTTTTCAGACTACCCCCCTCCAGCAGGCCAATCCTTGCTTTCACAAGCCTTTTTTGGTCTTCTCTAGATTGACTTAACCTTGCATATAACTTGTTGGTGGCAGTGGCTCAATAATTGTGTGGGAAGAAAGAATTACATGACTTTCATCTCTCTTATGGCCTGCAGTCTTATCTGGGTATGTTTTGAGGCATGTTTTCCTCTTCCAGGGCATTTGCTCAGAATTTCTAATGTTCACAACCTCCCTTGCTGGTTCAGCTTGTTATTGAAGCTGGAGTTGGTGTTGCTGTGTTCGTGCGCTGCTTTGTAAACAGGAAAAGCATGGAGGCTGACATTGTTGACAGACTAGGAAATGGGTTCTCTCTTGCTCCTTTCGCTACAGTTGTGGTATGTCAAACCAATATGGTGTTATATTGTATACCCAATGTTCAATCTTCTGTCTTCACTGAGAACCACCGCAAAGTGTTAATCCGTTTATATCTATACACAGGCTGTATGTACTGTAGTTTCCATGCTAGCTTGTGGACCTTTGGGTGAACTTTTCTTTTTCCACATGATATTGATAAGAAAGGTAGTGCTTTCTTTCTATTCTTATTCTGGCGACGCAGTTAGTTAGGCTTGCATGTTTTTTTTATTGTGCGACCTGTGGTTTTAGGGTATTACTACATATGAGTATGTTGTGGCTATGAGGGCTATGAGTGAAGCACCACCAGGTGGAGCATCCGACAATGATGATATACCGAATGAGTTGTATTCCCCAACTGGGTCAGCTACAACGGGTTTCAGTGGTGGCAGTTCTCTTGGCCTGCAATATAAGGGAGCTTGGTGCACACCTCCCAGGGTATTCGTGGATTATCAGGTATGAGCTATATCATAGTACTTGTAAACTTAACTATACAACACTGAATCTGTTGTTGTTCTGGTTGTCCTTGAAGTGCCATGGATTTGTTATGTAATCTGTGATTCTTATGCATGATAGCCTTTTATAAGCTTAACTGTAGGAGACTGACTATCTTACTTTTTAAGGAGTAATAATAAAACTGGTATTATTCTATCCCAGAAAAAATGCATTAACAAGACACTAAGGGGATTCCAGCCGTGTACAAAAGGAGACAATCACAAAATAACATCATGCCCTCCAGCTCTGAGCAATAATCTTATCAACAAAATCGAAAAAAGACAACAATAATCATGTACAAAAGGGGACTTATAACCTTCTGGCAGCATATATAATCTGCTATGAGAATTTTACATTTCTGGACAGAAAGTAAGAAAATCTTTAACGAGATGTCAGTGATAATGATTGAAAAACAGATAATAGAATCAGTAGCATGAGAACTGCATTCCTGGTGAGAAGCTGATTATCTATATCTATAGATTATAGGTGTTTGTGTCGTTTGTTGAATGTTTATTGAAGATTCAACCGCCTCTCTCTGGGTAAGCTAGTAAGATCTGGATAGAAAAATGAACATAGATTAAAAATTACTCATTGGAAATTATATCCGGGAAATTAGGTGTTTTATTGAAAATGGCATTATTGAATTACCTTCTTGATATCTCCAATGTTACTCCCTGTATTTCTGTGTATTCTACTTTTTCTTAGAAGAATTGTTAGAGAACCTTTAACTGTCTAGAATTTGCTGCTTACTGGACTGTGGCACATCAGGATGAAGTGGTTCCCCATTTGGAACCTGGAATGGTCCCATCAACCATTGATCCAGATGCAGCAGGACGTGGCAAGGCACCTAAAAGGCCAGTCCGTATTAGTGCATGGAAGCTTGCAAAGTTGGACTCTAGTGAAGCCATGAAAGCTGCAGCCAAAGCCAGGGCTTCATCCTCTGTACTGAGGCCACTCGAAAATCATCGTCAACAAGCAGCTGATTACAGTTCTAGTGAAATAAGCATCCAAAGCAGCATGAGCACTGATATGGGTGCCAACAAAGATATTAAAGGTGACTTTCGAATCTCGTCTATGAGGAACTCCATTGGTATCAGTCAAGGTAGCCGGGATGAATATGAAACTGGGACCCACAGTGTGAGTAGTTTCAGCAGTCCTAGTCATACACATGAGCCAGTAACCCTGAGCCCTCTCCCCGGGCTCATGGCCATCTACACCCAGCTGGCTCGGTCCCTGGCTTTCATGTACCTCCTCCGTCAACTTCTAAGGCTGCCCTCCACAATGTTGATCATGTACCTACTTTTCCTTCAACCCTTGATGAGAAAAAGGTCCACAAAGAGAGCAGTACGGATCCTCTGCTGGCCTCAGCATCAACCGCTCTTCTCAGAGATGTCAAAAGAACATCAGTTGTTTGGGATCAGGAAGCTGGGAGATATGTCTCAGTCCCTGGAACCCTAGACACTAGAAACCGATCTTCACAACAATTTGCAACATCAAAAACCAATGTAGATACGACTGGTTATGGTAGAAAGCCAGGACTACCCACTCCAACAGAAGAACCCTCATCTTCCACTAAAGGTCCACTTCAGCAATCTGACAAGTTGATGTATACAGGCGATAGTATTTTCTTCGGCGGGCCCCTTTTGAGTATTCCTGGAAAAGATAGTGCAAAATCTGATAGGAGTTCGATATTTAGACGGGGTCAAGAGCGGTTGGCACCAAATTTTTCCCGAGAGTCAAGATTTAAAAGGGATGCTGCTTCAAACCAGCTTCCTGTTTTTAACCCTCCATCTTCCTCTGGTGTAAGCTAGTAGTTTGGGAAACTTATTTTGGTTGCCTAAAGAGACCGGCATTGAGATCAGAAGTAAACCTCTAATGGGTTTCCTCAATGCTCATAATCGGATGGTGGCTTGTCCCAGATGGGTATTTTCGGTGGTGAGAAGTTACAGATGAATCGTCAAGTTCATTTCATGATCACAAAAACAGCTGTGATCTTCTCCGGGCAGCACCTATACCGGCCTTTCCCACGTTCAAGTTCTCGGCCTGTCTTCAATCTTTAAGCTGTGTCTATTCCACTAGTTATTTTCTGTTAGTATCATTTTTGGTTTTCCATTTTCTTGGTGGTGGAAGCTCATGAGTGGAGCCTCTATCCTCTGATGTGTAGGAACAGTTTGGAAGATCTGGACATTTGAAATTTTTGAACATGAATGAGCATCCTCTGGTTTTCAGAGCAAGAAACTGCCACTGCAGAAGCAGAACCTCCTCCTAGTTGGCGGTTGCCATGCACATATGATTGTAGTTACCTGGAACACTCCGCACCCCAGCGATCCACATTTTGAATTCAACTAAAGTTATCCATGTGTTCTGAATAAGTAATCCGAGAAGTGTTCCTGGTAACCATGCACATGACAAACGAGGTCATTTGTATGGATGTCAGTATCATACAATTTTCACGGTATCATACTACTTCAAAACAAACATGATCCTATCTGATCAAAGTTTATCTTTCTCAAAAAGTTTTTTTTAAAATTTTGAGGATCAAATTTGGGGTATATTTAATGTGATCTAATTCAAACCGAATTTAATATCATAGGTGCTGCAGATCTGACTCCTATGTCAGTTGAATTCATGAACAAAGTATGTGAGGGACGATAAGTGAGACTAATCTCATTTAAAAACGGACACTCAAATGCACAGAAAGATTTTGTTGAACAAAAGGAATGTTGAAATTTAGTTCATTGGGCCAAATCATTTTTTGTCAATCAACAGTAAGCTTTAAAGAAACTCGAAAAAGATACAAAAATGGCTAAATTGATGATAACAATTAGCCAAACTGATACCTCCTATCGCTATTGAAAAACCACTAAAGTTGACAATACATCCACCTACTCCAAAACTTCGTCGAAAGGGTATAACACCTAAGAGATAATGTTGAGAATACCTGCATCCACTCAAAATCAGTTGGGCTAAATCATATTTATGTTAATGACTTCGTATCTGTTCATTGATTGAATAGTTTTATCCTGAAAAATGTAAACAACACAAGTGGAAAAACCCAAATCAAAATTAGGTTAAGTGAATTCTCTTCTTATTTTGGTTAAAATTGTAAGTCATTTAAATGCACGTCAATTGTCGTATATGATTTAAATAGTTTTTCTAGTGTGTTTAACCATTGAACAAGGAATGTAGATGAATTTTATTTATTTATTTTTCTTTCATTCATTTCTTTTTTAATAAAAAACGAAATTTTAATCAATTAACTAGGAATCACATTACAAATGTCATTCTTTATCATATCAAAAGGTACGATTAAAATCCTCATTCAACCAAACCCGAGGGAACAGGTAGTATGGTCGGAGATAGGCACTGTCCCATACTCTCATCTCATTAGAAGGATATATTAACATAAAATAGATGTATAATGTTTCAAAAGTTATCCCATCGCTTCGAGTATTACATGATGTGTAAAGTAGAATTTATCTTTTATACTATTAAAATAAAAAATTATCTTTCATATGTAATAGTTTGTCTTGAGATTTAACAAAACTAGTGAAGTACATTATTAACTTCTGTTTTTTGGGTTCAGATTAATTACTAATTTTAATAACCATTATTTAGGATTCTAATTTTGTGACAATTTCATTTGGGTGTAATAGAGAGGACTAGGCCTCTAATTTTGTGACAAGTTGAATATGGTTGATAAATTCTGATGCATTTTTGTTAATTCAAGTTCAAAATTTTATTTTGAAAAAAAAAAAAAAGAAAAAGCATGAAATCATAGTTGTGGTTACTTTTTTTTTTTAAAAAAAAAATCCGTTGCTAATGTTTAGAAAGGGTGGACCATTAATACAAATTATACTATGGTCTTAGGTCCATGGACCATGGATCCTGGAAGAGGGGTGTAAAGGAGGGGCCTGGGCTTAGGTTGAAGCTCACCGAGCTTTGATGTTTAGAGCTCGAGGCTGACTTGATATTTTTCTTTACTTAAAAGGTTTGTAAATTTAAAGATATAATTGAAATTAGATTTTATATTTTTGTATTAGATTCGAGAAATAAGAATTTAAATGAAAATTTGATAATTTTAGAAAAAAAAATACATTACTTAACCTAAACCTAGCCAAATCAAGTTGAGCTTTGTTGAACTCGGACTCGGTTTGGTATGCATTCGAGCCGACTTGGGCTCGGTTTGACTCGAGTCGGAGCCGAACTTTAATCAATCCGAGCCTGAATGCTCAGCTAGCCGATTCGATTTCGTTACCGTCCTACTCAGGACACAAAAGGACAAACAAAATTGTATTTTATTTTTGCCTCAAAATCCTCCTAAAATAACTCCTCCCAATCAAAAAGTGACATGTGGCCCAGTCTGGACCGAAAACTATACCTTACAACCTAGGGTAACTTAGGCTGCTCGATAAACAACTATCTAAGGCAACCCAAAAATAAATCAATGATAATTCTTTTTATAAAATGATGAATTTGTATTTCGATAATTTTACAACAATGTTAACGAGTTTATATTTTATATTCGTTTTTTTATAACAAAATAATAAATTAATTTTTTTTTCTTTTCGGGGCTCTTGAAACTCTTTCTTGCTTCTCATTCTTTTGCCAAAATGTTAGAAGCTGTTGGAAGCATTTATTTTAACATTTTCGTTTCATGTCTTGAACTGGCTATTTATTTGGCCATAAAATCAAGGTTGACATCGGATATGATGTGAAACATATTTGTGCAATTGTGAGAGGGGGTAATATTCTCTATTATTGTTTTTTAACAGAAAACCCCATTTCTGAAAAATGAAGGGAAAAAATATATGAATTTGGGGGTCCAGAGGTGGACACAGTAGGGCCTTTGCTTGCTGGTGGAAAAATGTGAAGTCCCTCAGATCTGGTGATCCTTGTCTGTTTATTATCCTAAGTTAAAATGTTTATCCATACAATTTTGATATGTTCATTGTTCTAAGTTGAATTGTTTATTTCCATAAAACGATTTATTCATTAGTTTGGACTATGTTGTTCATGAATATAGTGATTGTTCAATTACAATAGACGAGGAACCTCGGACACGGATCGTGAGTTTACTGAAATTGAAATCGCGAGTTCATGAATATAGTGATTGTTCAATTGAGGAAGATTATGATGATGAGCAAACATTTTTGTCAAGAAAGCAATCAATCATTGGAATACGAAAGATGATTTGTTCATCAATAGCCTAAAATTTGTTCATGTAAATATGTTTATTTTTTCACTGTGATTATACAATTTGTTCATTGTAAAAGATCTATTTGTTCATTGAAATAGATATATTTATTTATTAGGAGCGAGATGATTTGTTCTTTGTACTATATTTATTTGTTTAATATGAGAATATGATTGTATTATGGGAAAAAGTTTACTTGTTCACTAGAATATTAATATTTTTTCATTCACGAGCAAATGATTTTACAATGATTGATTAACAATTACCAGTGAACAATTGCCACATAATATGTGAACAAATATGTATGGTCTAATGAATTAGTTAACATGACTGATAGTTTTGGGTAATTTCTCCTTTTTGAGTCTAAAGAGCTTTTCTATTTGTTTTTCGATAGAAAAAACTAATAAAAGAGTTGTTGGAAGTAAGGACCGAGGCACACAACTAAACTCTAGAAGTTCCGGAAAACTAAGCCCTTAGACTATTTGTTACAACAGACTAGTCGACCCAGCTTCTTCTAGCAGTAAGATTCAATGGATATCTTCCAAGGCCGACTATATATAGAAGCCTTAGAACAAGTGTTCTCACTAATGAACCGATGAACTTAGATCCGAAATTATCAATCATACTTCTAATTTACAACTCCCAATTTTAATTTCTTATTCTCCGAGTTGTAACACTTAGTGAAAAAAGTCTTGTAATACTTTATATTCTTCAAATACTTCTCTAAGTCTTCCCTTGACTAAGTTGATAATGTAACTTCAACTCAATTGTTCCAAGTTGAGAAGGAAACTTCAACTTAAAAATACTTTGTCGGATAAGGGACTTTTTGAACCTGAGAAAAACTTGTAATATATTTGTCTAAGGGAATAAATCGGGTAGTCATAATCGTTGTGTTTGAGGATTCAAATAGTGGATTTTGACTGGGTTCTTGGACTAGCACTAACCACGGTTTTATGCCGCATGAGGGTTTCCTTGTTAAACTTTTTATCTCTGTTCTTATCTCTCTTCCGAGTCATTCTAAACTCAATTCTTAATTTTTGGGCAGTCAGCTTTTCCAAACTTTAAATCCCATAAAATCTATCATCACCCTATTCTAGGGTGATTATACTCTCGATTGAACTTTCGGTGTAGATTGAACATAGAAACAAAGCATGTGTAGGATAAGAAATTAAAGCCTTCAAATAAGAGAACTGTGAAAATAAGGTACATAATATGGAACTCTTGCTGAACTTACACATTTGACACACCACTAGAATTGATGCTCTCGGAATAAACAAAGACTTTTCATAGACACCGGAAGGGTGACATTCCGACCTATGCATTGCTCGAACACCTCTGTTACTCATACTCTTTATTCACCTTGAGCGCGTCGAGTATTTTAGACTCGAAGATATCAAATTTCAAAAATGGCTGAGCCCAACATTTAGATATGTGCTAGGTACTTGACTCACCAACATTAGCATAACCAAGTCCAAATAATGTCGGCAAACTTCATCGATCGCAACACAATGAGACACATCTATCAAAAGCATATTAACGACCTAGCATTACAAAGTGGGCACTGCAGAATTCATCCCAAAATCTATCGGTTTCAATTATGTTTCCTAAAGGATTAGAATTTTTGTTGTACGGCCTACGTGGCCGAGTGGGAGCTGTTGGACGAATTACATAAAACGGCCACTTAGGCCCGTTAATTGCAACTTAATCGGTTTCCTTCTTATCCAGGAAACGTTCCTGGATAAGTGCAGGGTTAATGAAGTTGAGTTAGACTCAACTTCCCAACTCTGGGGATAGGAGCGAATGCTCCTATTTAATCGATAATGGGAGACACAAATTAGATACTTGGAAAAACAACGCGAAGCATTCGTTGCTCCTCTCGCATTCTCCTCGTAAATCCTCTAATCTCCCTCACAGTTAGACCGACCATCTTAGGGTCTTCGGGTTTGATACGTGGCTGTTTCCAAGCAACTCTAGTAGACGCCGGATATACTGTTCTAGACGACACCGAACCGGACTTCGGAGTACAATCGGACTCGAGAGGGTTCCGACTCGGGAATCGACTTGTGGGCTATCGAATGGCAGTCGATCTATTCGCTTCCGCAACTACTAAGGTTAGTCCTTATTTACATATATACCTACGAGTGGTATCGAGCTTTGGATGCCTAGTTCCTAGCCCCGATTAGTCATTAGCCCGATTAGTTTAGGCCGCATAATTTGTTAAGTACAAATTCGAATCCCATTAAAACCCCGACTCGGGCTCTCTGTCATAAGCACCGCCTCGTGGCGCCCCGACAACCATCGCATAAACCGCCAATCGCCTCGGCGGCGACGGCGGCAGACCGCGGCTTGGCCATTAGTGGCCCAACGCAAAAAAAAAAAAAAAAAAAAAAACCACCTGGTCCGGCCTCTATGACCCAAATAAATAAATAAATAAAAAAAGGAGGTAGAAGAATGGTAGTTGTCGGACTAACCCATCGGACCGCCGGGAGAGGGGTGGCGCGTACCAACACGCGCCGCCGTTGAGATTAGATTTTCCTCTCTCTTAGCTTCTCCGCCGCCGATATACGTCCATCATCGTTTTTCTTTGCGAAACAGCCCGGCGGTGGCGCGTGTGGGTCACGCGCCACCACGCCGTAACTACCACCGCTCGAGATTGGTGTTAATCGGTTGCTTGGCGGCCGATCTACATCATGACAGATAGGATTTTTGCTGAAAAAAGTGGGACAAGGCTTGTGGGTCTCATTTTTTGGTTCGGCGGCGAAGGGCGGGGTTAACATCATTTGGGTATTTTTTTGGGTCACCGTGAGACGGAAAGAGGGGCCGTGGTTTTGAAAGGTGTCGCCGGTAACCATGGAGTCGGCCGAAGCCTTCCTCCCGTAGCTATGGCTACTCACGGGGAGAAGAAGCGAAGAGAGTAGAGGTCTCTCGGTCGAGAGGGAGAGAGGACAGAGAGAACGAGAGGGAGAGAGGACGAGAGAGAACGAGAGGGAGAGAGGACAGAGAGAACGAGAGTTCTCCGAAAAAAATAACAACGTGAGAATTAATGAGATGGGAGCAGACTAGCGTGAGAAACCAAGTGCAAGCGTGCCCTCTCAATTCCTTTTTTGTTGTTTCCAAGCCCCGGTTATCGGTCTTGGGTTCCCCAAATTTTTTTACCAGCCCACGCTGCTTCGTTTTTCGGTCCACTTTATTAAATAGCATGCTGAAAATTGAATACGTTTAGTACCTAATTTTATTTTTTACTTTGTGTAAATTTGAATTAATATTAACCTGATTTTATAATTTTATGTAAATTATTTTAATCAGTTAATTTTATGAATCTGTTTCATATTATATAAATTATATAATTGTGTTTTATGTGATTATTTATTTTTGGGCATGTTATTTGTTTAATATATGTAATTTCGTATTACATGTTTTTAAAGTGGAAAATTAGCATGAACATTATATAAATATGTTTAATATAGTGTTATATAAATTAGTTTTATAAAAGCAATATCTTTGCTTTACATGCTATATATATATATATATATATATATGAATTTGTTTCATGAAATCATATTAATTATAAAATTAGTTTTTATGTAATATGAGTTAAGTGATATTATCTATAAATTAGTTTTTTTAGAATTAATATGAATATGTTGCATGTGAATTAATAATATCACGTACAAATTTTTTTCATGTAAATTAGTTTTACATCTTAACTACCTTTGTGGTATGTAAAGTTCAATGTTAATTCGTTTAATGTTAAAATTCATATGAATATGTTTTCTATGGAATTAAAGTATCAATTAATTTTTCTAAAATTTCTAGTTCATTTCATATGTGATGATTATGAGCTTAGCAAAATTTTCAATCATATGACTTGAGTAAAGAATTTTGTGAAAATTTTAATTGTTTTAAGATGTGCCTGAATGTCCAATTTTTTTACTTGTAGATATGGCAACAAAACCTATGACCGATATGGCCTTGACTCGAAAAGTTGGTGGGGTCCAACTATGACATTTGGCATCGGAGGGTTCAGTTCCTTCGAATGAGCGAGAACTACTAGAGTTCTTGACCGCCAAAATGTATCCCCCGCTACTAAGGATAAAGATGACAAGGATGTTGATACTAATTCTCGCACAGTATCGAAGGATTTAAAAGCATATCGAGAATGGTTCAAAAGGACCGCTCGACGCGGTATGCCTTATCGAACCTCATGCATGATGACTTAATCGGTGAGTTTGAGAACTGTCCTACAGCCTAAAGATATGTGGGATCAACTTAAGATCAAGTTGCATCTTACGTGGATGCAATACACTTTTGGCCCGGAGCATAGTATAATCGAACATATATGAACATTAAGTGCAATGGTTCGTGATCTTAAGGCTGGAGGGATCGAGATCTCCGAGCGTGATCAAGTCACGAATGTGATTCGTGCTATCCCATCCGAGGATCCTTGGAAAACGTTCAAGACCCCGATGGTGCATAGTGATCACCTCCAGCATCGTGGACGATATTGTTCGTCATCTTGAACTTGAAGAAGACCGCATGAAGTCACATGCTCCTCGCTCCCGTTCTCGCCGCATTAGTTGCTAAAGGAAACAAACCTAAAGGCAACAAGTTTAAACGAGGGAAGAAGAAAAGTTCTCAACCCTTTAAGAAACCTCGGGCTCGCAGGTGGAAATGCCAAGAAACAAAGATAAGGCTAAGGGCAACAAAGAGAAAAATATGACACGTGTGAAGTGTTATAATTGTGGAAAGAAGGGTCACTATGCTAGGGATCGTCCCGAGCCTCAAAAGGTGACCCCTCCATTAAAGTCTCTGAATTATTTGTTTGTTCCCATGCATTAGTTGCTAACTCTCTTCCTAATTGGATTGTAGACTCGGGAGCAAGCAAGCACATAGTTCAAGACCGAGCTGGGTTTGTAGAGTTTCACCCTTATCCGGTGGGCATACAAACCGTGACATTAGGGAATGGCACGATTGAAGACGTTCTCGGTGTGGGAACGTATCAGCTCAAGCTGCGTGGAGGAAATAAGTTACTCCTACTAAATGCTCTCTACGCGCTTGGGGTGCAATGTTCCCTTATTTCCTTTGTCTCCTTAGTTAAAGTAGTTTTTCAGTTTGTTTTAAAAGAAGATGGTTTAGAAATTTATTATGGTGGCAATTTGTTTGGCCATGCTAGTTTTCAAAACAATTTCCCTGTTTTAGATTTAGACGTTTGCTATGATAATTCCGTATTAGTTTCATTTGTTGATTCCAATTCGAATCTGTTAAATGGCATGCAAGACTTGGTCATATTGGCCAAGATAGAATGACTAGACTAGCAAAAGAAGGTCCTCTAGACCGACTCACTAAGGTTAGGTTGCCTAGATGTGAGTCATGCTTAGCTGGTAAGGCGACCAAAAAGCCTTTTGGCAAGGCTTCTAGGGCGTCACATCCCTTAGAACTTATTCACTCCGACATATGTGGACCCATGAATGTCAAAGCACGTCATGGTGCTAGTTATTTTCTCACTTTGATAGACGACTATTCACGATATGGGTATGTGTACCTTTTATCACACCGTTATAAAGCTTTAGATGTGTTCAAACGCTTCGTAGCGGAAGTAGAAAACAGATTGGAGCGTAGAGTGAAGTCTCTTCGCACCGATCGTGGCCGTGAATACCTTTCGATATGTTCAAAGGGTTTTGTGAGGAAAAGGGCATACGCAGGCAACTTACGATTCCGGACACTCCTCAACAAAATGGAGTTGCCGAGCGACTGAATCGAACATTACTTGACATGGTCAGGACAATGATGGCCCAAGCTAATTTACCAATTAGTTTTGGGGGATGCGTTGCTTACGGCAACTTACATCCTGAACCGAGTGCCTAGTAAGAGTGTTTCGATCACTCCATATGAGTTATGGAATGGTAGAAAGCCCATCTTGGACCATTTACGCCCATGGGGTTCGGCTGGCTATGTGCACAACCCAACTCATCCACATGGGAAAATTAGTCCTAGAGCTACAAAAATGGTGTTCATCGTGTATCCGTAAAATTCAAAAGGATATGTCATGTATCGAGAACATCCAACCGGCGGCATGAAGGAAATAGAATCCCGAAATGTCGATTTTATTGAGGATGAGTTCCCAAGTATTGGTGAAATTAAGAAGGACTTAGAGTTGTATGAGTTACAACAATTATCTCTCGGTGAGGGGGATGATTTGTACACTCATCGTGTCACCGAGGATAATAGTTTTCCAGCACAACAGAGATAGTGGGAGTGGTCCTACCATCTCTAATAATGGAAATGTGTCTACACAGGAGATCCAACAAGAGAATGAGGAACGTCCTCAATCTCCAGCTTCCTAATCACGAGGTCGGTCCTCTTTCTCAGAACCTTCATCCACATCCCAAGGGATTAGTGGGAGAGATTCTCCTATTACTCGTAGTCTCACACCTCAAAGGAAAAGGGGGAGGGATCCCGAACCTAGTCGAACAAAAGAACCAAGTCCTAAAATTATTCGAAGGAGCGAACGAGGAAAAGTTCCCCGACGATTTTTTCAAATCGAAGAGGATATCTTCTTTTGTATGCCTTTGGAAATAGAAGAGCCAACCTCTTATGAAGAGGCTATAAACTCACCAAACCATACAGAATGGATGGAAGCCATGAGAGATGAGTTGGACTCAATGGCAAAGAATGAAGTTTGGGAACCGGTTGATCTTCCTCCCGCACGTAAGGCCATTGGAAACAAGTGGGTTTTCAAGGTTAAACGTCGAGCAGATGGATCAATTGATAAGTTCAAGGCCCGATTAGTGGCGAAAGGATTTACACAAGTTGAAGGTGTAGATTATGAAGAGACTTTTTCTCCCGTGGTGAGAATGACCTCTATTCGCCTACTTCTAGCCCCGGTTGCTCATTTGAACTTGGAGTTAGTCCGGATGGATGTAAAGACCGCCTTCCTCAATGGTAATCTGGAGGAGGAGATTTATATGGATCAACCTATTGGTTTCGTATCAAAAGGACAAGAGGACAAAGTTTGTCGTCTTAAAAGATCTATATATGGTCTTAAACAGTCTTCCGGATCATGGTACTTTAGATTCCATGAAGCTATTACTTCGTATGGCTTAACCATGGTTTCGTAAGACCATTGTGTATATGTCAAGAGGACGACAGTAGGGATTATGTTCCTTACATTATACGTTGATGACATACTACCGGCTGGAAACAACCCGGAAATGATCAATGCTACTAAGAAGTGGTTGTCTTCCGTCTTCGAGATGAAAGACATGGGTGAAGCCAAGTATGTCCTTGGTGTGGAAATAATCGAAACCGTTCTAAAAAGCTTCTTGGTTTATGTCGAAGGCATATATCGAGAAAGTCCCGGAACGTTTTCGAATGCAAAATTCCAAACCGGTTGACACTCTAGTCGATAAGGGTCTTACTTTAAGTCATGAGCAATGTCCTAAAACAGATAAAGAAAAGCAGAATATGAGTAGTGTTCCCTACGCTAGTGCGATAGGAAGCTTAATGTATACCATGTTATGTACACGGCCCGACATTTGCTTCGCGGTTGGATTGGTGAGTCATTACCAAAATAACCCGGACCTCGCTCATTGGCAAGTCGTCAAAAGAATAATGCGCTATCTTCGTGGAACTACCGACTTGGTACTTTGTTATCAAGGAGGGGACCTAAAACCGAGGGGATACTCGGATGCAGATTGGGGTGGTGACCTGGATGAGTCCAAGTCAACCTCAGGATACGTTTTCACCCTTGGTGGGGGAGCCATATCTTGGTGCGAGAAGAAGCAAGACCGCATAGCCCCGTCAACTATGGAAGCGGAATATGTCGCTAGTTGCCTTGCCGCTCAGGAGGCAATATGGCTAAGGAGTTTTCTCCAGGATGTCAACCTTTCTCCTAAAGTTGACGATCCTCGTCGAGATGTGGTGCGATAACACTCGCTGCCATTCAATATGCTAAGGATCTTAAGTTTCATAGGAAGGCTAAGCATATTAAAAGGCGTTATCACTTTGTGAGGAACGCTATAAAGTTGAAAGAGATTGTTGTGAAATACTTATCTACTAACAAGATGATCGCTGATCCTGTGACTAAACCTACTCCTAGAGATGTGTTCAAAACTCATATGATGAGTTTAGGTCTTCATAGAGTTTAGTCATTTGAAACATCTTGTAATTTTTGTTTTTGGACATACATTTTAGATGAACTTTCTCATTGAAATAAAGATTGGTGTTTCTTTTTTCTTTGAATGTTCATAATTGTTTTGGTTGCATGTTTTGGCACATCCGAATGTCACTAGGCTTCGATTATCTTGTCACACGGATAATCAACACTAACGCTGAGTAGCGGTTAGGATGAGACCAAAAATCATATTGGCACTAGGTGTGCAATATTGATTAATTTTTCGTACTCAGACAGTATGAAAAATATACATGAATAGTTGCCTTAGTAAGTCTAAGATGAGATTTAAGAAAAATCGAATATAACACAACCTTATATTGAAGCCTTTTAGCCGAATTTAAGTGTCGGGATTACGTTGAGTGCGCTAATCCAGTGACTCAAGTCGAGTTTTAGGAAAAACTTGGACTTGTAATTCGTATGATATAAAAGTGACAGACTCACCTTAGTGGGAGTTATATCATAACACACACTTCATACCGTGTGTGCTAAAAAGACGACCTTGTGGAGTGACAATAGTTTCCCTTCCTTGTCACCGTGTGATCCTGAAATATTATTGTTTCAAAACACAATTCCCTTCGACTTAGGACTATGATGTGAAATCTAAGTCGGATGTTGCTACTTTAATGTATACTCCAAGAGTTATAGAAATATATAGCTCAGCTGAATACATTAGGAAAGCAATCTTACCGAGATGTAACATCATGAGTGGCTAAGGAAAACCATTTCGTATTCACCATATCAGCCCGGGCGATTATATTCGGAATATAATCATATGATATATCAGTAGGCATAAAGGGATTATATATGCCACATGTGATGTCTTGAATGGTTTGGAGAGTTGTCCTTATGAAAGTGTCATGTTAATTAGATGGTGACTTAATATGACACTACCGGTTACTTTTTGGTCGCACGCTTCATTCCGGTATGAAACGTGAGGAGATATAAAGGATTAGAATTTTTGTTGTACGGCCTACGTGGCCGAGTGGGAGCTGTTGGACGAATTACATAAAACGGCCACTTAGGCCCGTTAATTGCAACTTAATCAATTTCCTTCTTATCCAGAAACGTTCCTCGGATAAGTGCGAGGTTAATGAAGTTGAGTTAGACTCAACTTCCCAACTCTGGGGATAGGAGCGAATGCTCCTATTTAATCGGTAATGGGAGACACAGATTAGATACTTGGAAAAACAACGCAAGCATTCGTTGCTCCTCTCGCATTCTCCTCGAAATCCTCTAATCTCCCTCACAGCTTAGACCGACCATCTTAGGGTCTTCGGGTTTAATACGTGGCTGTTTCCGGCGACTCTAGTAGACGCCGGATATACTGTTCTAGACGACACCGAATCGGACTTCGGAGTACAATCGGACTCGGAGGGTTCGTGACTCGGGAATCGACTTGTGGGCTATCGAACGGCGATCGATCTATTCACTTCCGCAACTACTAAGGTTAGTCCTTATTTACATATATACCTACATTTCCCTACACAGGGAGAAAGTCATTTAGACCAGTTTCTTTTTTGTGTTGTGCAATCAAGAAAGAAAGAAACTGAATATCATTCAATTAAACAACAAAGCAAGATTCAAAATCCAACACTTTCCACAACATGCATGACATAAAAGCAGATTGTTTCATTATATTCTAATTCAAATGAGGAAATCGATCTTTATAGCAAAGCACACATCCCTCAGTATCTTAACAACTGCAAGAGACATAGTCCTCTAGCAAACAAGCATCCAGAGGCAACTCTACGCAATTATCATTAAAAAAGGAAAAATATATTGTCATCATTTACAAGATGAAGAAAAAGGAGACTTGTCCAACTCACTAAATCTAGATGCGGTCAATGTTTTTGCTACTAATCCACTCTGAACAAGCAGGACGTGCTTCCTCTAATAGAGGGCAATCAAAGATACGTAGTATCTCCAACTGGTACAGACGCTCCATAGCAGCTTGCGTGGGCATGTACATAGCAGCTTGCGTGGGCATGTACCTAGCAATGGGCAAACGTGCAAGCTCTAATGTTCACAGAGATGTTAAGTTCCCAAGCCACTCCGGTAGTATTACCAGACTTTGGAAGCCCTCTATTCGTAAATATCTGAGTTCATGGAGGTGCTGGATTTGGTTAGGTAGATTAACTACTTTATTCATTGAGAGCCCACCAATCAGTAGTTCTCGAAGGGATGTGGAGAGAGGACTAAGATGGTTGAGATCATTAGCGAAAGGAAAGACACGGACATCTGGGCTTAATTCAAAAATTTCCAAGATCTCAAGGTTAGGGAGATTGGACAACCCTGCTGGCAAAAAGCCATCTTTAGGCAAGCCCTGATTTTTAGCACCTTGAGGTGGACTAAAGAACTTATATCTTGAAGATTTACTATTTCATAGCAGCAGAACAATTCTAGGCTTTGGAGAGATGTGAGGCACTCAAGATTTTGGAGAGAGGTTGCTTTGTAGCACCTACAAATCTCTAACATCTTCAGAGCATGCAAGTTCTTCATTGGTGGAAGCTGATCAAGGACATTGCAATCAATAATCCTGAGAGAAGCAAGGTTGTCAAGAGTGGAGCCATCATATCCTGTCATCTCCATCATCCATTTTGGCAATGTCTGGGACATGTAGCCATAAATGTCGAGAACAACCAAATTAGGATGAGGCTGTAAAGTTTCGAGCACCTTCATGTGATCCATGCGTTCCTCATTCTTTTCAAAATTAGAAGAAAATCTTAGGACTAACTGGTATATATTTTCCTTTCTCCCTAATTTTACCATCTTCAATTCAATAATTTCTGCATTTGTGAAGCCGCATATCTCTAGTTTTCCCTTGAGGTTAATCAAAGTCTCTAACTCACTGGCCCTCCCTGGTCCCAAGTTTAGATTTATAGTTGGCAATGTTTGGAGAGAAGTCAACATCCCTAGGCCAGCTAGCATCCCCATGCTTGTGTCAGAACACAAATGTCGGAGATTAACCAACTGAGTGAATTCTTGAGGAAACTCGGGCATGCGTCGAACAGTAATACTCTTTTCATCACCGTTAAGAGTATCATTAGAATAGATTCTTAGTGTTTGCAAATAGTAGAGTTCGCTCAAACCAACAGGAAGACTTTCAATCATATTTCCTGATATATCCAATTACCTCAAATACTTTAATTCACCTATTGAATCTGGAAGCTCTTTTAGACCAATTCTCACCAAGCTTAAGGCACGCAACCACTTAGTCCTTGTGATGAACTCCTCCTTCACAGTTACGTCAAAAGATGAGATTATTGTACGCAAGTCATCGCCAAGTTCTGGTGACCAACTTCGTTCGGACCACAAAGATCGGTGTCGACGCTCAGCATCACCATATTTTGACATATCCCGTGCTAACTTATGCACAACATCATGCATTTTACACCATTTAATGTTTCCTAGATTATCGAACCTTGCCTCTTGAAAAAGGGAATTATTCAGCAAAATACGAAAATACTTTTTGCCAAGGTGTTCATCACGAAGTTGCTCCGTTTCATCACATAAAAGACCCTGAGCCATCCAGAGCTGGATCAGTTGCGCCTTTCGATTACCTTATCCTCTTCAAACAATGCACAGTATGCAAAACATATTTTCAATAGAGTTGAAGGCAAATAGTTGAAGCTTAGCTTAATTGAAGCCATGATGGCATCTTCTTTCTTCCAGATACCACTTTCTTCAATCATCCTCCAAACCTGAATTTCTTTTTGTGATCCTAGCACACCTGCTAGTGTTTTAATTGCTAAAGGCAAGCCACCACATTTTTGCAACATTTTCCTTCCTAGATCTGCCATAGAATCAGACACATCGTCACCCACAATTTCCTTAAACAAAGACCAACTGTGCTCCGCCCCCAGCACATCCAGTTTGTAAGTAATACAACGATCATACTTGGCTCCCTGCTCTTTATGATCACTATTGTGTGTCTTGAGTTGTGACAATACTTCCTCACTGCGGGACGTCACCAAAATTGTAGTACCCTTTGCTCCACCAATAGTTTGTAGACAACTCATCATCGGCTCCCACATCCATGAAAATGTTTCCCAAACATCATCTAATACAAGTAAATACTTCTTCTGCAAGTGGCCTTGGAGCTTCTTTTCTAGTGTTGCAATTTCTGAAATGTTGAGCTCCTGTTTCTCCAACTGCCCAACCATAGCATTCAACAACCGTATGAAATTACAAGCTTGTGAAACACAAATCCAAATTCTTTTCTCAAAGCACCCACTTCTTTCCTCTATTTGAAATATACTTCGACATAGCGTTGTCTTCCCAAGACCTATAAATACGTCAAAGTGAGCAATTGTAAATTATAGTAGGCCTTCAGTGAGACCGTTCACTTAAAAGTTATTGTAATACGGAATTTTTAATAATAATTTTAAATACATAGAGGGTGATATAATAATTTATTTAGGGAATATTCTAATTAAAAAAAGTCATATCTTGTTAAATTATTAGTCACCCCCAAATTGAAAAGTCATTATACTATAAATTATAAGTCATATTAAAATATTTTTAAAATTACCTCTAACAAAGTCCGTTTAATAAAAACTCTAATATTAGACAGTCTCATATAATAATTCGTTCATAAATTATCCTTAGATTTTGAGCACATTTTGCAATCAATATTTCTCCCTTTTCATGAGATAGATAAGATGTTTCCTTAGACATATTATTTTCAACTTATTATAAGTAACTTATAGTTTATTATTGTTTATAAGTATTAAATATTGGAAATTATAACTAAAAATATAACTAAGTGTTGATAATATCGAAGAGTACTGATGATAAGTTGACAACATTCAAATACCCTGGAAAAAAATATATTGTTCTGTGTAAAATGGCAGAGTGACTTCCTTGGAGTTTAGGGAAGTCAAGTAAAACAAGTGGAGGTCCAAGAAAACGGCTGTTCTCTGAAAAATGCAGAAGTCCGATGATTAAGAAGTAAAATAATAACTACCAAACACACACATGTACCCTGTTGATCTTCTGAGTGTGCAGCCAATCTCAGAAAACGGATTCCTCTCTCTTCTCATTCTCATTCTCTCATGCACAAACTAGTCAGTCGTTCTTCAGTTATTGAGTTTGAATCGTGACTAATTATGGTTACTCTAGCGTAGCTAGTTTGTGTTAAAATAAAATAATATAAATTTATTATTCACTTTCTAGAACCTAGACATCAAAATAATATCTAGAATTTTCTATATGAAAAATGTAGATTTTAGAAATATCTAAATGATTATTGAATTATCCTAGAAAATATCTAGATACTATTGTATTCTCTACAATTATCTTAGAAACATTATGATTTTGACACTTGGCCAAATCTCCACCATACATTAAGGAGGTGGAACCACTATAAATAGGGAAATGACCTACCTATGTGAATATCCACAAAAATGAGAGCATCCACCACGGGAGAGAGTGAGGGCTCCTAAGAGAGCAAGTGAGGTATCCCACATACTCTTGAGTGTCTATCTAAAGTTTTGTAAGTTTGCTCTTTCAAATTAATAATAAAGAGTTTTTTCTAACATATTACTTGATCTCCTAATTTATCAACAAGTGGTATCGGAGCAAAGTTTTGGTGACCTTGTCTTGAGCTAGCATTGTTGTCTACACGATCGGGGACCTGGATTATAGAAGAAACTCTACCGACATAGTCGGGGACTATGAAATCTATTTGTATGTGACCACATCTTGTCTGGTTAAGTGCTAGGCGCTTACCAAGTTGTTATGGCGGATCTATCGGCATCGGCTAGCTCACTCGAGAAGCTCAATGGGAGCGACTATAGTACTTGGTGCACACGTATCAAGTACTACTTGAAGGAGCAAGATTTGTGGCGTATCGTTGGCGGTGATGAGAAAGCTACTCCAACGGACAATGATCGAAAAAGAAACGGGAGATCAAGGCGGGGAAGACTATGTAAGTTCTATCAGTCACCGTGGAGGACGAGTTCCTACATCGGATCAAGGATTGCACGACACCACAAGAAGCATGGGATACCTTAGCTACATTCTTCACGAAGAAGAATGAAGCTAAGCTACAACAATTGGAGAACGAGCTCATGTCCATCAAACAAGGAGACATGACGGTAAGCCAATACTTCACAAAAGTTAAATTTATATGTGATGAAATAGAGAAGGTATACCCCGAAAGTGTAAGTAACGAGTCTAGAATGGGTCGGATCATAATCTAAGGCTTGGACCCCAAATATAGCAGCCTTATTAGAGCAACTCGGGGATGGGCCACTCAACCCAATTTGGCGGAACTAGAAAGTATCTTGGTCGACCTTGACAAACAAATGTCCAAGGTCTCAATAAAGGAGGAAGAGAAAACTCTATTTACAAAAGGAGAGCACCTAAAGGCTAAGATAAGTCCGAGAGAAGATATATCGCAGATGAAAATTACTCGAAAAAGAGGCAATCAAAGTACCGACAAGCACAACGTGGATGGGGTCCATCTTGAGGGGAACACACCAAGCTCGAAGTGATCGGGAAGAATCGAAGTATCGTCGTCAAGAGGATCGATGCTACAAATACGACAAGAAAGGACATTATGCTCAAGACTGCAGATCTATTCAAGAGGAAGGTAACTTAGTTACTTTAAAAAACAATGAAAGTGAAGAAGAGTGGGACTTACAGGCATCCTTTGCAATAGAAGAGAGCAATGCTACACTCGATGTAGAATCAACTACATCATATGTCGAGGAGCCGAAAGAGGAAACGCTCTTGTCATGATGAGCAATGAATCCAACTATCAATATGATCGGATAGTGGATTCGGGTTGCTAAACCACATGACAGGAGATATGAACAAGCTACACGAATATAAAGGAAATCGGGTCGTGGTAATAGCCAACGACTCTAAAATGTCAATAACCCATGTTGGCAATGCATTGATTGCTCCTCGGTTTAGTCCACATCAAGTGCAGCTGCAAAATGTCTATTACGTTCCTGGTATGAGGAAGAACCTTCTGTCCGCATCGTAGTTGACATCTTCGAGGAACTACGTGGTCTTTGGGACCAATGATGTCCGGGTATATCGCAGTCTCAAGCCTACGTCGCCGCCACTTATGGAAGGACGACGCCTCGAGTTAGCCCAAGATGCTTACATTTACAAAACAAGGAAGAATGAGACGACGGACTTATGGCATGCAAGACTCGGTCACGTGAGTTATCACAAGTCGAAGGTGATGATGCAGAAGTCAATGATGAAAGGTCTTCCGCAACTTGAGATTCGGGAGAATATAGTATGTGCGGGGTGTCAATATGGAAAGACGCATCAACTTCCTTACGAGGAGTCCTCATACAAAGCTAAGGTGCCACTTGAACTCATCCATTCCGATGTCTTTGGAAGAGTAAAACAACCATCCATCAACGGATACGAGTACATGATTAACTTTATTAATGATTTCTCAAGATATGTTTGGGTAGATTTTATGAAACAGAAATCATAGGCTTTGGATAAATTTAAGGAGTTCATAAATAAGGCCGAAAGTAAAGTAGGGCATAAAGTAAAGTGCTTACGTATAGACAATGGGGAGAATATACATCGGATGAGTTCTCGGAATACCTACAAGCACATAAAATACGACGCTAGTTCACCTGTCTTAGCACACCGCAATGAGAATGGTGTGGCGGAGCGAAAGAATCGACATCTCATAGAGACCTGCGAAGCACGCTACATGCCAAGAATGTATCGCCCGCTTCGGGCCGAGTGCATGAAGACAGCAGTCTATGTCACCAATAGACTACCACAGGCAAGGCTCGGGTTTATGTCTCCATATGAGAAGTTATGGAATGTCAAGCCCACGGTAAGTCATTTTAAGGTGTTTGGGTGTGTATGCTATGTCTTCATCCTCGACCACCTACGAAACAAGTTCGACAAAAAGGCAATGCGTCTGTATTTTCGTGGGCTATGATAATGAAAGAAAAGGATGGAGGTGTTGTGACCCGACAACATGATGTTGCTATACATCGCGAAATGTGGTGTTCGGCGAACCATCTTCATAGTGGTAATCACGAGACAATAGCACTTCCCAACTCTAAGGAGATCGAGGAAAAGTTGGAGCAAAGGCTAGAAGATGACGAGAAAGACTTAAGCGAGACAACACCACAACAAGAAGTAGGAAGAGGTAAAGAAGAGACACCGGGCGGGCACAAAAGTCCACGAAAGATGGGTGTGCATTATGCTTCTCAAGAAGAAAAGAGGCTAAGCCAACTTGAAGAGACAAGTGATAGAAGAAGCTCCGAGCCACAACTAAGGAGGTCCAAGAGAATACAAAAGAAAAATCCTAAATATGTTAACGTTGCATTGGTAGAAGGACTGAGCATTAAGGAACCGAGCACCTATGAAGAACACTACTACAAAACTGTAAAATAGCGACGGAAACCACTATTTTGGGGTCGGCGACACAAAATGACACCTGGATCATCCAACGACGGAATTAGCTACGGAACATGACGTCCGTCGCTATTTTGGGGTCGATGACGGATTAGCGACGGAATCCGTCGCCGAGGTAATTCGGACATTACAAAATCCCGGAAAAAAAATTTTTAATTTACTCATTTGCGACGGAATATTCCGTCGGCGACGCTAATTTTGTAATTAGCGACGGACTGTTCCGTCGCTAATTACGCATAAATCCGGAAGCGGCTTGGCTGGTTCGCATATCGCCGCGCAAACAGAGAGAGCGAGAGCGAGAGCGAGTGCGACCCTTCCTCCACCGATTCACCACCGCCAACAGCCACTACCGTCGGCGACTACGCCTGCCGCCTCGCCGGCCGCCGCCCTTCCGCCGCCACTTGAGGACCACCAAGGCCGAATAACCACCGTTCGGCTTGGTTTCGCCCGACCCTCGCACCGCCGCTTCGCCGCCTGGGTGGAGGATGCCGCCGACGCACCGCCGCCGCTGCCGCCACACGCCCGACCTTCGCCGTCGCCACTGTGCCGCCGCCGGTGCGGCCCATAATTTTGAGGTATGCTTGTGTTGATTTTTGTACATTTATGGTTTTACAAAATTGAAATTGAAATTGATGAATATATGTAATTTGTTGGAAATTAATGTTGTTTGTGAATGAATTTGAGAAGAAAAATGTGAAATTGTGTTGTTTATGGAGTAAAATGTTATTGAAGTTAAATTTAGGGTTTTAAAAATTGTAACTTGAAATTGACGAATATATGTACTTTGGTGGGAATTAATGTTGTTTGTGAATGAATTTGAGAAGAAAAATGTGCAATTGTGTTGTTTATGGAGTAAATGTTATGGAAGTTAAATTTAGGGTTTTGAACATTGTAACTTGAAATTGACGAATATATGTAATTTAGTGGAAATTAGTGTTGTTTGTGGATGAATTTGAATAGAAAAGTGTGCAATTGTGTTGTTTATGGAGTAAATGTTATTAAAGTTAAATGTTGTTTTATATGAAATCACTTGAACCGTTGGATGTTTACTAATAGTGTGAATTACTTGTTTATGTACGGAAAAATGGAGAGAGGTAGAGGCGGAACCAAAAGATCGGTTACTCGGGGAAGGGTTAGAAACACCACTACCGATGGGGAAGGTAATGATGTCAACACTTCTACCCCCTCTCAAAACCCTCGGAACCTTCAAACTCCCGCTGGTGGAGCACTATCTCTACATTCCCCTCACAACTAAACTCCATTGGGGGGTCATTTATTCCCAACCCTCCCTTTTTCCAACTCCCAAACTTCCCACACATGCAAAACCCACTTGGGTGGGTCTTTCTTTCTAAACCCTCCATATTCTCGAGCAACCCCATATGTACTCAAACCCGTCGAGTACATATGCATATCACCAATATGGTACAAATAATGTACCACGCATCCACGTTGGTTCCGAACAATGGCCACCACAAATGCCCTCAAATGAAGGACCAACCGATACGGGGAACGAGGATCCTTGTCTTCAATCAAGTAGCGCTAGCAGCTGAGAAAAGATCCGAATTGAGCCGGATGGTGAAGGGTAAGTGTGATAATAAATAATAAAATAAATTAAGCATATTAGTTATTAGTTGAACTAACCATTTTATATGTTTATTGATTAGGTTCTACCCCATTGACAAAGTTGTGGGTACGATTTCCCACATCTTCCAAAGCAAGTACGATGGAGCTTGGCCTACATGGGGTAAAGTCCCTCGATCACAACGTGATCGGTGGTTTTCCGAGTTTAAGATAATGACAAATCATTAGTTTTCTCAAGTTCGAGATAACATAATCACTTATTGTGCATGTTCGAACATTATATTATAATTTCATAACTTATAAACTACGTTTTTATTTATATAGAAATTTTTCACTTGGTCTCCAACCGATGAAGTCCAAATCGAA
Organism: Talinum fruticosum; assembly: GCA_021018815.1. Lineage (NCBI taxonomy): Eukaryota > Viridiplantae > Streptophyta > Magnoliopsida > Caryophyllales > Talinaceae > Talinum > Talinum fruticosum. The sequence continues at coordinate 5,818,913 of JAITYX010000006.1, read as the reverse complement.
GAAATTTTGAAAAGAAAGGCGGTGATCGCTTGAAGGACTTCATGCTCAAGGCGAGGAAAACTAAGAAGAAGCCGAAGCGAAATGGTTGGGTGACAACTACGGCGCGAGTTGCTCGAATATTGGGAAGCTGCCGACTACAAGAAGTTCGCGAGCAAGCTCGGAAAAACCGTCCTGCCGATCGGGGGGACTTGGTTCATCGCTCCATACTTGTGGCTCAATCCCTATAACGGAGCATAAGCGACGATTTGTACATACCCCTTTCTTATTGATTACGCATGCAACTCGTTAACATGTTCATATTGGTAAATTGATTCTCTACTAACTTGTTTTTAATTTTAGATGAAGGAGCTTAAAGGAGTTCAGCCTCTACCGACCCAACTATTTTCACGAACACACAAAACAAAAAAGGACGAATGGGTGGACAAAAAATCCAAGGCCATTTACGTGAGTAACCATATATATGAATTCCGTATATTTTTCTATCTATTATTTTCGTTAACAACCTGTGATATTTACATGCCTCAAATATTTATATTATATTCGGGAGAAGTTTGAAAAAGAGTGGGAAGAGTTGCAAAACACTCTACCCACTCAAACTTCCGATGATGACCCCAACTCTTTTGAGGATCATGTCTCCACCCCTGCACAACAAGAGTTGTGGGTCAAAGCCAATGCGAACAAGAAAGGTCGCATTTATGGACTTGGATCCGAGGCTAGAAACTTGAAACCAACAATGTCCTTCAAATCACCGAAACCTTCTACTGCAGATGACTCGGAATGGAGAGCAACAAGTGCATACTTTAAATTTTGAGGTACAGCAATGTATTGAGCATTGCCGGATGCTTGAGTTACAAAATCGGCATCTTAAGGCACAGGTCGACAGTTTCGCTGAGCCAATAGCACGTATGAATGAATTTATGCAGTCTCGGCAAGCATCCGGATCTCACCGTCGACCACCACAACCACAAGAGGAAGAGGATGAGGAAGAGGATGAGTGAATTCAAATGTGAACTTTTGTATATATTGGTGATCACCACTTTGCGAACTATTTAAATGTGTTTGAGGTTTCTTGTGAGCTATTGTTTGCTTGTTGTGTTTCACTTGTGAATTTGTTTTAAGTATGTTATGGTTGTTGATGATGTTGAACATGTAAGTTGGATTTGTATATCCAACTTTGATGAATTATTTGTGGCCGGCATATGTAAATGCCAAATGTAAGTGTCACATATGTGAATGGTGAATTTGTATATCCATTCACAATTTTCCGTACTAGGGTAATGAATAATTAGAAAATAATATTCAGAATTTTTGACGAACAGCGACGGATCGGCGACGGAACAGTACTCAATCGGCGACGGAAAGTAGCGATGGAAAACCCTATATTCCGTCGCTAATTAGCAACGGATATCAACGACGGAATTGGGGATTTTCCGTCGCCGATTCAGCGACGGAAATCAGCGACGGAAATCCCTCACTTCCGTCACTAAATCGGCGATGAAAAGTCGTTCGTCGCCGATTTCCATCGGCTACTGGAAAGAGTATCCGTCGCTAATTAATGACGGACTTGAAAATTTCCGTCGCTGAAATTTAGCGACCCGCTTTTCAGCGACGGAAGAGTTCCGTCGCTAATTCCGTCGCTAATTCCGCAATTCCGTCGCTATTAGCCGACATTCCGTCGCTATTTCCGTTGCAAATTTACGGTTTTCTAGTAGTGGAAGCATGCCAAAATAAGGAATGGAAAAGGGCAATGGAGGAAGAAATAGAAGCCTTGATTCAGAATGAAACTTGGGAATTAGTACCCAAGCCTAATAATGCAAAGCCCATCTCGTGTAAATGGGTATACAAGTTAAAGGTGCGCCCGATGGCTCAATTGAAAAGTTGGAGAGCGATAACTTAGCCTCCGATAACTTAGCGTCAATTTATTATTATTATTATTATTATTATTATTATTATTATTATTATTATTAACAACAACAATAATAATAATTTACAACGATATAAAATAATTTAAAAAATAAAATTATTTTATTTTATCCCATGGTTAATAACCAAACAACAAGAACTGAAAGTTGATTCCATTCCTATTCTCTACCAAACACTTGAAGAGAATATTTAAGTTCCATACCTAACCTCTCGGATATCATTCCTTGATTCCATTTCATTCCAATTTTGCGTACCAAACAAACTACTAATAATATAGTCACCTAAACATAGTTTCCAAAGAATGAAGGGTACTCATGAGTCGTTTTTGCTAAATTAACAATTACATAATGTGACATAATTAGATGTAAGATATCAACATGAAAATGGGGAGTTTTAAGATTAAAATTAAAGTTAAATAATCACCATATGTTGATGTACGTTTTGTGTATATTTTGTTGGTGCAAATATATTTTTCCTGATGAGAACCTTTATTAATTTTCTTTTAAAATTATAAATTTTTTTTGGATATATACTACTTTAGATTTACCGTCCTTTTTATGCTGGCTTTGATCTAATATTTTATTCATTAATTTTGTATTATTTAAAAAATATATAATATTCCCCGATAATATTAAACCTTATTTTTACCCAAAACAATGACCTCATATTGCTTCTTTTTTTCTTTCTTTCTTTCTTTCTTGGTGTTTTAATTCACAACTAACTTTAAGTCAAGTTATTGTGGCTTCGTAATGGATTCTCAACAAGTGTAGGTTTTGTATATTTATAGACTTCTATATAGTGTGCACCAAAAAAATCAAAATTGAAACTTTATTTTAGGGGAAGAAATGCTCTAACGTACATGTAAAAATTAGCGGTTTATATTGAAGCAGATCATGAACTAGATTCAGTAACATGAAAGGACATAATATTAAAAAGCGTTTAAATTTACCTATTTTATAATACCATATAACTAGTATAACTTTTGCACGAAAGATTAAGAGTGTCGCATCCTGCAACCTCATTTACTTTTGTGAAAGTTGTAGAATAAGGTAGTTGTGTATTTGGTAATTATATGTTTTAATTACTTTATTGCATAATTAAATAATTTTTTTGTCTCACCATTTTATCTATATATATATATATATACATAAATTGTGTAAAGAAGAGCGAGTTCTTACCCCACTTGTTGATATCGAAATGATGTTTTCTTGGGGATGACTGGGAGTAAATTTGAATGCTTTACCAGTTCTTTGATTCACCAGATTTGTGGGCTGAATTGCTTGATCTTCGAAGCTTGTTCCGAGTTATCCTCTTCATTGACTTGTTCGTTCGAGCGACCTCTTGAGCCGTCTCATTCCGAGCTTCCTCGTTCGAGTGGTCTCAATCCGAGTCTTAGTAGGCTCATCTTCGTCATCATCCTTTCCGAGCTTCAGTTCTAAGTATGAAGACTCACTTGGTTTCTCCTGTTCAAGCTCATCAAACACTACGTGGATACTTTCTTTCACTTTGTTAGTTCGCTTGTTGAAGATTCGATAAGCTTTGCTATGAGAGGAGTAACCTAGAAAAATACCTTCGTCTCGACCGAGCATCAAACTTGGTCGATGATCCTTACCATTGTTGTGGACAAAGCACTTACATCCGAAAGGTCCGAAATAGGAAATATTTGGCTTCTTTCCTTTGTAGAGCTCATAAGGTGTTTTCTTCGTAATGGGTCCGATGAGGCATCGATTGAGAGTGTAGTTTGCTCGTGTTTATCGCCTCTCGCCCGTAAATAGTAAGGCAAGTTGTGTTCAATCATCATTGTGCTTGCTATTTCTTCAAGGGTTCTGTTCTTTCTCTCAACTACTCCATTCTGCCGAGGAGTTCGGGTGCCGAGAAGTTGTGAGAGATACCATTCTTGTCACAAAACTCGAGAATTCCGAGTAATCGAACTCCCTTCCATGGTCGGTTCGAATCTTTTGAATCCGAGTCCGAGATTCAACTTGAATCTTTCTACGAGCTTGCTGAACTCCTTGAAGGCTTCATTCTTATGCTTGAGGAAACACACCCGGTAAATCTTGAAAAATCATCAATAATAACAAGTATGTAGGATTTACCTCCGAGACTCTTCACAGGAATTTCACCACATAGGTCCATATGCAGTAATTCAAGCACGTTGGATGTGGAAACTGTCTTCGAGAGATTTGAATGAAGATCCGACTTGTTTCCTCTCGGTCCATGCTTCACATACTTTATCCTTCTCAAACGCACGCTTAGGTAATCATCTAACCGGACTATGAGATGCAAGCTTTTTGATAGTATGCAAGCTAATATGACCTAATCTACGATGCCAAGTCCAAGAATCATCTTGAAGAGATGCTTTTAAATAGGATAAGTTCCGACTTGGGTCGAGAGAGGGATGATGTAGGTATTACCCGATCTCTTACCCGAGAGTTTTATCTCTTTGGTGGTCTCATCCGTGATGTAGCACTTGGATTGAGTGAATCTTACCTCTTGACCCTTGTCACATAGCTGGGAGATGCTAAGTAGATTGTACTTTAGCCCTTTGACAAGGTACACTCGGGCTCACCGGATTGCTTCCTTTTCCAATCTTTCCAATGCTCACTATTTTACCTTTGCTGTCATCACCAAAAGTCACCTTTCCTCCTTTATATGACTCCAGCTCGTAAAAGAGTCCTTGGTCACCCGACATGTGTCGAGAACATCCGCTGTCCGGTACCGGTGTCCTTTGATCTTTTCCGAGTGACTCGCAAAACAGAGAGAATCTAACCCTTCTCACTTCCTCTAACGAACCCAAGTAACATTCCTTACTGTGGTCCTTTTCCGAGGAAGAAAGTGCTTCGGAACCCGGATTTGAATGACTTTGGGTTTTGTCTCGATTCTCGAGTCTTCCTCTCGGAGAACCGAGTCCGTGTCTCTTTCCTTTTAAAAACCTTTCCTTTTGAAACAGGAGAAAATGGTTTCTTTTTGTAAATAGGTCCGGGTTTAGTCCTCCTTTCATTTTCGTGAATGGGACCATGCTCAACCTTTTGAACTTTACCGTTCTAGAATCCTTTTTGAACAATTCCGAGTAAGAATTAGATTCTTCCTCTTTGTTGAAACCAAGACCTTCTTTTCGAAACGAGACACATTGTGATCCTAAGAGCATGTCAAGGTTCTTCCGACCTTGAGTAAACTTTAAAACCAGATCTCGAGACTCAGTGAGCTTCGTTTCAGCTTGCTCATTTTCTTTCCCGAGTAACTCGGACTCAGCCTCATTAGTTTGAGCACTTGTCTTGAGTTCTCCGAGTATGAGTCTCAGCTTTTCTAATTCGTTTTTTAAAGAAGTGCTCTCGAAGTGATTGACTCAAGTTGTTCCTTGAAATGAGAAGAATCGTAATTGGACTTTTCTTCCAAAGTAAAGATATATTTAGCTAAATCAACTTTGGAGAATTTGAGGAAATAGTTTATTACCTCTTGAGGATCGGTTTCCTCGTTGTCCGAGTCCGAGTCCGACTCTCTTTCGCCTTCCGAGTCGAAATTGCCATCGACACTTCGAGTCATCCGAGTCCTCGTCGTCTTCAAATGAATCCTCATCGCTCCATGTTGCCATCATGGCCTTTTTCTTCTTCCCTGTCCCTTCTTCGTTTTGGATAGTCCTTGACTATGTGGTCTTTGCCGCCACACTCAAAACATCCGAATTCTTAGACAAAGATAACTTTGACGGTGAAGAAAACTTACCTTTTCTGTCTCTCTTGTCCTTTTGTAGAATTCTTCTTTTGGTCTTTTGTCCCATCTTTTGTGCTTCATCATTCTCTTGAAGCCTCTTGCAATGAGTGCCATGGGATCATCTTCCGAGTCGAGGAGCTCGGACTAGCTTCTTTGGATTCTCGAGGCTTTAAGCGCAATGTTCCTTTTGACAAGCACTCTCAGCATCTTCTTCTTCCGGATGTATCTCATGAGTCGAAGCTTTCCGATGAGCTCGTCTCGGCTTCAAGAGTGAGAGGTTCCGAGCCTCTTCTATGGCGAGTCACCTTAGGACCCCATCGTCTCTTGGGTAGGCTTCGAGAATTTTCCAGGCACATTTCTTCATGGGAGATTTTCTTTCCCGGAGATTTGAGATTGTTAGTGATCTCAGTGAAGCGAATGAACATCCGAGTAATGTTCTCTTCGGCTCCATTTTGAAAAGCTCATATTTGTGAAGATACCGACCGATCTTCGCTTGTCTCACCCGACTTGTACCTTCGTAGGTGTTGACCAGAGTGTCCCACACCTCTTTGGCAGAGTCACAGGCAGAGACTCGATTATATTCTTCCGAGCTTATGGCGCACATGAGGATGTTCATGGCTTTAAAGCTCTTTCCGAACTTCTCCGCTTCGCCGGCGTGAACTCAGCCTTTGTCTTGGGAAGGATTCTGAATTCATCTCGTCTTCGTTGGAATGTAGTTTCCTTGTTGTATGATTTCCCATACTTCTTCATCATGATCCATGAGGAAACATTCCATAAGCTTCTTCCAAGTGACCAAAGTTTGAACCTTTGAATTTTGGTGGCCTCGTTGGAAGATCTTCCTTCGTCGAACTCTCCGGTGTTCCGAGCCATCCGATCTTTAAACCTTTGGATTATTAGATCCTTTCTGAAAGGCTAGGCTCGATACCAATTGAAGGTTTGCTCGGGAGAGTCCGAGTCACCCTAGAGGGGGTGAATAGGGTGATAGAAAATTCTTCGCGAAAACACACTCTTTTTGACGTAAAAGAGGCAAAGACAGTTTCGAGTCTAAACACAGGGTCGAAAAGATTGGACTCGTAAAGCAATGAATCGAAGAAACAAGAGCGAGTTAGGGCTGTCTCGAGTCTAGAATGAACTCGTAAAGAGAACACGAGAGATTTTACGTGGAAACCCTCCCGGGGCGTAAAACCACGGCCCGTGTCAATCCGGACACGAAGTCAAATCCACTATTTTGAGTCCACAAAATACCGTGAATCGATCGAACCCGAGTTGCTCCTCGGACAACTCTATACAAGTTTTCCTAGACTCGAAGTTACCTTATCTCGATCTAGTACTTCCTAGCTGAGATAACCCTTACAGCTAGGGACAACTAAGCCGAGTTAACCTTACGGCTTAGTCAAGGGACCTTACAAAGAATGTAAGAAGAGTTTGTAACTAAGTACAAGACCTTACAACTTAGAGAGTAATGAATTACGGAATGGGAGTTGTAAGTAGAAGATTGAAAGTAAATACAATGACTTTTCTCAAGTATGTGTATTAACAATAGATTCGGCTATCTTCAAGTCTTGTGAAGTGGCTTCTATTTATAGATAACCAAGCAGAGTAGCCGTTATCTTTATCTCGCTGACCGAGAGCCCTCTCGTGACCGTTGATAATGGCTTTCCGAGTCACTCGAAAGTATCCGTTGAAATATGGACGTTGGATAACGGTTTAACTCTCTTGGAAGTCCCAAAACCATCGGTTGTGTCTTGAAAAATAAGGTGGAAACCACCGTTAGGCTTGGCGTTCCAGCTTTTCCGGATATGGAAGCACACGACTTTTGACACAATCTTCCGGGACTAAAGCGGGGAAGGTGAAAAGCCATATCTCGCTGGTGATTTGACGTTCGAAGCCGGCTACTTTTGTAGTTTGAAAAGATATCCTCGATTGAATAACCTACAAAAGTAAAACACCTTTCGGTTCTCAAAGTATAAAAATACTTTGGTCCAAGGTTAGACACAGATAATAAAATAATTATGATAATTACGCAATCGATTATCCGAGTCGAAAAGAAATGGAATTTTCCGAGTCTAATATCCATGATACTCGTAATTCCATATGACTTAGTCTTAAGCGAAGAATCAAGTTCTATAACGAATATCGAGTGGGAAAAGCTTGATATAGACTAAGCATGAAAAGAACTACGAATGTCGACTATGCAAACAATAGAATAGATAACCACAAGTCGATTCCGAGTGAGAAACGGCGAATACTCGGTATATTCAAAATGCGATTAGTCCGAGTGGGAGTGGACTCGGAATAAAGAACCAGCTTTTCGAGTCGCTAACCGAAAAGCGATAAAAGAGATAAGTGAGGGCCGAAATACTTACGGAAAATACTATTTTACTCAAGTAAGTTTCTAAGACGCAGAGAATGCCTTGGAATCAAAACTCTATATGAATAACATCGTTATACCCGATTCCTTTTGCATGACTCGTAAAGATATTGAGCCGTGTCCGAGTCTTCAATCTCCCCTTTTTGATGAAAGGCATTCCATACTTAAACAGAAACTTTGTTAGAGGAAAATAGATTGATTTTGAGTAGTTTGCTCATGAGTAATGCATATTGAATAAGTCGAGCAATATATAATATATCAAAGCAAAATAAAATAACACATGCTTTAACATTAACTCGAAAAAATAGAGAACTCGTAAATTAATAATGAAATGCATCACTTCATTAAAAAGAAATTACAAGGGAGGAAAAAAAAAAGAACTCCCCTAAACAAGACAACCAGTTTCGACTACATTTCTCCCCCTTGCCTTTCAAAGAAAAATAAAGAAACAAAAAGAAGGGAGAAAAGTACAAGGAATACACATTAGTTGTCCGGACAAAAAGAAACATAAGTAACTCCGTTTTGACTCGGCTTGTCCATCAGTCACCAAAGACCGATGTGACGGTTCTCCTTCAACGGTTGAGAAACAAGCGGTTTGAAATCTACGGTTACGATCCGATCGCAGCGCTCGAGAAAGAGAGAGAAAGAGAGAGAAAAAGATTTTTACTCCATAATAATAATAATAATAATAATAATAATAATAATAATAGTAATAGTAATAATAATAATAATATAATATAATATAATTTTTCAGAAAAATTAAACAAAATTAAAAATAATAAAATAAAAACATAATCTTAAACAAAAAGTTAAACAAATAATAAAATGAACTAAATAAATAAAAAAATAAATAATTAAATTACCAAAATATTAAACTATTTTCTGGACCTAATAGCCTAAAATCTAAAATAAAAATGAAAAAACTAAATTTATAAATTTATTAAATTAAAAACATGCTTGAACCTAAATTAGTAAATAAGTTTGAAAAATTATCAAATTATTTATATATTATAAAATTATCTAATCATAATATAAAAATTAAATAATAATTAATCATCCTAATTAATTAATAAAAATATAAAACAGAAAATAAAAACAAAACTAAGTAGAAAATTAATAAATAACAAATGTACAAAATTATATAACAAATTAAATCAAAAATCTGAAAAAATATAAAAGTAACCTAAAATCCAAAATTTTTTTTGATAGTTTTCCAAAAAAATTAAACAAAATTAAAAATAATAAAATAAAAATATAATCTTAAAAATAAAGTAAAACAAATAATAAACTGCACTAAGTAAATGAGAAAATAAATAATTAAATTACCAGAATATTAAAATTATTTTTGGACCTGAATATATCCTAAACATCTAAAATCAAAATGAAAAAAACTAAATTTAATACTAATAGATTAAAAAGACTCTAACTAAACCCTATAATAATATAAAAATAAAATTAACTGAAGTAGAATAATTTTATTCTAACTTTTAACAAACTCGACTAAAAAATAACAAAAACGAAGAGAAAATTAATTTGAAAATTAAAATATATTAAAACATAAAATAAAATTAATATATTTATTTATTTATTTAGGGTTTGGTTTGTATATTAGCTCTCATTTATTTTTATGTATATTGATATGCAATATTATTTTGGGCCTGAAATATAATAATTTTGTCTAATATTATTAATTTTTCATTGTTGATGATGTTTTTTGACTTGGTGCCATAAAATTGTATTAGTTCAAAATATATTTATTATAAAATTTTTTAAAATTAAAATCAATAGGAGCACATTATGAAAATAATATTTAAATATTTAATTATCCGAGGAAGTAATTTGGTTATTACATTCATCCTATGTAAGAATGATTTAATAAACCTTAAGAAATCATAAATTAATATAATAAAAATGTAACAATTATATATATACTTGATATTAATAATTAAAAATGCCTACAAGATATAAAGTTATGATTCAAATATGTTGTGGAATAAAACGTAATGAATAAAAAGTTAGGAATTATATTGATTCGGATCGTAATCTGTGGACTTTAAGTTTTTAATTTGTGTTATGTTTAAAGGATTGCAAACTTAATATGTCAACTTCTATTAGGCCCATATGACTTTGAATAAATTCATTTGTCTCAAAATTTTTGCACAACATACGGATCATTTTTTTTTTTTTGTTACAAATACAATTTATGTTAGTTTCTTCCTAACATGTCTATCTCGTGACTTATTATTGATAAACATATTTAAATCATATCTTTTACTATTGTAAGTTTTCTAAATTATTAAAAGAAGAGTATTTGCCATCAAACCTCCCCATCATCTTGAAATACAACTTCATGTCACTCTTATTGTGTTAATTAATTGAGAGGAAGAGTTGTGTCTCGAGGGAAGCAATTGGTTGTTAATTGAGTAAAATATGTATTTATAAAACATCAATTGTATCAATATTTTTTCCCCATTGATTCACTACTAAAATCGCGATTAATTTTCAATATAAGTACAAAACATAGATGATTTTATTAACCTACACCTCGAATTGACCTATCATGCCCTTTACTATGATACAAATTACCTATTATTGTTAAATATATTTGGATCACTTCTATTATATAATATTTTTCACTATTAATCTCAGTATAAGTAGTCATTATATATTTAACTATCTTTGTGTGCACAAGTAGGTAAGAATGGATAAATCATTACATTCACCTTATAATTTTAAAAAAATTAGATCTCATTATGGGTATATCTATACTTCTTAAGAGTTTGTGTAATATTTAAGTCAATGATGTTTTAGTAGATTGGTTGCATATAAATATTTATCTAGACGTCTATTAAGTTAAATTAGTATTAACTTTGTAGAGAGTTATGAGTTATAATAGTTTGATGTTCTTTTATTGATTTGATGTACTTTGTGTTGTAACATTAATTCGTGACATAATGATATTTATTGTCATCTATAGGTTATATAACTCAATATCTACCAATCATATATATTAAAATTTAATAATCAAATGATCTACCTCTGGATTAAAAATAAAACCAAATGACCTCTGGATTAAAAATAAAACCAAATGATCGAGAAAAATAAACTCATAAGTACAATATTGCTCCGTAATTTACTAATTTCTTAAGTTATGCATTATATAACATTGTTCCGTGTATAGCACGGATCCAGCACTAGTAATAATAATAATAATCATAATAATCATAATGATAACAATAATCATAATGATAATAATACTACTAATAATAATAATAATAATAATAATAATAATAATAACAGTAATAATAACTATAATAGTAATAATAATAATCTATACACTATGTAATGCCAATCTTTTCAAATTTTGAAATGCTGCAACTAGAGTGAATTAAGGAGTTTCGTCCAATAAAAAATAAATAATTTATCATTTAAAAAATAAGTTTATACTCATCTATGGACTCTAATAATAATAATAATAATAATAATAATAATAATAATAATAATCATAATCATAATAACCATAATGATAATAATAATCATAATAATAATAATAATAATAATAATAATAATAATAACAATAATAACAATAACAGTAATAATAAGTATAATAATAATAATAATCTATACTATATATAATAGCAATCTTTTCAAAAAGATGACATGGCGGCCTGAGAGCGAATTAAAGAGTTTCGTCCAATAAAAAAATAAATAATTTATCATTTTAAAAAAATAAGTTTCCACTCATCTGTGGACTCTAATAATAATAATAATAATAATAATAATAATAATAATAATAATAATAATAATAATAATAATAATAATAATAATAATAATAATCTATCTATACTATATATAATAGCAATATTTTCAAAAAGATGACATGACGGTATGAGAGTGAATTTAGGAGTTTCATCCAATAAAAAAAATAATTTATCATTGAAAAAAAAGTTATATATTTATTTATTTAGTTATAACTCTTTTTTATTCCATGCCAAAATAATAATAATAATAATAATAATAATAATAATAATAATACTATATAATTTTTCAGAAAAATTAAACAAATTAAAAATAATAAAATAAAAACATAATCTTAAACAAAAAGTTAAACAAATAATAAAATGCATTAAATAAATACAAAAATAAATAATTAAATTACCAAAATATTAAAACTATTTTTTGGACCCAATAGCATAAAAACCTAAAATAAAAATAAAAAAACTAAATTTATAGATTTATTAAATTAAAAACATGCTTTAACTTAAATTAGTAAATAAGTGTGAAAAATTATCAAATCAGTTATATATTATAAAATTATGTAATATTAATATAAAAATTAAATAATAATTAATCATCCATTAATTCATAAAAATATAAAGCACAAAATAAAAACAAAACTAAGTAGAACATTAATAAATAACAAATATACAAAATTATATAATAAATTAAATCAAAAATCTGAAAAAATATAAAATTAACCTAAAACCCAAAAATAATTTTTTATAGTTTTCCATAAAAATTAAACATAAATAAACTAATAAAATAAAAATATAATCTTAAACAGAAAGTAAAACAAATAATAAACTGCACTAAGTAAATAAGAAAATAAATAATTAAATTACTAGAATATTAAAATTATTTTTGGGCCTGAATATATCCTAAACACATAAATTAAGAATGAAAAAATTAAATTTATAAATTTATTAAATTAAAGAACTGCTTTAACCTAAATTAGAAAAAATCTAAAAAATAATCAAATCAGTTATAAAAACTAACAAAATTAATACTAATTGATTAAGACTCTAACTAAACCCTATAATAATATAAAAATAAAATTAACCAAAGAAGACTAATTTTATTCTTAACTTCTAACAAACTGACTCAAAAATAACAAAAACGAACAGAAAGTAATATGAAAATTAAAATATATTAAGACATAAAATAAAATTAATATATATAGTTATATATTTATTTATTTAGGGTTTGGATTGTATATTAGCTCTCATTTATTTTTATGTATATTGATATGCAATATTATTTTTGGCCCGAAATATAATAATTTTGTCTAACATTATTAATTTTTCATTGTTGATGGTGTTTTTTTTTACTTGGTGGCATAAAATTGTATTAGTTCAAAATATATTTATTATAATAATTTTTAAAATTAAAATCGACAGGAATATGTTATAAAAATAATATTTAAATATTTTAACTATCCGAGGAAGCAATTTAGTTATTACATTCATCCTATGTACAAAATGCTTTAATAAACTTTAAGAAATCATAAATTAATATAATAAAAATATAACAATTACATATATACTTGATATTAATAATTAAAAATGCCTACAAGATAGAAAGTTATGATTCAAATATATTGTGGAATAAAACATAATTAATAAAAAGTTAGGAATTATATTGCTTCAGTTCAGTAATTTGTGGACTTTAAGTTCGTAACGTGTATTATGTTTAAAGGATTGCAAACTTAATATGCCAACTTTTATTAAACCCATAGGACTTCGAATAAATTTATTTGTCTCAAATTTTTGCGCACGCAACATACGAGATCATTCTTTTTTGTTACAAATACAGTTTATTTTAGTTTGTTCGTAACATGTTTATCTCGTGACTTATTATTAACAAACATATTTAAATCATATCTTTTACTATTGTAAGTTTTCTAAATTATTAAAAGATGAGTATTTGTCATCAAACCTCCCCGCCATCTTGAAATAGAATTTCATGTTACTCTTATTATGTTAATTAATTGAGAGGAAGAGTTGTGTCTCTAGGGAAGCAATTGGTTATTAATCGAGTAAAACATGTATTTATAAAATCTCAATTGTATCAATATTTTTGCCCCATTGATTCACTACTAAAATCGCGATCAATTTTCAATATAAGTACGAAACACAAATGATTTTATTACCTTACGCCGCGAATTGATCTATCATTCCCTTTAATACGATACAAATTATTATTGTTAAATATATTTGGATAACTTCTATCATTATAATATTTTTCATTATTAATCTCAAAATAAGTTGTTATTATATGTTTAATTATTTTTGTGTGTAGAGGTGGGTAAAAATGGATAAATCATTATACTCACCTTATAATTTAAAAAAAATGAGATCTCATTATGGGTATATGTAGACTTTTTAAAAGTTCGTGCAATATTTAAGTCAATGATGTTTTAGTAGGTTGGTTGCACATAAATATTTATATAGGTGTCAATTAAGTTAAAGTAGTATAGACTTTGTGGAGAGTTATGAGTTATAAGTTTGATATTATTTTATTGATTTGATGTACTTTGTGTTGTAATATTAATTTGTGACATAATAATATTTATTGTCATCTATAGGTCATCTAACTCAACATCTACCATTCATATATTAATCCTTTTCCTACTAATATTTACCTTTTGATACCCAAACATATTGTCATACTATTTGTATAACTGTATGAGTTAGGATTATTTAAATTGTTTGACTCTTAGAGGGTCCGACTCCTTAATATTCAAAATCACGAGTGTAATCTTAAAACCTTGATGATATTTTTTAACATTCTTTTTTATTTATCATTTTAGATTATTTATTTATTCTTTTGAAATTTAGAATAATTGAAAGATGAATGTGCGTTGGTCTCTAATGATTTTTATGTGTTAGATTCGATAACTTTGATGAGTCACGAAAGCATTTTCGCTATGAGAGGATAACATATAGAAGAATGTTGTTAAAAGTGAAACCATTCAATAAAATCAAATAATCGAAAAAAGGAACTTACAAGTACAACATCGCTCCATAATTTAATAATTTCTTAAGTTATGCATTATACAACATTGCTCCAGTGCATAGCACGAGTACGTGACTAGTATAGATAATATACATCTTATAATTATAATTTAAACATAAGGATATTTTTGTGAATTTAGGGGTTTAATATCATTTTTGTACAAAGGCGAATGAGGGTAAAAATTATCACAAAAAGTTCAGAGTTTAAAAATCTAAAGCCAAAATGATTGAATATTACTTCATATCTCTAAGAAAATAATACGAGCACCAAACTAATTTTTTCCTTTAAAAAAATATTGAATTTCAAATGGAGTGAAATATAAGAAAATATTTTCCCAAAAAAAAACCTGTAATAAAAACTCAAAAATAAACATTTCATTGAAAAAAACCTTAACTTTCCGTATAAGTTGATTGAGATACATTTTTCTTTTGAAAAAATTACATATGGGTTCATTGTGGTTTCGTATAATAATTTATGGAACCATAATTTTAGATAAATAATTATGAAATATATGAGATTTAGTTAAATATTATGAGGACCAATTGCGGGAGAAAATTTTATTTTCCGCTTAATTTCCAAAACTAATGTGACGTATGAATTTACATGTCCAACGTTAGTTTTTTAGCTAAAAACAAAGTTTGTCCCAGGGATCGGTCTCCCATAATATTTAACCAAATTTTAAATATTTTATAATTATTTATTTAAAATTATAAATTTTATAAATTATTATAACAAATTGCAATGGACGTAAATGTAATATTTTTTTAAGGCTAATTGAAATAAGTTTCAAATCACTAGACTACTTAACGTTCCCTTGGAATGTTTATAGGACGGAGTAATTAAAAAGGTGCCCGTAATTAGTAGTAATAATTAATGCAATGTAATTATCATTATAAACTACTAATTCCTTTCCTTCCCTACCTTCAAGGCTTCACGTGGCCCATAAATTTGGAGTTTTGCTCTTTTTCTCGTGTTCATCTCACTAATCATTTCTCTCTCCCCCTCCCCTCTCTTTCTCCCTCTCCCCCTCCCCGAAAAGCGTCCGCTGGAGATTGAGTCATTACGATGAAACATTTGATTCAATCCACTGTCAAGGCTGTCCAGGTCTCGAATTTTCTCTTAACTCCTTCCTTTTTCACGAGTTTGCAGATGATTTTCTCGTGTTTTTCGTTTGATTTGACGATTTGATGTTGCATTTGTGCTTCTTGTTGAATGAATAAATCCATCTGAATCGTGAGTTGACTTATGCCTTTTATGACTCTGTTCTTTCTGATTTTAATCTCGTGAATCAAATGTGAATTATCTTTTTGTTATCGCTCTCGTTTGAATTTGACTCGCTGGTGTTCATTATTATTATTTTATTTTTTTTATATATATTTTTAAAATTTTTTTTATTAGTGTGTGTCAACGGCAATGATTTTGAAATTATCCGACCTATTTTGCATTTTGTTTTTGGAGGGAGTTCTAGAGATTTGGATTCATCTGGGATTCGAAAATGGCATTGGCCTTGTCGTTTTTTTCTTGTTTCTAAAGTATGCATGTTGCATTGCAATATGCATGATTCTTATTCAGTTTGCATTTTCTTTACTTTATATATTTTTTTTTTTGGGTTTTTACCCGGTGATTTGACACTTTGCGGGAGAGAATATACTCTTCTTTTTGGCATATATATGTGAATCCATATAGACCCACACTATGGTATAATTTTTAGGTGAAGAAGGTGGCATAGGTATCCTTGTAGTAGTTAATTGTAAGAAGACTGTAGACGGAAGTGGATTTATTCATCTCTAAAACTGGCTGGTCGTCCGTTTTGTCGAGCTAACCAAGTTAGGCTTTGTAGACAGGGACTGAGGTTTCATTCCAAAACCAATTAGTAATAGATAGAAGATATTGTTATGTATAGATTAACCTTGTTGGGATGTCATAATAGGTAATATGTAAAGCTACAGTGTCCTTAACGAGAAAGCTTGTTGCCCATTAATTTCACCTAATAAAAGATTTTGTGATAACTTGGTTGGTACAATGACTTATTTGCAGTCAAGTTCAATTGGAAAACATGCGGCAATTTCTGGCACCCGGGCCTCATACCTGGTCAGATGTCTCAGTGCTGATGCATCAGCTGCACAAAGTGAGAAAAGGTATATATTTGATGACATTCAATTGCTGAGAGAGTCACTTCCATGGGAAATTAGACTAACCAAATCAAGCCTTTTCCTATTTGTTGGGTTATCTAATGGGTTTGTTGCTCTCTTTCATTCGACTGTGCAATGTCTTCCTAAAGTTCAAGATAGGAAAGTCCACCCTAATATTTGTCGGCCTCCTGACAATGACGAGCGCCCCTTATAAGTCATTATGTTCTTTTATGCAGCACTAGTGTCCTGTAGGCTGTTGGCTAACTTGGCCAAAGCCTACCACTGCTCTCTGATTTTCTGCTGCATGGGTTGCCATGGGCATTTCCTTTACGGATTGCTTCACTTCTACTTTTGTCTCCGTATTTTTTATCTTTTCAGTTTCAAAGGACATGGCATGCTAGCACCTTTCACAGCTGGGTGGCAAACAACTGATTCAAATCCATTGGTGATAGTTAAATCCGAGGTATAATTTCTTCATTCCTTTACAACCATGTGGTAATATATATGTAATCTAACAAGGAACAGGAAATCTCCTTAATTAAACTTCTCAAGTATCCTGCTTACATGATCTACTTCTTTCAGGGTTCATATGTGTACGATATAAATGGCAGGAAGTATCTTGATTCGCTTGCTGGCCTTTGGAGCACAGCTTTAGGTATCTGTTGTTGCACTATGATGATAATTTTCCACCTGCCTTTTAGTTGGACTCTTTGCACTTCCCGTTTAACATCTTTCATATATCAACTTTTGAGTTGACTAAATGAAAATTGCACTGTTAATAGCTTTTATAATTATGAAATTGATCTATGGGAAATTTATTACAACAGCATGCTGTACCACTGGCCAAATGAACTATCACTTTTTTTCCCTTTTTGGGGCCATATTGCTCATGGTTTAAATATAGTGCAAATTGGACTGCTCAGGCCAGTAATATTGTGGCTATATAGGAAAGTTGGTACATTACAATGAAAGCTGAACTGTGCCCTGTTATGACTTCAGATATATGTTACGAAAAAGTATTGACGCCCTGAATGGTTGTTTTTTATTGGAACATGTTATTCTTGATTGAGTTTACAAGTTCATTACTTCATGACCACGGTCAAAACATGTTCCCTTAATTCTTCTGGTGAAATAACTACCACAAACTATCTTTGATTAATCATTTGTCCCAATTGCCAAAACCATTTTCCCAATTACTGTACTCTGGAATTAAATTCTGTGGCTTAAGTCGGTTAGGTTCCTAAAATTTCATCTATTAAATCTGTTCAAGTACACCAATAGAAAAAATGATTTTGTTTTAATCTGAATAAAGGCCACACAGACGAGGATGGTGAAGAATTGATTGAACAAGTTCTGACTTGAATTTTCTGTCTTTAAAAAATTTGAAATGCTAATTTGTAATATCAGAAAAAAAGGCAAACTTATACTTTTTGCAAAATCCTTTTTTGCCATTATGCTTGATTAAGCCCCATGTGATGAAGTGTTGCTGAAAAGCAGTTGGCACCTCTGATAATTTAACATTTGTTGCCACTATGGGTGCTCAGGGTAATTTTATTTCTGGTGGTCTTTGTCTATGTTGTCAGCTCTAACTATGCATGCTAACTGTTGAAACATGCAGGAGGAAATGAACCTCGACTTATTGCTGCTGCAACTAAACAGTTGAATACCTTGCCCTTCTACCATTCTTTCTGGAATCGAACTACAAAAGTTTCTCTGGTAAATACTAAATATGAAGCAAGCAAATCCTGAACTTCATCTCAAATCCTTTTTTTTGATGCTATTTTTGCTCATAATTCTTAAACAGTTCCTTTAGCTTAATGCTCTCACAGTCTCACATACTTAGTTTATCTTCATGAATCCTATCAATTTTTAATTTTGTAATGGCCTGTGTAGGCTCAGGAGGACAGGAGGTTCATAGAGCCAGGTAGATCCTAGAGGTTTTCAAATGTCCTTGGTAAGAAAGTGCACATAGTTAAACCCTTTAAGTTTCGTACTGTGGAAACTCCAATGGAAAATTATCCCTTGCATTATGCAACAATACCATCCAATCATTTCCTTCTGCTGTACACTTCATTTCCCAGTTCCTCAAGAAAATATAGTCATACTGTTTGTGATTGCCATTCAAGCCACTATTTGTTGTTTTACCTGGAAAATAGATTATTCAGTTTAGGTTTAATCAAGTTAATGTTTCGTCGAGCCATGTTTGGGTTGATGAAATTTCATTCGGATTTGGTTTCAGTTGTGTCAATATGGATTTAGGTTTAATATGGTTTCCCCTTTGGGGTCTTGGTTCAGGTTTGGTTTTGTGTTGTCGTTTCAGTAATTGGTAGGTTCAACCCTGTGAGGTCAAACCACCACTTCTTTAGACCGAGCAACAGCTAGGTAATATTTGAATTTTTGTTAGGTCATGTTATTTCTCCCAGGTTGTAGTTTGGTTTATAGAATTTAAGGGCTGGGTTCTGGTTGGATCAACTTGAGTATGGCACTACTGTGGGCAGGGGCGAGTCATTGTGCAGTTTGCCTGAGTTGGTTATCAGCTATGGCTAAGCTTTGGCACATCCAGGATTTCTTACAATGTTGCGTCCTAAGTACTAAAGTTGATACAACACCAAATATCATGCTTCAACAACACTCTTAACACCATTTCCACTAAAGATTTTTAATCGCAGAAATCTTGCTAAATAGATTCCAAATTCCCATCCCATCATTATATCAAAGCTTCTTGCTCAATCAACCCAACCAAATAACCAATCATGTTTCAGCTTTGTGTATTTTCCTGCAATGCCTCTGAATCATCGCAGATCTCCATGGCCACCTAGTGTTGAGAGGTTCAGTCATATGCTAAAGTGGTTAATGCCTAGCCCTCCCTTTTACTTGGAGCAACACATATCTGACCTGATGAAATCCCTAGTTTGGAACTGTAACCAAAACTAGCTGCATACCCCATGAAAAGCCTTTTCATCATATTCTCCAAGTACCCCACGAAATTCTTAATTATTTTCTCCAACTGGCAATGAAGTTTCGCCCAGCAATTCGTTTGTTTTGCCTCACAATGTTCATATATGTTTTTTATCAGACAAGATTCAGATTTTTACCATTGCTGGAAGTTATCACAATCGCCAATTTTAATGAATGAAAGTGGTGCAGGAAGGATTGTAACTCCTAGTTTTCTGTTTTTTTTTTGTACTGAAGGTTGAAAGAGATAGCGAAGCTAACAGCTTTGTGCCAGTGCTCATGACAGCTTAGGGTAGTTAGTGGACTAAACTGGTTTAATTATTTGTTTTGGTCCGAGCTTGATTTAGCATTTAAGTATTCCAGTCTGAGCTAGAGCACTGGGTTAATAGTTGATCGGCCAATAGGGTTGGTGATTGAAACAAAACTTCATGCTAAGAGTCTAAAGGTTCTGGTAATGAACCTGAATCAATTCGAGCCTCAACCATGTTTTCGTTATCTGAATTTCCACAATTGGTTGCTTTGGACAGAGGCAAAAGCGAAAGCTTGATCCTTGAACTCTTCCTTCAATTAGACTTTTAGTCTTACTGTCGCCATTGTTTTCACCTTCTTGATTGGGCTCCACTTTTGCTCTTTTAGTTTTTCCTGTAATTGGACGTCTTTTCTGGAGTTCCTATATGAGATTGTTTCTTTCAGTTTTGAAGTCATGAGCAAAGTCTTCATGTCTGTAGCATAAGTTGCAGGTTTCTGAGAGCCAGCATGTCCTCCAATTTACCCACAGATCACTGTTTTAGAATAGATAATGTACTGGTTGCAACTTTAGAAGGCATTAAGTTGTCAACTATGTTTTCTTCAATTATTTCTACAGGATCTCGCTGAAGAGCTTTTGGAAACTTTTACAGCAAGGAAGATGGCGAAAGCTTTCTTTGTAAATAGTGGATCAGAAGCCAATGACACTCAGGTATCTTATCAATGAGTGATACATGTGTTAATACATTTTCTCCATTCAAACAGAACTGGGGGTAGACCAGCTGCTTATATCAGTCCAACCTGGAAAGGCCTGCAGTCTAGTCTATTTGTGACCGAGGGTCGGATTTCTCACAAACCTAGTTTCATTGCAAAATTTCGAACTCTTCTTAAGGCCCACAGGGAAGTAAAGGCAAACTTATGACCTCTTGTGATACATCAAGTGCTTTACCACATAGACATACCTGTGACTTTATGAACTGTATGATATGTAGAACCACTTATAGAATACAGATTGCTATGTATTACCTTCAACTTGATGGTTTGGTTGCCCAGGTTGGGAACAGTCAAATTGGTTATCCTTGGACTGCAAAGCCTTTCTAAGATGCTGCTATGAAATTTTATTTTAAAATTCTGTTTCTGGCAATGGCAATCATGGTTCTTTTCTTAGTTTATGAAATTTCTAATTTTTTGCGGTTGTGGCTTCTCTCTTTCTTTGCTTCCTTTCTTCTTCTTTTTTCCCTTTTCTCCTGCCCCCCGGCTTTTTTTCTTTAATAACACTTCTATCCAGACAATGTTTCGAAATTGTTTCTTCCCAGGTTAAGCTGGTGTGGTATTACAATAATGCTCTTGGAAGACCTAATAAGAAGAAATTTATTGCCCGATCAAAATCGTAAATTTCTGGACTGAAGTATATACATCTTTTTTATTTTTATGTTTGGAATTAACTTTTATTGCTACCTTACTTTTGACAGATATCATGGCTCAACTGTCATAGCTGCTAGTTTATCAGGGTAAGATATTGGCCGCAAATTCAGAGTTCCTTTGCTCATCAAAGCAATAGGACCTTCTAATATGCTGTTTCCAACAGGCTTCCTCCTCTTCATCAGCAATTTGATCTCCCAGCTCCTTTCGTTTTGCACACTGATTGTCCTCACTATTGGCGTTTTCATCTTCCAGGTTTTTGATGGCTCTTTCTCTTGCGTACACCTAGCCCCCTTCCTGCTGTCCTTGGAACTAATACTTGCACTTATGTTGTGTCAGGTGAGACAGAGGAAGATTTTGCAACCAGGTTAGCTAATAATCTGGAGAATCTTATCGTCAAAGAAGGACCGGAGACGGTATTAAACTTTACCACTGGTAGCCTCTGTTAAAGAAAGCCAAATTTTTGTTTTAATATTGATGTTTTTCCATTTCAGATTGCTGCTTTTATTGCTGAACCTGTTATGGGAGCAGGAGGAGTAATACCTCCTCCGGCAACGTACTTTGACAAGGTTGGGACAATTACAGAGCCTAAAATTTTCTCTTGTTGGACAGAGGTCATATTAAGTTTATAAGGCAATCTCCACACTTATGCACATGGCGGTGATTCTGTGATGTGATTTTATGCATACCTTTTACAAAATTATCTTTAGCCATTGTACTTGTAGCTTTTGTAAAGTTGGGTAAGGTGCAATACAATGCAAAGCAATGGTATGTAATCAGTGGAACTAAATAGACTAACATTTTACCAATATGCTGCATTGGAGTACACCCTACCTAACACGGTAGCATGCATAGGCTTGGAAAGACATCAATGTCGTTCAGCGGAAAATAAACAGGATCCAGTGGTCATTTCCTGTGTAATAGGAAATTCTAGTTTTGAAGATTATTCTGCCCCAATTATCCTTTAATTTAATGATTGTGTGTGGCATCTCTTCTTGGCTGATTCGGGGGGTTGTTTCTGTGTTTAGTTTCTATTTATTTATCAATTCCTTTGACAAACAGCATGCCACAGAATTGCATGTTGAATGGGAATTGCTTATCATCTGTTCCGTTCTGATGGTCTTATCGTTGATGTTTTTCTACTAGGACTATTAAGATTTATTTTTTTGTTATACTTGGCACAGGTTCAAGCTGTATTGAAGAAATATGACATTCTCCTCATAGCGGATGAGGTACGCATTATATTTTACTTCATCCTTCTCATACCATTCATTCCATATGGTGGGATGTCTGAATATTGTTGTTTATTAAAGACCACAGACTTGTTATTGTTTACAGTGGAAATCATGCATTAGATGATATCCCCTTAAAATTTGTTGTTTCTCCCTAAAGTTAACGAATTTTGTGGGATATTAGGAGTATTTATCAGCGATAGATACGCTTTGTTTCATTCTTTTAATGATTCTGACTCTTGTATTCCATCATCTTCTTGTCCATGTAGGTTATCTGTGCATTTGGAAGGCTTGGGGAAATGTTTGGTTCTGATAAATACAACATCAAACCAGACCTTGTTTCATTAGCAAAGGTGGACACATCATTCATTTCCAAATGTCCTCGTCCTTGTGTCTTTAGCTCTTAGTCATGTAGTTTCCATGTTATTGCAGGCGCTTTCTTCAGCTTATATGCCCATTGGAGCAGTTCTTGTCAGTCCTGAGATAACAGAAGTTGTATATTCTCAAAGCAACAAACTTGGTATGGGCGTTTATGCTTTTGGAAACTAGAAATGAACGTCAGCACAATCCTCTCTAATTCATTGAAGTCATTGGTGGATTTTCATAATATGATTTTCAGGCTCATTTTCCCATGGATTTACATATTCGGGGCACCCTGTGTCATGTGCCGTCGCACTCGAATCTTTGAAGTTATACAAGTATGATCCTCCTGGACCCTTAGTCCGCAAGAAATGTTCCATTATTTGTATGAACCTAAAAAATTACCTGTTTTCCTTCTTAGGATCCTATGAAATCGTTGATGTTGGTTTTTGTTTTTTGTTTCTTTTTCCTGGTCTCCTTTTGGGAAGAGGGCCTCAATATTCTGTTTCAGGTATCGTGGAGTTTATCTGACATAGAGGTCATTTCAATCTCTCATAGATTTTTTTCACCTAGAGTAACTCTTCTGGATGTCTCATGTACTCTGCAAGTTTCCAAGACATTAGTTGATTAACAAGAGGCTTAAGGTGGGCTTAAACTATGAAAAGGAGCATTCAAACTTCGACTATGCCCCTCTCTTGGGAAACTGAACGGTGGTCGGAACCTTGGTGGTTATCTGACCAAAGGAACTTGTTTGAGCGGGTGTGTGGCTTGTGAGGTGCTATTCTCATAAATCCTCCGTCTAGTTGATATGACACTGTTTACAAATTCGAAAAGAAAGAAGGAAGTTTAAGAACCATAAATCACTATAGAGAAGGCTAGGAATATAGTTCCACTGATGACTGAGAATCAAAATCCAGCCCTGGAATAATGTGGAATGTTTTCTGCAGTCAAAGCCTATAACTTTACCTGACATGACGTGCTTGCTTAAAAGCTGACTCATCTTTGTTCCAGGGAGAGAAACATTGTTGAGCGAGTACAAAACATTTCACCCAAGTTTCAAGGACTAAAAGCCTTTGCTGACAGTCCCATAATTGGGGAGGTAATCTTTTTATTGTGTTTATCGACAAACCACATGTTCTTGGAAGCAATTAATCTTTTGGAATCTTGTTCTACAGATAAGAGGTACTGGCTTAATTCTCGGAACGGAGTTCACGGATAACAAGTCTCCAAATGATCCATTTCCTCCTGAATGGGGTAAGTTGGTCCATTTCTTGGTTTACTATTATTGAATGTCTTTGCCTATTTATACTTTGTATATTTCCTATGTGGTGACCTTTTCTATGTTAGATGTCACTGCACTGGTGTACTTTGAAGCACAGAAGGTTCACTTCATCTGATTAGTTGATTGCTTGAAACTTAGGAGAGCAACCTTTTACGTTATTAGTTTTTGGAAATGTGAAAGTTTTAATGGTAGTCTGAAACTCCTACTAGACGTTGGGACTTATAGGGGAGCCTTAGACTTTGTGGGTTGGTCTTGAAATTGCAAGTAAAGGTCCGAAACTTTTAGTTGAGTTTTGAGTTTTATAGAGGTCCCTTAAATTTGTAGAACTCTGAAGTAAGGCTTTCTGTAACTGATGGAGTCTTGAGAGTAGCTCTGGAAATTACCTAGAAAATTTGTTCAGAAATTACAAAAAGAGATGAACAAAGCCTCCGTCTGATTCACGGTATAGTTGATTAAAATTGTTGCTTAATTCAGTTTTCTTATCATGCTGATCTCTTAAGTCGTGTTTAATTAGGTTATGTTTATTATACAGGAATAGGTGCATATTTTGGGCAGCAATGTGAGAAGAGCGGGATGCTAGTTCGTGTGGCTGGTGACAACATTATGATATGCCCACCGCTAATAATCTCAGAGAATGAGATTGATGAGGTAAGCTTTCAGTACAATCCCCCGGGTCACTTAGGTGTTTTTCCCTTTTTTTTTTTTTTCCTGAAGTACACCATTAAGCAATTCTTGTCGCAAAAGCTCTTCCAATTAAATTAGTCCTCAGATCTAGTATTTACATAATCCCACACTAAATAACCACCAAAGGTAGTTAACCAACCAGCTGTTTTGTTGCTTCTGTACAAGTAATTCTCGATTAGTGAAATGGGAATCCTCTGTCATGATCTTGAGTTATAGCTGAGACTTGCCATCAGACTCCAACTTCTCCACATTCAGCATGAATGAAATCATACAGTTACCTTAAATAGAGATTGTAATAACTTGTATGGGCATTTGATAGCTTCTGATTGTTGCCTACTCTATATGATCGAGCCAGTTAATTAGCAAATATGGGCAAGCACTGAAGGCTACCGAGGAAAGAGTGAAGGAGCTCAAGGCACAGAAGAAGTAAGGATGGTTACCGATTGTTGATTATGGCGAAAATGAAAATATCATCCACCTCTTTAATGTACATGAAAAGGGCTTAGGAGAATTCGAGCCCGGAATAAAATGCTAAATATTCATTGTAAGCTTGGTACTTGATCTTAATGAAACATGGTTTCTTTTATTCCATTCCTGAAATTATCAGTTAATGATCTGCGCAGCAATTTCAATATTAATAATAGGTTTGAAAATTCAATTATTATGGAGCTACAAAAGTAAAAATCGAATCTCGATATTCCTCGTGGAAATCAGACATCTTATTTTTATCATTAGGTTACATCAATACTTACATCAAAAGAGGCAATACCCCACCTCTACCCACACTGAGACTCAAATCATATCATTTTCTTCAAATTTTAATTGACAACAATAGAAATTGTAACTGATAACAATAGTTTAATGTTTGATAAGTTTTGAGTTACCTTCAAATTTTAAGCAAGATAATTTATTTATAATGGTCCACCATAATTCTTGAAATTAATTTGGAATTTTGAACAAGAAAATTGTTTACAATAGATATATAACTTAGTAAGAATAGTACAACATTTTCTAAAAAATATCCATTATCTTTAGTTTCAAATAACAATAATAACAATTTTTTTAACAAGGGTAAGTGAGCCACTTTAAGTGGGCCCCGTGTAGGGTCCACACCTAAGGCTAGCACGTCAATGGGAAACGGGGTGAATACTACGTAAATTTTTTAAATGCTCGGAAAAGCATACATTTCCAGCAAAAAAACAGAGATTAGACTCATAATTATCCATTCTATTTTTCTATTCGTCCAATCATCTCTTAACATATGGCGAGAAGTAGATACTCTCACGAGCATATAAAACGTTATGTGAATATCGCATCATCGAGCAAAGCCTCGTTAAGCTCCAACAAAAGTCATCAAATATGAGGAGATTTGTGCCCCCGAGACTCGTAATCGCAACGTGAGGAATACTTAAGAGCTTGGATGTCACTTGTGCCACGGCGTTCAACAAGAACAGTGACTTAAGCCCAACACCTCTCATTACTTGTTAGTGACTAATTTTGCAATGTTAAAATTCTAATCTCCTACTCAATCTCAGGAGAGACTTTAACAAAAAAAATTTGAATCTCAGTAGTATCCACAACATCTCGCTCAATAGGTTTCTTCCAAGGTCGCCCTCTCTTTCTCATCTCGGACACCGGCGAGTAATCAAAATGATGATCACCGCAGTCATTGAGAGCTATCACCTCTTAATCCCTCTTGATTTTATTCATATGAATTATAGGCTTTTAAAACATCCCACTTAAAGAAAAAGGAAAAAGAAAAATTCAGGAGCCTAATTCTTCGTTGCACATTCAGCTTTCTCCTTGAGAGTCAACTTCGGCGATCTTCCTTTATTACCATCACTTTACGATGACTACTCGGGCTTTTTCCGGTAACTCCGGTCCCCAATTCTCTTTGTTGTCCTCCTTTTTTTTTTCTATCTATCCCTCCTCCTTTTCAACATTTCTCTTTAGAATTCAAATCTTCTTTCAATTTCATTAAAAGGAGGTTAGAGTCTTGTCAAAGGAGGCAACTTAGGTATTTTTGCATTTTTTAATCACAAAAGAATATGGTTTTAGGTTTTAACAATTTATTTTTAAAAAATTTGTAGTTACATGATCCTCCAAGGCTCAAAATAGAAAACTAAAAAATTCTTAGCACTTGACACCGAAATTGCCCTCTTGATTCTACTCATAGACTATGTTACGAAAACCGGCCCGGACATGGTTTTTCCGGGCGGTTTAATTAGTTGGCTCGTATGGAAAGTCGAACCGAAAAACCGGTCTGGTGCGGTCAACCCGGGAGAACCGGATGAACCGCGGTTGAACCGAAAATTAAACGCGCCCATAAAAGCTGGTGAAAAAACCCTAACTCCTCTTTCTTCTTTCAGTCTCCCGCTCACTGTTCTGTCGAGTCCCCTCCCCTGTTCTGCGCCTGTCCCGCTCTCCTCTCCTCCTCGCTTGCCTCGGTGGCGCCGGTGGTGGTCGCCGGCCGCCGGCCTCTTCATTCTATCTGGTTTGCTCTCTCTCACGCTCATCTCACTCAGTCTTCCTCGAATACTCTCCTCTCGACTTTCTTGTCTGGTTGCTCTCTGGCTCCGTGGCGACTTGCGGTGGTGCTCGGTGCCGGTGGTGGTGGTGCTGCCGCTTCTCTCGACTCTCTGGTGGTGCTGTTAGCCTCTCCTCTCCCCTCTCCTCTCGTTGCCTGCTGCCTGCTGGGTCCTCTCGCTGCTTGAGCTCGTGCTTCACGGCCACCTTCACTGGTGGTAATGTCCATGTCCTTACTCTTTGTAATTTACCTTAATTGATGATTTCTGGTGGTGCTCAGTGACCTGTGGTAATGATTTCTGAAACCTGATTTCTGGCCTCGCATTGATGAACGAAATAATTTACCATAATTTGCTTCTAGTTTGCTTGACCCCGAATTTCTGAAACATGATTTCTAGTTTGCCGAATTGATTTCTGGTGGTGCTCGGTTGGTGAGCTAGTTCGTTGTGTTTGTTAGTTTTTGTTGTGTGTTAGTTTGTGACTTGTATATTGACGTTGGTGTTTTTTATTGCTCAAATCATTGTGCTTTATGATTGGGAAAGGTAGAATTTGAAGACTCAAATTATGTCATATGATCTTTTACATTTATTTTAGGCAAAACAAGCAAAAAAAAAAAAAAATTGAATACATATAGTGAAAATTTTTTGGATCAACCAGGTCATGCCAGTTTAACCCAGTTCAACCATCAACCAGGTTAATTGGTCTAACCCGGTCCAAATGGTCCGACCGGTTGAACCATTGACCCACTCTTCCGATCGGATGACCGGGTCGGTTCTTTTAACATAGCTCATAGGAAGCATAAGCTTTTAAAATTTCCCTCTTAAAGAAAAAGAAAAACAAAAAGTTGAGGAACCTTATTCTTTGCGGCTCATTCAGTTTGTTCCCGAGAAGTCAGCTTCGGTGGTCTCCCAAATCTCTTCATTCTCTCCCTCGTTCCCTTCTTTACTATCTCCGGTGAGACTCTAACCGCTTCTCGGTGTCTATTGGGATTTTTTTCCTCCAGTCCCAAGTTCTCCCGGTCTCCCTCTTGCTCCTATTGTGTGTATCTCTCCCTCCTTGATTCCGAGTAAAGCTGGGCAATAGGCAGCGCCCCAATGGGCTTCCAAGATCAGGGTAATAAAAAAGGGTCAAGACCCATTTTTTTAGAAGGGTCTAGGCTTAAGGGCCACTAAAAACGGGCTGAACGTGGGTTAATGAATTGACCCACTTAAGTGACCTTAAAACGGGTTTCCTCATCCCCTCTTTATTACCTTAAATATTTTTTGTTTCAAAAGAAAAAAAAAAAACTTGAATCCTAAAACCACCAAGTGCCGAGACAAATGATCCAAGTGCCACTTAAGTCTTTGTTTTTTCAACAATCCACTTAAGTTTTAAGTGAGTCATAATTACCACTGAACTTATAATTTTCAGTCTAAAGTGCCACTTGATGACCTGAAACCGGTTAGAGCAGGTGTAAACCTATTTTCAACAAATAAAATTTTGTTTTTTAAGTGGTAATCGTCAAATAAGTAATGAAACAAATTAAACGAAGAGGAATACAGTTGAAAAGGTTGGGCGATAAATTGAAGCAAAAATCCCCAAATCTTCCTCAAACCCTAGATTGCGAATTACTCAAATTTTAAATTGCGAAAGTCGCAAAATTCCTCCTCACATTCCATATCTTTAAATTCAATATTGCTTGAAATATCATGTCACGCGCCTCACCACGGGTGGCGGCTATACTGCCATGGGCCCATGGTGAGGTTCAGAGTTCTTAAGCTCGTGGAAATCAGCCACTGCCACTGCCACCATGGGCCGTGGTTCTGCCCCTGGTGATGGGCTGAACTTCAACCACACTTTGTCTTATGTAATTGCAATAAGTAAGTGGGAATGGGGACCAAGGAATCTTGTCATATGTAATATATTTTGATGAGAAGTGAAAGTAAGTGGATATTGCTCTTTACATTGAGAAATTGGCAAAATAAATAATATATTAAAACCCAAATAACGTTGAAAGTTGGTTAATTTACATAATCAGAAGCCACCTTGTCAACAAATGGCATCATATTTGCCTAAAACACATCATATTTGCCTAAAACACATCATATATGCCCCAAAAAACCCAAATTCCATCATAATTTATCGCAAGTCGAGACATGTTTGGATTGGCTTTGTTGAGTTGGTAGTAGTCCTTCTGAAGCTAGTTCCTGCCACACTAATGGATGAGTTCTGCTCCTGTGTTGTTGTCAACAAAGCAGTTGAATTGGAGACGTTTGACCTGAAGCTGTAAGTAATCATCATTTTTAATTCAAGGTAATATAAAATTTAAAATGTGGATATTTGCATTGAGTTTTTGTGGTCTGTTTGTACGAGTTCCCTTCTTATGCCCAGTAATTGCTCTAGTTTTTGGTGTAACTTTTTCTTGGGACCTTTCTAGAAGTATCCTCTACGTGCTAGAAGTGCCCCTTATCACCCTACCGGAAGTGTTTCCCATAGCTCTAGATTCAACTTCTTCAAGTGTTCTTTTAAACCTTTTCTGCCCTCTCTCCTTTCCTTGAATGAAGGTTCCAGGATTGGATCTATAGGTGCCTTTTTCCATAAATTAATACCATTTATAGGGAAAATGGGATATGTATAACATCTCCTATATGCATCAATACTATACAAAGGATGTATGAAGTCAATAAGGTTCAACTTCTCTTCCCTCAAGACAGCAAGAGCATGTGCACAAGGAAACCAATCTCACAATGAACCCATCTGTTCCATGCCGAACATAATATACTCCTTCACTTGATGGTGTTGGCCTCTACCATCTTGCATCATCCATGCCTTTCTTAAGCTTTGCTAGTATCCTAGGGCAATTATGCTTGTCATAATTTTCAGCCCAAGCTCTCTTCTTTGCCACTCTAGACATTACACTTAGAAAATTGTGAGTAAGCATTGACACTATGGTCTTAAACCTTGACTCAAGAATGTAAGCATTGTACACCTCAACCATATTATTATCTACTAGCCGTAGTCTACTGAATCATTTTTGGCTTGGATGCTGAAAAATAACCTGCACCAATGCTTAGGCCTTTTCTCGACTAAGAAATCTCATACTGGGCATCAAAGTCCTTCATTTTTTGCATGTTCTTGGTGAAATTCACGAGTTGTGGACTTGGAAATCCTCCAGAATATTTCCCTATACCCTAGACATCTGTACTTTTTCCTCAAATTGGTATATACATGTGTCGCGCAATACCTATGGTCTTCACTTGGTAGAAGCATAGTCACACACACACACATTTCAGTAAGCCCTTCATTCTGGGGAAAAAAGGAAAACAATTGTCATCAACAAAACTTGGAAACAAAGAAAAATAAGGAGAACAAATATATTGGAAATAAACAAACCATTTGTTGAACTAAAATAATCGTCCATCCTCTTCCATCTCCCATCTTAAGATCTCCAATTAGGAATTCCAAGAACCATTTCCGTGTCTCGTTATTCTCGGTTGTGGTCAAAAGAGGGCACATTTGATTATTTGTATCCTTCCTAACAGTTGGAAGAATTTGTCCATCCCAAGGCCCCTTAAGTAAACAACCATTTAGGCTCGGCATTGGTCTACAACCCTCCATAAATCCGTTCTTTAGACTCTCAAGGCAAATGTAGATTCCATTGAAAAACACATTCATTGGAAGGGTTTCTATCACAATGAATAGCTGTGCTGCCCCTGTTTTTACATAAAGCCTCCTTGGCAAAGTCCCTCACTTGGTTAAACCGCCCTTCCAATCTCCAATGTAATCTCCAAGTGATCATTGCTAGTGTCTTATCCATAGCTCGACACACATTGAGATTGATGGTGTGTAGTTCATCTTGAGGATTACCATCTCTTTGAATTCTCTCAACCTCATGCGCAGAAATACCCTTATTGTCTTCACTAGCTCCTCACCAAGCCAACTACTAAACATTTTCCTCCTTTCTTGCTCAAAGCTGAATGCAAGGCATGAATCTGGTGCATTAGTCCTTCTTATTGGAATCTCTTTCCTTGGTATAGGGGCAACCCACAACCTCCATTTACAACCCTCAAGCTTGCACATGGCTTGGACTCTTGTTGGATCACTACTCCTCGCCTTGATATCTAACCCTTCAATTATTCTATAATGGTCCAAAGCCTTTCTTATGACCTCTTTAGTAGCAAATCTTGTTACCACTTCAAGTTCAACTTCACCATGTGAATTGCTCATCCTAAATCTTGGAAACTTTTCCACTAATTTTCCACCTTCATCATTTTCTTCCTCACTTAGATTTGGACTATTGGGGTTGTCCGAATTGTTCATATTTAGGTATATAGTCGTCCATTAAATTATTCACTGCCTCATTCCCTGCCCCTTCCTCCATCCCACCAACCTCAATATTAGTCCCTTCCCTATTATATGAACACCACTCCTCCCACCTTGTGAACTACTCCTTGCCCTACCCTGATTCTTTACCTTCCTCACCTTTGGTGCTAATGCATTATCTTCCTTCCTTTTTCCAATCTTATTATTGACATCTGGAATTTCTTCATCATCTTGATCATATTCGTCATGAATGTAATCATCATCCTCATCATTAGTTGACAATTCCATTCCTCAACTTTTGAGGTGTACTATACGGGTCTATGCATAGCATACAAATCAATGAAGGGATGCCTTGAACACAAATCAATCAACAGTCTCACATCATCACATCATCATCTGACCGAAAGCTTCCTCTTTCAAAAGGCATATTAGGTTTTGATGGGAGGATTTTATCCATTATCCTCACTATAACCAATATCAATTACAAATTGTCTTAAGATAGGAACACTTAGCTTATTCTATTCAACTTCTTTCTGTAACATCTCCCCTTCCTCATACACTAACTGAGAAACATGGTGTATGCACAATTTAGCAACACTTGATATTCTCCAATAAAGGAATATATATTTCGACCAATAATTTCCAGTTTTACATATAAATTTGCAGATTAAGAAGCAAAATTCAACACATTATATTTGCGTAACTTATACATCAAACACCAAGTATTCAACATAAATTTGTAGAACTCACTATATTTGTCTAAAACAGATAACACCCATCAAGCGCAATTTTCCTGTCCAATCTTAGGAGAATTCAAACCATATTTATTTGATTCTCTTTTTGGCTGCATATAGTTTCACAGGAGATGCTCCGCTCTTTTCCACTCACCAAATCCTTGTCAGTCTCCGCAAACTCATCTCAATTTCTTCAAGATCTTCATTATTATATTCTCCCTCATTAATCTCGTTTTCTTCAGATTCATCAGAAGATCAGCAAGTCGAGAGTCCTCCAGTTTTCGTCTGATGGATCTCCGGAATTGTTCGGTTAAGATGGAGAGTGAGAGAGCAGAGAAAAAGGTGAAGTGCTCAAGAGGTGCTTTGATTGTTTTAGAAGGATTAGATCGAAGTGGGAAGAGCTCACAATCAACTAAGTTGCTCTCCTACTTAGAGGGTCTTGGATACCCTGCTGAATTATGGCGCTTTCCCGATCGAAATACTACTATTGGGCAAATGATTTCTTCGTATCTTACGAATCAATCCCAGTTAGATGATCAAACTATTCACCTCTTGTACAGTGCTAATCGATGGGAAAAAGGTGTTGCCAAGTTTGTTTGTTGCATACCATGTGTTTGTATAAATGTCTAGCTGAAATTAGATTGCTTTTCCTCTCATCCTTGATTGTTTTGTTGCATTTTTTTATGTTTGTTTATCATTTCTTCCCCCAAACTTCCTACAAATATTTGCATAACTGGGTTGTCTTCTTTGGCTATGCTTAACACTCATCGCACAAGTAATGCTTAGCTTTAATTTTGGGCATATAAATTAGCATCTTAATTTTTAACTCTACTTTTTTGTTCAGTTGGACCTCCTTGGATCTATCCGTGGAGATCACACAAAGGTTTTGGAATCTTCAGTCTTGTGGGGATTTTATTGCACGATGTGTGTCATTTAAGAAACTAAATTCTGCAGTTCATGTACCCTGATTTAAAAAGTTTATATTTTTTGTTTGTGTGGAATGGTAGGTAGCTTTTTCTCCCCATATTTATTTGGGCTGGTTTTTTGTGCATGCTAAGCTGACTCGGAACACTTTTCATAATATCTAGCTCAATGAAACATGCTCGTATAAGATGCACTTCCAGCTTGTTTACTCTGTTCATTTTAGGTATTTGTTTGTCAGTGGCTTCTAAACTTTGATGGGGTATGGGTCTATTTGGCACTTGAAAGGCCTGAATTCTATGATATTATCCATGATTACAGTGCCTCGCTGATTGGTTAATTGTGGGTACTTCCTGTTGTTAGATTCATTGTTGGAGGGATATATCAACTTAGGGAGCTATAAAAATCCCCTCAGAAAGTTGATATGTGCTGAAGCTTTGCATGGGTTTCTCTTGCTGATGAACACCTACTCAACTGTTTGCATTTCATTTTGATTTACAGATTGCTAATGGAAGATAGGCTTAAATCAGGGACCACCCTCATCGTTGATCGTTATTCCTACTCTGGGGTGGCATTCTCATCTGCTAAAGGCCTTGATTTTGAGTGGTGCAAGGTAAATCTAGTGGTTAAGTCTGCTATGGTGATGAACACATATTCTATATGTGAACTGTTACTTGGAGGCTTGCTTCATGAAGTATGCTTCCATTGCGACTGCCATAGTTTCTTTCTAACGCGTGTATGTAGGTTCCTAATGCACGTACTACTATTGATAGTCATAATCACCATATACCATTTAATAGCTTCTTGAAATTTGAAATTTTAACATACAATCTCTAGTTGCAATGAGGTGCCTAGCGCATAAAAAAGGGTTGGCAGTTTAGAAGGGTAAGAGGAAGATAATCCAAAGCAAGAGGTGTAGAATTAGTATATGCAACAATATCAAATGTGAAGCCTTCTCATGGAAAGCCAGTTTAAA
This sequence comes from Talinum fruticosum, assembly GCA_021018815.1. Taxonomy (NCBI): domain Eukaryota; kingdom Viridiplantae; phylum Streptophyta; class Magnoliopsida; order Caryophyllales; family Talinaceae; genus Talinum; species Talinum fruticosum. Next base: position 5,784,344 of record JAITYX010000006.1, on the reverse strand, counting down.
CATGAGTTAGAAGGGTAAGAGGAATTAGCATAAAAAAGGGTTGGCAGTTTAGAAGGGTAAGAGGAAGATAATCCAAAGCAAGAGGTGTAGAACTAGTATATGTAACAATATAAAATGTGAAGCCTTCTCATGGAAAGCCAGTTTAAACATGAGTTAAATGATTCGACCATTGGTACCAGAGTTAACTTTTTTTCCCTCCCTGTAATTAGCATAAGACGAACCAGCTTAGAATAAGACATGTAGGAAAAGCAAAATGGACATCTTGGACATTTCAGCAATCGCAATAATTACAACAGATCGCAACAGCTGTGGGTTCTGATGTTGTTAAATTATTAGCTTCTGTGAAGTGATAGTATGACAGAAAACAGTAAGGATGTTTAACGAGGCATCATCATCTTTATTTGCAGGCACCAGAGAAAGGATTGCCGGCTCCTGATGTAGTCTTGTACCTTGAAATACCACCAGAGGTAATTTGTTTAAATTTTTAATTTTAGAAACTTTTTGCAGAACTTGAATTCAGAAATTGAAATTATGGTCTTTCGGCATGTATCAGACAATACAAAATCAAATGTTTGTTGGAAATTTAGATCATGTGCTCCTGTCCTTTGAGTCTTAGCACATGCAAGCAAGGTCTCAGTAAGAGAAACAAGTAAAATATTCTGTTGTTTGAGTTCTCTTATTTCTGATTGGAGCAACAAGCAAGGTCAGATTGATCCATGATCCATATTAGCCTGCCTAAGTAACCAGTCATTAATTTTATGAACTTGCCTCATTTAAGCTGACGTCCATAGCATGTGCTCAAGTAGGCTGTTAGTTGGCTGATTGGATTAGCTGTTTGTATTAGTTCTTTACATTTAGCTGTTTCAGAAAAAAGTGTTTGGTAAAATTAGTTGTTTCTAAAAAATGTTGAGACAAAAGCTAATTTACAAAAAGTCAATCTCAAAAAGATATTGAAATTAGCTTTTTGAAAATGACTTTTGAGGGCAAAAAGCTATTAGAAAAAGTTTAACTTACCTAACACCTTAAATAGTTTTTTGACCAAGTAGAAAAGCTAAAACTCCCTCAAAAAGTCATTGAAAAAGTCATTTGCCAAACATGGTCATAATCTCAATAAGAGAAGCAAGTAAAACATTCGGCCAAAGAAGAATGAAACAGAAAAGATGTCATCCTTATTCTCTAACCATGAAACCAAATATGAGCTAAAGGTCTCTTATATGTTCCAATGCAGAAAGCTGCAGAAAGAGGAGGCTATGGAGGAGAAAGATACGAGCGTCTTGATTTCCAAAAGAAGGTTGAAGAAAAATATCGCGCTCTTCGTGACCCTTCATGGAAGGTACTACTCGGGGTTCTTTCTCTATTTTATTCTTCTCTTTGCTATTGGAAAGTGATCTATTCATATAATTCTTTGAGGCGCCTACGACTTAATGTTATCTTAAATGAATACAAAGCTTCAGCAAGTGTTATGTTAATCTGATTCAACTTTTGAACCACAAACTTGATCCTCAATTAGTTGGAAGACTTCCCCAGAAGTTATGTCGTTTACTTAAAGCTTATTGCTCAACTGAAATCGATAGCGTAAACTCTTGTTTGCTGGTTGGCCCTGACCTTTTCGATTGGATCTTGTTTACCGGAGAATAACTTGGTCCACTGACAATTCTGGGTTTGGTTCTGTTGGTGGAATCAACAAGTGCCTTCTGTCTTAGTTCTCAGGGCATGAGGGTGAACACTGTCTTGGCAGTATTCTGAATTATTCTTCGGCAGTACTAGTGTCAGACATTATGATTCCAGCATTTTACTGCCAATATTTTGAAATTTGTTTTTCTGGCTAAAGTTGAACTGTCATGTGCCAAATGCACATATCCATGCTCAAGTATCTGGTACTCAATATGGGTACTTGAAGCAAAATGAACAATTTAATTGACATAATTTTTGTTGAATGCACCATTTCTCTCTCTCCTTCCATGAGAAGGGGGAGTTTGGACCCGAAACCTCTAGTTAAACTCAAGTAATTTTATCATTATTGATTGTACCAACACCTCTTTGCCTGATTCTTTCTTGGATAACATGTATTTGTTTTTTGAGAGAAATGAATAATTTAATTGATTCTCGAGATGATAATTACAAATGCATTCGCTTACAAAGAGGAGCAATGTATCTATGTATGAATTTCAGACGATCATGTTCCTTGACAAACTTAAAAGCTTTAACACAGACAACATATTTGACTTGTTAAACAATAGAATCCACATCTCTGCCCTTGCTCTGCCACTTCCTGAAATTATGCTCACTCCAAAGCCCATAAAGTGCAGCAAGCTGCCAGAATAGATTGAAGCCATGTGCTGAGATAGTTTTCCCCTACAAAATTATTTGTAACCAATGCAACTGTCTAGCAAGAGACTGCCATCTAGGTCTGCAACCCGTCCAAAGCAACAATCTCACCCAAGTAGCATTTAAACTGACACTTACAAAATAATTGAGAAATGGATTCTTCAGAATCACCACATAAAACACATAAATAACTACAGAAGGATTGAACTTTAAAATTTTACCAGTAGCCAATCTCCTACGAGCTCCAAGCCAAAGTATGAACTTTATCAAGCCAAGACCAACTCAGCCATACCGTTTTCCACCTTGAAACCCTTGGAGATTCTTTCTAGAACAAAGCATAAGCTTGCTGAATACAAAATCTCCCAATTGCAGTAGAGCAACAACTGTCCAACTGTCAAAGACAGTAGTTCAGCGCTAGCACAGACTCCAATTATCTGAGAATATCATCCCTAATCAATTAAACTCCTTTCTGCCCCTTATAGCTCAACCTTTCGTTTGGACATTCCGAGTACTCTGATCCTTTAACCATATTTAATGCCAATGGAACACCGTCGAGTTGTGGGTGCTCTTGAGCTGGCGTGAGTGATGATGTGACAGGCTAGCGTACACATGGGCGGAAGAGTAATTTGTTGACTTGATTGTTTTGGCAATTAAAAGACTTTGCTTATGTGTCAACTAGAAACAAAAAAAGTCAAGATCAATAAATTACTCCACCATCCAAGTGCACCCTAAGTCATTCCGCGTCATCACTTCGCTGAGTCGTAGAACCCATTACTCGGTGGTGTTCTGGTAGCATTAAATAGAGTCAAAGTTCAGCTTCCTTTCGTATTATTTTTGTCCAATGCCCCCAAAGTTCGTATTATTTTTATCCAAAATCCTATTTTTTAACCTCAAGTCCATGCATTCACTTTATATTTAGCATTTCCCAACCATCTCACACTAGATGCTTTATTTCAAGCAAGCACCTTGGAGGTTGACAAATATTACCCCACTAACGGAAGCATGCTTTATGTTGTCAATATTAGTCCCCACCACCGACGTAAAAATTTAAGTCTCTACCTGTGTAAGTACAATTACTTATACATTTGCTAAAGAATCATGATTACATTCCTCCTTGTCATAAAATTTCAATTCATTTGCCATAACACTCTCTCTCTCTCCATGTCCCTTATAACTCTCTCCTCCATTAGCAAAAAACTCATCCATTGGTGAAGAAAATTGTTTTTCTTACTTTTATACTCTTAAGGTACGATTTGATAAATCAATACTTACGAGAAAAATTCAACTTCAACATTGTTGGTTCAAAATTTGAATTTTGATATCAAAATTCTTTCGTTTGGTTAACATTTATCTTTACTACAACAAATTTATTGCCATTAAAATAATTCACTTCATTATTTTGTTAATAAAAAATTCAAAACTTGATTTTATGATAGAAAAGCTTAAAAAAGCTCAAATATAAGGTTCGAAATTTGATTATTTGATAGAAAAGATTAGAAAAAGCTCAAATCTAAATATTTAGTTCAAAATTTTATTCGGATAACATTTATCTCCACTGGGTCAATTTAATTAATATTTTTTGTCACTAAAATAATTCATTACATTTGTGATTGCATTTCTCTTTTTATATAACCTAATATAATAATGTAATTTTTTTCCATTACATTACATACCTAATTCGAATATATAGTTGATTAAATTATATTCCTATTGTATTGCATCCAACCAAAACACTCGGAGAAATTGATGGATATTGACCAAGGGCTACAACATACTTTTTCATGATCTCCTTACATGCTAAAATTCCAAGAGCCATGAGTTCATGTCAAAGCTACAAAAGGAGCTTAAAATCGAGGGAGATCAATTTTGGTGCCTAAAGTCTACTTTCACGATTTGACTTTTACAAGCTTAATTAAAGCTTGGTGATTGAGGCAAATTATTTTTCATGTCTTGAGGCACATAAATAATTGTTGCCAAGCAAGATATGTCACAAAGGTCGGTCCAAATACACAAGGAACTCAACTGAGCATTTTTGATACATGATGAATATTTTGATACATGCTGTCCGGTTGTCTTTAAGGACCGAAGGGTCCATTATTAGCCCAGCCGAATGGGTCCTCAAATGGCGTAATACATGGCTGCACAAAGGAGGTTCAAGAAGAAATCCCCAAGCACTAACATTAGTGGGAGAAGAGTGTGTTGGACCTATGACAAGCTTTCTTGCACAAGGGGAAGGGAGATACTTGGCTGAAAATGCACAATGCATTTTCCACCACATGTTCCCTAGAGTTTCAAAGCTTGGCCTAGAATGCTTCTCTACATCCGGTCCTCCATCCTCGCTTGAAGAAGGGGAAGCTCAATGCAAGCCTTAGATTATTATTTTGATTTAAGCTTTATGTTATTTTCAGCTTGCCTTTTATTTCCTTATAAATAGTCTAAGCATTCAGCTTTGTAAAGAGAGACTTGATGATGAATATATAACCTTGAGCTGGATTGCTCTTTTCGAGATGGATTTCTCGGTCCTTTAAATTCTCAATGCTGTATCCAAGTTGGCTACTTGGTGGTGTTCTTTGAGTCCTCTAATCTACCGATGGTGTTTCGTATCCGGCAAGGTTAAAGGTGCCCCTAGGCTTCTTCTTGGTGGTGTTTCACGTATCCAAGAAGAAACCTCGGTTTTATCCATCAACTTTCCATATCCATAATTCCCAATCCACACATCAACTTCGCCTCAAATTTCACCCACTTCATTATACACGAGTTGAGTCCATTCCCTCCAAATCTCAGCTCAAACCAAGAAGAACTCCGTCCCCACCTTCGATTTATACAAAGGGAGTCATCCTGGACAGTCAGCCGAGAACCCTGACTTTCAGCCCTCGGATCAAGGTGTTCCCAGCCTCCAAAAATTCCCCAATTTTTACCCAACCTTCTTGGCCCAGTCAAGAACCATCCCACCAAATTTCAGCTTAAAACTCCTCCATTTACCCCCTCATTCACCCATTCTCCCAGAACCGCACCGGGACTGCATTCTGCCGGGTTGCTTGTTTGCGGTTTTCCCTTTCTTTTCTCTTCCGCCTTCACTACCCATCATCCAGGATGACTCCCTTTGTATAAATTGAAGGTGGGGGACGGAGTTCTTGGTTTGAGCTGAGATTTGGAGGGAATGGACTCAACTCGTGTATAATGATGTGGGTGAAATTTGGGGCGAAGTTGATGTGTGGATCGGGAGTTATGGATATGGAAAGTTGATGGATAAAACCGAGGTTTCTTCTTGGATACTGAAACACCACCGGTAGATTAGAGGACTCAAAGAACACCACCAAGTAGCCAACTTGGATACAGCATTGAGAATTTAAGGGACCGAGAAATCCATCTCGAAAAGAGCAATCCAGCTCAAGGTTATATATTCATCATCAAGTCTATTTTTACAAAGCTGAATGCTTAGACTATTTATAAGGAAATAAAAGGCAAGCTGAAAATAACATAAAGCTTAAATCAAAATAATAATCTAAGGCTTGCATTGAGCTTCCCCTTCTTCAAGCAAAGATGGAGGGCCGGATGTAGAGAAGCAATCTTGGCCAAGCTTTGAAACTCTAGGGAACATGTGGTGGAAAATGCATTGTGAATTTTCAGCCATGTATCTCTTTCCCCTTGCACAAGATATCATCACATGCTCTTTTCCACTAATGCTAGTGCTTAGGAATTCTTTTAGAATCTTCCTTGAGCTGTCCACGCATGATCCATGTGATGTTCATTCGGCTAAGGCAAAAATATGGTCTTCTTTGGTCCTTGAAAATGTCCGGACAGCATGTGTCAAAATACTCATTATGTATAAAAAATGCTCGGTTGAATTCTTTGTGTATTTGGACCGACCTTTTGTGCCATATCTTGCTTCAACTCTTAAACAACATTTATTTATATACTAATTGTCATAGAAAGACAATTTCCTCATCCTTGCAAGTTCTAGTTCCACTTGCTTCATTCCGGACCAGGATAGGCATTTTGGAGCCCAAAAGGATTTTCAAGTTAAGCTTGACTCCTCTTACCATAGCTTGAGAAACCCCTTGACTTTTGAACGTTTGAATTGGATAGAAATATCCATCATATTCTCCCCTTGTTGAAAAGAATTTGTCCTCAAATTCGCGTGGACAATATCTTTCAAGTGAGGAAAAAAATCAAGATCAATATAGCACAACTCTTGTCATCATAGGGGTAATGCCTCTTATTTTCGGTTTAGGAAGATATGCCTTGCTTGGGCATAAAACCGATTGTTCACCATAGGATCCTAGCAAGTGATCTCCATGGGATCCTTCAAGTTGAGATAAGCATGACCAATGAAGCCGGGGATCATAGGGTTGTTCATGTTGCTTCTTCCCTTCGGCTAGATCACAATGTTCTCCAAACAAATCTCCAACTTGATTAACACACAAGTGCCATAAATGCTCATGGTTACAACAACTTTTGATTGGAAAAATTGGTACCAAGTTCTCTCGGACAGCAAGTAATAGGAAGAATGCCAAGCCATTTCTCCATGATTACGCTCAACTCCATGCACCTTGGATAGCTTGTGGAAGTAAGAGCACCAAACAAAATCTCCATACTTAAGCTCACAATAATGGCACAACTTCAATGGCATAAGTAGGAGCTTGCTCTCCACATTTTTGGCATAGACACTCAAAAGCGTTAGTTGCTCCATAAGATAAAAATTACATTCAGCTCTAGTCTCCTTGGACAGCATGCTCTCGGCCAGAATTGTATCAAGTGTGCGGTATGGGATTTTTGTGACAAAGTGATCAACCCCTTGGCATGTAAAGTGCCTCCGGGCTGAAGTGGGGATAGGGACAATTTTGGGAGGTGGGATTGGTTTATTTTTGTGGGAAAATGGGGGCTGGACAGAATGTGTTTGTGGTTGAAATGGGGTTCGGTTTTTGGCTTTTGGTTTGTGGACTTGGGTTCTTTTGAGTAAGGTAAAAGTGGGAGGGTCTAAGGACAATTTGTGGGCATTTTTGGGAGAAGTATGAGAGTCTCCATCATGGGCTAATCTCTTGTCAAATAATAATGGCCATTCCCAAAAAGCAAAACACATGCTCACTAGCATAGCAACATTCCACATTTCAATAATGCTCAATTTCATAAAGCCAAAAGAATTTAAACAAGGGTGAACAAAATGGCTTATACCTCCATGAGGCCGTGGGATGTCACATTGAGGGAAGTGGTTTGTGGCTTGAATCCTCAAACTCTCATTGCTAGTAGGCTCTTCTACCTCACTAGACAATGAATGAAAGGTAACACTTCCATGCTCCTCAACTTCTAAACATGTTTGGCCATAGTCTTCAAAGATGGGAAGTAGTTCATCATGGCTCACAATTTGCTCTTCTTGAGGTGGGTTAGACAAACCCAATATTTCTTGCTCAACCGAAACTTCACATGAAAAATGGTCATTGATTTCTCCATCATTAGTAGGTAAAGAAGTTTCTTCCAAAACATCTCCATCATTCTCATCAAGCTTAGGAAGCAAATCAACATCATTTGTTGGTTGGCAAACATCCTCCAAGTCACTCTCAACATACTCCTCAAATTTTGGACTCAAACCAAAGTTGGGCTCAATTTCCTTTTGAGTAGGAAAAAGAGGGCGGCCATGGGTTTTGGTGGGGAAAATGTTGGCTGGACAATAGGCTTCGGTGGGGGCTCTTTTTGTGGGAAGGTTTGGATTTTTGTGGTGGTGGAGAGGGTTGTTTTTGTGGTGGAGATGGTGGAGGAAAAGAAGCGGCCGAAGGTTTAGAAGGAAGGGGAGTTGTTGATTGATTTGCTCTTGGTGGGAGGAAATTTGTAATGAAGTGGGCCAAATTTTTCAACAATTTTCCTCTCAACTTTCTCCATGTGTTCACCTTCTTTTTGCCTTTCTTCTTCCTCTTCAACTTGTACTCTTTCCACCAATTGAGGGCATGACTCCTCAAACTTAGACACAACAATCTCAACCTTCTCATGCTCTTCTAATCTCAAATTTTCAAAGGTCTCTTCAACCTTGATAAGCCAACTAGAAAATCGATCTTGTTGGCCATAAAATTTAGGCACAAATAGATTAACCAACTCAAAATTAGAAGCAGCCATTTAAGCTCTCACAACCGAATCCTCAATGATGCTCAAGATGGTAAAATAAAAATGGGCAGAAAATTTTTTTGTGTTTCTTTTTGGTTTTTTTGTGGGGCTGGCTATTTTTGTGTTTTTGGGTTTTATGGGATAGAGACAATCCACCAAGGATCGGAACTTGCTCCGATACCAAATATGATGTGTAGTGAGGGAGGAAGCAAAAAGGAAAGGGAAAACCGCAAACAAGCAACCGGGCAGAATGCAGGTCTGCAGGTGCGGTTCTGGGACAATGGGTGAATGAGGGGGCAAATGGAGGAGTTTTAAGCTGAAATTTGGTGGGATGGTTCTTGACTCGGGCCAAGAAGGTTGGGTGAAAATTGGGGAATTTTTGGAGGTTGGGAACACCTTGATCCGAGGGCTGAAAGTCAGGGTTCTCAGCTGACTGTCCAGGGTGATATCCTTTGTATATATCAGAGGTGGGGGTCGGAATACTGCTTGGATGGAGGCGATTTTGGAGGGAAGGAAGTGGACTCACTGGGCTGGAGGTGGACGAAGTTTGGAGTGAAAAGGATGTTTGTGAGATATGGAAATGGGAAGTGAAGGGATAAAGCCGATGCTATCTCTAGGATACGAAACACCACCTAGAAACGACCAAGGGGCTCCTCTCGCCTTCCATCTCTAGGATACAAAAATTGAGAGGTGCCCCTTGGTCGTTTCTAGGCGGTGTTTCGTATCCTAGAGATAGCCTCGGCTTTATCCCTTCACTTCCCATTTCCATATCTCTCAAACCACTCATCCTTTTCACTCCAAACTTCGTCCACCTCCAGCCCAGTGAGTCCACTTCCTTCCCTCCAAAAATCGCCTCCATCCAAGAAGTATTCTGACCTCCGATATGGACGAGTTAGCCGAGAACCTTGACTTTCAGCCCTCGGATCAAGGTGTTCCCAACCTCCAAAAATTCCCCAATTTTTACCCAACCTTCTTGGCCCGGTTAAAACCATCCCACCAAATTTCAGCTTAAAACTCCTCCATTTGCCCCCTCATTCTCCCACTGCTGCATTCTGCCGGATTGCTTGTTTCCGGTTTTCCCTTTCCTTTTGCTTCCGCCCTCACTACACATCAAATATGATGTGTAGTGAGGGCGGAAGCAAAGAGAAGTCAAAACCGCAAGCAAAGCACTCGGACAGAATGCCGGTAGTGATCTTGGGAGAATGGGTGAAAGGAGGGGCAAACGATGGAGTTTGGAGCTGAAAATTGGTAGGGAGTTTCTCAACCGATTGAAGAAGCTCGGTATTTTTTGGGATTTTTTGATCACCGGGAACACCTTGATCAAAGGGCTGAAAGTCGGGGTTCTGGGCTGACTGTCCAGGGTGATATCCTTGTTTGTATCGAGAGGTGGGGGTCGGGATACTGCTTGGATGGAGGAGATTTTTGGGGGAATGAAGTGGACTCACTGGGCTGGAGGTGGACAAAGTTTGGAGTGAAATGGATGAGCGGTTTGTGAGATATGGAAATGGAAAGTGAAGGGATAAAACCGAGGCTATTTCTAGGATACGAAACACCACCTAGAAGCAACCAAGGGGCACCTCTCGCCTTGCCGGATATAGAAACACCACCGGTAGGTTTAAGGACTCAATGAACACTACCAAGTAGCCAACTTGGATTGAGATTCAAAAGGGTGAGCAATCCAGCTCAAGTATAACACTCATATATAATTCATCAAAGTTGTCTTACATGATGTGTGCATGCTAAATTTATAGTGCCTTAAAATGGCACCTTACAAAGCTGAAAAATAAAACAAAATTTACAAAGATTCTTTCCTCTCCTCCAAGTTAAGCTTAGGATGAATTCTGGCCAAATATTGATGAAATTGGGAACACGTGGCCACGGTGGTTTTCCGCTTTGGCAAGCTTCCTTCTCCCTTTGTTTAACCACCTTCCACCATGGTGAGTGCTTCTAGAATGCTCCTCATTAGGCTTCATTTGATGACTCCTTTAAGTGCCTTAAACATGGGTTCTTCGGACCCTTGGACCGACCCTCAATTATTTATGTTCAATGAGCATAGAACGGTAGCACTTGTAGCACTTGTAGCACTTCACGGTTTGATATGGCCGGGCTCATCTTGCTTTAACATGGAAGGATTTAGGCGGCTAACTTGTATCGTTTCTAATTATCCTTCTTGACTCCATAGGTAGACATTTATTTATGAACATAGGACTTAAGAAAATGATACCCTTTGGCTTCTTATCCTCCGGGTTCGACTTGCACCTTGCTAGGAATTTCAAGTATGCCCGGTGAGTTCCCATGCAAGCTTGTCTCCTCAACATGATCATCCTTCAGTTGGTAACTTAGGGCGGTCCACTCTCCGTCATCCTCCCCTTGTAGAACATCTTTCACCTCATTTATGAAATTTCTGGAATTTTACCAAGGCTTCCAAAAAGACACCAACCGCCTACTGTCCAGCCCTTTGAACTCCCACAAAATAGCCATCCTTTTGTCAAAGAACCCATAGCCAAATTTGCCCATGTTCTCCCAAACAAAATTCCTCCTAGCCTTCCACCACAAAGAACCCTACAACATCTTGCAAGCCCCATCCCCGAGAGCCATCTTTTCTAACCAACCAGCCAATGGAGTGGATCCTAAAAGTGTTCAAGAGATCCAAAGCCAAATTGTTGAATTGTTGGCTAAAGACATAGAAGAGAAAGGAGAGAGTCCTTGTGTGGAGTCTACTTTCTTGGTGCTAATGAAGGAAGACTTCCTTCTTAAAGGCACTTGGTTTTGGAGCCCTTATTTTGGTACAACCTTGAGCATGTCAAATGAGCATCCCTTATGGCCGAACATGGTGGGAAAAGCTCTAAGCGTTGTAAAGGAGTATGTGGAACCTATTCTCTTGGTACCAAAGGAAGATGACTTCCTTACCAACAGCGCTTGGTTTTGTACACTTCATTATGGAGTTTCTACTAGCCAAGCTTGTTTGTACAACACCATGAACATGCTAGAAGAACACCACTTCTGGCCGGACAAGGAGGATAACATTCAAGTCACCCTCAAGAGGTTTGTGGATGTGCACTTTGATGACATTTTTGTGTATAGAAAAAGGAAGAGGAGCATTTAAGCCAGCCCACATTCCACCACCCTCAAAGCCTGCCCTTGGTTGATTTGAACCCCATCCTTACCCCTCCACTTAAACCACCTTTACCCCAAATTCTTTCCCTTAAGTTGAGACCTTGCAGAGGAGTTTTTCTCTCCAAATTTTTCCCACCAGAAACTGCCCAAACCCAACTCCCCCAATTCCAGAATTTGGTGCCCCACTTATGCATATTTCTCTCAAGGAGATCACACGTCCTATTGGGGAGTTTGAAGCCGTGAGACTAACGGAAGAGAAGATGAATGCAAATGCTTGGTATAACTCCTTTGTGATCCAAGAAAAAAGGTGTATGAGGAGTTGTATGGGCCGACCAATCAAGAAGAGTGAAACCGAGAATCACTTGTTGAGAGAGCACCGTGTCCAAGCTTATTGTGTAATTGAGAACTTTTGGCCATGCGTTATGAGATGGATTGGTATTATGAATTGGCCTTATTGTTTTCTAAGTTGGATTATATGGGAACTCTTCAACCGAGAGAATTTTGATTACTTGGCTAATCATTTTGGGAAGTTGATTCAAATTTTCCAAAGAGGAGCAAATGAGTTTCTAGCCCAAGGACAGTCCTTATTCATGGGGACTTTATTGTGGCTCAAGAAGCATTTTATGAGCCAAAGTAAAGAACAAGCGTCCAACAAATTTGGCCCAAACACACGATGCCAACAAACGGTTGCTAAACCCGAAGTATGGATTGGATGCGAACAAGGCAGAAATGGCCGCCATCTATGGGCTGGCCTAAGCTTATGCCAAGCGAGAAATGTTACTACTCTCCATTTTCTTCTTGACACCCCACGAATTTGAGGACAAATTCTTCTCTACAAGGGGAGGATGATGGAGAGTGAACTGCTTTAGAATATGAGCTGAAAGATATTCATCTAGAAGAGCCAAGCATGCTTAAGGATCAACTGGAATACTTGAAATTCCTAAATTCACTAGCATGGTGCAAGTTGATCCCGGAAGTATGAAGCCAAGGATATCATTTTCTATGATCTTATATGTTCATAAATAATTATCTATCTACGGAGTTAAGTAGGATAAATCATGAAGTGTGAAGCTAGGTGCATAAATCCTTCCATGTTAAAGCAAGATGAGTCCGGCTATGTCACCCGAGAGGTGCTACAAGTGCCGCCAATTTTTAAGTCCCTTGAACATAAATAATGAAGGGTGGGTCCAGGGGTCCGAAAGGCTTATGTTTAGCGCTTAAAGGATCATCCAATGAAGCCTAATGAGGAGCATTCTAGAAGCACTAACTATTGTGGAAGGAAGATGGTTTTTAAAGGAAGAAGCTTGGAAAAGAGCTTCCGGCCACATGTTCCCAATTTCACAAATACTTGGGCAGAATTCGTCCTAGCTTAACTTGGAGGAGAGGAAAGAATCTTTGTAAATTTTGTTTTATTTTGCAGCTTTGTAAGGTGCCATTTTAAGGCACTATAAATTCAGCATGCACACATCATGTAAGACAACTTTGATGAATTATATATGAGTATTATACTCGAGCTGGATTGCTCACCCTTTTGAATCTCAATTGCTGTATCCAAGTTGGCTACTTGCTGGTGTTTATTGAGTCCTTAAACCTACCGGTGGTGTTTCTGTATCCGGCAAGGCGAGAGGTGCCCCTTGGTTGCTTCTAGGTGGTGTTTCTGTGTCCTAGAAATAGCCTCGGTTTTATCCCTTCACTTTCCATTTCCATATCTCACAAACCGCTCATCCATTTCACTCCAAACTTTGTCCACCTCCAGCCCAGTGAGTCCACTTCATTCCCCCAAAAATCTCCTCCATCCAAGCAGTATCCCGACCCCCACCTCTGATACAAACAAAGGATATCACCCTGGACAGTCAGCCCAGAACCCTGACTTTCAGCCCTTTGATCAAGGTGTTCCCAGCGATCAAAAAATACCAGAGCTTCTTCAATCAGTTGAGAAGCTCCCTACCAATTTTCAGCTCCAAACTCCATCGTTTGCCCCTCCTTTCACCCATTCTCCCAAGATCTGCATTCTGTCCGGGTGCTTTGCTTGCGGTTTTGACTTCTCTTTGCGTCCGCCCTGACTACACATCAGAAGTACTATGGCTCTTCGATTTAAATCTTAAATGCTGCAAAATTTTTGAACAATTAGTTTTAATATGTAGTTTCAAATGTGAAATGATGCATCCTATATTTGTGTCCAAATTTTGGAGAATCTTCCTGTCCTACTTCTAGAAATTATCATTTTTGTGCCTGACATTCTGTATCCAAGTTCACGTTTCCATTTTTCCTCTAAATTCTAGAGGCTTCTGCGGTGCTGTAGTTTCCATGTCATAATTCTTATTCATGGGCTTTTAGCTTGTTTATCATGTTCAATCATGGTGTACTATTGATATACGACATGCTTACCTACTGAGACTAACGCTGTATGAGTAATGGTGACAGATTATTGATGCGTGCTTATCGATGGAAGAAGTCGAGAAACATCTGAGGGAACATGTGATGGATTGCATCACCAGCTGTGAAAATGGAAAGCCTTTGTCTCAGCTCTGGCTACACTAGTTAAACTACCTGTTTCTGACGGTAGATGTGGTTTTATGGCATATTTAGTCTTAGATTACTCAGATGCATGCTTTTCGTTTGGGCCAGGGAACCTAGGCTGCTATTCATGAGGTTTTCAAGGTTTTAGTTGCACTTTGGTCCTGTAATTCGCCTTCATTAAAAGCCATGTGTGGAATGCTTTGGCCTGTTGTTGAGTAATGAGTAATGGTAATTTTGTAGAGGTTGTAGATATATCAAAAAGCAAAATGTATGCAATCTTGCTACAAGACACCTTCTATTGATTCGGTTAATCGAGTATATCAATTTAGAAAAATGTGAGTCAAAACCGTAACCGAATATTAATTAACCGGGTTTTTCGATTTAGTTTATCAACTAATCGAAACCGATAAATAAATATTTTTAATTTTTTATTGCTAATATTGGTAAAGTTCCAATAAAAAAAAACTCAGTAAACTGAATATATATTACGGTTAATGAAATAGACCAAAAGCAGCAAGGTTTTTGTTTTTGATTTTACTTTACTTTTTTAATTTTTATTTTATTTTCTTAAACCCCTATACCACCCCATTGCATAAGCCCATCCTCCAAGGCCTATAGGCCGTTTGCAATGCAAAGTAGCCTAGAAGACAAAAACAATTAGCAGCACTCAAAAATCAATACAAATTTCAGCACAAAAATATTTTTTTAAACTTTTTTAAAAATTAGAAAATTAATCAGTTTTGTTTGATTAACCATCGGTTTCAAAATCGTGAATCATAACCCGATTAATTGGATATTGGTTAATCGTATTTTTAAGCCGGTTCTATTAACCGAAAAATCGGTTCAACTATGCCGATTTTCGGTTCGGTTTATCGATTCCGGTTACTTTTCTTTTGCTCACTTCTAATTAAGGTAGTCCGTTCACTGGTATTTCTTTGAGAATCGGGATAGACAAATCATTTTGAAAAGGACCAAAATGCTATGTTTTCTAAGAAATTTGGGTTGAAAAATACGGTGTGATATTTCCGCAACAAAGTTTGGGGCTAACAACGGTGGCGTTAGGTCCAAGTCAATCCGATTTCGAACAATTAGACATGTGAATGAGAATCCTATACCAAAACTTTGTTGGATTTACTAATTAAGCATTGATTAGATCCGAACTTAGATCCAACTATGAAAGTCCAATGTTCGGACCCGAAATTTGTGATTTGAAATTCTAAAACTTTTCGATCAAATTTACATTTGTGACTAGATCCGATTCTGAATTCTTGATGTTTAGGCCCAAAATTTGAACCGAAACTATACCAAGCCTGGTTGTTTTCATTGTCCAAATCATATTGATTGAACCCGAGTTGGTCACAAAATTTGGACAAGCCGAAGTTGGAAGGTCAAATTTCCAATTCGTCAAATTTGAAGGAAAGAGTCTTGTCCTTGCCATTTGATAATTAAGAAATACCATTACCAAACATTCAAACACTACAAAGTCTACCGGTCAAGATGATAAACCCAAATCCACCCAACTTAAATCCCAAGGCATGACTATCAGTCTCTGATTGGCATTCCTCTCTTTCTCTCTTATTATCACTCAACGGGTCAACCTTCATCCAAGCAGAAGCTGCATCATCAATGGTTTCCACTTTCCACTCCAGGTACATGAATATTCTATATATTGTATATTTATATTGTATATACTGTGTTTTTGGGAAGTCCATAAGATTTTATTGGGTCGACAACAACAGAAATGTCAAGCTCATCTATTACCTCCACAAACTATTATATATACTTAATATAGCCTTTCTTCTCTTCATTCCTAGAAATTTCATATTCAATTCTATTTTTTTGCCACAATTTGTGTTTGGTATTACAAATATCACTGTGGATCTGTTTATTGCATGTTGATGTTACTTGATATTTATAGTTTAGGCTCCGTTTTTAAATGTGTTTAGAAGATTTTTTTTTAACTGACAAATATTTGCAAAAATTTTTAAATGGCAATCTTTTGAGATCAATTTCTTTGTCAATAGAAATGTTGTCAAGCGTAAGCTTCTCTACACCTAAATCTCAAATACCTGTAAAAGTAGAGCCACAACAGTAGTTGTTATTGTTGTAGTATTACAAATATTACGCACAACCCAAGTAAATAAATCGTTCAGTTAAGCGTGTAAAAATATTCAATCGGCGTGTTTAGTTTGTATCAGATAAATTCAAGTTCGACAAAACTCAAGATAAGCTTATTCCGGGTCCGGGTTGAGTTGGATTTCAAGCTCAGAGGATTTAGTTAGCTGGTTATTGGTCAATTTTCAGGCTTATTAGAACTT
Source organism: Talinum fruticosum (assembly GCA_021018815.1). NCBI lineage: Eukaryota > Viridiplantae > Streptophyta > Magnoliopsida > Caryophyllales > Talinaceae > Talinum > Talinum fruticosum. The sequence continues at coordinate 5,767,965 of JAITYX010000006.1, read as the reverse complement.
CTTCCTAAAACACCACCAGAAAAATTCCACCTTTTTACATATATGATGTACCCAAACAGGCAAACTACTACAAGGGGGACTGAAAACAGAAGAAAACCAAAAATATGCTTTCCTCCTTCCCCTGCCATTTTCTTCCTTCAACGACATCCGTGAAATTCTTCACATATTTATGATACCTAACTTCACAACAAACACATCATTTATGGTACCCAAGGCAAACGAATGAACGGAGGAGGATTCACGAAATCAATATCATGATCCGTAAATTACCAATTACCAACAAATTGACTAGTTCTTTTCATCTACAAGCATTGATCAAGGAAGCTGCCATTTTCTTGGCATACAGGACAAAACTCCCCATGGACAGTAATCTTTCCATCATCCCTCAATCTCTCTTCGGGAGGAAACAGCAGCATTAGCACAAGATCAGATGAACGCTGTAACCTGGACAATATTTTCCTCTCAGCGAATTTGATGATATTGAGTGATCCCGCGCTTGGGAGGCAGCTTCCTCAATATGAAAAGCACCAGTGAAGAGGGCAAGATCTCAACTAGCTGAAAGAGAAAAGAAGCAGTCAGATATTGAAACTTGGAGAAGCAGATTACACTAAAATAAAAGTATAAATGTCACAGCCTCATGCAGCATATCTGCTAGAGAATTTATAATTAACCAATACCCATCATGAAGTAACTAAAATCAGCCTTAGGTTAACCCAGGGAAGGGGCCTTTGGTGGAAGTTAGCATGTCAACAGTGACGACTGAGCCATGTCCATCTCAGCGCATCAGAGCACCTTGGAAACTTTCCAATTTTGGACTCAGGCATTTTCGGGAGACATACCATGCTTAGTAATATGTACACATGTAAGGGTGTCAAGTATGTGACATAAGTATTTGAGGTGAAATGAAGAGGTCCAAGTAAAACAGTATCTCAAAGACTCCATAAAGTAGTAAACTAAAGAACCATCCTATTTAGAAGGACAATCGAAGGATAACACGACCAATGGTAATTAGCTAACAAGTTGGTAACATAAAGGAAGGCTAAAACTCACCAGATAGTAGATGAAATTGAGAACTGGATGGTCTAAAACATCAAGATCGGCAGCTTTATTGAAAGCGTTGAAGCACATCTATAGCACACAAAGAAAGAGAAATAAGGATACTTTAGATAACTTTGAAGAGAGTACCAATGTACCTTGCTTTGCTCACATGAGAAATTGAAAATAGGCACTTTCTACAATTTATCAGTAACATCTTAAGCAATGAAACTCCACAAGAACTTGGAAGCCGTTTCCAGTTTTCCTTCACAGCTCCATACACTTAGAAACTTTACTAACAATTGCGTTCTAAATTCACCAAGTCAAAAGGAACCAAATACCCAGAAGTAACATCTATAAGCCCTAGGGAGATGTTTTCAATTTCCAGACTTCCAAGAGTTAATATTTTGGCTACAAAGGGTCATAGAAGTTGTCGCCTACCAAATCAGATAATATAGACATAAATACAGTAGGATAGTGTTCCCTTTAGTCAGATACGTAGAACTTTTTCTTTTTGTGAAGCCATGAAAAGCCAATTGGAAATTACCAATGATCATTGATCTCACGTCTAGAAAGACTTCTGGAAAAGCAGTAGATAGAACACAAGATAGAACTCAGCTTACCATGATACATCTTACGAGGAAACATGAGAAACATATTGTGGTCACATAACCAACCTGCACAAAGTCACAACAAAGCAACTACTAAGAATAGGGAAGGCTACATCACACATACAGCAACAAAGTCATAAAAAGAAAAACAGCAGTTCATATCTCTCTGTCTCTCGCACATAGAGTAGCCCACCTCCTGGAGCTTCTTACGTCGCCCTTTTGATTCTACAGGGAAGCGTTCCAACATTAAGAAGAGCCTGCACAATAATACCATCAGAAAAAAGGTTAAAAAACAGCAAGTGCATAATATGACCAGATAATAGTAAAAGGAACTCTTCTTAAAAGCTAATCTTCATAAAAAGAGAGTACATTTATAAATGGATGGGGAAAAATTTACAAACCTAATGACATTTTTCTATTCCACCAAAGGTTGCCCACAAAGATTATCAACAGAACAGCTTCAAACAAATTCAAAAAACTAATACAAAAATGATGAGGGCATTCTTCATAAAGGTGGCTTCTTAGGAAAGGGGACAAAACAATGAAGACAGACAAAAAACAACAACAATGGCAACTAAAAAGACAATTACTCATAGCTTTAAAGAACTAAGCACTCTCAACAGGAGTAAGACTACTTGGTAAAAGCAGGATATTCTATCAAGTGCCTAATTGGCACATGGGCAATACTACCTTCTCAAAAAACCTGATAAATTTCTTACAAGATAGTTCTAATGAGATAAAACTTCTTCTCTTGCCCTGTATTTTGAGATAAGGTATTGAAACATGCAAAACTTAAGCTAAATAGTGCACCTAGCACAAGAACTGGTAATGATTGTGGGACTAGCAATAGATGTATCCACTTCTAAACTGTTTACCAACAAAATTGATGCCCTGTAGACTAAAGGAGGTTCCTGCCTAAGGTACAAGCACGTAAAAAGATGGAATGAAGAACCTAAGCAGTGAAAGTTGAAGACAACGTTAAGATCAAGGATCTTGAGTTTTTATCCTGTTTCCCAACAGGCAAAAACTTGAGATCCAGAGGAGCTCAGAAAACAATACAATCTGCAAAGTGTCCCTGGACATGAAAAGAGCCATAAATAAAATAAAAGCCCCAACATGGAAGGAGATGGCACTAAGGGATGATAGGGTTTTCCAATACAGTAGAACAGCTGAAAATCAATTATGTAATGTTAACGGAACTCATAGCCTGACACCTCAAATGACACCAAGAAACCAGTCAGGTCCACTAAAAAAGTCAAGACACGGATACGCCATAAACAGATACACCTGGTATAAGTCTCTACCTGTGTAGCACTGTCGAACCACATTGTGGATCATCAGTGGCAACTACAACTCTCCAATCTCAGACTCCATTGCACATTAACCTCAGTACTAAACCAATGTTCTGCCCCAAAGTAGGAGCTCATAAACTTTTTCTATCCATATAGTCCTTATCCAACCATAAAGCCTGCAACCTGATAACATGATGTAACAGAAAGATCGTGCTTCACCTTCACATTTGTTAAACCTTCCCCACCCCCCACCCCCCAAAAAAAAAAATCAAAATCTCAATCACTCACAAAAAAGATGTGTGAGTTCCTGCCAATTTCATTGAATTATTGATCTTTGATTCCCATTTATAACCTTTATTTGAAGTTAGCATGCATTAATCATGTTACCTTGGCAAAGTGATGGCATTATGTACATAGTAAATAACCACGCATTGCTGAAATAACCAATGGAAGAATGGAATCATGATCACAATGCAAATCTAGCTGATATCTACGGGAGACTGATAATGTTCACTACAACAAATCACAGAATAGCCACATCTAAACAATTCATTTATACTATTATCACTCTAAAGGTTTCCAACAAAAGCAATCACCATCTGTGCAATCACGAACTTCTGGGAGCAAGTGCACCAATCATTTACATTAATAAAGACAAATATGGTAAAATTGCAAAGAATTACCTTCCTCCATAGAGAAGGAACGCTAGGGCTGCAAACAAAGAGACACCTGCCAATATACACGTACACAAAGAGGTTAAACGAGTTTAAAAGTAAGTTGTCCGCTTAAATTATCAACTACCTAACACAAAACAAACCTGCAAAGAACATCTTAGAGAGGACTACCAGAACATGGATAGGCTTCCACCACATGATCAACCACAGAACAATCTGAAATAATCAAATAGAAAAAGATTTGGTCAAAGGGTCATCACCAACTATCCTACAAAAGATCTAACTGCAAGCAAGCTAAGCAAATAGGCAACACGACATTGCCACTATTGCATGCCATAAGCAATAAGAGTAAAACAATACTGGACACACTTGAGGAAACAAAACAAATACAAAATGGCAGGATGTTGGTAGCCAAGCCACATAGAGCCTTCCTTGCAAACTTACTAAGAGGCCTTTATTGGGCTGAAATTAAGGAGAGGAGAAAACAAGGGAAGGAAGGAAGAACTTAGAGGGAGAGTATACAAAAAATGACCACAAATAGTAAACGAAAATGAGCTGTTAGAACTTAGAAGTACCAATTGGCTAAACATCCTCAGCCTAACAACTAAGACCAACTACATTTCTTTACTTTTCTGTTACAGGTCGATTGCATTTTTGCACTGGAAAAGATTAGTGACAAGAATTGTTGAAGAAAGCATTTACTGAAACTAGCATTGAACTAGTTCGACAGGAAAAAAGTTATGCAATGGTAACGCAGTAGTTCAGATTTTTGCCCAGCAACTGTTCAGGCATTAAATTGTGTAAAGAATCATATTGATTTTTATCATCAATTAAAATTTCTCTGTCAATCACTCGATTTGACTGTTCTGCCCATTATTTTTGTTGCTTTGTCCAGATTTGATCAATTCCAGGCTTCGTAAAAGCTTGAAACCCCTGGTCAGTACCCTTCTCATAGTTACTATTTACATGAAAAGAAAGGAGAAAAAGAGAAAACAAAATCATAGAATGAGGCACAATTGCTTCTCCAGCTACTCATGCCACCCTAGCTTCTGTCTTTATGTGGCTAGAGACAATGCCGCTCATCACCTTGTTAGGCAAAACATTTGGTTTTTATCCTTTCCTCTTCTTCTTTTTTGTTACCTTTTTGGGAGGAGGGGGCAAGACATTCATGTCTACCAACACAAGTAAATTGTACGATGCAAAGAAAAATTCACAAGCTAATTGGATGTATCCACATAACATTACTTGCATTCAACCATCGCCAAAAATTTCACCACCAATCTTCACCCCGGGGCGGAGTAGGAAACAGGCCAACATTGGGACAGAAGGCCTTCTTGATGATCTCAAGAGGGAGGAAAAAGATGAGGCCAAAGATTTTCATCACTGAGAAGGTTGGGTCGTTTTCCACCATCCAGGTACTAATGGCTCCAAGTTCATGGAGTAGTAGGCAACCAAGGTTTATAAATAAGGGTCTGAGGGAAATAGCTTCTTTGTATTCAAGTGTATTCAAGGGTAAGGCTAAAGTTATAAATATCATACCGGAACCTTGGTTTCTTACTGAAATGGTACATCTCGTACAAATACCGGATATTTTAAACTGGGACTTAGAAAAGGAATTTTACTGTTTTTCTTAAAAAAACTAAAAAATAGTCCATACCATTTCATATGTTTTTCGATTATAAAAGATGACAAACATATACCAGCCCGAGAAAATTAAAGCCCAAAAACCCACTAAGCTAACCCTCTCTCCCTCAAATAAATAAGTGAAAACCCTAGTACTTTGAACTCCTACCCTCACCCCTCCTTTTGCAACCATCAGCCGACCAAGTCACCCCGCTTCTTTCTTTCTTTATCCCGCTCCATCTTTCTCTATCTTCATTCTCGACAATTTGCAGGCATCTGCTTCTTCCATCTTTGTTTTGTTTCTCTGATGATCAAAATAATCAAGGAAGAAGCTTGAGTCCTCCCCCTTCTTTTTTCTGGTTCTATCATCCAAAATCTGCTCCTTGATCACCAGATCTGCAGCTTCCCCGTCTTTTTCTCACCAGATTTCCTCCTTCCCCTCTCTCTTCACCGTTAACAACAATCTTGGCTGGTACAGCAGATTTGCGGATACAGCCGGTAAGGTATAGTTTGAAATTTCTTCGCACATTTTCATTCCCCTCACGCCTCAACATACAGCTTTTGGTTGGACACAAGCTAACAATCAAGGGTAGGGTAAGGCCACTACTTCTAAACCCCCCAAACTACTCACGTGAGACTACAAGGTGACGATTTGGATTTGGATTTTCTATTAAAGGCTCCATCTTGAAGTTTGGAAATGTTGAATACCAAAGCACACGATACAATTATTACTACTACTACAACATATTTATTATCTTGATTTTTTTATTGCAATAGTTGTTAACTAGAATTAGGGATACGATTATCTTATCCAGATGTTTTAGAATGTTATGGTAGTAGAGTATATTTATATTGTTTGCTTGTATTTCAAGCTACTCCACTACCCTTTAAAAGCAAACACACACTAGGAGTTATTGTTGTTGTTGGTACTTGTATTTGAAGGTAGTGTAGTTATTTGCCGATAAAAGGCCATTGTGTCTTCATTAGTTGATAGATATGATTTATTGAACTGAGAATTTGGGTGCAGAGTTTACATCTGTATCTCATTAGTTTCCACATTAAAGTTGAACAAGGAATTAACCTCCACATAAACTTCGTGAGAAGTGCCTCCATTGTGTCTTCACTAGTTGATAGATATTCAACCTAAAATGCCTACATTGATGGTGCACTCATCATGGATGCGAATCTCATATGTTGCCTTCAATGCTTGAAAAGTGATATTTTGTACTTCTGTACTAGTACGCTAATCTTGCTAGTAAATATTTATTATAATCCTATTTTATAGAAAAAATAAAAATTTAAAAACCAAAATCACTAAATAAGTAAAAAGTTTTTATGTTCGTTCAAAAGCTCACAAAATGGCAACCCTACACGAGGTAACAAGATCAAGAAATAGAGTTTGAACTAAAAAATTAGGTGTTTTCTTTAAAAACATTTGTGAAATCTTTTAATGGCGTTTGCTTGATATTGTGTGAAATTGCATGTCGTCTTGGTAAGAATCAATTTCCACATAGCATTTTACTATTTCAACTTCCTCTTCTCTCACTACAGATAATAATAAAGCAATGGGCACTCAGCTTACAATATGCCTCAATGAGAGTTAGAAAACTACTTCACCTTAGGGAATTCAGTCAATGAAGTCAAAACATCATGCCTCCGTAGGGCTAAGGCAAGCTTTTTAAAATTAATCTCCGAAAGCCACAAAATAAAGGCCAACATACACTTTCATGAGTTCTAGAAAAGCATTAAAAAGCAGGTAACTAGTGACTACACCCTCCTTCACATCAAAAGTTTTACAATGTTTCAACAATATTCCAAATAGTTTCAAGGGTATTGTAAACTACTACAACGCCCTTCTTGGGGATTCACAAGATCATAGCAATGAAACGTCTACACTCACTAAAAAGGCTTCGAAGGATAATTAATACATTCTCAACAGTGATTTGAATGCTTATGGAATCATGCTTTAAAATCTACAAAATGGGCAACAATGAAGCCATCACATTCAATTCAATGGATGTGTTTAGTACGATATTGGGAGGGTCAAAAAGTAAGGATGTAGAGTGGTTTGAGTCTCCAGGAGGCATAATAAAATGAAGGCCATTTCTATTTCAATGATATTAGAAAAAATCCGTTACAAAATTGTGAAATGGTGACTATGGCCCTGTTCCATTTTGTTGTATAGGGTTGAAAAGTTGTAAGGAGCTCGAGCATAGTTGTAAGGAGTTGTAAGATAGTTGTAAAGTTAGTTATAAAAAGTTGTACGGAGTCTGTAAGATTGTAAGCTAAAGCTAAATGGAATAGGGCCTATATATATGCTCCTTTTGGCACCACAAAATGTTGTCGGGTATCTTCGGATAATTATTTACGTGAATAGAGGTTCCATATACCTCCATTGAACCCATTGGTTAATGACACATCAAGGTGCAATGGTGCAAATAGAGTTGCGAATCACTATGCATGTTGAAGTTGTTCAGGGAAATACTTACAATGTCCGAAAAGGCTTTAGAGGTATGAGTTGTGAGATCCTCTCGGAACACCTAAAATACACAAGCATACATCGTTTCGGGCCTTTTCCAAAAGCATCAGAGAGGAATTCAAACACTAAATACGTTCTCCTATAGACACCTAAAAATATTTCAACGTACTTTAGACCGTTCCAAAGCTTAGAGTACATTTAACATAACGATAATGCCCATCTTTTAGCATCATCATACTATGCTTCACCACCCATATAATGCTGAAAAAAGAACATCAGCCTCACTAAGTTGTTTCCATAATCGTTTGAATGCCTTAAAGAGGTTTCACAACTAGGATGGTTAAAAAGACCCAAAAATGAAGGCCATGGCTTTGGGAAATTTACAAAATGCTTAAGTTGATAAACAGTGACTATGTGCTCCTTCTCGCCCCTCAAGAGGTTTTAAGTTGTTTAGGCCTATTTTAGTTAGCTGTTGAGCATATTGTACAGTATGCCATATAGATTCCCGTTTTTACAACATAAAAATACCAATTTTAACATTTTAAATTACATGCAACATCAACGAAATGGTGCCAATAAAGTCATCATGCTTATTAAAATTTTCTAGAGGGATACATCCCAGGTAGGTTTGAAGCTAAAATGGCAGAGCTTCTTGGCACTCCAGAAATAAAGACTGTTATACATAGTTTTCAAAATCCTAAGGAAAACAAATCTATTGGGAAGCTGTCAAATTATGAATATGATCTCCTTGCAGCCCTTTAAAATGATGCACGAGTATTCCATGTCCATTTTGAATTGTTTAAAGGTATTATACGCTGCCATAATTTCCAAATGTTACGGAGTTTGTTATGGAGCTTTTGAATCTAAATCCCACTTTAAAAACCAATGATGCCATTATACTCATCCAAAATGTTCAATAGGGCCTTTTCTTCTTTTTTTTAGAAGGAAATAGTGATATATTCATTAGAATAAGAGAATCCTGCAGGAATGGATGCTGAAAAAGCAACCTCAATTACAACCCAAAAATAGGCTATGCTATTCACAAAATCAATAACATCAACTGAAGAGGGACAACAAATCTCCTCCAAAAAGAATTAAATCTAGGATCATCCGTCCTTTTAAGTGCTTAAAAGGGGTATTAACTCATCAAAAATCTCCAATTTCTCTCCATCCATGGCAACGAACAGATAGCGTGAAGAGTGGGCAGAAAAACTTTGTATTTGACCTTTCTCCCAAAAGGATCTTCTCAAGCCGCTAATGTTGTCTCACAACCTAGGCACTGCCAATAGACGCCAGAACAAGCTAACTTCCAAGCATTTTAGCAGTTGGGTAATGGAAGGAAAGATGGGTTGCGGTCTGTAAATCCCCTTTCCACATGAAGCACTTGTTAACCAAAATTTTACTTCTATTTTGTTAATTACCACAAGTTAACAACTTGTCTTGGGAAACTTCCCACGCAAAAAGGACATTTTCAGTGGGGCAGAAGATTTCCTAAAAATCTTCCACAGAAAATCATAGTCTGAAAATTGAGAATGCCGAATTGTAAAGACAAGAAAGGCAAAGGATGTAAGATTAATCCATGAAAGTACCAGTGGCATTGACGTTTCATCTAACCATGTCACGCATGGAGTCCTTCAACAAACCATGCCGGGCATGCTAAAGAAATGAGCTACACAATCGTTCTCCGTGAAGACCTCATGAATAAAGACTGAGACCAAATTACTGAACTTAAGCTGAATTCCAAATCATCAAAGACATAAGCATCATTACCTGCTGCAAAGCATATAGTATAGGGAAGTGATCCCTCAAAGAACGCCATCACACCATATGTTATGCCAAAAGACATTGATGGACCCATCACCTATCTGCGAAACGATACAAAAGAAGAATCTATCCCACCCTTTGGTGATAAACTTCCACAAACCCACGCCGTTATTTGGAACCCAATTAAGTCCTCCACTCCATATATGACCTCCATAACCATCCTCCAAACCTCCTCTTTGTCGTCAGAGACCTCCACAACTACTTATCTACAAGAGCCTCATGGAAGAAACTCAAGTCTCTAATACGTAAGCCACCTTTAGGAGGAGCTGTTTAACAATGCTCCAGTTCACCAAGTTGTATTTAAAATCATCCCCAAAGATCCCCACAGAAAGCACCTTCAAAAGGCTTCCAACTTGTTAGCCGCCGAACAAGGAATAGAAAAAAGCAAAAGCAAGTAACTCAGAATGCTAGAGAGTACACTTTTGATGAGAATCAATATACTCCCCTTAGAGAGATCATGGCATGTATATCATCTTGTGTGAGTGATGTTTGCAGGTCGTTTCCATTGAAACGGCAGCTAATACCAACTTGGAAGAGACATTTACATGGACAGAGAAGCAACAAAAGAAAAAGAAGTATACAGGAGACAAAACCGTACTCCTCACTACTGATGTAGAACGGCACATCCTCACCCATATACTCAATACCAAAAGTCACTGGCCCAAGGTTAGAAGCCTTAACAGGAAGCTCGAAAGGGCACTACCAAAGAGACAGAAATGTTTCTGGTATTTAGGTCAAAATGTTGACTTATCCGATGAGTTAATTGAATCTTGAATTGTTACACCTATGAATGTTTACAAGGATGCTGTAAGTGCTAATGGAGTAACTCAGACTAGTCCTAATTTTCTGTCTACTTCATAAGTTACAGGGCAGAACACTAAAATGCCTTTAAAACAGCATAATGTAAAACAAAGAGCAATATAACTGAAATATGTATCAGTTAACGTACTACCACCAGACCCACCCAAGCATTCTTAAACTGCCCCAACCCCCAACCCCCTCCCCCAAAATAGGGAAAAAATTAGAAAAATATAGAGAACAAAGACGCTGGTATCAATAGTTCAAATTTTTTGAAGTGATTGATACACTATCTTTAAAAAATTAGAAAAAAAAGGTCGCTGTCATTCTCAAATCAGTCCATATACGCGAAGGAAATTTCACCTGAATTGTGTATATCACAGCATTAACTGTATAAAAGGTAGGTCTGAGCCCATCCGTAGATACTGCACGTGCCTACAACAAAAAAACATCATTCAAAACGGAAACCACAGGAAACCTTTTTTTCACTATAAGTAGAAACAAAGCAGCAAGCTAACGACCAAGGTAACAAGTCGAACCTGATAGTATATTTCTGCCCAAAACAAAACCAAAAGAGCATAGGTCGTGAAGAAGGCAAGACTCGGCACATCAAGCAACATATGCTGAAGAATCTGAATCACACAATAAAAGCACCATAGGACACGATCACGACTCATAGATGACATCAATATCAAAAAATCAATACATGGAAAATGCCAAGAAAAGAATAGAGAGCATGTTTAAATGACAAACCTCAGGCTGCAAGCGCTGCACATCACGTCGGAAAACGAACACTAAGCATCTACCTGCTCAATGATAAACAAGCCATCATTTCAATAACTAAAATTACACTCAAAATTGTCACAAAAATCGAATGAGAGAAAAGAATTCAAGTTGGCCAGCCAAAAGAAACAGTGACCAGACCTCCATTAACCAGGAAATTTAGAAAATGGAAGACTTTCTGAGTGGTCCACCCGTACTCAGGAACTCTCAATTGTATTCTCGCCAATTGTACCTACACCACCAACCAAACATAATCAAGATTCCCTCCAAAACCTAGCTTTGAATCTAATCTTACACCAAAACCCAAAAACATTCCCCTTTATTCCCCTCCCCGGGGAGCTAAAATTATCAAATCAGATTATAATTAAGCTTCTCAATTCCAATCACAAGAACACAAATCAATCAAAATCCCAGAAATTACGAAATTCAAGAAAGAAGACTCAAAAAATCCAGAAATTTCACCAGAGCAACAGCGGATACAATTCCGTATAAGATAGCGAGCATATGAAAGATTCGATCCTGCCAAACATGGGATGTGTTAATGTTGTCCCACCAATTAGCAGCAAGGTTGACGACCGCCGCCGCCATGGCCGCCGATGTGTCCACCGTCTCCGCCATGAAAATCAAAATTCCCAACTCAAATTTCGTAGAGAAACCCTTGATTCCCCTTCAAAATTGTATCCCCAGGAAAAAAAAAAAAAAGGTCCCTTGAATTGATAGGAATAATCGAGACAATTGATGGGAAACAGGGATAATTGTTTGTTTGTGTGTATGTGCGTGTACAAGGAAAGAGAAATTTTGTGGGAGAGAGAGGCAACTGCGTTTGGAGTTTGGCTTCTGCGTTTGTGTTCATCTGAAATTCTTTCCTTTTTTTTCAATTTTTGTTTAAAATTTTTTCTTCTTTTGTTTTATATTTTTGAAATATTTTGGCTCGTGTGTTCATCGCTCCCTTTTAGGTGGTTAAATGAGGTAGGCCCCGCAAATAATAATAATAACAAAGGTAAAATAACGGCCTACTTCATTAAAATTACATCTTATTAATAAATTATTGATTGAGATAATACTTTGTTCAACAATAGAGTTTTAGGTAGTGTTTAATAATGTACTTATTTTAAATCACTACTTTTCATAAACTTTATCTTTTCATAAATTTTATGTGTTTGAAAACTTAGTGTTCAAGGTAAATATTAGAGGTTATAGTAATGTTTTATAAACACTAGGATGATTAACGGCCATGTTTGCCAACAACGGTTGAAATAACTTTTAACGTTTTGACTAGAGTCAAAACACTAACCAACTAAATATTAGCATTCGATAAGGTAGTGTTTCAATTAACGTTTGCACTAGCTTATAGTGTTTCGAAAAACTAAGAATATTAGTTTTTCACATTTAAAACTATCGTTTCATATTTTTTGATAAAAACATCCCTTCATTAATTTATATTTGGGAAATTATATATATCCTTTTATGTCAATTTACAATAATCAGCTAACTCAACCACTAAATTTACCGAACACATTTATTTAACCACTCAATTGAACAACTATCGCCTAACGAGATAAAATCTAACAGCTTATCAACTAACTAAACAACTATCAACTACATAAACAGGTATCTCGCTACTCAACTCATTTTGCCAAATAGGCCAACGTTTCATAAAACACTACATAGAGGTTGTATTTTTATTCGAATATGACCTTGCTATTGTGTAAAAATTACAAAGGTAAAATAACGCCCTACTCTTTCATGTGGTTAAAATGAGATTTAATTTATTAATAAATTTTTGGTTGAGATGATAGCGTTCTCATCTCGATAAGCGGGTTGAATTTTATGAGTATACTTGTTAGAAGGGTTTCTTTCTACCTTAAACGTTAATGACCCGAAATGAATTACACCATTTTTCAAATTAAAAAAAAGATGTAATTTGGGATGAGAGTAGAGATCGTAATGGGTCGGGTTTAAACTCATATCCATTTAAATTTTTGGACCTAGACCCAAACACTGTCAGGTCTATGAAGTATGGACCTAGACTCGGATCCGTCGTGGCGGGTTCACGAGTTCTCAACGAGTTCGGGCTATTTCATATTAAAATTGTTATGAAACATTATGATCTTCTCATTCTTATGCTCCATTTAATATTATTACATATTTGTAGGTAATATAAATTTTTTACTCTTGCACGCATGCACTTAGGTAGCCTAGAAATTGACAAATTAAAACAAATAATCAAAAATCAAGCAAATTGAACAAATTTAAAAAATAAATAGTGTATATCTCGTGCTTCACACATGCATGTGTCGAACTTTGTTTGATTTTTTAATTTTTAACCTTTTTTTAATTTTTTGGTGAAATTATTTATTAATTAATAAATTTTTATATGATATTTAAATTATTCATATAAATATATTAAAAGAAAAAGTAGAAGCTCTTTTTGCCTCCATAACCAACTTTTGCTTTTGGTTATGATAACTTGTTATAAATGTTGGTGTGAAAAAACAGTACTTTTTTAAAATTATTTTGAGCAAATCTATGATATTATAAAAGGAAAGTTGAGTTGACTCTCTTCCCCTTAATTGTAGGGGTTAAACTTATTTTCAACCCTTGATTAAATTTTCCGATTGATCTTAACCCTTAATTTTTTTGTTCACTCAACCCTCTCTTTCTCCTCTTACTCGTTAATCCCACATTCTTTGCTTTCTCTCTGTAGTTTATTTTTGACAGCTTGTATTCCCCTACCCCTTCACGCCATCCCCTCTCTCCCCTCAATTTCTTTTTACGGTTCCCCATCCCCCTTACGTATCCCCTTCATTCTCATCTCCACAATGTCTCTCCACATTATCTCTCTCATCTCCCCGCCCCCATGTCTCCCTCTATCTTTCCCGCTTGCTTTCTCTCTATCTATCTCTCTCGCTCATTCTCTCTCACACTCACCCGCTCGGTGATCGACCGACTTCCGGGCGGGTGGTCGGCTGGTGTGTTGTCGTTCACGCCCTTTCTCTCTCTCACTCTCGTCGGCTCTCTTTGTGTGAGTGGTCGACCGCCTCCCGGGCTGGGTGGCAGGCGTGGTTGTCGCCGCCACCAAGCTCTCTCAATCATTCCGTGCTTCCCGCAATGAGCTTGATGTTGTTTTTTTGAGGATTTGGTTGCTGAAAAATCCCCAACTTCAAAGGACGAAAATAAGCAAGAAAGAACCTTCAAATTGGTAAAATTTTCCCCATTTTCTCCTCTTTTCTCGGCTGATCGTTCTAATTGATCTTTAGGGTTTTTGGGAAATTTAGGGATTTTGAAATGTGGGTATTATGGAATTGCAGATGATTCAAAATGGGAAAGGTGGAAGTTTCACTGGAGATTCCGATTTCAGACGAGTTTTCTTCCTCTCCGGTGTGGAATGTCTCTTCTAACCAAACTATCCCCCGCATTTGGGGTCGTTTGTACCAAATTTTGATGTAGTTTTTTTGCTGGTCCCGGAGGGTTGCTAAGGCTCCAATGCCAAAAACTATGTAGGAAATGTTGGTGGGTTCGGAGTTTAATTTGGATTTCGGAGGTGAGTTTTTCTTCGATGAGTAGTAATTGTTGTTTTTGCTCATCGTTGATGATGGTTTTCTTCTTTCTCTCTCCTCCAAGCTGAGTTCAATGAATTCGAGAGTTTGGTGATGATTTTGTTACGGCTGAGTGGGAGGCTAAAGCGTCGGTCGGAAAAGAGGTCCTCGGAGAGGACGAGGGTGCCGCCGCCATTGGAGCAGGAGGTGGGGATGGAGACGAGCTTGAAGGTGTAGATGACATAGGTAACGAGAGATGAAGAGGATGAGCGAGTATGAATTTAGGGAATAGACCTCCGGTTTGATGGGGGATTATAATGGCCGCCATTGATGGGATGACCTCCACCTCCACCTCCACCTCCGCCATAAATCGTAATTGTTTGTATCTTCAATCTTCTTTGAATATGATTTTTTTCTATTTTAGCTCTCTTCCCCAATTTCCTTTCTATTATATATTTGTATTTAATGATTAATTTGTTTATTGTTATAATAATTAATTTGTAGTTTGGTTCATTATGATGTGTTTTTGAGTTATCGGGTTCAAGGTGTTTATGGTTTGAACAAGCTGCTTCGACAACATCTTCATCCTCTCGCTCTCCAAATTGATTTTAGGCCGAGTAAATTGGAGTGTACAATGGTCGGCTTGCTCTCTCATTTTCCGTAATTTGTACTTGTCATCTCATCTCTTAATTGTATAAAGCTCCATCATTTCAAGCATATGATATTCTGAATTTTTTAGGAGGGTTTCAAGATTGAAGTTTTGTGTTCATAGTTTGGGGTTAGTTACGAGTTTTGTGCTTTTTTTGAGGTCTGTATTGGTCCCTAAATTTATATGGTGCCAATGATCCTAGAGGAAAAAAATTACTGATTGATTTGCTTTATTGGATTGATTATTTCATTTTTCGAGTGTACGGTATTTATAGGAAGATAGTTGAATTATAAGATGTGAAGACTTTATTGCTGATTATGGGGATATATACATGAATATTTAGTATATGGTGTCAATGATCCTAGAAAATTATGAAAGTCTTCACAAAAGTAAATACCAAGTTTCATGAAAATGAATATTATGTTCATAGAAAAACATGAATTCTTGAAAAATGAATATGAGTGATGGGTCCCCGCAACGTGACATCATACCATTATATTATCGATTGATTGAGGTTATATTATTGTTTAACCATTATTATTTTCATTGTATTACCTTATATTACTCTTATGTAGTGTTTTTAATGATACTTTGAACTTTAGTTTTACTATTATTTACATCAATATCAACTCTTATATTTATTGATCATGTTTTTACGTTATGTTGAATAGATGAATAATTTATTTAATGATACTTCCAAATTACCTTATAGTTATTAGAAAAATTAATATAGCGGCAACGTATCGG
The DNA here is from genome assembly GCA_021018815.1 of Talinum fruticosum. Classification (NCBI taxonomy): domain Eukaryota; kingdom Viridiplantae; phylum Streptophyta; class Magnoliopsida; order Caryophyllales; family Talinaceae; genus Talinum; species Talinum fruticosum. The sequence continues at coordinate 5,751,911 of JAITYX010000006.1, read as the reverse complement.
ATCATAGAGAGAGAAGGGAATTAATATTATTTAGTACCTCCATGAACTTTTCTCTCTTTCGTTTTTCGATTTGAAATTCGTAAATAATATTGCCTTATTTCATTTAATTGTCCTTGATTAATTAATGATTAATTTTGTTTTTCCATTGAACAGGAAGTTGAGAAGATGAAGCTTCATCTACAAAAACTCCAAGATGAAAATTTTGTGTTCAACGCCAAAAATACAAGGTATTGTTTCTCCGCCCTTTTTATGTGAAAAAAAAAACGAAATTGAATTGTTATCTCAAATATTATCCCTGTTCCTTTTTCCTTTTTCAGTGGGGATTAATTTTTTCTTAATTTTTTCCTTTAGCTAATCTAAATTACCGAGCGAGGGAGAGAAAACCGAGTTGGAAGGTAGCGAAGGGTTGAATTCTTCGAGGTCCTACTGCGATTACTTATTACAACTTGGTTAGTGATTTTCATTCAATTTCATGGTTAAATTTTAGACTTGAATTTTGGTCATCCGGGTTTTGTTTTTAGCAAAGTCTTTTGTTGTTCTTTACACCATTTTGCAATCGTGTATGTGTTATTTTTGTCTTTTCGACTTTTTCCATGGATGGTTTGGCTATTTAGATCCAAGCATAATCTTTGTAACTTATTTTCTTTTTGCATGTTTAAAAATTATATTATTTTTCTAGCCATAAATGCATGTTTCAAGCTCAATGCTCAAGGAATTACATGGTCCGCTAATCCTCCTCATTAAGTATTTCTATTTCCATACTTGAATTGTGGAAAAACTCGGATACCAAACAATAAGTAGTAGATGAGTAATTTTATTTCCATACTTGAATTGAGAAAAATGATTAGATGTATGGATTTAATCGTGCCTACATTGTCTCTCGTGCCTTCTTTGCAAAAGAAAGAATGATAAGGAAACTGCTAAGCATTTAATTCGGGTTTTGAAAATTAGGAAGCAAATATGTTTGTAGACTCTAATCGTGATTTTGCCCCTCCATCTCTTTCTATATGTTTGTAGACTGTAATCGTGATTTTCTAAGTAAATGTGGGACTAGATATGAGTAAGTTTGTCAAATAGTGAGTGATGAGAAATTCATTGACATCCCCGAGGAGGTGCTCGATGTCTATAGATTGTGGAGGCCAACTCCTCTAATACGGTTTGTTTTCTCTTATAATATTTGCACACACTTTTTGAGTTTAAATAAATAGTGAAATCTTTGAAAGATGTACGTTAAACTTTTCCCGATTGAATATAGAGCTAAGAGATTGCGAAGCTCCTTGGCACTTCGTAAGAATCTATCACAAGTATGAAGGTGTTAGTCCTACTGGATCCCACAAACCTAACACTTCGAGTCCCTCAAGCTTGGTACAATGTAAAAGAAGGCGAGAAAGAAAGTTGTCGCTAAAATCGGTGCTTGGTCAATGGGGAAGTGCCCTTACGTTCGCTTGCAGCTTATTTGATCTTCAATGCGAAGTAAGTGTTGCATGAATACTTATTCGAATTCATGTCTTGGCATATGATATGAAGCCTTCTTTCAACCTAGCATGTCATTATCCAACAATGTCCGGTCCGGATCGACACTCCTTGGACACTCTCGGACACTCTTTGACATTTGTCATTTTGATTTATGCCCTGTGAAATTTGTAGGTGTGGCAAGTTCACGCTTCATATGATCAAAAACCGTACAGAAAATTGATGATGCAAACTTGGGGAGCCAATGTTTACCCATCACCTTACGAGATAACCGAGGCGGGCGTAAGATCCTCCAATCGGATCCGTCCGGACCTAGGGAGCCTATATTTGATCGTGAAGAACTTGTATGATTAAGATTAGCGACTTTTCTTTCCCATGTTTTCCTTTTGGACTATATTAACGTGTATTATTATTAGTTTGGGCAAATGAGAGTTTTGGGTATCTCGATCTTCATTTGCTTTACTAAAAAATTGAATTGAGGGAATTGATAAACATATTTATTTATGTAACGTTTCCCATCAACATTAGGTATTGTAACGATAGCTGAAAATTTGATTATCAAGGGTTTGTTCTTTTGGGTAATAAATATATTGTTGGAGTGTTGGTGAGTGTTGTTGAGTGTGACTTTTTTAAAAGAAATGTAGGTTATTTTAGGTTATTGAGTCTAGGTGATTGTGAATTTTTCCCTGTTACCACCTAAAAGAGAGTTTCCATTATTTTAGCTATGTTGTATTTTGATTGAGGATGAACTTATTATTCTTGATGTAATAGGTATTATAGACAAAGACTATTATAATAAATAAATCTTTGAGAATTGGGTTTTAATAGTGAATATTTAGAAATTGTTTCAATGCATCATTTTGTTTAAAAATTTAATCCACTGCAACGCGCTGGTCTTAGCTAGTTATTATAATAATCAATGATACTCCCTTTTTCACAATATATGTTACTTTGACAAACTTTTTTTTTTTTTTTTGGTGCTAAAAGAGGGGCATGCCCTTAATAAGAAATCTTATTAAATACTAATAAGGCATGACCAACCCACACCTTATAAATCTTTAAACAAAATAGGAAACGAGATAGGGGGATGGTTGACATGAGAAACATCAAGGTCCACATCTAGGTTGGCTAAAGTATCCACAACTCTATTAGATACCCTAAAGCAATAAGATAGGGAGACAATCCATTTAGGGTCCATGACCAATCTTTGACATTCTTTGATCATATTACAATAAGGTTGATGTCCACTTGGAGTTGCATTCATCTTGTTCACTATAAGATGGGAGTTAATGTGAATCATTAAAAGAGAGATGCCTTGAGTGTTAGCTAGTTGCAACCCTTTGAATATAGACAACAACTCGGTTTTGACTAAACAGGAAATGCCAAAGTTAGTAGAGAAGCCCATGATCCACATGCTCGAATGCAATGTATCACTTCGCCACCTCCTGTAAGGCTAAGATTGCCACGTGATACTCCATCTAAGTTGAGTTCCACCCAATTTGGGCCAGGAGAATCCCATTGAACAAAACCTTCCTTTCTTAGCATTTTAGTAGTATTGGGACAGAGAGGGTCGAACCAGGTAATTGCTCGGGATATTTCTCTAAAATTTTCATACACAAAATCACCAACCTTATGGGGGCTGAAAGGGGATCTTCAAAGCATCTAATGTTCTTCCACTTTCACAACTATCAAAGTATTACCACAAAAAGTACTGGCCAAGCTCTCATGTTAATATTGAGAGGATCCAAGTTAATAGAGATCTACGTTCGTAAAGAGAGGGAAAAGAAATTAGATATGGGGTTGAAAGGTAAAAACTTGGACCGGACTTCTCGAGCCAAGGGGCAATCCTTGAAGATATGTGATAAGTTTCATATTTGCATTAGATCTCATAGGAGGTTCCTTGTCATTTTTGGAGATTTATATGCATATTTATGTACTTTATACCCTATTTATGCTTTATGCTTGGATTTTGTGTGTTTAGTCTATTTATGTAGCTACCTAGTGATTTGTGCCTGGTTTTTAGTCATATTTTTGGGCCAAAACTTTTCTTGAGACTACATTTATGAAATCCTTATTAAAGAGTTTTTCAATGACATATTATAAGCTCAATTTTGGTAAGAAATAGAAAATATATGAGCCAAAAATTATGAAGTGTGCTCGTAATTAACACCTCTCTACTTTTTACTTGTACTTATCTTCACATTTATACAACATGCATAATGTTGAATGTACTAGAAACTAGACTCAATGAGATTTTTAGCAAATCAAGAATCACACCATTTGGATATCGGACAAGGATGTTATGACCAAAACAATTTGGCTCATGCCCGACAACAAGTAACATGTCAGCCCGTGTTGACCATCACGGCCCCTGTCGGCAGACTTTTACGTCTCTTTTCAATTTTCGCTCACTTTTTGCAATTTGTTTCTTATTTTATGCTATATACGGCATGTTATGCAACTATTCCACATCCAGCCCTCATCATATCCATCATCTAGTTAGGGTTATATTAGATTATAGAGAGTTGAGAGCAAGTAGAAGCAGAAGATTTTGCAAGAATTTTGAATTGGGTTCGCAACAATGGTTCAATCACGCATTCGGATAAGCGACTTTCATCTCTTCTCTTATTTTTTCACTTTTATATTTATATGTATTGCAATTCATATTTTAGTTTGGGATTGAATCTTTAATTTATGCAAGTATTTGTTAATGTTCTGAACTTGTGTTGTGTATTTTGGAATTATTGGCTTATTTTATTAATTTTAAAGTGATTATTTACTTGTGAGAAACTTTATCACTTTCTTGCATGTTTTAGACATTAGATGAAATACTGAAAAGTGAAAGTTGATGTTGGAATGCCAAAATTTGACTTGTATGTATGAGAACTTGAGAAGGAATCATCAATCAAGAAACCTAATCCGATCATCGACATGCTTAATGAATCTCAATTAATCAAGAACCCTAAAAATGGTAATTGATTATATTTAGATATTTCTTTCCTCCTTGAAGAAAGGATTTGATAATTCGATCTTCGATTTCAAAATAACCAACTAAAGAAAAAGTGCTTAAATTACTTCGATTGGAAAATTACTTGAGTCTGCTTAATTCTTTAATTAATTATCCATTAAATTAATAGTAATTTAGTTTACATTAATCTCAATTATAAATTTCGATTAACTTAGCAAATTTTGAAGAAATATAACCTAATAGTTTGACCTTATCCTTGTGGAGACGATCTTGATGTACTACAACTCTATATTCGTACGTTTGCGGCTATCAATTTTTTCTTGCACCATTGTCGGGGACTAATGTCGAATATTAGGTTTTTCCAAATATTTATCTTGCTCATTGTGGTTATTGTTCGGATAAGTAGGAAATTTTTGACATTGTTAATAGGGTATAAATTGTGAAACTCATGCTCTTTTGAAGTATTGGGATTTTCATGGTAAAAGTGTTGATGAACATTGAGATTTGATTCATGAATGTGTTGGTTGGGGTATTTTTGAGTTTGAAAAGTATTGTTACGTGTTCGAGATATCATATCCCAATCCTTGTGCTTTCCATGTTGAATCATATATTCAACTTCGTTGCATGCTTCTATGTTCCCTTAATTTGTGTGAATTATGTCAATCATTTAACCATGATACATCTCTTTGTCCTTGCGATGCTATACTTGAGTCTTTGTTAGAGACTTTTATTGAGGAACATGTTATGTTTAATATTAAGATATAGGAGTATGGCCTGTTACATGAGACAAAATTTGGTCCTAATTATTCTGGATTTGATGTTGGTTTGTATGACAATGGTGAGTCCACTTTCATAAGAGTGGCATTACTTTTTCGAAGAGAGAGTATCTTCCAATAACTACCATACATTATTGGTACTACCTTTTCATAAGAGTAAAAGCATCTTAAGACAATGAATAACTTAAAACTATATATTCTACAAAAGATAAAACAAGTTCAATTATTTACCAAAAAGACAGAAAAGATTTCTTTCATTTTCTATATAAGGATCTAATTTTACAATAAAGGGACATGGACAAATAACAAGAGAGTATTTGTAATAAGTTAAAAGTGTATTGTCTCCTTTGAGTACTTTGAAATTTTGTTTGAGAATTTTAAAGCAAATTTTCATATTTTTGTAACAAATATTGTAAGTATTTTAATTTTCAATTTAATTGATTAAAGTCTTATGTTTTTAATCGAATAATAAATTAATTTTTCAGTTTTGCTTGATTGTTACACTAAGGGCGATAGTTAAAATAGAATCTATTAAGTATCAATAAAATTTTTGATTAAAATATGTTAAATTTATTCCCTCTATTTTAGAATATTAAATATTATAATTAATGTGTTAGTAAAGTTATTAAAATTACCAAAACTAATTACGATATTTTCCCTTTTGACCCTATGTATGGTGCATACACTAGATGTCTCTCTCACTTTAATATTTATTACTCTTTGTTAATCCAACATTTTCATGAGTCTCGTATTCTTAATACGAATGACATTCACTTATGATTTATATCAAATAATATGTTGCCCATAAGAACACTACTTGCTCACCAACACATTACTCTCAGTAGCACTTGTCCATGCTGCAACATGGAGGATGAATTATTCTGGCATGCAATCTTTGACTGTGTAGATAAGAGGGATTTCTAGAAGCACTTGAACCCTGAAGTTGCTCAAGCCCGAGAAGCAGTTGGGACTCGGGAAAATTGATTGAAAAATGGGCTGCTGAATTAGATGAGAAGACCTTCACGCTTTGCCTTGTTCTTGGATGGTATATATGGGGCTGCAGGAACGATAAATTATTCAATAATAATAGTACCCTTATGGCAATTGTGATGGCACGTGCAAGGATAATGGTGGAAGATTTGATCAAACTCAGTGATGAGAAGAAAAGTCACATACGCTCCCATGATATGCCATTAACAGACTACATGGAAACCTCCGGAGCAAGGGATCATCAAGATTAACGTAGATGCCTTAGTCGGACAAGATGGATGGATAGGCTTGAGTGTGGTGGGGCGTCATCATATGGGGCAAGTCTTATTTGCGGCAGCCAAAAACGTGAAAGCTAGGTGGACACCGACGACAGTCGAGACGAAAGCAAGCTATACACTATGGTATGTAAATGGTAAGAAGACTCAATTATCGGATGATTTCCTTGGAAACCGATTGCCTTCCTCTTCTACACGCATTAAATAACTCTATCTCCTTTCTTGGTGATATTAATTTAGTTTTAGACGATTTACTTTCTTATTGTAATCTTTTTACATTCCGTAATTGGAGTCATGTTAAGAGAGATGAGAATTCGAGTTAGTCATCATCTCGCTAAGGTTATTCCCTCGTGGACGGAAGCAGGTGTGGTTAGGGGTATGCCCTGCGCCAATCTCTAATTATGTACTTATGGATTTATTATCAATGCATTAAGTCCGCTTCCCTAAAAAAAAAAAAAAAAGTACCATCCATACCACAAAAAAATGACATTAGATAACTCAAGAGTATAGTACTTACATTTTTCCTCTCTAGACTAACAAGACAACAACATACAGTTACCTTCTCTGGATTAACAAGGGAACAATGGTGGATAGCGTAAAATCTATCATTTCTAGATAATCTCCATCTAATTATGTAAATAAAAAGTTTATACCATCATAACGCCATTCCACTCCTCAAAATACAAAATTTTCTTGTGAGAATATGATAAGCCCTATATTAGTTTGTTTCTTTAAATTAAAGATTTAGAATATTAAGAAAAAACATGAGTTGTGTGTGTGAAGAATCGTGGGAAGGGATCAAGGAGAAATAAAAATGGAAGGTAACTAATTGGGTATTTTTAATAACTTTACTAATTTATTATATTATGACAAAAAATGTACTATTTTCTATTATTTAATATTCATCTATGTTATATATAAAGGGAAGAGTAATATGCTGTATAAATTTTAATCTGCCATATTTATCCCTTCTTTAACTTAAATTTTAAGGATAAAAGTGTCATTCTTTTATTATTTAATATAATTAATTCATCTCTCTCCAATTACCCTACTCTCCCCCTCTTTCTCCAGTTACCTCCCCTCCCCCTCTATCTGCAGTTTTCCGTCTGCCTCTCTCTCTCTCCAATTACCCTCCCTCTCCCCTCTATAGTTTCCTCTCTCTCTCTCTCTCTCTATTTACCCGTACCCAAGTCCCATTAATTTCTTTTATCAAATTTATTAAGTATTTTTAATCTAATATAATTATAATTATAAATATACATGAAGATTTTTTTATATATAAACTACCCTTGATAATAGGAAAATTAAATACAGAAAGTCTAAATTTAATGTTTGGACCTTGGATACATAAATAAATATTATTGATATAAATTACCCTTATAACATATAAAATTTGGATAATTTATTCGTTTTATATATTCATCTATCTAACTATGTTGTATATAAGGCCAAGACTTCTCTATTGTTATATAACTTTTGCCTTTTCTTTTTTACCCTTAATATAACTTATATCTTAAGGATAAAATAGTCACAAATTATTATATCATTAAACTTATCTATGTTATATATAAAGGTAAGACCTTTTTATTACTTGTATAAATTTTAATTTGTCAATTATACCCTTATTTTGCATAAATTTATAGGAATTAGTTACTCATACATCAAATAATTATTTCCAAAAAATATTAAATAAAAAATTTAATTAAAAAAATCACTCACGTCTAACATTTTCGGAGCACATGTATATATGATTCAATTTAACTGTGAGTTAATTAAATGATTTGTTTATTTATTTATTTATTTTATAGTTTGGTAATTGTGTATAATTTCTCTCTAACTCTCCTTTGGATTTGTTGAATATTTACACCAACGGATCGAGCATGAAGATTATGATGATGTGCATGGAGAATTTGATTACTTTCTAGGTAAGTGTAATATCTCGTTGTTAAAAATTCAATACATTTTGACCTAAATTTTCACATATGATCCATGCATGCTAATATAATGTACTATCTATTAACGTCCAGTCGGTTTTTTAAAAAAAGATGAACATGAATACTCGTAGAGTCCGCCAGTTCTTTTTGCCCATTTTTAATTTACACAAATAAAATATTCTTATCTAATAGAATGAAAAAAGTAATAAAAATCAGATTGTAATTGATCCTCCTCACCCCTATCTCTCTCCTCGCTATATATATATATATATATATATATATATATATATATATATATATATATATATATATATATATATATATATATATATATATATATATATAAACTTTAGCCACCTTTCTACTCCCACCTTTTATTTTAACCTAAACCTCCATCAACCTTACCTCTAAAAATAATTTTCTTTTTATTAAAAAAACTATTTTCTTTATTATTTTTGATAAAAAAATTATTTTCTTTTACTGCCAATATATATACACCTCAAATTACAAATGATAGAATAAGTATATTTCGTTTTTCACAAGTTATTGATTCTAATCTTGGTATTTGTGTAATTAATTTTTATATTCTTATAAATATATTAATATTTACTTACCCACTTTTATGGTTAGAACCCACCAAATATTACAACTTTTACTCTAATAGTAATTCAATTTCTTCTCTCCTATTTTTCATAATCCCTCATTTATGATTTCACTTCTCTAACATGGCTCTTATTGTATTTTTAAGACACCCTACAATATTCTTTGTCAATATAATCACATAATTTTAATTTTTTTAAACAGATTGAAAGAAGTTGAAGCGTACAACATTGGATGTCAAGGTACCCCTCCAATTTTCATTACAAGAGTTGACATTCATTTTCTTAGTAACTTAAATCCTTTTATGTCTAATCTCTTTTTTTTATTTTTTATTATTACTTCATAAATATATCTTTATGTTTTCACATATTTTAAAGTAATTTTAAACTTCGCAATTTAGAGATTCTATAGTCATGTTTATTAATAATATTATAATACTATAAAATTAATTATTTTCTAAAAAAATTATTTTCTTAGACGATTCCTATAGAAGATTATGTTAACAAAAGTTTTTAATCTGAATAAAAATTGAGTTCCTTCTATATATTTTCTTCCTTTTTTCTTTCAAATATTAAGAGTGTCTCCTATACTTCTATTGGTGTCAGTGCTATCATTTTTAGTTAAAATTTACAATTTTTTTAGGATCTTTTAAATAAATAGTAATTTTCTTTATCTTTTTATATTTATTTTTACCTATATTTTTTTAATCAAAATAATGTTTCCTTCTTTCATGTATCTTTCTCAATGCTATTTCAATAAGAAGAAAATATTTTCACATAGCCATTAGTGTATATATGATTATTATGTTTCCATTTTATTACTCCACCAATAAGTTATCTTATCTTTTACTATGGGTGTTTTTCTTATTTAATCATTAATTTTATTTGTCGTATATTTTATTTTATTTTTAATCAAAACACTCATTTTAAATGTCATTTCTTTTCAATTTAATAAATTATTTATATTTAGTAGGAATGGAAACAATATTTAAGACCACATGAATGATTTTTTTATTTTAAATTTTTAATTCTAAAAAGATTATTAATATTTTTCTCCCTATCTCGATATAATTGCAATACTCTTTTGTATACTTGCACGTATTGCATGTAAATCCAAGCTTGTTTGTCTAAATTTAGCATAATTAACATTATTTATTCCATTTCGAGTAAAAAATATTACTTATTCTATTAAAAAATTGATTCTTAATAAATTCTATATTAACTATTAGTTTAGGCGGTTATTAACAAAACCGTTAATTTTTTTACCAGAAATCTTTTTAAAGGGGAGTGAATTTATATTATTAGTTGTGAATAATATGTAAGTAATGAACCTTAGTTATATAAATGTTTTTCTCAATCTTCTTTATCATATAATTAATGCATCTTCGTCGAGCGGTGTGTGGCCATTCTCCGAGATAGGGGTTCCAAGTGGGTGGACCAACTTACCGACCAAAATAAAAAAATAATGCATCTTTAGTTTTAACCAATGAGCTTCTTTTATTTTTTAAATAATAAACCTTTTTATTTCCACTCTTTTAACATGTTTTTAAAATTAGTATCCAAATATTTTAGTTTGGTTTATTGTTTTGCTGAACTAAAATTTTGGATATCCTTAGTGCCGGTAAAATTATGTCTTATCCGATTACTTGAATTTTTTATATAAATTTTAAGTTCGGACTTAAAGTTTGGATATCCTTAGTTCCGGTAGAACTGGGCTGGTCATAAATTTTTTATATGAATTTTAAATTCGTACTTAAAACTTTCTTATTTTTATTATTCAAACTCGATTTTAACCCGAATTTAGGCTATTCTAAATTGTTTGACTCGAAAAAAATCGGATATTGGACAAAAGAAACACATGATAACCAATTTGTCCAATCTAATTTTAACTAGAATCCAAATTTTCATCGGCGATAGATACCCTAATCGAAATATGTTTTGGGGACCTCAACCTCGAAAACCCCGACCGAGCGAGTCTTCACTATTCCAAGTAGTCCGCCAAAATTCTCGATCCACTCGACACTAAAATTGGGTAAGAATTTTTAATGGCCTAAACATGAAGTTCTTTAAGGATAAAATTGTAATTTTACACTCGAATTTAGGGTTTCATATGCACCCCTCTTAAATAAAACCCTTGTAGCTCAGGCAAGGCACCAACTCTCTCTCTCTCTCGTCTTCACTCTTCTAGGAGACGCACCCACGACAAAAATGTGATTTGATCTTTAGAATAAACGACACGATTTGATGTGCTTGTTATCTATTGCTAGAGAGAATTTTCCGAGGGTCGAATTTTAATCCCTTGGATAAAGGGGTAGAGCTTCTTTTTTTTTTTTTAAAAATGATAAATACATCAACTATTAGGCGGACCTTCCCGTAAGGGTTCTACCCAAGTTGTCTTCCATTAAAATGGAGAGAAAAGAAGAAGAAGAAGGAAGAAAATCCCAAACCAAAGAATGAGATAAAGAAAAACCAACTTTAACTACCTAATCAAGTAGTGCAAATTCGAAATGCTCCCGAAAGCATATACTCGCATGAGAGAAAAAGAAATATTAGGCCCACAAAATTCCCTTATTTTTCCGTTCGTCCGACCATCTCGTGACATATGGCGAAGAACAAATACTCTCAAGTGCATATAAGACGAGTTAAAGCAAGCAACCTTATTGCTTTCACAAAATTGATGATTAATAAAGATATGACTGCAATTTCTAAGATACAAACGGGTAGGGGTAGAGCTCCCTTGGATAAAGGAGGTATGACCATATTTATAGTAAAGTTTATGATTTATTTGTCTTCTTGGGCCGTTGATCGGGTTTTCAACTTTGGTCGGCGACTTGAATGTAATTTGATCTCTAAAATAAACGACATGATTTGATGTATTTGTTGTCTATTACTAAAAAGAATTTTTAAGGGTCGAATTGCAATCCCTTGGATAAATGGGGTAGGGTTCCCTTGAATAAAGGGGGTAGGGCCACATTTATAGGAAAAGACCTCATTCCCTTCTAGTAAAGTTTATGGTGTATTTGTTCTCTTAAGCCGCCGACCGAGTTTTCAACTTGGGTTGACGACTTGAGAGTCTAATTAGGTGCCGATTTGATAGTTTGCTAGTCACAAGACTTGCTAGTTCAATGAGCCGTTAATTTGAGAGTTCGTTAGGTCATCGACTTGTAAGTCTATCGGACCCAATTAAATTAAATTAATCAATTGAACTAACCCAAATTAAATTATTTTAATTATTTTAAAACATGACACATATATATTTAATTTGTAGTGCTACAGAACCTTAGTCATATAAATATTTGTCCAAATGTTCTTTATCATATGGTGAATGCATCTTCAGTTTTAAACAATGAATTTGTTTTATTTTTTTAAATAATGAACCTTTTCATCTCCACTCTTTTAATATGTTTTTAAAATTAGCACCCCAAATATTTTAGTCTAGTTTACCATTTTGCCAACTTAAAATTTGGGATATTCTTAGCGTTAGAAAAATTTTGTCTTAATTGATTATTCAAATTTATCCGATCTAAATAAATCGGGTCCGATTATGATTATTTTATCCAAATTTTAATGTTAGACATAAAATTTTTCTAATTTTATTTTCTAAATTCGATTTTAATCATAATTTAGGTTAATCAGAATTCTCTGACCGAAAAAAAACGAATATTGAAGATTATTGATTGAAAATCGAAATATGTTTTGGGAGACGAACCTCGAAAGCCCTGACGGGCTGCGCTTAGGAGGTGTTCAAAGTAGGCCCAAACACTAACTTCTTAAAGGGTAAAATCGTAATCATACACTGGTTTTAGGGTTTCATCTGCGCCCCTCTTAAATAAAACCCTTTCAGCTCGGCAAGGCGCCAACTCTCTCTCTCGTCTTCACTCTTCTAGGAGGCGCACCCACGACAACGATCCAAACTTCACGGTACTTATCGAATGAATTCGCCTTTAGTCCATTGATTTCTTAGTTTAGTCAATCCTTTGTGATATTTGGCTTTGAATTCGCTTTTATTCGTGGTATTAATCGAATGAATTCATAGCTGCTTGTCGATGTTGAGGAACTTGCTTCTGTATTGTGCTGAATGGTTTTGTTATGCTTTATGTGGAAATCCGGTGATTGGTTTTAACTCTTTGGGGAGTTGTTGTTTGAATTTTGCTGAATGAGATATCTTTCTGAGCAAATCTGCACCCAACTTTACATCAAAATGTTGTAGAGGCATGATATCTGACATTGAAATAAGTCTCTAAGGATATATGCCATGAATGGTTTTTCTTTCGTCTGTCTTTTGGGTTGGGATTAATAAACAGAGTAGTAAAAGGGTATTACTTGGTTGGGGGTACTAGCTCTCACAAACTCAGTCTTTGACCTAGTGCTTCCCAGAAGAGTTTTTATTAATCATTATTGGTGAAGGGGGTGATACCTATATTGAAGGGTTTTCCTAGAGGTGCTTTTGTGTTTGTAGTTGGTGAATGTTACATTCCAATTGGAGATTGTGGGGCTGCCACACTTGGTGTGCTTTGTGGCTTTATGTCTTCCACCAAGGTCTATTTGCTTGGACTTAGCCGTACCCATGTTGAATTGTGAGTGACCACATGGGATGCATTTTTTCGAAAATTTTTTGTACATATTTGAGTATCAGCCTCCGATGCGAGTATTTGAGGCAAGATGAAGAGTCCTAAGTAACATGGACTAAGGCTCGTGAATAAAACTCATTGCGTGTCTTCTGATACTGTCTCCATTTTGTAGTCTACTATCTGATGACAATGGATTTTCTGAACCTTTTACTACTTTTGTGGTGTGTTGTAGCCTTGTTTGAGCCACAATGGTGAGAATCAGTGTGCTGAATGATGCTCTCAAGAGCATGTACAATGCGGAGAAGCGGGGAAGCGCCAGGTCTTGATCAGGCCTTCATCAAAAGTAATCATCAAGTTCCTTCTTGTGATGCAAAGGCATGGTATGAAGGAGTCTGAGTCATGTTTATTCTGTGCTTTCTTATTCAATTTTCCATGATTTTGTTGTCTAATGCTTTTCTTCCGACACTTATCTCAGGTTACATTGGTGAGTTTGAGTATGTCGATGATCACAGGTCTGGAAAGATTGTGGTTGAATTGAATGGAAGACTGAACAAATGTGGGGTGATCAGTCCACGTTTTGATGTTGGTGTGAAAGAAATTGAATCCTGGACTGCAAGACTGCTACCTTCAAGACAGGTTAGCTCTAAGATCCTATGTGTAGATATAGCTAACTATGCAAATTAACAGTGCAATGCTATTGAATAGTGTGTTTTTTGACGGCTATCTTCTGATGTTTTTTGTGGTTTGGGCATATGTATTTTCCTCTTGAAAACTATGACTTGGGATGTCTTTGAGTTCTTGAATCTTGACTGGTATTTTGTGTTCTTTTTGTCTTGTTTCTCATTTTCATGTTGTTCCCCAATGTCCTGTACCATTTTGGTAAATAGATATCCATATTCTTTTTGACTTGGCTAATGACTTTTTTCTTCTCAGTTTGGATACATTGTTTTGACAACTTCCGCTGGCATCATGGATCACGAGGAGGCCAGAAGAAAGAATGTCGGAGGCAAGGTGCTGGGTTTCTTCTATTAGGAGCGTGAGCCGTCGAGTGATATTTTGATGTGTTACTTATAGACGAGTTATTTCTTAGTGTACCATGGAACATCACCAGGGCTTGCTTGTGATCCCGGTTCTGTGGTGGTGGTTTCTTGTTTTGATTTGAAGAATGTAGGTAGTGACACTAAAATATTATCGATTTCTCAAGGCGTTTAGCAATGTGTTTTGAATCTGCTGTATTAATCGTTGGATCATTTTCTCAATTATGAAGCTTTGAGGTAGAAATAGACTCAATTTTCTGTTCATGTTGAGCTCTGTTACTGTCAGCCTAGATGATCTTGCTTCATAATATTTTAATGATTGTGTATGTTAACTCTTGAATGTAAAATGCTATTAGTCTATTATTATCAGCTATAAAAATTTGAGTTATTAAATTAAAATAAACTGTACTCTGGACGATTATATATTATATTAAAACATTGGTCATTTATGCACTATATTTTAGGGGTATTTATCATACCTAGACAAAACACACTTTTTTATGATCATTTTAAACTAGAATTTGGTATGTAACAGTCTAAATAACAAGAGGGGTATCATTTAAAAATAATAAATATATAATTGTCTAAACCTTTCAAAATACAATTTATTTTAATTTAATAACCTTGAAAATTTTGATGCTGCCTTATGGAAAAAACTAGCAATAGAATTATGTTATGGTCTTCCTTCTAAAATATAGGAGGTTAATAAATTTTGTAGCATACATTATATAGACACAACCAGAAGGGATAATTATCTCAAGGCTTACAACTCTAACACAACTATTGAAACCGATAGCTATAGAGTAATCTGATTTGGACTTGTAATCCTATATTAACGTGATCACTAGCGTGATTTGGACTTATAGTCCTAAATTAATATGATTATGACTATACTCGATTAGGATATTTTCTTATGAAGTTAATGATCTCTATAAGACAAGATTGTTTTACAAATAATTAAATACTTTAAAGTTAACCTAAAATAAAGATGACTTATCCGAATTTAAATATGATCTCGACTTGAACAATGTTTATTTTAAAATTAGACTCGGTAAGAAGCAAAATCGAACAATCAATTTGATAAGTTTAGCTTTGAGTAGATTATTTCCTATTCCCTTAATTAGAGAGTTTTGTAGTAAAAATTAATTTATAGAAACAATATAAAATGTCTGATTTATTTGTATTGCATTCTAAAAGGATTTTAAACATTCGTACTTCTCGTAGTATATGTAATCATTTTTCTACCCATGTACTATGAAAAATGATGTTGAACCCCTAACATTATTAGGATATTAGAAGTGTAGTTAAATTTAGGTGAAAAAATTGAGCGGAGTATTTAAAAGACTAAAATAGCCTCAAATAACTCAACTCCACCAAACTCAACATGCCTTTATTTTGTTTTGAATTCATTAGATTTTAGGAAAAAAACTCGAAGCGCTCTCATGGGTGCTCTCTCTTTCCCTCTTTGTCATCATCTTCTACCCATTTAAACTCGAAGTTGTCATAAGTCCTCTATTAGTGAACAAGCATCTCCTCATCCTCTCTCTTCTTCTTTGTCATCTTCTCTAGAGTGTTGAAATTGTTGCGGGCGATAATTGTGTGTCCCAGTTTGGAATTCGGTAAGAAGATTAACTTGTGTGAAATATCAAATTGATCAAGAATTGAGGCCGAAGGTTACAAAAGGTTAGAATTCTTTGCTTGATTTGGTACGATTATAGTAAATTTCACCGAAACTTATTTGAAAACATATCGAGATAGGTTTTGTTTGGGTTGGGAAGATGAGTTTTTTTTTCCTGTTATGGAAATTTTTTAAAAAATAAACATGTTTGCATTTCACTGTGTAATGTCAACAATCATTGGAAAAAAGTATAGAATTTGCATTAGAAATATTTTAATTTTGAAATTAGGGTTTTCAAATTAGGGTTTTAGTTAAAAAAAAAGATTTTAATTGTTGTGTTTATATGATGCTTTGTTTTAGTTGGGTTAAATAATTTTGTTTGATGTTAAATTATATGTTGTTATTAAAATGTAGATGTTTTAAGAGTTTGATCTTGTGCTCATATATATTGGATGACAAATTGTGCTTGGGAAACGAGATGTTGACTACTTTCAACCGATTGATTTCGTAAGGGACGCAATTTGGTTTTTATCCGCTCCACAATTCTTTGAAATTCAGTCACAAACCCTAGGCGAAGTGACCTATATATGATAATGATTCTTTGTTAAGAATGCGTGATAGGTGGACGAGGAAGAAACAAATTACTTTTTATATAAAGGAGAAGAAAAAGGCCACTATAATTCATGAGATATTGTTGGGACTTGATGGGGATAAGAATAAGGCTAATGAAATGGAATGTGATGTCTTAGATGTTAATATTGGTGACGTTGTCAATCCCAACACTGAATTGTTTGATGGGGATAAGAATAAGGCAAATGATAATGACATTAGTGAACAATCTAATTCTTCTTTTTAGGATAATGTAATTGCCTTAATTGATACTTTAATCATAGATGATGGTCCCCCATTATCTCTTAAAAATGCCAAAAGCCCCCAAATGAAGGCAAGAGCCCTCTTATATATAAAGACAAAGGGAAGACGATTTTGATTGAAGAACCTTTATCCGATAATGATTCTTTGATGATGGCATTAGGTGATTCCGATAATGAAGGTTCTAATTTTAGAAAGGGTGAAGAGAATGAGGGTAGTGATGACAATGATATTTCTATGGTAGAAGAGGATGAAGTGTTTGATGATATAAGTGATGAGGATGATGATGATGCTACAACAAAAATGTTAACAAGGAAAATGGTGAAAACTTAACGCAAATGGTAAAATCAAGATTCAAGAGTACGATATGTTTTTGGTAAGCGAGTCATTCCTTGAGGTGTTCGAGAGATTACGTGGTACAAGAAAAGTTTTTGTGAGGTTCATTAGAAATAATAATACAAGATACACAACATGTTGTAAGGAAGAAAACCGCAAGTACAGAATACATGCATCCCCACTCCCCGATGGAACCACGTTTGCAGTGAAGACAATTAGAGGTAGGATATACAAACATCCCAAGTTATTAGATAACTATGCAGCAAATTCTCAGTAGATAGCAAAACACTTATTTGAGGAGGTTAAAGCTGAACCAAAAATCAAAATCAATGATGTGGGGGATATTATGTTGATGAAATATGGCTTAGTGAAGGAGAAGCACACTATTAGGAGGACAAAGAACATGACTTTACATCAAATTGAAGGTAGAGCTAATGCTGGTTATGAGCTGCTAATGAAGTCTACCGAGATGGTTAAGAAGTCAAATCCTAGAAGCTTGTGCTATATCAAATGGGATCCACCAATAGCAGAGGGTTACAAGTCAATATTCAAAAGAATGTTTGTTTCTTTTAAGTGTTATATAGATGGGTTCTTGGCAGGGTGCGGGAGGTTCATTGGGATTGATGGTTGCCACCTTGAAGGGCCCTATAAAGGTGTGTTGCTAACTCGCATTTGGGTTTTTTGATGACAATCATCTGGTTCCTCATTGCTTATGCAATAGTTGACACCGAAAGCAAGCTGAATTGGATATACTTCTTCAACAGTTTGAGAGGTATTATAGGAGATGAAAAATGTCAAGCTAATACACATTTATTGCTGATGATGCAAGGTATTTTACTCATTTACCCTAATTTTTTTATGTTAGCTAATTCATATAAGTAAAGAGTGTAATTTCTATTATTGTTTAGAGAGTTATTGTAGCTCGAAGACCATATTCCCTACTACTCAAAGAAACATTTGTGTAGTCCATTATGCCGAAACTTTAAGAAGTTATTTCCTGGTTCAAAACTGGGCATCTTGATGAACAAGGCTGCATATTCTTACACAGAGGGGGTGCACAACAAGAACATGGATGCAATTAAGGAACAAAAAGAAGCTGCATGGACTTGGTTGCAAGATGAGCCTAAAGAACATTAGTGTAGGTACTTATTTGATAAAGACTTAAAAGTTGAGAAAAATTCCACAAACTTTGTGGAATCTTTCAATGATGTGATAGATATGTATACGAGATACGCTTGTGTTTGTGTTATGTGAGGCAATTAGGAAGAAATGTACTTCTTGGATAGTTGAGAGAAAGAAAATTGCTAAAGAGTGGAGTGGGAAAGTTGTGCCTTCTGTGAAGGAAAGGCTAAAAAACTTGAGAAAGATACTTGGGGGCTGAGGGCTACTCCTTGTGGGGGATGATTTGTTGAAGTAAGTCAATTCACTCGTACTTTCATTGTCAACCTTGAAGACAAGACTTGTGATTGCAGGATACAGACAAGTTTCCGGTGTTCCATATAAACATGGTGTAAGAGCCATCTTATTGATGAAGGAAAGCACTAAAGATTGGGTAAATGACTGGTATAGTATTGACAATACAAGGCAACTTATAGTGGTAATGTACATCTTATTAGGGATTTTGTCTTTTGGCCAACAATGGACATCTTCCCTTATTAGAACCTCCACCAGTGCAAAAGTCGGGAGGAAGACCTCCAAAAGAAAGGAAAAGAGGGCTTAATGAGAGAAGAAAAAAGACAATATCAAACGTAGTCAAGTGCTCCAACTGTAAGGACTTGAATCACAATTGTAGGACTTGCCCCTTCTTAGGTAAGGAGAAGGCCAAAAGAAAGAAGAAAGATGACAAACAGAAGAAGAAACTTGTTAGGCCAAGGAAGGAATTTCATATCATATCATCTCCAACTACTTCTGCTGCAACCTCATTCATTCATTCCACCTTTGCTGCAGCCTCATCCTTTTCTTCCACACGTGTTGCTACACAACCAACCTCAAAAGGGAAGAGAAAGATAGTTGCTGTGACAATTTAGCCAAGGAGAAGTCCTAGTTTAAAAGAATCAAGGGTGTAACACAATCAAGCCAAGCCTCTTGCAAGAAGGCTCTTTCCTTGAACTAGTTAGCCAACTATGAACTTTCTCCATTTCATCCATTAGTTCACAGTTCAAATGAATCAGTTTTGGACAAAATTATGGGGTGCAATTATTTCTCTTTTGTCATGATTAGGTTATGTATGTATGTTGCATGTATGTATTAGAGAAACAACAATTAATCCCCATCCCCCATGTGGAAATCACACCCTTTTTTGTTATGCCATATTGAACATCAAATTGTTGGGGTTGTACTGTGGAACAGATCAATGAAATGGTTTATTTTCGATGCAAATTCCAAAAATTATACTTTATTACTCAATGCACTACCCATATCATATCTTGTTTGTTAATATAGACATCATAACTACAAACAAGCCTACACATAAAGCCATAACAATATGAACAAAAGAATTATTTTATACAACATTGACTTCACTTTAGCCCTCGATCATCTCCACCATCTCGAATGCTAAACTTTGTCATCTCCTCATTCAAGCCCCTTATTTAAATGACATGTTCACAATCTCATTGATTAATCATCCTTTCCCTGATTTTGTAAGTAGATTGGGAGCCCATATTTCCTTGCTTATCTTCCTCAACTTCCATCCAAAAAAGGAAGGTATCATATTTCAAGTAGCCATAATAAGGTTTCGGATAATTCTTTTGTGACATTGACGAGAAGATACTTTGATTTAGTTGTCACCTTGCACCTTGGACAAGTATACCTTCGCGGCACACCAACAAATCCATAATGTCCTGAAGCTTGCATGTTACAACCGCCCAAAACTAAAAAACCAAACACTAACAATTTCAAAGAGCCATCATTGATTATCTTAGAGGCATAAAACAAATTCAATTTTGAAAAATCCAGAAAGATCCATTCCTCAACTCATGAGAAACCTTTAACTTTCGAAGCGACACTCACCCACCGAGAGAAAGAGTGAGAGAGAGAGAGAGAGAGAGATAGTCAAATATGGTGGCCAAATTGTGAGAGTGACGAAGAAAGAGATAAAGTAGTATATGGGTTAAATAAATAAAATATCAGTTCACATTTATTTGGGAATTGTTGTCATTTAATGGTCACTAATCACAAATAAATTAGCATAAATATTGGAAAAGGACATCTAAATTATTAACACCACAGGGTGGTTCAAAATCATTTTCTATAGTATATGGGTAGAAAAATTATTACCATATACTACGACAGGTATAAATGTTAAAAATTCTTTTCTAAAGTCAAATTATAGAAGCGGCTTTTGCCACTCGTTTTATCATTAATTGGAATTTATTTTCTTACGAACATATAGAATCTATAAAAATTCTATATTCATATTAGAATTGGATGATTAAATAAGTTCTAAACCTAAGCCCAAAGATTTGAAAGATCTAAATATTAAATATAAATAACTGTCATATATATATATATACAGAGAGAGAGAGAGGTTTTTATTTTCTCTTTAAGTATTTCTAAGTTTGAAATATCTTAATATTAAAGTAAGAATTTTTTCGCTGAATCCAAAATAAGAAATTATTTTTATAGAATGCTTCTTTTCTTGTAAGCAAAATTACAATTCATCATTTGTCCTGTCCTTTCCTTTCTCTCTGATTTTTTACGTTTTATCGATTTTTTCGGATCCTTTTTTTCCTCAGAAAAGGGAAGATTATCTTTCAAAAGGAAAAAAAATTTTTTAAGAGTTGTTTACTGGATTCCTAAGAGAGTATTTAGTTTCTTCCATTAATTAAAAAATATATTGGTCCTGAATCTTACTGGAGTTGTCTGTGTTGGTGGATGAACTTGATCAGAAAAAATAAAAGTTCTAGTTGTAAGATATCTAAGGGAACCATCGTTGTAATTGATATTTCTTTCAAAAAAAAAGATATATATTTGGAGTATCTTATGGTCCCCAAGATATATAATTGGAAATTATTTAACTGTCTTCCTCTTAGAAAGAGGAATATAATCAACTTGAATTTGGTACAACCTCTTGAAATCTTAGTGAAACACTGATTTCTCATCTCGTTACTGTTTTTCTTCTATGTTAAAAGAATCGATTATCAATTCGATCGGAAGAGTGGATCAATAATTCAACCGGTCGATCTGTTTGGATCGGATTAGACCCGTTGACTCGGTTGATAATTGAACCGTGTTAAATCGGCATGATCCGATTGATCCTAAAATCTTTTCTTTATATGTATTCGATTATTATAACCGAGTTAAACCTCAAAGTGAAATTTGGGGAACAGAAACTTTCAGCATATCTACGACATTCTTATATGCATTTTCAAGATTTTGAAATATAAGATTTACCCCATATTGAAAGCTACCCCTCCCCCGACCTTGAATGCCAAGCAAACCGGCAAGCAAATTAACACAAATTGAAATTGACCATAAACTACTAGTCACTTCAGAAAGCATGAAAATTGATTATTAATTAAGGTAAATATAAAGAGTAAGGACATTACCACAGTGAAGGTGAAGCACAAGCTCGGACGAACCGGACCAGTAGCGAGAGAGAAGAGAAGAAGTGAGAGGAGCAACAACGCAATAGGCAATAAAAGGAGAAGAGAAGAGGCGCAATAGCACCACCAGAGAGTCAAGAGGAGCGGCGCACCACCACCACCACAGGCCACTAAGCACCACTACACGCCACCGAGCGAGAGAGAACAACCAAAGAGTCAAGAGGAGGAGAGGAAGACTGAGTGAGATAAAGGTGAGAGAGAGCAAACTAGATAGACTAAAAAGTCTTGGCTGGCGGCCAGCGGCCGACGACCACCATCGCCACCAAGGCAAGTGAGGAGGAGAGGAGATGAGGCAAGGTGTAGTGTAGGAGCGAGGCGGGGACGGGACGGTGAGCAAAGAAAAAGGAAGGAAAGGACCGAGAGACCGAAGAAAGAGGAGTTAGGTTTTTTTTTTTTTTTTTTTTTTTTCCAGCAGCCTTAGACTCGGCAAACCGACCCCAACTAAACAGGTCGAATCGAATCACCCAAATCCAAATAGAACCGACATCCAAAATAGTTGAACCAATTTTGACTCGAAACTCAAAAGTGAACCGACTCGAAACCGAACCGACCCCAAATCTAATGAACTCCGATTCGATTAGAACCGAAATGTCCCGATTGAAACCGAACCGACCCGAAATATAATTGAATCGATTAAGACTCGAACTTGAAATGATCGAACCGAATCGGACCCGAATCGATTCAACTCGAATAAAAGTGTTACGAACCCAAATTGACTCAAATCGATTTGTCCCAACCCATATTAAATGGGTCCCTGTAATTTTTTTTTTTGGTCTCTCAAGATGGAATTTTGTACTTATATTGGTACAATTTTGATCAATCTCAAATCTTATTCAAGCGGATTCATACCAAGGGATGGTGGTGGACCCCGATAGTATTCTATATGGATCTCTAAACCATACTCGAAACCATCCGTGAAACCTACTTGAACCGACATTGACCCAACCCGAACCGAAAATGATCCAAATTAACTTCACCCGAAGTTGACCCGATCCGAAATTAACCCGAACCGAAACCAAACCTCACTCGAACGAGATCGATCCAAAGTTGATCCGAACCGAAGTTGGTCCGACCCGAAACCGAACCCAACCAAAACAAGATAGACCGGAAGTTGACCGAAACCGAACTTAACCCTAATTGAACCCGAACCGAATGACCCGATTGCTAGATCTAGCATACGCAACCAAAATTCCCGGTTGAACCGTGATTCAGCCGGTTCTCCCGAGTCAACTCGGGTTAACTTGGATCAAACCGGTTTTTTCCAGTTTGACTTTCCAAACGAGCCAACCTATTAAACCAACCAGAAGACCCACGGGTTCCCGGTCCAAACAATCCGATCGGCCAGTCCAGGCCGGTTTTCGTAACATACCTTTTCTTGAAAAAAAAATACCAATTGGAGTCTAGGGTTTTTGTCAAACGCTGGGTGAATGATCCCTTTGCCATGTAGTTTGATTCTCAAAACTAAATTTGGCCTGTTATATCAGCCATTAATGCTCGTATTTGCACCCTTCAAAAAAAAAAGCTCGTATTTGCAAGAAACTTTCGGGTTCAACCAATAACAAATTTAAAGTTGGCGCGAATCGAAAATGACACAGGTATAAACTAGAAACAAACTGAGGTCTCATCAACTCGGAAATGAATTGACTGAAACTGCATGTACCATTTGTCGATCCTGTGATACAGAGAGAACTAGTTCCAATATTAACACGGACGTTCAATTGAATTTCCCACAAGGACTTGGGGAGAAACCTAAATGAACAAAATGAATAAACTAGTAGCAAAAATGATCAAAATGAAGGTAAAGAACCTCAACAGCAACAACTCCAGCATGAAAATTTGGAGGGTATTCGGCCTGTTTTTCTGATGTATTCAGCTTGTTGCTCAGATTTTGCAGCTTGCTTATGCATCTTAGCTTCAGCAGCTGCCCGCTTTTCTTCGGCCTTGTGTCTTACAGAAGCAAGCTTGCTCATTATCTTGTCCTGTGCCTTTGCTTTCATCCTTTCCACCTCAACCTAAACAATCCGAAAAAGAAGATTCAATAGATGGGATCATTAACCGAACAAAAGTTTTACGTGGGTGCAGCAGCCTATCAGCAATTATGTAATTCAGAGGTAAGCTGCTACATCACCTCCCCGGCCGGGGGTCAAGTGGGAGCCTTGGGGTATGGATTTGGTGTTCTCCATAGGGTCACAGGTCATGAGTCATGACTAATATTGTAAATCACAAATGCGCAGGGACTTAAGAGTGAGGTTTTTCTTCTTCTTCTTCGATCCCCATAATTTCAATGGCGAAAATCAATTTGAGCAACACTTGGCCCAAAGCATGGCCTGATTCTTTGCATTTTCAGATGCTTGCTTTGCCTATGATGTGCCTAGGGATGCTATTTGGTGCAAATACAAATACGGTGGAAATGGGGAGCACCCATGATCAGAAGGATGGATAAGAAAATCACCGCTTGGTAACGAAGATTACTCTCCATTCATGGGACATTGTTTAGGTTGAGGTCGCTTGCAAATTTTTTTTCGGGGAGAGGGTAGTCAAGTTTCCGTTGAACCCCAGATTATAAGTTGATAATCGCCCATGAATCCCTTAAAAGAAATAATAATAATATTTAAAAAAAACAACAAAGAAGAAGATAGAGGATGGTCTACTGACACATTTTGCATAGTCTATATAAAACAAACAGAAAAACTGCCCAATAGTTGCATTCAGACTTCCAAAAGTGAAAGTAGATTTCAGTTACAGAATGGTCAGTTTCAGTAGCCAATGAACAGAGAGGATTTGAGTCAAGACTCAAGCACCTTGGCACAGTAAATCAAGACCAGTTGCTCTGTCAGTGAACATCTTTCTAAATTCCAGAAAGTCAAGCTCACAGCGAAGTCTAATCAGAACTCAGAAGGAAGAGAAACAAAAATTAGATATTCATGTGCTCAGTAGACTCAAATGCAGTTCTTGCCCCCGGCCCTTCCTCTATAAATAATAGATACACTGAAACACACTTGTTACTAACGAACCTGGTTCTTGATTTCAGCTTTCCACGACAAATTGTAGACAGTAAATTGTTGCACTTGGCACTCTTTCGATCTCCTCATCAAATCCTTATTTATTTGAAGAAAGGAATTCGAAAATTGATCCCAAAATAAAAGCTGGAGCTTTGACAAATGATTGCTGTGACAAGTCATGGTAAGCATAGAAAAAAAATACCTCAATTTGCTTCATTTCAGCCTCAGTCTTAGCCTTCTGATGATTTTCCCATGCTTGAATCTTCATTTCTTCGCGCTCAAACCTGAAAATTTTTTATTCATTACTTTGACATAATATTACACAGAAAAAAACTAAAGACAGAAAGTAGAAATCATCGACAATTTTGGGCATGCCATGTCAGATTCATTTGCGGCCTGGTTTCTTCAGCCAAAGATGCATTCTATTTCTAGTATTAAAGGAAGAAAAAGCCTCAATGACATTCAGTGATGCAAATAATCAAGCTAAAATAAAAGCTGATAATATAGAGATGGGATGCTAGCTTAAAACCATGGATGATTTAAGAACAAAAATATTACTTTCTTTATTAAAAAGAAGAAACAAACAGAATGACCATTTAAAGTCCCCATTACTCATGGAGACACTGTATTGAGGAGGGCCCAGAAGAGAGGGAAGGTTAGGGAGGGAAACTTCCCTCTGATGTGCCTTGTGGGATTCAAAATCATAGATCCTGATGAACGAGAAGGTAAGTTAAACACAACTAGAGCACCTCAAATTTCAGATACATTTACAATTGATTCCTATCTTTTAACTTACCATTACATAACCAACACTAACAGTGATTTTTCTGGTGGTATTTGTCAAATATTACCCAGAAGTGTTTTGCCTCTTTGGCAGACGCACCTTTCAACATTTAAATTAGAGAATGGAGTGATTTGGCAGTACAAATTAGGCAAGCACAAGGATGTTACAGATAATCTACTTTCTATCCTCTTTTCCTTTCCCCGAACATCAGCTGGTGACTCTAGGAAACACACATCTCACACCACTGAAAGCCAAAGGGAATATCAAACACTGGAAGTAAACAAGAATGCTTGTCGCATATCATGGTTATGAAAGGCCGTATAAGAAGGAAGTTCTCCTTTAATTTTTGAACTTATGTTACAGCTAAATTATCTCAGAGTTAAACGAGAAAAAATATTGTCCACTCTCTGGATAGCCAGGAAAGGCCAACTTCGCATTTTTTCCCCAGCTTGGATTATAATGCAGTAAAACAAAATGCCTCTTTTTACCGCCTTTTGCTTCTTTTCTGTGAAGTAGTAGGCAATCTATAGTTTTAAAATCTACGGTCTAACGGAACCAACCTCACTATGATTATGTAGTTTAGAGGTAAGATTGCTATATCGGGCTCTTGCACAGCACATAGGTGGGACTTTTGAGGTACGAATTTGGATTTGGAATTAAAAGAGAAAAACTAATCAACATGGAAAAACACAGTTGTTCTACATCTGAAAGAAGTTGGAAATTTTTTCACACATGTAAGCAAGTTCCTCATTGCTGCTGAAGTGGAGGATTCACAGTAGATAATCTCAACATTAGCTGCAATGGAACTGCAAATCAAGTGAAGAAAACCGTACTGACATACCACACATTTCCAAAAATAAAAGAAAAATCAAAACAGATATGATATTTTACTGCATTGACCATAGAAAAATCAGGACCTATCAACACTTCAAAAAGTATGATTTCTGCTTGGAGTTGAAAGAGACATTCTTATGTTCAGAACCACAATCCACAAGGGCTATAGAGGATGGAAATACCTCGCCGTGTACTTGGCTCTCTCAGCTTCCTCCCAAGCTTCTGCCCTTGTCTCAACAACACTTCTAGGTACTTGTTCCCCTGGCACCGTCTTCAAAGAAGATGCAGTTGCTGTATCTTCTTCCTCTTTACTAGCCCAAGAAGTTATATTCATTTTACCAAGCTGCATGCCAAGTTCCATTATTTCTTTTCTGGTTTTAATTTGCAGCTCTTTCTCAGAAAGCTCCTTTCTCTGTATATCTAGAGTGCTATTTCGTATTTCGGCAAGAGCTCCTGGTGGGTGAGCTCTTGTAGGCGTTGATGTCCTTGAAGTAGTGGGACTAAGCATTGGTGATTTCACCTTGACAGGCGTTCCACTTCTCGAAGGTTCCTGGCTTGCAATAGGAGTCATTTCTGTCCCCATGTCCTTCATCGAAACAGATCTAGCTGTACATAGAGATGGAACAAAAGCTGTCACACATTGGATAGATACATCATGCTGACTGAGACAAACTACAGAAACATCGAGCAACAGGTTTTACAATTCAGATCACCTTTTTTTTAATCAACATGATTCATATAACAGCTACAAGGAATATGGCAGAATAATGCAAACAAATGCCCAAATGATGACAAATTGGTGATTAATGGATGTTGAAACTCAAAGAATGCAAGAAACCAAAAACAGGGATAAAGGATGACTTAGATGCCATTAACACTTACCTATGAGCTCACCACCAGACTTTTCAATCGCTTGTGCTGCACTTCCATGTAAATTAGCAAATGTGTATGGATCTGACTCCCACTTCATCAATTGTTGTCCAGTATTTTCTTTCTTAGCTATACTTGAATCTACCATCTTAGTTTCAGGCTCTTCAAAAGCAATTAATTTTCCATCAGGAACTTCAGCAACTATTTTTGAGGCAGGTTTCCTTACTCCTTGACTGAAATTGTTAATCTTTCTAGCACCCTGCACATTCTGCGACTGCCCAGTCCTTGGTCTGTTTGACGTAGGGCTCGCTATCCATTTCTGGGCATCATCCCATTTTGATGGTGCTGGTTTGGAGAACCGTGCCGCTGTAACTCTTTGTGGGCCTCGGTCCGTCTTCTGAAACTCAAAGGTTGATGATGTCACGCTCGTGTTGTCGTGACCACTTTCATAATCTACCTCGAATTGTTCATTTGAGCTCATCCCAGAGCCAACTAAGTGTCCACTTGTCAACTTACGGTTTACACTTACATCTGAATCTGCAGTTGTTGCACAACTTGAAGTTGAACACTCAATATGTTCTTGCACAACGTCAACGTCTTTGCAGCTTTCTGAGAAATCACAGCCTGAAATATCATGCAAAAAGAATTTCTAGTATTCAGTAATCTACATTATTCAATGACAGAGGTTTGAAAAAATGAAAAGATACAGACTGCTGTGACCTTATGAGACAATTCTAAGATACCTAAGTTTCAAATTTTTATCTTTGTGCCAACATATATAGCACATGTGATGCTTAGATTCCAATTCTTGCTTACTTTTTTGAACACCGACACTCATTCACATCAAATAATATCATACTGAAATAAATCTCTAACTCACTGCTTCTCTCTTAGTATAAAGCAGCCTTCACAATCCCCCCACTCTTCAACACACACAACCAAAGGTAGGATCCTTGTCAAAGTCAATAGAACAATGGTATGCAATAGATCATATGACAATGCTGACGCATCCTGTCATGCCATCATCAAGAGGAAATAAGAAAACAGGAGAGTCAAATGTCGAGATGCTTGCAGAGATGCCACCAACATCTAGATTTACCCAGACCCCGTAAAGCGGAACCCACAGCGGGAGTAAGTTTTTGTGTGATGATGGTGGTACTGGTGGTGGTGGTGCAGTCAAATGTCTTCAGCATAGTAAATCATCATAGAGGTAACAGCAGCATCTTTTGTCATTTTCTTTCCAAGGAAAGCAAAATCTCTATACATTTCTTTTCAGGGAGTACTGTTTGCATTAGAAATTTGAGCAAAGAACTTGTAATTCATAATGTGATTGTATAACATCAAAAAGAAATGGAACAAATGGTTAACAATCGAAAATGGCTAAAACCTTATTCATATATTTTCCTTATCATCAAACAGACCACCCACAATAGCCAAGTTGGATCATGATATTGTGGGGCCCAGCAAGGTTAAGATGTTCGCAATCTACCCTTAACACAAGTTGGTAACAAGGGATGCTCTTTCCAAAGGACAAATTCTCTTTTATCAGCACAACAAAATGAATAAAAAAGCAAACAATTTAGCAATTAAAGAGCAGATGTCAACAAGCTTACTCGTGCAAAAACAGCGACAACCTAATAGGATCACAATGTAGTGGCTTTGGGATCGAGGATAGGTTCCTCTTCACTTAGCTTGGTCTATTCTCGCTAAGGCTGGCCCATCCTCATCTCTAGAAAAAACTGCATTGTGTAATTAGGCAGCAAATGTTTTGTTTTGAAAGCAAGATGCAAATCGCAACCTTGCCTTTGACATGAGATGTTTTGTTTGAAAGCAAGACGCAAATCGCAACCTCACCCTTGACATGAGCTGTTAGCAACACTCTTAATGTCAACATTACGAAAATTAACAAATAGCAAAACAACCAAGAGCAATTAAAGAGCATATGCCAACTAGCCCAGTCAGTAAAATCTTGGGTTATGCCAACTAGTAAGAAATGGGTTCAAAATTAATTTGTGTAAAGAAAGAAAAGGAAGAACAGAACAGACACAAATGCGGAATTGAGATACCTGGACCATCAATGCCAGAGAGTTGAGATCTTAAGGAACAAGACGAGTCCACTTCCTTCATTTCCCTTCTCTTCTTCTCCACCCCCATTAGCATACTCCTCAGCTTTGCTGGTGACAACCCTCCAACCCTCTGCATCAAAATTTTGCAAGAAACCCAGAAAAAAAAAATACATGAAATGAAATTCACAGTCATAGATAATACTCACAAGAAACAAAGTTCTACAGTTTCTGAACTCCAGATTAACAAAAATCACAGATCAAAAAGAACCCACAAAATTCAAACCCAAAAACATTAGTATTAAGCAATCAAACTACAGCAAATGAGGGAAAAAATTTAGGGATAGCAAGCAGTTAGGATAAAACCTGAGGTCTTTCGATCCTCTCGTACTCCATTTCAGCTGTCGATGGCTTCGTTTCCTTTGGTTCATTCACAAGATAGGATTTTGAGTTAAACCCAGAAAACCCTTTTGCAGCAACGGCTAAAATGGAGTTTTGCACGGGCAAATAATCAGAGAATTGGGTTGGCGAAGTGGGTAGGCGCAGACAACGGTGCTCTCTCAGATTTAGCTCAGCAGGAATTTCTCTGTCCTCTAGTGAGCGCACAACTTGGTAGAATAGACTGTAGAGTTTAAAAAATTTTGTTAATTTTGTTATTATTTTTTGTGGAATTGCTTTTGATTATAAAATTGTGTTGTGGTAGAAAATTATGGATGCAGGGTTTGAATTTAGTATGGCTTTGAGCACCATTCAAGGCTAAGAAAAAGATAAAGCCATGTTGAGGAGAGATGGAGAGGATGTCGAGTAGCACGAGCTGCAGGAGCAAGGAACATGGGATATGGCAGTTACTCTATGACCTAAGATGTGATGTGTAGGAACTAGGACGGCGTAAAAATAATGTCAACAATTTGAATTATTTTTATAGTAATTTTTAAAATTTTTATAGTAATTATTTTATAGGAGATAGAAATATAAAATATGACGGTTAGCAAAATGTCTTATATGTACTTAAAAGTATCTATTTCTTATTATATATCAACAGAGGGTTAGACGTAACGAAAAATAAGGAGAGTTTTGTGGATATAATCTCTCTATCCGGGAGTATATGCTCCTAGGAGTATTTAAAAATTTGCATGGCAGTTAATCTATGACCTAAGATGCTATGTGTGCGAACTAGAACGGCGTAAAAACAATGCCAACAATTTTGAATTTTTTACAATAGATTTTAAAAATTCTATTGACTACTCCATCTGCTTCACAATAACTATGATTTTTGTATTATGAGGAAGTACTAAGAAAATATAAAATTTATATATAAAAATTATGTTAAAAATCCTAATTCTAGATTTCATTGAAAATAAAGAAAGCGAGATAAAAAAAAGAAAAATAAAGCGAGTTAACAACGGAAAATTTGGTAAATTACTAATTAATATGTCATTGAAATTGTCAAGACTTGGCAAAAATAAGTCCGAACCAATCTTCCGAATTTATCTTGCCCGAAAAAATCGGGTTCGGTCATCAAATTTTTGTTTGAATTTTAAATTCGAACAATCGCTCATGTCCGAATTGAAACTTAGGTCAAGTTTAGGTTTGGCAATTCGGGTCTAGGTTATCCAAATTTTGTGACTAATTCGGATTTGAACAAATTTGAGCAATCGACAAGCTGGATTGAGACATTCGATCATTCCGATTTATGTATAATTCAGCCTAAAATCTACAAAATTTTCAACGAAAAATTTGGACGTTCGAGTTCGGACATCAAATATTCGGGCTCGGTTTTGGTCACATACATAATTTTGGTCCAATTTTTGAAAGTTCATATCACAAATTCGGACATTCGGACATCGGTAATTCGGGTTTAGATTCGGATTTAGTCGGGGTGTGCGAATGTGTAACTCAAATAGGTTTTGGGTATGGTATTTTTATCCGGAACCGAATTTTCGCTAGCGCTACAAATTATAAGTGATAGAAATTGGGAAATAAAAAAGTTAATTAAAGTAACAAGTATTCGAAATAGAGAGAATAATAATTTAATTTAGAAAAAAAGATAAAAAAACCACCCCAACCTTATTGCACACATCACCAAAATTTAAAAATGATTGAAAAAATCACTTAGCTAGTTAACTTTACTAATGAGTTTTACTAATCACTAAACCTAATGTTTCAATGCACACCTTACCGATTAGAGAAAGCCTAATACTTTTCTTCTTTATAGAAAAAGCTTGGACGAAAATTTTGACGTAATTATTAACATGATATATATAATAATTGAGATATTAACACTTACCTCCCTCGAGTTATTTGGAAATCATTTTTACACCCTCCAGGTATTGGTATATATTTTTACCCACCCCGACCGGAGTAGTTAATATTTGAGTTATACATTGACCATTGTTTTTAATTATAGAAAACATCCAAATACGGTGAGTGTGCTTGATGTGGCATAAGAAAATGAGGTAAAGTACCAAAATTGCCCTCTTTGCACTAAAGCGCCAATAACTAATGGGGGTAGCATAGTCATTTTATTTTAAAAATTAGGGACAAACTTGTCCTTTTACATTTTCGATTAGCCTCCTACCGTTTTTTTATCTTAAATATTTTTTTATCTCCAAACCTAGGGTGGGTAAAAATATATACCAATACCTGGAGGATGTAAAAATGATTTCCAAAACCTCGAGGGAGGTAAATGTTAATATCTCTATAATAATTTAAATGTTAGTTTGAAGTAGAAAAAAAGAATGCTTGATATAATATATAGTGCTAACATTCATATATATACTTGGTGCATTTAAAAACTCAAATGGCATAACCATCTATTCATATAATCCATCTCTTGTATTAAAGGCAATCTTCCATTTATCTCTTGGTCGCGTGCAGATTTGATAATACCCACTTCGTAAATTAATCTTTTAAAAGATAGCACCATTATTCAATTGATCCGGTAAGTCATTAAGGCGAAGAATAGGAAAATGGTTCTTAATCATGATCATATTGACAACATGATTGTTAATGAACATACTCCACATTCCATCTTTCTTTGGAACAAGAAGTGTTGGGAATACACAAGGACTCACACTTTCTCCGACTAACCCTTTGTCAATGAGCTATAAGACCTGTCGTTGTAACTCCTCATTCTCCTTTGGACCCATTCAGACATGTAGCCTTGTTAGAAATTACTATACTCGGAAATAAAATCTATGCAATGTTGTATGTCTTCAATTATGACAATCCTGCAACGATCACTTCAGGGATCACATCCTTGAAGTCTTTAAGTATGACTTAATTAAACCTGAAAGATCCACTTCCCTGGTTTTCTTCAAAAAGAACAAAGGCACAAGTGATCTCGGATTCTTGCAATGCTTTAGCAAACATTATCTCGGATGTAAAGTTTCTTTTATCTTGAGCTTGCTTCATTTGGACTTGTTTTCTAAATGGTGCCAGCATAATTTTGACACCATCATTCTCAAAAGAGTACATATTCTTGTACTCATCATGAATAGCATATTGCCACGATTGACCGAGAAGTAGAAGACAAGCATTCATAGGGATAACATGACACTGTACTTTATCTTGAAACTTGTTACCGATGGAAAACAACAAGGTATCTTTTGGAAACTTTAACGTCATTACCCTTTTTAGCCAAGTGAGCTTGTATGGTGGAGAAGGGTGATCTAAAGTCAACAACTTTAATTTTTCAACCTTCATTAAGGAAACCACATTTTCGAAACTTCCACTCGTCAATAATGACGTCACGAATCTTCTTATGTAAAGTACACCGGTATATGGAAGATATTGTTGTGAAGCCATTCATCTTCTTGTACCGGGGACAAATTTAAGACTTGATGAACAATCAACTATTCTCCTTCATCAGCTTGCATAATTTCTTGTTTATCTTCATTTTCTGGGGTTTCTTCTATATTGTGGTCTTTTTCATCTAAAGTTTCTTCTTCAACAAATGATATAACTATAACGTTTGGACATTATGAAGCAATATATCCAAAACCTTGACATTTAAAGCATCTCTTGTTGTTGAAATTTCCTTTTGTAGGTTTGTTTGTCCCTCGTAGAGTTCTCACTTTATTTTGGTAGATTGGATGTTGTTGTCTTTGGAGGTAGTCTTGTTGAGGTGTTGCCATGTTTTGGCATGTCTCTGACTACTTCATTGAAAAATCTCTTTTCCCTTTTTATTTGATCTCACCTTCATGAATAATTTGATAACATCATCTAATGTCCAATATTATTGGAGTTGCATGACGTTGGCAATTTTTGGAAATAGTTTTTCTCCTGGCTTCGAATTATCATATTTCATTGATGACTCTTCAAATTTTTCAGCATATTGAGCTACATATTTTCCTCCTTGTTGTAAGTTCTGGAACTTAAGGAAAATATCAAGTCGACAGATGGCGGCGCAAAAATTTGCGGTAGAGCTCACACTTCATTTTGTCCCATGTGCGGATTTTCAGGCGAGCTTCTATCTCTCATTGGTGCTCAACATTTTCCACCAAATAGAAGCATGCCTTTTGAGCTTGATAGTGACCAACTTAACTTTATGATCTTCAAGAATGTTTTTCGGGTCGAAGACACGTTCGATGATATGAAGGTCGGGATGAACGCCTCCTTCAAAATCGGGAGTTTCAACTTTTATTCCCCAATCCTTTCTTAATATTGGGTTTTGTGCGTATGTTGGGTAATAGCAACTTCTCCATCCGAAGATGTATTATTGGACTGGTGGAATGGATTTTTCATCATCATTTTGCTTAACATTATTTCGTCGGATTGGTCTCCATGCTATCTATTACTTGAACTTGAAGCAGCCTCATTACGAGCTAAATGTTTTTGTAGTCGTTATACCTCTAATTGAAAATCAGCAACAACGAGTATCATGAACAGGATGAGCATGATTACGTCCACCATGTTGACCTCTTGGTAAGCTGTTTCACCGACTCAAACAATGAACTCCTTTTTTTTTTTTTTAAAACAAATTTTAACACAAACTTAACTCACTTTTCATCTCTTTTTTTTTTTTCTATATTGACAGAATTTTACTTTTATTTTTTTCACCTCAGTTCTCTTTTCTCTCTCTCTCTCTTTTCTAACAGAAAACTCACTTTTTTAGACATAATATACTCACTGTTTTTTTTTCACTCTTTCTTTAATTCATGAAACAAATTGACAGGTATGAAAGTTAAATGGATTGAAATTGAAAACACTATCTTGACTATGGTGATTAGACAATGCAAAAGCAATCAACTACTCTTTGAAACTATGATAATACTTTTCCACTCGGCCTTATAAAAGAACAGTTAATTAGTGACTTTGGTTTGCATGAAACCAAAACTAACTCCACGTGGCTTATTTGATAGAAACTACAATACCTATATGGCACTCCTGAAATGCATTATTAATAGCTTAATTAGAGAGAAAATTTTTGCACAATGAAAGCAAGAACAATTGAATGGTACTTTCCGGATAAGAACAATGGAACAAAAACATAGGATTTCACCGAGTAAAACCTTTAATTTTTGTAAAGATCCTGAGGTATTGATAATTATAAAATGAAAGGATTGATTATGGTGGCAACAAACAAACCGCACGGAGAAATAAAAATAGTGGAAGCCTTCTACAAAAGGATGGAGCAAGTGGTGTGGGTGGCGGTGAGGATGATGATAATGGTGTCATTAAATTTTTTTGGGTTTCGAGTGGGAATATCGGAATTTATGTGAAGATAGAGCAAAGCTAGTTTGCTTAAGACAACAAGTTCTAGTGGGGACCAAACATGTAATCGAAACTCTACTCGTGATACCAATTTGACACAAGAGGGGTAGGGGAATAGATAAATTTCAAATAGAGAAATCAAATCGAAGACGAAATCACCACGTTGGAGGCCAACCCAACGATATAGGAACTCTATTACTTCCTTCTCTTAGGAATTGATGGAGGAAAGGAGAAACTCTCAACCTTTTAACACTTAAAGTGTTAAGTATAAATACTCATACAAACTCGATGGGTCTTTTGTGGTTGCAAGCATGGCGATTTATAGACATAATTTGATATATTACAACTAATTTATTATAGGCTTCCGTTTTTCTACCACATGCCGAGCCTTTTTACAATACTCTGTTCTTACTACTAAAGTCTTCCGCTAGCCTTAGCCTTCCAAAATAGAGTAGAGTGGTGCATTAATGGCTAGGCAACTTTGTAACAATTTTTTTCTTCCTTTGTCGAGTTATATTTTCTACAGCTTGTCAAGATCCCCTTGTTGGAGAAGACTCGTCCTCGAGTCATTACTTTTCCTCATGTTCATAATACGCAGATAGATAAACTATATTAAAGGCGGAAGAAACATTGTAATCCCCTAGGAGTTCTATCTTGTATGCATTTTTAAACGGACTATATGCTCTTGGTCTAAATTTTCATGTGGACCCGGAGGGAACCCTTCTTTTCCCAAATGAATTCAAACCAAATCTCCTTCTTTAAATGTAATTGGCTTATGAAACTTGTTAGATTATTGTTGTTATCGCTCATTCTGTCTTGAGATTTGGGACCTCACCTTGTCGTGAAGTTTCTTAAATTCTCTAACTCGTTCCCCAAGCATCACTATGAAAGCGATTTTGTGTAGGCAATGTTGTTGTAACTCTTCATGCTCCTTTCGGATCATTTGGTATGCAACCTTGTTAGGAATGATTGCACCAGGAATAAAATTAATGCAATGTTGTACGTCTCACATTGGTGGCAATCTTACAAGGATGTCTTCGGGGATCACATCCTTGAAGTCTTTAAGCAATGGCTTAATCAAACCCGGAAAATCTTCATTTCCCTGGTTTTCTTCAAGAAGAATAAAGGCATAAGCGATCTCGGATTCTTGCAATGCTTTAACAAACATTATTTCGAGTACCTTTATCTTGGGCTTTCTTCTTTTGGACTCGTGTTCTAAATAGTGCCGGCACAATTTTAACGGAATATTAACATTTACCTCTCTCGAGGTATTTTGAAATCATTTATAAACCCTCCAGGTATTGGTATTTATTTTTACTAGGATTCCGATTCTAACAATCTTGGTCTTCCCTCAAGTGCGCACGTCCCTCGTCCTCCAAACGCTAGGATAATGTTGTTTTCTAGATCTATCCGGGTAGTTAACTAGGCTAAGTTTGAGATCCTCTATATCTAGATCCGGATCCAATGGTGGTAGCTGCGGCCGGAGACGAGGGGCTTATACGAGGGGCGCATTGGAGGGATCCATCTCTAGCAGCCCACTTGGAGGTGCAGCGCCAGCCTTACCACCGCAACTGCAGTTGCACCCTTCACGAGCTGCCAAGTACTACTGTGGAATACTTCTATTGATTATGATTATGTTATAGAATACTTTTACTCGGTAATTAGGGTTATAATACTTGAATTGGTTCCATGTAGAAGTTAATTCTACCTAGATTTGTTGATTTTTTTGTTGGGATTTGGCATTATCCTGGATCTGTTGCTTTGATTCTATAAATTGGTGCTTGGGTTTATGTTCGGATTTGTTATTGAGGAAAATGGACGGATGCAATTCGATGATTTTTGGACTGAAATTGATGGGACGCAAATCGTCATTTGTTCTCGGTTGTATAATTGTACAGTGGGTACAAAAATTAAAAAAATATATATAAAAATTCAAATATATTACTAGGTTCTTACCCAAGAACTAGGGATGGCAATGGGTTTGGTTAAGGTCGGTTCCAAGTGGACTCGGACTCATTTAATTTTTTGGACTTGGACCCGGATCCGTCGAGTATGTGAAGCATGGACCTGCACCCAAACCCATTGGGTCCGCCAGTCCATGGGTCCTAAATGGGTCTAGACTATTTCAAACTATAGAATTGTTAAGAAACAACATAATTTTATCATTCTTCCGCACTATTTAATATTATTACACATTTGTAGGCAACGTAAATTTCTTATTTTTCACATATGCACTTAGATAATCTATAATTTAACAAATTATAATCTGTTTCCAAAGAAAATTGAGTTGATGATGTGGATTTTGATTCGGAGAGAGGAAGGATTTACTCGCTCCGGTTCCGAGAATGTGGCACGATCGATTCGATTCTACGTGGCGATTGCTTGAACCTACAAAAGGCGAAGCCCCGGGTGGTGGATCCCGGGAACGCCCTCCGACACCCAATTTAGTGATTGACTTGATTGAAGGGATCGAGGAAATCTTCCTCGATGTGCGTGGGGGAATTCCTTGGGAGTTGAGAGGTTTTCCAAGGTGGAAACTCTTGGGATGAATGTTGATGAGTGTTGAGAGCTTAAGGGCTTGAGAGCTCGGAAGCTTGAATGTGTGATTATGTGAAAAATGAGAATTGTGGAATGTGAACATGTGAGAATCCCTTTTGAAGTTGGGGATGGGTGAGTATTTATAGGGAGATTTTTAGGGGTATCATGGTAATTTACCATGGTTTAGGGAAACCCTAGCCTTAATGGGCTTTGGGCTTTTACCTGGCCCGTTAAGGGTTGGCTTAGGCTGACACTTCCCTTGTCCGACTGATTAGGCGCAGTTGGCTAGTGATGTGACGGGTGAGTTGGAACTGTCCGGAAATACCCGAATCAAAAACAAATATTCAAAAATCAAGTGAACAAATTTGAAAAAAAAAGTGAGAGAAAGTATTTGAGAGTTATGCAAGATGATTTATAATGAATGAATGAGGTAAGAAGTGATTGAATTGTTTAAGAGAATTAGAGCAAGATAAGCTTAAGTCATATGTAAAAAAAAATTTAATCGAATCCATAGGTTTGGGGGTCCAAATTCTAGACCTAGACCCGCATCCATTTAATACCACTTGAACCTAGACCCAACCTAAACCCATCGAGTCCAAAATTTTCAGACCTGGACTCGCTAATTCAGGTCGGATCCGGCTCGGGTCCAAGACCCATTGCCATCCCTATTGAGAACCGTTGTAATAGATAAGCTTATTACTATAGTTCTTTCTTTAGAACTATAGTAGTAGATCATCTTTTACTAGGTTCTTTAAATGAGCCGTAGTAATAGGTTATCTTTTACTATAGTTTTAAACCGTAGTAAAAGATGCCCTTCCGATATTAAGCTAACATACACGAGCCTTATAACCATAGTAAAAGGTCATTTTGAATCGTAGTAAAAGATAGTTATTGTAGTAGCGATGGCTCATAGTCCGAAAATTATCCCCATGCGATGCATAGCAGGACTGAATTCTCGGTGCTTCTCAATCAAAAGATCAAGAGAGCTTACTATGAGTGGAGAGTAATTACGTCTCGGTGTTAAGTCAAGTGGACCTACCAAGATAATGATTTGACATCTCCAAAAAGGTTCTTAAGGGTAAAAGCCAAAGGTCCAAAAAGAGCAACTATGTCTAAGGTCACCAAAATAAAAAATTTCTAATGCAAAACATAATAAAAATTCACAATTCAGATTTTCAAGTCTCACCCCATTAATAAGTGGCGTCCCCAACAGAGTCGCCATTGTAAGAACCGACCCGCCCCGTGTCTCGAGGAGGGGGCCGATCGGATCACGGTTCCCCACGAAATGTCCGCTCTCTCTTTTATTCTTTTTACTTTTTGAAAGTTTGATTTTGATTTTGAAAATGGGGCGGATCTCTTGTGAAGATAGTTTTTAGAATTGCACTTTTTGAAGTAGTTTTAGGTGAAGGTGTGCTTGGTAATTTTTATTAATCATTTTATTTTTGAAATTAATTTTAGGAAGTCTCGGAATGTTATTTCAAAAGATAAAGAATTAGAAAAATAAAAAATACACTTTGTCGCAAAGCTTTTGGACCAAATATCGAAAACTGCTAGGGCCAAGAGCTGAGCCTAGTTACTAGCCGATGTCGACTTATAATGCCTATGCTCGATCGGTAACCGACACCGGCTATATGCCCGAGATTGAGAAATCGGTCTCATTCATAAGTCTGTCAAAATGAACCAAATTTTTCTAATTTTTTTAACTTGAAATGCTGAGAAGCCTTTTGGGGAAATAAAAGCTAAAAGTTAAGGAATCACCATTTAGTTTTAGGAAGTAAAAACTTACAAAATACGTGAAAATAATTTTCGCAATTTAGTATAAAAAAACTTAGAAATGGTTTTAGAAAGATACTCCAACGGTCTTAAACCAAGAATCTAGTGTTCGGGGCATAGGTATGAAATGAAGAGGGATGCTCCTCATTTTGCCTATCAACATACGACTTTTACTAATCTAAATTGTAAGTTAAAATTGTGTTTAAATTAAGCAAGAAACCAACATGAAAATTATGAATTGAAGCACCTAATGCTTTGAAAGCGATTAAATAAAGCGATAAATAAAGCGATAAAGAAAGTAAAAACTAAATTAAAAATTACACCTGGGAGGAGGAATTAAATGTGATACAACTTCATACCACAATGCGGAAAGCGATTAAAAAGTGATATTGAAGTAAAATCGTAAGAACAAACTTGAAAAGTGGATCTAGCACCCTCGGGTTGACCCGCCTATTGATTTTGAATATCGGATGGATTTCAGCGAGTGTAACGAGTAGGGCAATAAGCATAAATGAGGTGGAAAGAAGGTCTTTTGTGTAGTTTTAGAAACAGAGATATGGGTAGTGTTAATAAGAGATTAAGAGAAAAAAGTGTTGGAGAGAGTGAGAGAGAGAGACATTTTCAACATATGGGGTTTTTAGATGAAAATGGTGTAGGGAATGAGAGGGGAAAGCCTTCTGTTTATAGAAAAAAATTAGGTCAAAATGAAACCCTAAAAGCATTCTCGCCATCGGGTTTGTCTTGAAACGGGCTTGAGAATACTGAAAATGGATAATGCAAAAACCCGGATATTTGTGTGGCCCAAAACTATGTCGTTTTCATTTCTTGAAACCGACGCTAGTTAAAACGTCATCGTACGAACGTTCGAGACACGTGCCGTGTTTGGTCACCGAAGGAGAATAAAACGTTGCATTTTACGCAGGCTCGAGATAACCGGCGCCTGTTTGAGAATCGGAACCTAGCTTGGTTTGACCGAAAGAAATGGACGTGGGCTGGTCCAAGCAAACATTGGGCTGATTTTGTAGTGCTAACGGGGTTTTTTTATGGTTTATCGGCTTCCGTCACACTCGTTTTCAATCTGATCACGACTCGGGTTTACAAACGGGACTAGGATTTCATCATCGGGCTAATAAAAATAAATAAATCAAATCAAAAGATAATGATGACACTTTTTCGAGTGTCTACACTAACGCTTGTCCGTTGATTGCTTTTATGGCACATTGACAAGGTCATATTGCTCTAGGATGACTGCCCATTTTGCAGGTCGACCATTTAAAATAGGTCTAGATAAGATATACTTGATAGTAGACCTAGGCAATGGGCGGGGCCCCAGGTGGGTAGCTGGGGTAGGGCTTAAAAAAGAGGGTCAAGGCCCATTTATTTAGTAAGAGGGTCGGGCCCTAAAGGGCCACCTAAAAGAAGGATCATTCGCGGGTCAATCACGGGTCATTCGCATGCCAATTGAGTGACCCATCTCCTCTTGTCTCTCACGCCCCACTCACTCTTTCTCCTCCCCCATCTCCTCTCTCGTCTCCTTCCTTAGTCCCCCTCCCCAACTCTCTCTCTTTGCTTCCGCTGAAACCCTAATTTGGGTTTGAGTTCAAATTACTGTGAGATATTGAATAAGTATAAGTTGGATCTAGCGAGGCCATTTGACGAGGCAATGAACTTCTTGAACGAAATCGAGACGCAATTTCGGAATCTCTGTAAGGGGGCTTTTGTCGGCACCGCCTCCGGAGGTTCGTCTTTCTCTTTCCTATACATCTCTATTTCATTTTCATTCCATTGTGATCAATTGTTTAGCAAGCTAGCTTTATTAAGCTTTGTGCCCTCCAAGAATGAATGATTTTCTTTGCCCACCCCCTAAATTTTGTTGGGTTTAAATTAATCAAGCGGAAAGAGAAGGGGAAAAGATGAGAGGGAGTCACCGAAAGTATTCCTGGGTGCTTGATGATGATTGTTTATTATATAATATGTTGTAGTTTATTCATCATTCATTGGAAACCCAAAAAGAAAACCCTAGAAGCCCATTTATTTCTTTCTTGTATTTCGCTTTATTTATGGTTAAGAGTTTTTTGCCATA
Organism: Talinum fruticosum; assembly: GCA_021018815.1. Taxonomy (NCBI): domain Eukaryota; kingdom Viridiplantae; phylum Streptophyta; class Magnoliopsida; order Caryophyllales; family Talinaceae; genus Talinum; species Talinum fruticosum. The sequence continues at coordinate 5,710,195 of JAITYX010000006.1, read as the reverse complement.
AGCTTTGACTCGCTGGTTTTTTGCCACTATAAATAGTAGTATATGGACATAACATAGTATAATTTGAAAGGCAGTTTGACAAGATGATGGTTAGAAATTAAAATGCTGATGGGTTATTATATATGGACATAGCATAGTATCAACAAAGTGTCGGTCAAAGCTTGAGTCGTTAATGACATGATCTCGTCCTAATACGAAGGAGGATATAAGTTTGAGTTGTTAACGATATGACCTTTGTGTGATGGAGGAGGGGGCTATAAATTTTTGCATAATCTTGTCACACTCTTCTTTTTAATTCAATCGGAAAGATATTCATGTGATTAATAATACTTTTGTTCTCCTATCCGAGGGATGGATAGTGAAGAAACATCTTCTAGGCAAGTGACGGAATATGGTTATAATGAGTATAATGGTCCACAACCTAAAAAGAAGAAAAAGTCTAAAGTATGGAGACAGCTCAAGGAAGACACTAATGCACAAGGTGAGTCAATCACAACTTGTATGCATTGTAAAATCTCTTTATCTCGCTACTAAGAGGAGTAAGACTTCTCATTTAAAGCATCATTTGGAGAGATGTTCAAAGAGACCTAGTGGGTTTCAAGGTGGTGAGGGGGATAGTGATGATAATAATGAGGAGTTTGTTTTTAATATGAGCGAGCTTTGTAAGGAAATTGTTCTTTATATAGTTGAAGGAGCTAATTCCTTTATGACTCGCTGAGGAAAAAGCTTTTAGATGAATGATGTCTAAAGCTAACCCGAGTTTTGTGCCATTTAGTCATTCAATGGCTAAGAGAGAACTGATATCTATGTGTGGGGAGGAGAGAGATAAGTTGAAAGATATGTTATTAAAAATCCCTGGTAGGATTTGTTTGACAATTGATAATTGGAAGTCAAATCATACTTATCATCACTACATTTGCATCACATCTCACTTTGTAGATAGTGCTTGGAGGTTACACAAAAGAATCCTTAGGTTTAGGACACTAACACCTCCATATGATGGTGAAAGAATAACAAATGAAGTGCTTATGTTTCTTACTTAATGGAATATCTAGGACAAGATACTCAACATAACTGGGGATAATGCTAAGTACAATGATGTGATGATGGCTAATCTAAAAAGCGTCTTGTTTCTAGAAGTGGACTGATAAGTAGTAGTGCATTCTTTCACGTACGATGTTGTGCACCATATCTTGAATCTTATTGTGCAAAAAGGTCTAAAGTCGATTGAGGAAACTATGGAAAAGATTCGAAATTTGGTGAAATTTATTACTAGATCTTCTCTTAGAGGTAAAGATTTCTATGAAAGTGTACAAAAGATCTTTCATTTGGATGTAAAAGAAAACTGAATTTGGACATGCAAATTCGTTGGAATTCCACTTACAAGTTGCTTGATAATGTTTTGTATTATATGAATCTGTTTCTATACTTGGTATCAACTAATTCCTCATTGAAAACATATGTGCCTTTAGAGGAGGAATGGGAGAAACTTAGTATGATCCATAAGTTTCTCAAGTTATTTTATGAGGTAACCTACATGTTTAGTGCTTGTGAAGACCCAAACATCTAACTTGTATTTCAAGGGTGCATGGATGGTTCATAGGCATTTGCTTCGACAGACTCGGGGTCCTTATGGTTATCTAGCTAATATGACAAATGAGATGCTTGGAAAATTTGACAAGTATTTGTCCGATTATAATTTGTACTTGTTGTGTCGTTGTCATTTTGGATCCTCGGTGTAAAGTTAAATTTGTTCGGTCGTTGTTCTACGAAATTTGTTGATACTTGTGTTAAGCACTTTGTGTTCCTTATACAACGAGTACAAGCTACACTCAACATCAACTTCACCTATCATTAATCCTTCTCCTGCTGTTAGTGCTATCGGGGATGACTACGTTGATGATTATAATCGTTTTAGTGGTAAAAGCTCTATGCCCCAAGTACGGAGGTCGTATCTGGATTTATACTTGGAGGACCCAGCTCTTGAGTTGAATTTGGAGTTAAATGTTTTGGATTTTTGCACAAGAGCTCGGTGAGATACCCATAACTTTCTATGATGGCACGAGATCCGTTGATGATCCCGATTAGTACTCGTAGCATTGGAGTCTGTCTTTAGCCTTGGTGGAAAAACTATCTCCCCTACTCATGGTGCTTTGAAGCCTATGACCGTACAAGCACTCATAAGTCTTCAAGATTGGCGACGTGCATGGTATGATACCACTCTAGCAATTGACAATGATTCTAATTCATATGAAGATGGAGGGGACAAGCGATGACATGAGTATCTTCTTTTAGGTAATTATTTCTTTTAATGGTTGTAGTAGATTATATTTACATATGTAAATAGTTTTAATTATTTTTTTTACATATTCCACTAATCACAAAGAGGATGATGATACAAGAGAGAGGAACGGGGATCGCGAAGGCTCTTTCTTGTTGTATAGTGTTGTGTATGTGTTAGTTTTTTCCTTTGTCATCTGTGTATGCAGTGTTTGTTAGTCGTGCCGTTGGAAATATTCAGTCTTATTGAAATTATGTTTGCCTTTTGATGATCTCTCGGTCTAGTCAGCCGATCTCTTCCCTAGTGTTTGATGTGAAGTTTTAGTGTTTGATATTTGATTTGGCTTAACTTTGTTGCCAACTCATTTGCAACTTTGGCAATTGTGAACTATGTTTGATGGTCTTTGTAGAGAAAGGGTAAGCAGGCTCATACACATGTGTGCAATATGGTTAGTTCTGATTGTCTAACAACAAACTTTCCTGGAAAAATTCCCAATGGTTCGGATCTTCCGAGTGATCCTGCGGAGGAGAAATCAAGCTGAAGTTGGCCCATTCTTAGTTGATCTGTATCAATGTATTGTGTTTATGCTCAGTATCGCTTTTACGTTCGGATTAGACCGAGCATCCATGGCTCATACCTGATTATCCAACCCAAAGATAGACCCAACTGGAATTCTATCAACCTCGTTATAACCTAACTTTTAACAATCTTATCCGAGTCCAAAACTCGTATGATCGATTTGTGAACTTCAGTCATTCATTGGATAAGTTATTCACTGTTTCTTCTATGATGTTTATTTGTACGTAAATGCCATGTAAAGAACAAGGATATTAGGAAGTTTCTTGATGGTATTTATGTAAGCGAGAAGGGAAGGATTGCTAAGGAAGAATGAGATGTGAGCAGCCATAGGTTTTATGACATTCATGGACTTCTCATATTTTTCATGCCATACTATTTAGATTTTAAGTTTTTGAGCTTAGAAAGCATCGAACGGGTTTTATTGGATTGTTAGAAGTTTCGATATTACAATTTTGTGTTGAGGATGTCTAATGAAAGGATATTTTTAGCATCCCTTGATTTTTGTATTCTATTCCCTAATAGTGGGTATGTTCCCAATTTTCCGTTAGAAATGTTGGAAATGTTATCATGAAGTGAGAATTTTGGGAGTGCAAGTGCACAAAATGCCTAATTTGTCCAAAGATTTGTAATCGTGATTTGTTATACAAGAGATAATGCATGCTCCTAGTAACTATGTGAATGAGTTTGCTATAGGGCGGGTCATGGGCGGGTCGGGGTCAGCCAGTCGGTCCCGACCCGACCCTTTATAGTAATGGGCCGGCTCGTTGCCCAACCCTACTTGATAGGGTCAGCCTTTGAGATAACTCTCACCATCCGAGTTGTATGTAATGCCTCAACTTTTGTACTCGCAAACATGATAGCCAAGCATATCTTTTTAATCGGTGAATAATTGAGTTTGACCTCTACTAAAGTACGACTTAAGTAGTAAAGAGACCTTTCCTTGCCCTCCTCATTTTTCTAAGCACATGCCCCTAATGATCTTTCTTGAGCTGTGATGTAAAGTACAAGAGGCTTGCCGAGAACTGGAGCTCCCAAGACTGGCGGGCTTGTCAAGTATTTGTTGATGTTATCAAAGGAATTTTGACAGTCAAAAGGTGTTCCTTTCTTCATGAGATGGCTACAAGGGCGGCAAAATTCAACCAAATTTGATATAAATTACGTAATGTACACCAAACGACCCTATAGATTATAGAGCTCTTTGAGGTTCTTTGGCTTGGGCATATCTTGAATGGCTTTGACTTTGACTTGGTCAATTTCAATGCCTTTCTATCGAATGATGAAGCCAAATAATTTTCCAAAAGTGACATTGAATGCATACTTAAGTGGATTCATCTTTATTTGAAACCTCCTCAATCTTTCGAAAATTTGGCTAAGGTCATACAAGTGGTTCACCCTTTTTAGATTTGACCACCAAATCATTGACATAGTATTCTAATTTTTTTGTGCAACATGTCTTCAAAGATGGTCCGCATTGTCCTTTGGTATGTAACGCCGACATTCTTCAAAACAAAGGGCATTATCTTGTAGTAAAATATTTCTTTAAGTGTGCAAAAAGCTACGATCTCTTAATCTTCCGGTGCCATTTGAATTTGGTTGTACCTGCTATCCAATCCATGAAATACAATGTTTCATGTCCTATGGTGGAGTCAATATTGAGTTCCGTGACAAGGAATAGAAAGTCATCTTCTAGACATGCATTATTAAGATCACGAAATCCACACATATGTGAAGTCATCTTCAATATGTGTTTACTTTTAGAGTAGAGAAGCACTTTGGGCTTAATTTATTTCACTAATGTGACTGAGCATAGAGTCCTTCTCTTGTGGCGGCACTAAGCTTGATAATTCTTGACTTTTTTGATCCTAAGAAAAACCGAGTGATTTAGGTTGTGCCCTTTCTTTGATCTCCAAAAGACAAAAGACTTAAGAGTATTCCCTTTTTCCATTTTATCGAATATATAAGACTGCTTTTGCATTGGTGTAACAACCTGACCGTAACCCCCATTACTTATTTTATTAATTATAATTGATAAAGTAGAGTGTGCGCACTTCAATTCGACATTTAAATTATTTTTTTGGGTGTTACGCGGCTAAGATGACAAAGTGGCCTCCAACGGAAATTTCATAATAATAACTGTAAATCCACATGTATGTTAAAAGTAAGAATTTAAAAATTTATGTACATATATAATAAACATAAATGTGAAGGTATTTGATAATAGGGTGGTTGAATATTATATTTTAAATGAATCATGGTATTTAAAATTGATTGTATGATTTATATATATACCAAGTCACTAAAATAAAATTAATTAATTTTAGTCAATATATATATTAATAACATAAAAGAATTAAATTATAAATTAGAATTAGGGAACATAAGTGAGGATTATTATTGTGAAATTTTAATGAAGAATTTACAAAAGCAAAAAGGCCCAATTATTTTTCCGAGTTAGAGATTATTTGGGCTTGGAAGGAGCTAATTTTAAGAGGACAACAAAAAATCAGGAGATTCTGAAATGTTTAAGAAGCAAGGGTAAAAAAATCAGCTTCAAATTGGTTCCAAAAGCAGGAACCAATTCATTTTCCCTCAAGTTTCTCTCTCTTCTCGTTGCCCTTGCCTTTGCCCCTGCCGTTGTCCGCTCTCTGTCCAGCCACCATCACCACCACCAAAGCTTCGCCGGCACCGCCGGTGCTTGCCGGAGCTCGGTTGCACCACCATCAACACTTTCGTCCTCTTGGCTTTCATCTTTTGGGCCTTGAAGCTGAAACCCTAAACTCAATTTTCATCTCTTTTCATTATTTACTTGTTGATTTTAGTTAATAATTGAATTGTATGGGTTTAAAAAGATATTTGTGATGTAAATTTAAAGGTGGATGGTGAAAATTTGAATTGATGCGAATAGATGTGGCTTGTTGTTCTTGGTGAAATATCGTAAATTGGGAGTGTATGATTGTGAATGGATTGTTAATCAAGATTTAGGGAAATAAATTTGAGGTGTTATAGTATAATTTTGTATAAATTAATTGTCTCTAGTTATTTTTCGATGTGATTTTGTTGAAGAAAAGATTAGTTTCGATTGAAGGAAAAATGATACATGTGAGCTTGAAGTTAAATAGATATTGAGTTAAAAAGGATCTATATATAAATTTGAGGAGACTAATTAAGTTGAGGATAGATATTAAAGTGGAAAAGGAGTGTAAAGTGTGGTTGATTAATTTAGTAAAGTAAGTTGTAGTGTTTGGTTATATATTTGAGCAAATTTAGTGGTCCCTAATTATATATGGATGTGAATTTTATTGAGGAAATGATGCATATAACCTTAAAGTGATGTTTGTGGGATATATGGATTTTGTGCGAATTAATTAATTTATGGAAAGATGATGACGTATTGTACTATAAACTTGTGTAAATTTAATTGTCTCACATTATTCTTGGATGCAAATTTGTTTGAAGGAAATATTAGTTTTGTTGAAGGAAGTAAGTTACATGTGGGTTTGAAGTTACAAAAATATTGAGTTAAAGAGTATTTATGTGTTAATTTAAGTTGGTTAGTTAAGTTGAGGATTGACATTAAGTGAAAAATGAGTTATGACAAGGATTGGAAGCAATGTTTAAGTTTGATATGATTAAGTGAGTTCTAACGCAATTGGGAAGTTAGAATCATATTTTTGTATGTTAAACAAGTTGCAATAGTTAAGATATAAGTGAAATTTCAAAATGAAAATATTTTGATCTAAGTAAATTAACAAATCAAAGTCACGTAAAAAATCAACAAAGCTAGTTTAACTAATTTTTATGAAGTAAGTTATAAACATTATGCAAATTTAATTAGAGATAGTATTGCAATGAAATTTAATTTAAACATTACTAATAATAAAGATATATTTGAAACAGACAACGAGGCCACTCTTGTCGTTGACAAGCCGCTAAATCAATATTTTATAAAGGGGAGGAAAACATTTTAAATTCAGGTACATACATTGCACTGTACCTTTCGAAAATTCACATATTTCGAGTAAATCTCAATATTTCTTATATATATAACTAATAATGAATCATTTGCAAATCAAGTTTTGTCACCTAATTAGTGGTCCTCGATCAGGTATCAATTATGAGGGCTTATGCCCTTCAATTCCAACCGCGCAGCTTCAACTCCGGTTCTCGGTCGGCCCGGGAGGTGTGCACCTTACTTAAAGATCGCATCGGATATACAAGGGGTTCCACTACGGATAATAACTGGCAAGAAAGTTTTACTCATATTCTCTCTCCTCTAATTTCGAACTAAAATGAATTGAAATACGCGCGCTCAATTAAAATGTTTTCAAAGCAATTTGATCTGTGCAGGAATGTTCGTACTGAGTTTCGACTCACTTTTCGAAATATTTTACTTTTTTGTTTTAGGAAAAGCATTGTTGAACAGTCAATTACCTACCAAGACCGACGAGGGCAAAACATAGTTGGACACGTTGCATTTGTGGCTTTGATGGTGTATAGATGCTCATAGTGATTTCACCTCAATCGTGGCTTGGGATTAATTTTGAATATCATTAGAGGTTGCATAAGTTCTCACGTTAAAAAAGTATATGAGATTGTATTGAAATATATCCAAGCAAGCCTCTAAGTTATATTTTGGGTCCTGTTTAAACACTATGTGTGCCTTAACCACTTGGGTTGTAAGTATTTATCATCATAAGGACCCAACCAACATGTAACATTTAGATATGTAAATTGTATTTTATTTGTATTTCGTTTACTTAGCCTGTTCCTATTCTTAGGACGGCGGTAACGTCTTTGATCGTTACATTCCGCTGCGACCATACATAATACTTTCTAAGTTAGGGATTATTAGGTAATGGTGATTGGGGCGTTACAATTGGAGATGGTTGCAATATGTCAAACACATAGGACTTTGGATTAACCTTGGCATTTTGATCATCACTCTCAACAATCTCTCATGGATGCAATGTACTTGAGACAATAATTGCTTGTACTTGAGCCGTCTTGAGATTCAAATTAGTTATGGTGGTACATAACCAATATAACCCTAGGAATCGTCACGTCACCTCCTTACTCTTGAATCTTCTTCCGTGTTTCATTAATGCCATAAGGCTTAGCTTCAACAATGTGTCCTAAAGGAGTTGGTTTATTGAAGTCATAACCCGACTTTTTCAATAACTTGAACACATTTGGATCAAATCCATCATGAGTATGCACCTTTGGTAAGTCGAGTCTCTTTTTGAAGTAAACTCTTGGAAGAAACGATGAAACCAAAGAGAGGGGCTTTAGTCACTCTAGTTTGGTTTGCCTTATGAACCGAGAGTTCATTATTTTCTTCAAGGACATGTCAACTAACTTCCTTGTACCTAACGACATATTTATTTGTCCCTTTATGCCTTATGCACTCCCTAAATGGTGATTCATTATCTTTTCAACGAGACTTAGGAATATACCCGAGGACTAAAGCTGTAGGGCTTGTTGGGACAACAACTTTCTTAATAACAAAGGCCCCACTTGTTTGCCCCCTTTCCTCCTTACGAAGCTATTGTTGTTTGTTACTACAAACATCACTTTCTAATGATGTCCGAGTACCTTCAACATTCTTTATAACCCCTTTACGAGTGGATGATATGGTTGGTAGCATGGTCTCTTTCGATGTAACACCCTCTTCGAAATATTTAGTATGAAAAAGTGTGACTCGACCTTAGTAAATGGTTTGATATCACCATTTATTTTCTTCTCACCTCTCCGGTAGTATTTAAGACACCGATGCAAGGTTGAAGCCACCGCTCTATGTTCATGCAACCATGGTTGTCCAAGGAGTAGTTTGTATGAAGTCTTAGAGTCTATCACATAGAAGATTGATGATGTTGACAAGTCACCCATTGTCAACGCAAGGCGAATCATGCCAACATTAGACTTTGAGGTTGGAGCTTTATATCATCATTCGACCTTTGGAGAGCTCTTCAATAGTAATGCCTAAGTCATTCATGATAAACTTTGACATTATGTTGATTGTTGAACCACCATCCACTTGTAGGAGGCAAAAATTTTGTTAGCCAACTATATGTCACCACGTGGAAAATTAATTATTTTTATTCCACCTATTGCAAATTGCCACATGTAAAATTGGCTTTAGAAAGCCTTTAAAATTAAAATCAAAAGAAATCAAATTCGGCCAATTAGAAGTTGTCACGTATCGTTGATGATGCAGTAAATAGTAAATATTTCTTTTAAGAAATAATTACTAAATTATGGGCTCGGGCCCAAAATCTAAGTCAAACCCATTCTCCGAAAAAACTATAAATAGAGGTCATCTCCTCATTTTTCACACACATTCAGCATCCGCAAAATCCAAAGCTCGGACTACAAACAGCATCCAGCTACCAATCGTCAAGGATCAAGGTCTGCAACTGTTCGAAATCGAGTCAAAGATTTAGATTCAAGACTCTTAGCACATCCGGATCAAGAACCACCCGAGTGTTCATCATCGGCTCTTCATCAACGTTCGAGTTCAAGCTACAATGCCCTCGAATCATTCAAGTCATAGGGAGATTGAATAAGAGGATTACATAAATTGTATTCAATACAGAGATTGTACCCATTCAAAGAAAATCAATATAAATTATATTTGTTTCCACTTCTCGGGGATCCAACGAACGCTGGTGATACATATAGTAGAATGATGACTAGAAGTATGGCAAGAGCATGTTGCTGCTTGTTGTTGTGAAGGAACTAAATGTAGCTGCATCATTTTAGCAACGTCCGATTCGAAACCTTGACTCCAACCCGCTTAATGGAGTCAATCAAACCGTGTCGCATATCAGCTGAAGGAGAGAGTTGTTCCTTTTTCAACTTGAAGCGAGATGATTCCTCGCGGGACGGACGAACTCCAAGCTCACACCAACCCTATCTTCATGCTTTACGGTGAAGAAGCCGATGGTTATGCCAATGGGGATTCCACGAACCCGTCTCCCAAAGACTCGTTGTTCTCTCATTCGAAGTTGGATCCTCTAACATTGTCATCATGCCGGTAATGGTGACAGGAGCTATCAATATTGAAGAACAACTGAATAAGATGAAAGAAACACTAGCAAGACTTGCTAGAGAAAGCACAAAAAGGATGCACAAATCAAGCTTTAAAGCGAGCAAATCGCTAGCTTGACAAAGAAGTTGGAGAAGAAGTCATCCGAAGCTTCTAACAAAGGCTCGACAACGAGGGGTCCGATAAGGAGTCCAACCACGATGAAGAATCTAACGATGAACCGAAGGGGACTCCACTCGACTTCAATGTCCGTTGAACAAATCCGAACTTAATTGCAAAGGCGGTTAAGAATCGGCTAGGTAAGTCTCACTCGTATACGAAGCCCTATACTAAGAGGATCGATGCCCTAAGAATGCCACATGGCTATCAACCACCAAAATTCCAACAGTTCGATGGTAAAGGCAATCCTAAGCAACACATTGCGCACTTCATCAAAACCTGCAGCAATGCTGGCACGGAAGGAGATAGGTTGGTAAAGTAGTTTGTTCGAACTCTAAAAGGAATTGCTTTTGATCGGTACACGGACTTAGAGCTAGAATCCATCAACAATCGGGAGCGAGATGGAACAAGAATTCCTTAACGGGTTCTATAGCACCTAACGCGTTGTTAGTATGACGAAGTCGACTAATACAAGACAACGAAAAGAGGAACCAGTTCTCGATTACATCAATCACTGCAGAGCCCTCAACCTTGAATGCAAGGATAGATTGTCCGAAGCATCTGTTGTGGAAATGTGCACTCATGGCATGGAATGGAACTTGCTTTACATTCTACGGTGAGAAAGCCAAGAACTTTCCAGGAATTGGCTACCAAGGCTCATGACATTGAAATGACAATAACAGGCCATCGCAATAAGTCTTCCTCCTCATATGATTCAAAGAAGGATCGGGAGAGTACAAGAAGAGTACTAAGTCCTCAAAAACATCAACTAAAGAGTCCATGTCTATTTCCACTTGGAGAGCCGGTGCGAATTTCGGGAAGCCCAAGCCAAAGAAAAAGAAGATCACATACTCCAAGGATGTTACAAAGAAACGTCCTACGCTAAAGGAGCTTCAGGAGAAGAAGTATCCATTCCCGGACTCGGACTTGTCGGGAATGTAAGATAATTTACTAGAGAACAAGGTAATTGAGCTTCCGAACCAAAACGGCCGGAAGAAGCTGGAAAGACTTCGATCCAAAATATTGTCGATGCCATTGGGTTATCAGTCACCCCTTTGAGAAATGTATCACACTCAAGGAGCGTATTATGCAGTTGGCAAAGGATGGGAAGATCATATTGGACGTTGACGACACGGCTAAGACCAATTACACCTCCATCCAACTAGAAAATTCTCCACTTTCACGACCATTACAATCTTGTCGAAGGAGATTCCTAATTGGGCTTCGTATCCCAAAATAGAAGTATTTTCACTTCAATTCGGAAGTCTAGAACTAGTGATCTTACCATTAATGGTACAAGCACCACATATGGAAGTCAATTCTACTATAGACATTCCGGATGAAGATAAAGAAGGATGGACCCTTGTCACTCGTCGGAGACCAAGGAAAGAAAGTCGTGTTCATCCACCACCTGTTCATCACGTGAAAAGACAAAACAAAAGGAAGAACCCTAAGCGTCCGAAGAACAAGAAAAAGTCAAAGACAAGCGAAAAACAGAAATCCAACCTGTTGACTTACTTGAGCAAGAGCCACTTGTTCCCATCACTTTAGAGGAGTTTTTCCTTCAAATTTCTTCGAGAAAGCCACGGGGAACATGACGTCATGTTTAGAGCTTGAGAATGAAGAAGATCGGGAAGACGAAGTGCAACAGAGTCTTTCAAAAAGTGATGATAAGACTCCGATGGTACTAGAAGCCTTACCAAAACACATGGGTTGGAGGCAAATTTTTAATTTGCCGGAAGAAATGCGCCAACATGTAGTCGAGGCCTTGCTCCACCTAGATCTTTACACGTATAAGATCAAGGATGTCGGAGAACCAGACAAAAGGGCCTAATCAATATGCCACTTGCAACACTCGCTATAACTTTCACCGACGATGATCTGTTGTTAGGATCTAAGCTTCACAATCGTCCTCTTTTTATAACGGGTTACATAAGAGAACAGACAGTTAAGTGCATATTGGTAGACGGAGGATCAGCTGTCAACATCATGCCCAAATCCACGATGAATAACCTAGGTATCACTGTGGAAGAGCTTTCCAAAAGTCGGATGGTGATTCAAGGATTCAACCTTGAAGGTCAAAGAGTAATTGACATGATTCGTCTTGAACTATTAATGGGCGATTTGTCGACGACATCAATCTTTCACGTGATTGACTCAAAAACATCTTACAAGTTATTGCTTGGGAGACCATGGCTTTTGACAGGAGGGTAACGCATGACGGCTTCATGAACACATACACCTTCACCAAGGATGGAAAGAGGATAACCTTGGCCCCTTTGTCCCCTAGCCAACTCATGAAGACAAGGCCGCATAGCGCACCACTTCAATCCGACCTTTTGCTTGCTTTTGGAGAATCACTTCTCAAAGCTAAGCAACGTGAGTTTAAGCCCATCAAAGAACTTATCCTCCTAGCCTCAAATGAACCTAAAAACCCACCACAAAAACTCTATCCCTCGCCAAAGAACGCCTAACCAGATTTGCCCATGTTTTTCCCAACGAATTTCCCTTGGCCTTCCCCACAAAGAACCATACAACACCATATTGATCTTGTCCCAGGAGCTATTCTACCCAACAAGCAGCCTATAGAATGAACCCCAAAGATGCACAAGAGTTTCAATGTCAAGTAGATGAGTTGATGGCCAAAGGTCTTGTGAGAGAAAACCGGAGCCCATGTGTAGTACCTACCCTATTGGTGCCCAAAAAGATGGATCCATGAGAATGTGCGTTGACAGCCGTGCCATTAACAAAATCACAATCAAGTATAGGCATCCCATACCTAGACTTGAGGATATGCTTGATGAGCTACACGGTGCACAAGCATTTTCTAAGGTGGATTTGAGGAGTGGTTACTACCAAATATGGATATGAGAAGGGGATGAGTGGAAGACTCGCCTTTAATACAAAGGGTGGAGAATTTGTTGTGAATGTTAAATGTTTGTCTGTGAACATAAAATAAATTTAAGAAGTAGTAGGGCGGAATTAGGATATGAGGAAATCAAATTGAAGTCGTTTAGGTGGAAATTGAAATTTGAATGAATTTAGTAGTTCTTTAGGGCTGCGTCGGAATGCTTGGAAATTTAGAAAGAATTGGGTGGCATAGAATAAAGGAGCAATGTAGAGGTCTTAATTAGCACTTAGAGATGAAGAAATGGTGATTTGGGTCTAAACTGCGAATTGATGCTTCGGTTGAACTTTAGAGACTTCCTAAGTTATTTGCGTTGGAAGGTAAGCTGTTTATATTGGGAAACAACGATTTAAGTATAAAAGAGGAGTGCAAGTTCACCTTGACTAGTACATAAGTGAGATAGGAAGTGGAGAGCTAGTGATTGTGAGACTAAACCGAGTTGAAGACATATCTAAATCCTTGAGAGTAAATTGAACTAGAAGATAGATGGAGCTAAAGGAAATTTAGTGAAGTAAGTTTAAGAACTATATTGCTAACCATTGGGCAAGAAAGAGTATGATTAGTAACGTTGAGGCATAATAGGAGAAATTGAAGTGAAGAAGGCGATTTGTGAGGAGTTGGGACGTTTGAATTAAGTGTAACTACTTGAGGTTATTGTGGCTCAAAAAAGGGATTAATTTCATTAAATTGGTAGATTTAGGAAGGCATAGTTGGGAAGGAGCTGAGAATTACTTGTTTGTGTTGAGTTGTGATTAATTGTGCTAAGTGATTGTGTTAAATGATGTTCAAAAGTTAGTTTTGAAAGAAGTTCTATGTTTTATGCAGAATGATACTTGAATGTGATTTTGTGATATATGTCTTTCAAGCATGAAAACGTATTTCGAAGAAGTGAAACCGATTTGAGAATATTGGTTGAAATAATTGTGATGAGTGAGTGCGTTAAAGAAAGCTGTTTTGAATCGACTTTGCTAGGATCGTTTAGTACAAGGAAGGATTCTAGCTAGGGCGGCTAGCTAGGGGTCCTGTGTAGCAGGGCGCCCGATTGGAATCTTCCTAGATAGGTCCCATGAGCCTTTTATTTGGGGTCGCACCCTAGAGAAATCGGAGAAATTATGAGAAATTGCGAAGTGCTAGTTCGAGTCCACAACGTAGAAAGTGATTCACCAAAAGAGGTTCATTGAAAGTGATTTATGAGAAGTGATTCGAGTAGAAATGATTCAATTTCTGATTGAAAGCATTTGAAAGAGGGTACTGGTGGTTGCACCAATTTGTTTAAAGAAGATTCGGTTCCAAAAGAATTGTTCATGAATGTGAAATCGTGCTTTTAAATGATTGAAGAGTTGTGATCTTTATGTTGCAAGAGATTTCATTGAAAGTATCTAGATTTGTATTATGTTATTATGTTTTCATCGATTTCATTATTATCACTAGTATGTGTAAAGAATTTCCATTTTAAGGGGTATAGGACTTTCCAGTGAGCCCGTGGTTTATTGCTCACCCCCACAAATTCCCCTTTTCCCCCTCCCAGCTTGCGGTACCCTCGAGATGCCTCTTCCCCGATCGAAGTTCGTGATGGTCGTGAGTTGAAGTTTGGTTTTGTGTGTTTTCATGTCTAGCATGTTGTATATAGGCGGTTACTTATGTAATTACGCATTAATGTATAGTGCGGTTGGATGTATGCACACGGAGACTCGAACTAGTAGCTCGACAAGCCAGGAATCCTCTTTCACCGACAATTTTGCTCTTAAGCGGTTGTAACTTAGTTTGTAACTTGGGTTGTAAACTAGTTTCGAATTTTGGTTTTGTGATTTTAAATATACTCCGGGGTGTGGCCGTTGAGCTGTGTACTCCGAGCGTATGGCTCGTTGAGTTTTATTATGACTTACATGCAGGTTTTTAAGGCTTTTAGCCTATGGGTTGAGCCACATTTCAAACGGAACTCGCCAAAATTTTTAGAAAATTTTCAAACTCTTTTGGAAAATTACCTCTATTACCTTGAGTGGGAATTAGAAAGCCAAACTGTCACCTGAAAGAGCCTTAGGAGTTCCTTTGAGGAACTCGGCGATGTAATACTCCTAGAGTGGGTTTTGGGTGTTACAATGGGACGCTATATCGACGCTCTTTTCATGGTCTTTGGTTGCGATGCCTAGGAATGGAAGAAGCAAAATAAGCAATTGAGGAAGCTCATTTGGGTATATGTGGAGCACATCAGTCGAGACCTAAACTCCATGATCGTATCAAAAGGATAGGCTACTTGTGGCCCACTATGGTTCAAGATCGCATAGATTACGCCAAGAAGTGTGAGGCTTGTCAATTTCATGAAAATTTTATACATCAACCTCTCGGAACCGTTGCATCCTATAGTGGCATCTTGGCCTTTTGAAGCACTGGGAACTGGATGTTGTTGGACCAACCACACCAAAATCGTCTGCTGGTCACGCTTACATCTTGGCCACTACCGATTATTTCTCAAAATGGGCGAAGCAATTGCACCGAGGGAAGTAAAAAGGAGAACATTGTTGATTTTATAAGGACACATATCATTTATCGATACGGTGTACCTCAATATATCATTATCGATAATGGTAAGCCATTTTTCAACAGTCTAATGACCGATCCGTGTGAAAAGTTCAAGTTTGCTCAAGCACAAGTCTTCCATGTATAATGCTCCCGCAAATGGCCCGGCGTAAGCTTTTAATAAAACGTTGTGCAACTTGCTCAAAAAGTTTGTAGCAAAATCCAAACGGGATTGGCATGAGAGGTTAGGTGAAGCTCTATGGGCATACAAAACCATGTATAAAACGCCAACACAGTCAAGTCCCTTTGCTATGGTCTATGGGGTCGAAGCTATATTACCATTAGAACTTCGATTCTATCCTTTCACATTGTCATACAAGAGGGCTTAACGGAAGATGAAAATCACTAGTTTCGTCTAGGTGAGCTGGAGGCCTTGGACGAAAAAAGACTCCGAGCCCAACAAAAGTTAGAATGTTATCAAGCTCGCCTATCTCGGGCATTCAACAAAAAGTTCGATCGTGCTCGTTTCAAGTAGGAGATGAGGTACTTACATTAAGAAGACCAATCATCATGTTTCACAAGACTGGAAGCAAGTTCGCTTCAAAGTGGGATGGTCCTTATGTGGTGTGCGAAGTCTACACAAATGGTGCCTACAAGATAGTCGACACTCGAAGGAGTACGAGTTGGCCTTATAAATGGAAAATTCTTGAAGATTTATTCTTGATCATTGTCTCTTGTAAGCTCTTAAGCAAGAGCTTAAACTGCTCATTCTTTCAAGTTGCAATTAAATGTACTACTCCTGGCCCGCAAGAGTATAAACTGTGAATGGCCAAAACAAAACAAAAAATTATTACTCCCGACCCGCAAGAGTATAAACGTGAACGGCGAAAAAATAATTCCTTCCTCTTTGTTTGAACTACGTTTGGCTTGACCCTTTAGGGTATTGTAATCCCTATAGGTACGTAGGCAGCTTGAGAATAAACTTGAGCACAGCCGCAAAAGAAAAAGGATAAATAAAGTTTGTTGGTATTATATAATTATCACACCTTTACTCGCATAAACTTAAAGTAAAGTTGTGGTTTTATTGCAATATACTCAAACTAGTAACAAGCAGTGAATAATTTCAAAGTTCAAAGGAAAAAAACATGATAATAAATTGCAATAAAAAAAGGAGAGTCTAAGATAAACGCACTAAATAAAGTTTATCCATCCAAAGTGCCTAAAAGTTCTTAGACACGTCTTTTGGTCGCTTCAACCTCGAGTTATCTCCGCTTCGGTAGCTTGAGGGATAGCATCCAACGCAGCAACCTCCTTTTGAATAGATGATGCATCATCGTTGACCTTCTTCAATAAAGCTTCCTTTTCCTTGAACGAGTCTTGCAACTCCTCGCTCTTCAATGTTGACTCGTTCGATGTCATCCTCAAGTAATTTCCATCGCTTATGAACTCGGGAAATTGAAGCGGCTTCTTTATCAAGTTCATCGCCGATCTTTCCTACGAGATGCTTTGGCCTCTTCAAGTTGGGTTAACAAAAATTGCCCGCTTGCTTAATACCTCTGCCGAAAGAGTATAATCCTCGCAATCGAGTTTTCAACTTCATGTAGTGCTCAAGTTCATTCAAGTACGCACCGACATTGTTCTTTAACTTTGAGTAATTGGCCCGAAAGGATGACAAAGTGTTATATATCTCTCCAACTTCTATCCTCATATGAGTTATGTCATGTGTAGATTTTGGGACAACTTTCTTCAAATAATGCGAAAGCGCTGCTACATACTTGTGGCTAAATCATCAAACACACGGGAAGAAATTCTTCCCGGAAGATAGGTTGAGACCGATGGGGTAGGAGAATGAGGATGCTCTATTTTCCTGCTTGAACAGGGCACGACGTCTACCCGCTTCACCGGTGAAGGCATTTGGTCAACGAATCTCCCCAGCATGCTTCGCAATAGGCACAATCATGGTGTCTTCGCTATCCTTATGGCTAACCGTGACATTTGTTTTCTTCTTAACTCCCACATTTTTCCCCTACATTATAAGCAAAATCACATGAGTTTATAAAATTTTAAAAAAAAAAAGAGTGTTAGACTATAAGATATGCCTTTTCTTCGATCTCGCCCTTTGATTTCGGTACATCACCGCACCTGTTGGCCTTGCCCTTAGACTTTGGTAAAGCCTCCACGTTATCCGCTTTATCCCTTGATCCTGAAAAACCCTTGTCACTACCAGTGAACGGATTGATCCCTAAGCCTTTTAAAGCATCGATCTTCTCTTTCTAGGGGAACACGTCTTGCTTTTCCGAGGAGGCGGGTCCGGTCCTACCGAAGAAGTATCACCCCCTTCTTCGTTAGGGTCAACAGGAGAAGGAGTAGTCTCATGAACTTGTGGTATATTCGGCTTGTGTGCACTCACTTTTCCACCAGTAACAACTAGTGCGAAACATCATCAACAACTTTTGCTTTACTAGTTTTTCATGGGCGCGAAAAATCACGGTTTGGCCACTTGGAATCAAGAGGAAAAGGATCACCTCGAACATATCTCCACCACCTTAGATATGCTTTAGTAGCTAGTATGGATTGCTTGTCCGGAGGAAGAGGGATGTATACAGTGGATCCGGTCACATACTCTGTCAAGTTAAACCAATAGTGTCCTCGCTTCTTCCAAAGTACCTTTATGAATATCCTTCTTCGCCTCACCCAATACATCTTGATGATAACCAAATTGTCGCCCAAACTTACAAGGAAAGTATGGCTCAATCACGATCTTCTTTCGTTCTTGAAGGGTCAAAAACCCAAAACGAAGACAAATCATATAAGCCTGCCAACTTTGAGACATATCCTTGACGTCCGTAAAAATCTATGGAACTTGCTTATCTTCGTCTTAAAGAGAGCATTAGTGTACATGATGGCAACATACTTTGCATCTTAATAGCTCTCGAGCTGCCGATAGGTCGTGGGTTAGGCTCATCTTCTCCCCGAAAATCCGATCATTTTGGGTAGGACACAAGCATTGATAAGGATGCATGAAATAGACATTGAAATAAGTTCCAAGCCATCCATAAACATAATGGATAGGGAAAATGACTTCTAGATTATGCAAGCTTTTAGCCAAAGAGATAGTGTTTAATCCTCGATAGATGCTAGCTAAAGCGAGGATTGCCAAGTTCATACGTTCTCCGCAAGCAAGTTTATCGCCAGCTTTGAACACTTCGGGCGAATAAGACATGGCTCGTTGGTTGGCAACACAAAGGAGCATAACCAACATGATATGAGGGCGGCAAGGTAGGTCTCTTCAATCATCTCTTCCGGGATCTTGAGTGTGATGAAAGGGTCCTTGTCCTTCTTGGTTCATGGTGAATAAGGTTTAATTTTTCCGGATGGGCAAGAAGTAAGTGCAGGGGCTTTAGTCCTTTTCCCGTTGACAAGTGGAGGATGGACTGTGTAGATCATCTTTCCACGAAACCAAAAGCGCACCCAGTTAGAAGCGGGGAGTTGGATTGTACCATTAACATCTTGACATAATTTATGAAATGCAAGCAAAGAGGAAGCTACAAGTCTCTGGAATATCACTATTGCCTTGGCCAGCAGAAAGAAGCTCCTTAGCGAGATGGAATCGATGTATAGCAAGGGCAAAGCGCAAAAGTGAGAATAAACACAAAGAAGAGAATCTAGACATATTGGTCTTCTTATGCGCTGTCTTGGTAGAGTAGGGTGATGGAGGGTTAAATGGATGAATTTGGAGCTGAGATTTTGTGGAGGAACTCTCAAAGGAGTGGTGAAGGGGTGGTAAAAAGTAGGGAAGGTTTCGGGGCTGGAGCATCTTGATCACCGGACGGAAAATCTATCCGCTTGAATGGTCATCCAGAATGAGACCCTTTGTTTGTTCCGGGTGTGGGGATCGGAGAAGTTTTTGGATGGAGCTAATTTTTGGCAGGAGGTAACTAGACACGTCCGAATGAAGCCGGGTGAAATTGGGGATAGAGGAGGTTTGTATTTTGGGAGTTATGGATTGTGGAAGTAACCGGATAGGCTAAGAGTCTCCTAGGATACAGATTTCACCACCAAGGAAATTCTTAGGGCACCACCAATATTACTAGATACAAGCAACACCACTAGTGAGATTAATAGACTCAAAGATCACCACCAAGTTGCCAAACTTGGATATAGCATTTGAGGATTTTGAGGGGAAGAGCATCACAAGCTCAAGTTCATTCATTCATCAAAGTTGCCTCTTACACTAGCTCGGTTACAATGTATTTATAATGCATCAAAATAAAATACATAGCAAGGCTAAAAACAAAATCAAAATTCAGAAATGAGCTTTCCCCTTTTCCAAGCTAAGGGTGGTATGTGTTGGACGATTTTTGGTCAAGCATTGTGGTGTTTGGGAACATGTGGCCGGAAGCACTATTGATTTCCGGCCAAGTTTTGCCTTCTCGTTGTGCAAGCTACTCTCCCATTGGTCCATTCCCTTCCACCCAAGCTAGTGCTCAAAAGATGCTTCTATCCCCTTCCTTGGTTGCTTCATTAGCTCGTCCAACATAAGCCTTTTGGACCTTGGACCGACCTTGATTTAATAACACGTTTATTTATGTTCAATGGACATAAAATGGCATCTCACGGTTCAGCATGCCCTTGCACCATAGTGACCAAAACGGAAGTTATAGGTGACCTTTAATACTTGCCTAAATCTGGAAGTCCTTGTAGCATAACAGATTAGCAACTCTCCATCGAATCGCTTCTTCATAGTAAGACCCATTAGCGGAGAGCCGACCTACAATCCATAAATCCCATAAGGAAATTGACATGTCGCCTGTCTCAATGCGAAGGTATTAGCAGTAGGATACTAGAGTTCACAAAATGCCTTGAAAATAGTGGAACTTAAGTCGTAAGATAATAAAGATGCAAAAAGACCATCATAGAGTCTCCATTTAATCAATCTACTCTCATTACGACTAAGAATATCTTCAAGCCACTCCCAATACCCGAGTAATAAAAAAGTTATGGGTGAAGCATGGTGAAAAGTTGCCCCAAGACACCGAACCATCGGCTATACGGTGATAGAGTAAAGGTGCCGATTCTCGAGAAGGGATGGGAGGCTGTAAAAGTGGCGAAGCAAGCTTCAAGATTCTCCGAGGTGAAGGAATCCCCTCGGAGTATACATGTCTCGAGTACACTCTACACTCCAACATGAGTGTGTAAGGTCGTCGTCAGCTGGGACTCGTTTGGAGGGGTGTTGGTGGATCCACCAGGAAGGCCACTCCTTCTTCAATAGGATCATCCTTTTTGTCCAGGATAACGACTAATGGTTTCGAGGAATTAGATGATCATTCCAAAAAATAAACCATCATTTTCAAAAATAAACCATCATTTTCGGCAAAGGAGGAGAATGACGCTAATGTCCTTGAGTCGGAAAAGTCGGATGGCTCGTTCCGAGACTCGGAGTCGAATAAATCACTTTGATGTCTCCGGGTCGGATAAATTGGATGGCTCATTTTGAGACTCGAGTCGAATAAATCGCTCCGACGTCTCTAGGTCGGATAAGTCGGATGGCTCGTTCGAAACTCCGAGTCATCCGGGTCGAATAAGTTGGATGGCTCATTCCGAGACTCGAGTCGAATAAATTGCTCTAACGTCTCTAGGTCGGAAAATTTGGATGGCTCGTTTTGAGACTCGGAGTCGAATAAATCGCTCCGACGTCTCCGGGTCGAATAAGTCGAATGGCTCGCTTTGATTTCTCTAAGTCAAGTGTTGACGTGAATGATTCACTCGAATAGCAGGGAAGTTTGCAAGAAAGACATTAGCGAGTCATTTTTAAAAAATAAAAATCATGTGAAAATTGTCGATCAATATTTAATGGATCTTAACCAAAAAAAAAAAAAAAGAGGTGGAATTTCATGTGAACCTTTGTTAATCTTTGGGAAATTCACACCACTCGCAACGAAAAAAACGATGGAATTTCACGTGAACTTTTGTATGCTAATCTTTGGGAAATTCACACCACCGTGAGCATCATTGAATTATTGGCAAATTACGCTAAGGCGTTATTTTCCCTAAACTTAGGCACTAAGTTCCAATTAATTACGGAAAGATATGTTCGCTTCATCGGAACCGAGCAAGATATAAGCTTTACGGGCAGCATTCAATATCAATTTCCAAAGACTGCCACAAGCTTTCCGGTAGAATTCAATATCAAACTAAATTTTCAAAGCTAACAGAGGAACGAAGCAAGCCTCAAGCATACACAACAACAAAGAAAACACAGAGCAAGCCATGTCCAGCTTGCATATCTTCTTCCAGATTGAAAAAAAAAGCCTCAAGCATATTTGTTTCCTAAATTTTTATCTTTATTTATTTTAGACTCGAAATTTGTGTTTACACCACTAAAATGCATTTAACCCTTTGACCTTGTATATAACTAGCGACAGTAATGCCTAACTCATTTATGGTATATGGAATATTCCAACTCATGCGTGGTAGTAAAGCTTCCAAGATTGTTATAACCTTATCATCTTTCTTTAGAGAAGACACTCTTTCGATCTCTAGTATTTCATCTTCCTCGTCATCCTCACCCTCATAGCATGAAGCCATGTTGACTCGCAACCTTGTGAAGCAAGTCCTTTGGAAATAACTCTTCCCATGTGATAGGGATGAACGACTCTCGTTTAAGCAAGTCAAGAGGCTGAATTTCATGCTTCGAGTGACATTAGACCTCTTTTTCCCTTTGGAGCACCGAGGGCTCTTCTTTGTACCTAGCCTATTTCTACGACAAAGTGGAGATGGCGAAACATGCTTTTGCTTTCTCGATCTCTGTCTAGTGACAAGAGTCGACCCTTTGTCATCTTTGTCAAAGACATCTTGCGGAAGATTATCTCTTAGCAATGGTATAACTACAAGGACCTCCACTAGAAGCACTACGCCTCCAAGCTCCCAAATTGAATTATAACTAGCTCATCTCTTATACCAATACCTAAGTCAAGTCCTCCCCTAAAAGGTTCTTGGGTAAGTCGTTGGTGTTAGAAAAATGGGCAATGCTAACATAAAATAGTCATGTGATTTGTCTTTGTAGTATCATCCAAGTCCAAGTTGATTTTTCCATCCTTTGCCAATTGCATAATTCGTTCTTTGAGAGTAATGCACTTCTCTAAGGGGTGACTAATGACCCTATGATACCGACAATACTTTGTGTCAGTAATATTTCCTAATTCCTCAGGTGCTTTGGTTAAGGTAACTTGATAACGCCTTTCTTTAGCATGTCATCCAACATTCCCGATAAGTCTAAATCAGGAAATGGGTAAGTCTTCTCTTGAAGCTCTTTTAATGTAAGGCGTTTCTTCACATCATCCCTAAAATACGATCCCTTCTCCTTTGTTTTTGGCTTTGTTGAAATCCGTATTAGTTTGTTTTTGGAGATTGACATAGATTCCTTAGTCGAGCTATTGGAAGACTTAACACGTTTCTTAAACTCACTATTTTCTTTTCTTGGTTAAGAAGACTTGTCATGATGGTTAGCTATGGTTATCTCCATGTTGTGAGTTTTTGTCACCAACTCTTGGAAGGTCCTAACTTTCTCACTTAGAGGAAATACAACAAATCCCAATCCATACATATCTCTATTGCAGAAACTTCAAATAAACAATCTTTGCATCTCGAGGCTAAGAGCACGCTAATAGTTGATGATCGAGGACATGTTCACCTTTCCACTCGTATTTGTCGAGCATAGTCATACTAACAATATATTGGGTACTCGTAGAATCTGTTGAGAAACTAGGTTGCAGATGCTCCCAATTGTTGATAGGCTCAAGTTCCAAATCAATGTACCAATCAAAGGCAATCCCTTTCAAAGTTCTAACAAATTGTGTTTACTAACAAATCACTATCGAGTGTGCTACGTGTTGCTTTGGGTTACCATTTCCATCACTTTGATTGAACTTAGGAGGCCGGTAACCGTAAATCATGTAAAGAGAATCAATCATCAAATTTTGTATAATGTCTCCTAGTTGAGCCTTGATCGCACTTACAATCATCTCTTGAATTTGTTCTCGTGACCATTAAGCTTGAAAACGAGTCATTGCATGACTTATTGCCTTTCTTCAAGCTAACTTCATCTTCGAAGCTCGATGGGGTTGAATCCATCTTCCCCCTCCTTGTCACAAAGCCTTTGGGGAGGATTCGAGTTAACTCTTTTCTTAGTTTGTTCATCAACTTAGTGATCTTTTCATCTTGACTCTTGATGCGTGTGTTCTTTTCTTCACTTTCTTTAACAAGCCTCCGGAGTGTTGCCTTCATGTTAGTAATCTCTTCCTTCAACTTGACAATTCCTGTCATCACGACTGGTATGAAAACAACGAGGGAGAACTTAGTTTTGGCTTGTGAGGAGAAAGTCTTCCTCAATGATTGTGGTGAAGAATTACTATTGTTATAGTAATCGTCCGTATCAAATACGACGATGAATGCATTGTGGGGCTTTGAACATCACAGGAGACCTTTTGCTTCATTTATAGATCTGCAACAGGCTTCCCCAAAAGAGATTAACAACAATGGGTCGGTTGACTTCGTCCATGATGTCGCAAGCACGCTTTAAGTGTCACACGACTCGCGAGGTTGCAAACACCACCATTCCTTAGGGTAGTTGTTGTAACAACCTTCGCTATACTTCTTGTCACTTCTACAGTGCTTTTCTTACTAGACAGTGTCCTTGACATAAGTATCTAGTCTTCTTCTTTGAAGATTTGAAGGCGACATTCATAAACTTTATTTAAATTAAATTAAGATAAGAAATATGTAACAAATTCAATGTTTATGTTTATATACAAAAAATAGGTACAATTTTATAACTTTATTTTTTTAATATAGATGAAGTCACACATAACAATGACAATATAATAGAAAGGAAAAATCCAATTTAAAACTTAATGTAATCAAAACTTCAGTTTCAACCGGTAGGCAATGTCCTTATCGGTATATTTCATAAACTTTATGAATTGATACAATCGACGTCCATCGGGAGCGCTATTTATTGAATCATTAACCATTTCCCTTCCTCAACCCATCATCCCTACGCAAACCTTCCAGCGGCTGCCATTCGGTCTTCACAAATCTCTCTCTCTCTCTCTCTCTTCCCACCGCTCTGTCACCCCCCGCCCCCACTCTCTCTCTCTCTCGCTCTTCCTCCCTCCCTGTCTCTCTCTATCTCCATCGCAGTCGTCGCCTCCGCCGCCGTCACCGCCACCAGTTCGACAAGCATCGCTATCATCATCACCATCCGTCTCTTTCCAAGCTACCATAACTCTCTGTAAGCTTCTCGTTGCTTCTTGGCTTTCACGATTATTCAGCTTTTCTTTTCCCCTCATCTTATGAACCATTTTCACTGAAGAAACTGCGTCGTAGATTGCGATTCTTGAGATACTTTCCTTATTGTGAAGTTAACAAGTCGTTATTTGGTGGATGATTGTGCTATTGACTGTTGTGATCCACGTTAGGGCTTAGACTTATTTTATCATCCCTTTCTTCCGTACATGAACACTTAATTGTAGGTCGACGAATTTTGCGAGTTGGTGTACTAAGTAAATTTTTAAAAATGTTTTTCTGGTTAGACTCGGATATGAAGCTTCTGTTGATGCTTGATGGCCCATTAACCATCTGATCGACCTGAATTCGCTGTTACTGATGGGTGAAGCAATTTGTTAAAAATATTTTACCGGTTAAACTCGGATATGAAGCTTCTGTTGATACTTGATCACCCATTAACCGCCTGATCGACCTGATTTCATCCGTAATTGATGGATGAATTGGGTATCAACGGTTTTTATGTCGGTGATTACTGGGTCTACCCACTGACACTAAGACTTTATGATTGTTGTTCTCTATGACGAATCGAAAAAGATAGTGAAAGTTCCTCATCATTGTTGTGATGTTGTAAAGATGCTATGTGCATTGAATCATTACAATTTTGGTTTGTTATAAGATTGCATTTCAACTTATTGTGGCAATGGCGAAAATTCGTGGTTGGGTCAATTTGGGTTTGGACAATGTGAACAAAGATCCCCACCAAGTTGTCGAAGAAATTGGTGTCAACCCGAGGTCGGGTTAATTTGGGTTCGGACAATGTGGACAAAGATCCACACCAACTTGTCCAGTTGGTGTCAACCCAAAGTTTGGACAAGGGCTTGAATGTTGAAAACTGAATTGGATTTGTTCAAATTCAAACTGGTTTCCGTTAATTTTTTGTTAAAAATGAAAATTCCAAATTTACAAGTTTTAATATTTATGGATTCTGACTGTACTGGCAGTCTAATCTGCTGTGACATTTTAAGACCTTTTTTGCAGGGATCAGTTCAGGTTTTGGTAAATATTGCACCGCTCTCATTTGTATGTATGGGCTGACTTTTGCTTTTCATGGGAGGGGTAGAGGATGGCCTACCACCCTCAAAACGGCTGAGATCATCTTTTGTAGGATCGAGCAGTCTTTTGAGTGGTTCAACTAGTGAGGAACAACCTGCAGCTGCTGCATTTAGGGACTCAATGGCCAGGCCTCTTCAATGCCAAGGGCAAGAAGAGATGATTGGTTCAAGAGGGGTGATCAAAAGGATTGAATTTGTACGACTCATATCTGATGCATTATATGCTCTTGGTTATAAGCGTAGTGGTGCTTGTCTGGAGGAGGAGTCTGGCATACCCTTGCACTCTGCTGATGTAAGCTTGTTGATGCAGCACGTTCTTGATGGAAATTGGGATGAAGGTGCATCAACCTTGCATAAAATTGGTTTAGAGGATGAAAATATAATAAGATCGGCCAAATTTTTGATTTTGGAGCAGAAGTTTTTGGAACTTTTAGAGGATGGAAAGACAATGGACGCTCTAAAGACATTAAGAACTGAAATTTCACCTTTGCGTATCAGGACAGGCCGAGTTCATGAGCTTTCCTCATGTCTTCTTTATCCCTCTGTGAAACAAAATGGACTTTCTTGCAATGAACCTTTGAAAGCAAAATTGCGTTCAGAACTTCTTGATGAATTGCAAAAACTGCTTCCTTCTACTGTTATGGTGCCTGAAAGAAGGTTGGAACATCTTGTTGAACAGGCTTTGAATTTACAGCTTGGTGCCTGCGTATTTCACAATTCATCGGATTGGGATATGTCATTGTACACTGACCATCACTGTGGGAGAGACAATATTCCTCGTCATACTTCACAGGTGAGAATATGTTCCCTTTGTTGATCTCTGATAACTGTGGGACATACTCTCTCTCTCCCTCTTTCATATTCTTTTTAGATTCCTGGGGAATGAATAGTGCTCATTTATTTATTGCTTTTTGGTGGGTGTTCATTTACATTTGGGTCCAAAGATGCTATTTAAGAAGTTTTTTCTGATCAACCCAACTGTATTTGTGTCCAACAATACAAGCTCTCGATTTTGTTCTATTGGTATAGATTTTATACTTGTGCTCAGGCAAGGTATTTCCCTTGCCTCTTCTTTTTCAACCTCTAGGAATTCCTTCAACTGCTTTCACCATAAGGTATCTTGTACCATGGAGTGGAATTATCTTAACTTTCTCTTCCCTCTCTGCGCAGTAATGATGAATTTTACAATTTTAATGAAGAGCTGACTAGCTTAGTGACTTTAGCTCAAGAGAAAATTGGAAGGGGATGATAGAGAAGTTAGGGAACGAACATAATTTCTCTTGAATTTCACTATGATGTCATCCTCAAGCTGCATATTACCTAAAGCTGCTGAAATTTCTCTCTGCTAACAAACTAACAGCTGGCCTTAGAGGAGAAGAAGGCCAACATGATATGAATAGTAAAAACTTGGAATTGACAAGGGTAAACAACTCAGAAAATAGCCAAATTGTTGGTTATAGTGCAAAACCCTCCATAATTGTTACTGACTTTTGGCCTTGGGGGTCAAGATGGGGATATTGTTGAACGAATTAGGAATAGTGATGTTGTTATTGTAGTCAAATTAGGACTTTACTGATCTTTTAGGATATCTTCTTGGTGAATTGCTAGTTTTCTAAATAGTTCGATGCAATAAAGCTTCTACCAGATCAACGCATAATAGGACTCCTAATCTGAGAAAAATTTAAAATCAGTACTCTACTAATCCTACTATAATAAAAATCTGCAAGTCTTGCATATTCTGGGGTCCTAATTCAAGTGCAATCCAACAATACAATTCTCTACATAATAAATGCCAGTTGATACACTGTTGCTTGTTTTTATTCATGGTTGGTCCTACTAAAGTTTTTATTATGGTATCTTCTATGTGAA
The DNA here is from genome assembly GCA_021018815.1 of Talinum fruticosum. Lineage (NCBI taxonomy): Eukaryota > Viridiplantae > Streptophyta > Magnoliopsida > Caryophyllales > Talinaceae > Talinum > Talinum fruticosum. The sequence continues at coordinate 5,682,437 of JAITYX010000006.1, read as the reverse complement.
GAATTCCTGATCCTTGTTTTTGTTCCCCTGCTTTTTGTTGTGGGCTTTCCACTTCCCTAGGGTGTGTATGATCATTTGGGTGGTAAAGATTGAGTTATGGAGCTGTTAGCTTCATTCTTTGATATGATCTTATTGGTACCCTTTTTCAAGTTAACATTTTCTTATGCGGTCAATACTTCTATATGTCCCATGTATGTGACACTTTTGCAAGCCTTCTTCCTAGCTAGACGGCATTCATTGCAGATTTACAGTTTCCTTGTGTCTGGTCAGCTGAGTTCACTTTCTTTGTTCCTGTGTACTGACATTGTCCTTTCTGCCATTCTTATAGACTTGAGTTTCGGGAAGGAGCAGCATTATTTATCACCCTTTCTCTCCAAACCTCCGTGATACAAAATAACATCGTGGAATTGGTAGCCTGATGAATATGCTGATTGTCCATGGTGCTATGAACATATTCTAATTCTTATTTCTAACTTTAGGCCTTCAACTTTTTTTCATTTTTTTAATTTAGAGGACTGATAACTGTCGACTCTTCTGTTTCTCAAGGTATAAGGAATTGTTTCCTTTTTTGTTTTTTGTTTTGGGGGGTGGGCGGTTTCTCATATACTAATTTTTGTACTTCTCTAGCTGAAATTTAGAAGAATTTAGTAAAACTTGTGAGCTTGGATTGTTTGCTATTAATTTTCCTCCAAGTTCCAACTAATCCAGCAGAAAACAGGAGATTAAGTTTCTCCCTTCTGGAGGTCATGATGGTTTTCCCTTCCCTAATAACTAATTAAGGACATCAAGAAGTTTGGTATGGTCTAACTTGTAATCTCCTATGAAATGTCACCCTCGTCAGGTCACAATTTATTTTTGCCAGTGAATCTTCTTCAATGGCCATTTTGACCAAACATTAGTGTACTGCATCTTTTCTCAAATATTCCCTTTTCCCACCACATCCAGCAGAAGCCATGTTTCGGTTTCCAACTACTTGTGCGTAGCTTTGGACAAGAATTACATGATTGTCTATGGACAGCTCTTTATTTTGGTTCTTTTTTGCTCTTGTGGAGGGTTGACACTTTTCCTGGTGTCCCTGTAATGAAATTATTATATTCTTTAGTACTTGAATTGAAGAATTGGTCATCCTTAAGCTACTATTCTGAATGTAAAGGATTTATTGCTTGATGTTGTCTTTTTGTGTCAAGTACAGCTTAGAATGAATGTTCATTTGCACTAGAAGTACAATTATTTCATTTGGTTGTAATATATGGATATCTCTGCATTAAGTTTGTGATGTCATGGTTATTTGTGAACTTTATTTATCAAAGTAAGTGACTCATGCTTCTCATCTTCTTGAGGGTATGTCTCTATTTTCTGGGGCAACATTGGGCATCATGTCAAAACATGAAGATTATGTGAATGCTAGATTGATCTTAGCTTTTAGAGGAAAGAGTAGATGATAACGAATGGCCAATGGTTTCTAGAAAGAGGGTAATATCCTTGTAAGTTACTTAAGAGTCGATTTCATCTGTTTTCACTTATGTTGATGTTAGGAATTTTGTGTTGCTGATGTATGTTCAGATACTGGAAGGACATCAAGATGAAGTATGGTTTTTGCAATTCTCACATGATGGAAAATACTTAGCATCAGCTTCCAATGATCGATCAGCTATTATATGGGAGGTAAGTTTTTGCCATGTATATTTTGGCCTACAGGCTCAAGTAGCCAGCTAACTAGTAGTTTTCATCTCAGTGTAAAATGCATCTTTCTTCTGTCGTTGCACTATCTCACCTTTTTGAGATGTCATTTTCTCTTTTCGAGTAAAAAGAGGGTGATTTTATGTGGAAAATATCAGACTAGACAAAAGTAGATATGTTTGTTTTTGTTTTCAATTGTCTTGTAGGTTCTGGATATTTTTTGATTACCTACCTCACGGAATTGGAGACTTTAAATGCCATCTTGGCTAATTGGCTCACTGAGATATTATGTATTTTTGCATGTTAAAAAAGGGGAAAACTCATGAAGTTTTGGAAGATTTGTTCTGTCTGCAAATGTGGTAGGAGTTTCATTTTAGCTTGGGAACGGGGACAAAAGTGGGAAATTCAGGACTGACTTATGGGGTCTGAGAATTTAATTTTATTATCAAATTTATGTCATTGATTGGGTGTCATAGATCATCTTAGAAACATTCTGAAGCACATAATGGAGGAAGCAATTCCATCCCTGAACAGTTCTGACAAGTAAAGAAAGGGATAGGAGGAAACATGGTATGGTAGATGTATTTTGGTAAGCAGTTTTGGACAAAAAATTATGCAAAGGTATCCTAAAGTTTGGTATGATTATATTAAGGCCCCTCAGGTATGAGAAATTATTCCTAGATACTCCGACCTTTGCAAAAATATCTAAAGGTACCATAAGGTTTGTTGTAAATATTTTAAGGTTCCTTAGATATGAAAGACTATTTCTAGGTACACCGACCTTTGTAAAAAATTATACAGAGGTATCCTAAGATTTGGTGTAACTATTTAAAGGCGCCGGAGGAATGAAAATATACTCCCGAGTACATTCCCATTGTTGTAATGTTTTTTATGGTCCATTTCCGGCATTGACATAAAATATTCGATATGTTGAGGAGGAAATTTGTTAGAGTACCAATTTTACCTTTGCTATCAATGATTGAAACTTAAAACATCATTTTTTTTACCTTCTTCCCATTTAATAAGATAAAACTTTTAATTTTTTTATGTTGTGATTTTTGTAATTAATACTTGTTGCAAAATTTTGTAGTTACAAAATTTATAATTTTTTTATGTTGTGATTTTTATAAGTAATTTTTTAATTATTCAAAATTAAAATTGGAAATGCTGCGATTGTCTCCTTTGGTATAGTCATGTAAATGTGAAGATAATGAAATGTGGTAATTTGGGAAATATATGCTTCAACTTGCTAAAATGCGATGGCACCTATAAAACTTAAGTAATTTACATGGTTGGAAATCCAAAATAGGTATAATCCTATTAAAAATTCAAAAAACACACATGTCATGTCTTTTTAAAACCCCTAAAATATATTCCTTTAGCAAACCAATTTTGAACCAAAAAAAAAATTAAGGATCATTTACAAGGCACAAATACACGAAGTAGGGTTTTTGGAAAAATAAAATTAAAATTAAAATTAAAAAACATACACGTTGAACAGATTGAGCTGCTCAAAAGGAGAGAGAGAGAGAGGATTAGGGTTTTTGAAAAATAAAAATAAAATACAATATTTGAAGGTTATTTGGTTAAATTTCGCTGGCCTCATTAAGGGTTAAATAGACTTTCTATATTTTTGGTAACTTTGTGGGCCGAAAAAGTGCCACAAAATATATTATAGCAAAAGTTAGGGTACCTATGAGTAATTTTTCATACGGAGGGGTCTTAAAATAGTTGTAATAAACCTTAGAGTACTTTTCGTAATTTTTTGAGTTTTGGATAAACATATGGGAGTTGGAATATGATAAATATTTTGATAAAGCCATGGCTATTGGATGGTGATAGATGATTCTGATTAAATGTGGAAATGATAACCTAGTTCGAACAAGTTAGCACTCTTTGAGGGACCATATTGACCTTAAGGTTGCATTTGATTAGATGTAATATAATTAGATTGTAATGCAATCAACAATTCAATGTAATGGAAATGGAATGTAATGTAATGTTGATTGCATTACCATATTTGATTAGTCATTGACTAATTACATAATGTAATGTAATCATCACTCTATTGCTATGTTTGGTTTACTTTATTTTTACAATATGTAATGGAATCAATTTTACATCCATTACTTTAACTAAAATTAATTTTGAAGGCCAGACAACTTAATATAATTTCACAATTTTTTCTTTTTTTTTTTCTCTTTTTATTTTTTTTAATAAAGAAAAATAATTTATCATTATCAATCTGTCCTTACTATTTATTCTTCCTTTATTTAGAAATTAAAAATAATCTGTCAGTCTACATAATATGTAATAGATCATCAACTATACACTCTTTACAAATGTGCAAAACATTTTTTTTTTGTCATTGTAACATACCACAAAACAATTAAAAAACACATCCTCATTCAAATGAGTCAAACTTTGAAATTACTTGGAGTTCCAACCTTTGTTTAAAAAAGCTGAAGGCATCCAAAAGTGCAAAGGGTCCACGCTTGGGCGCGGGCTTTGAGGTGAAGGCGCGAGCTATTTGGAACGAGGCACACTTATCAAATAAGTGATTAGATATCATTATAACTACGAAAAATAACCCAAAGAGTCTACACAATTAATTCTCTACGATTTTCACCAAAAAAGCAAGCAATTTAAAGAAAAACTAGCACAATTTGAAAAAAGGGGCAACTCTCCCACTTACTAATAGAGAAGGGGGGGAGCAAAAAATAGCAAAAAACAGAAAAAATCCTTTTGAGGCACATGAGGCGTCCGGTTCGGCGAGCTTTAGAGGGCTTTTGGAGGGACTGGCCTTGACCCCTTGGAGAAGAGCTTTTGGCAACTCTCCCACTTAGTAATAGAGAGGGGGTGGGAAGAAAAGTAGCAAAAGTAGAAAAAAATCCTCCGAGGCACGCGAAGCGGCCGGGTTCGGCGAGCTTCGGAGGGCTTTTTGGAAGAGCTTTTAACTTGGTTAGAGGTTTGTCAAAAGTTGTTTCTATTTTTAGGGGAGAGATAAGGGTTGCACTGCAGACCGGGTTGATGAAATTGAGATGCATCGAGCAACAAGAAAGATGACATCCGATGAGCCTTCGGACGCCATAAAAGAGAGTGGTGCAAGCTTTTCTCCGAGGAGACATTTAGGTTCCCCTTATTGTAATACCATTATTTCTTATTCAAATTTCATATTTACAAGAGTCCTAAAATGTTCACATATAAGATATGTGTAGCAGGGTATAATGGAGAAATAAGAGAAGCATATGTCGGTTGTCAAGGTCAACTTTCTTTGTATAGGCTTTAGAAGGAAATTTTTAGATAGCCATTTTGCTTGTGGGTTAGAGTGAGCAAGAAATTAAATTTACTTATTGGCCTGATCAAAACATTCACATCATGATGGCAAGGCAATGAGAAAGGACTCATTGAATAGCAAAGACAGGCAAAAAGATGATAAGTGATAAGAGAGAGAAACAGAGCCCAGAAAATTAGATTGCCGGACCAATTTTGTGTACTAACATCCACTATTAGGCTCATGTCTAATGCCACTCCTCCATTCCGGAGACATTGAAGCATCCACTATTAAGCCTATGGTTCCTCCCTGGTCATTAGAAACTAATGCCAACATCAAAATAGGAAATGGAACTTATTATGAAAAAATGTTATCATTCCTGTCAACCCACCGAGCTAAAAATAAACTAGCAACACCCCCTATAAATACATCGAAGATCACCAAAAGTAATGTAAACGGGCAATTCTTGTAGTTACACAAACATCAACTAATGTACCTATCACAATATTTTATAAACAATATGCCATTGTGTACAATCATTTGACCAATTCCCAACTTATCATAGTTATTAAAACTTCATCTAATAAGTCATCATGTACCGAGACACACATATTACAATATTAGAGAAAAAACACAATTCGAGCCCAAATCGAAATCAACAAATTAGCCCAAAAAAGTCCAAATCATTTAGTAGACAAAATCATATTGAAATTTGAATGCGAGGTGAAATTCTAATGCAATGGTTTAAACTTACCCGAAATCAAATCAAGGAAAAACCATAAACCCTTGAAGTGGAGGAGGAAGAAAGATCATAACCCTAATTAAGCCCAAAAATTCGATAACAAAAGCCACATCTTAGAAATTACAACTTTGAAATTCAAAGAAATGGAGAGAAGAAAATTCAAAAGAAATTTGAATACATGGATTAAGCAAACCTCAAAACAAAAGTTACAAATCTGGAGAGCAGTTTCGAGCTTGCGAATGGTGAAGATGAAAGCTACCAAAGGGTGAACGAGGAGAGAGAACACTACTAGAAGCGAGAGAAACCGGATCGAGCGAGTGAGAAATTGTACAAATCGGTACCGGGAAGACTACCAGATCGAGCGAGCGAGAAATTGTATAGATCAATGCTAGAGAAGACTACAAGAGAGTGAACGAGCTGCGATGCGTAGAGAGGGAGAGAGAGATCGCGCCTGTTGTGAGGAGAGTGTGAAAGAGGAGAAAGAATGAGCAGCTTGGGAGGGCATTGGGTTTTGATTTGCAATGGGCGAAAAGTTGATTACATTGGTTGGGGTAATGAGGATTATTTAGAGGAGGCCCATGTTATTCCATTTATAACCTTCTATACTATTATGATTACAAAGTAATTTTGAGTACATAGAATTATTATAAACCAAACATGGTAATGTAATGAGCTATGTTATTTTAATTGCATTACAACTCTGAATACCTTCAACTAAACAAGCCCTTAGGTGTTGGTTGATCATGAATCAGCATGTCTTCATTGGTTACATGACATCGTAGAAGTGTCTATCACGATAATATCAGCAAGGACTAGCACCCCCCCGCCCCTTCGGTTTTTTTAGGTGTTGGGATGTCAACTCAAAGAAACATAAGCTGATAAGCATATAGGTGCCAGGCACAACATAGGCTCATTTATACTGCTGGTAATAGTTGGCATTTGGAAAAGAAAATTTTCCTGAGGTCTATTCTCAGACCTGTCAATGGTAACCTGTTCCCAATCACCCTACCTGAATGACTCGGAACCAGATCCTGCTTTGGATCCAGAATAGGGAAATCCAATTTTGACTCGGTTATGAATTCATACACGAAGTAGAAAGCAGATTCAGATTTCCATCAATCTGAACATGACATACCTGAAATTAATCCAACCCAAATTACCCTTTTGCTTTGTCTAGCAGAGACAGCCACAGGGGTTCTTGATCTGGAAAAGTTGATCGTTATTGAAATCAATGTAGACCTGGGTGAGGATCGAATACTGGAACCTGATTTTGAGTGCAAGCCTAATTCATCTTGCCCGAACCCAACCATCGGCATCCTGATTTGCACCCAACCTTACCGGACTTGAAATTCCATGAACTGGAACTAATCTTAACCAACCGGAATGCCACACATTTGCTAATTCTATCTATTTGTTTCCATTTGTTATGCAATACATTATCTACGTGATCAAACCATGTCAACATACTATGGGGGCAATTTTCTTCAGTCACATATTTGCAAGTTGCATTTGAGAAACCTTCAGTCACATATCTGAGAGTAGTTTCGTCATCATTGTTTTTGTGTAGATTGGAAAATGTGGTGAAGTTACCCTGAAGCATAGGCTATGCGGCCATCAAAAACCAGTTTCTCAAGTTTCATGGAGTTTAGATGACCAACACCTTCTTACCTGTGGGGCTGAGGAGACTGTAAGGCGGTGGGATGTTTTATCTGGTGAATGTCTTCAAATATATGAGAAGGCTGGTATTCCTGTTGTCTCCTGTGCATGGTCCCCTGATGGAAAGTCTATTTTTGCTGGCTTTTCCGATAAAAGTATTTGCATGTGGGATCTGAATGGGAATGAGCTCGAATGTTGGAAAGGACAGAAAACCCTTAAAATTTCAGATCTAGAAATTAGTGGTAATGGGAGGCACATCATAAGTATGTGCAGGGAAACAGCAATTTTATTGCTGGATAGGGAGACAAATGAAGACAAGTTGATTGAGGAGGATCAAATGATAACTTCATTCTCCCTTTCAAATGATGGAAAATTGTTACTTGTCAATCTACTTAATCAAGAGATTCACCTCTGGACTATAGATGGTGATATCAAGCTTCTTGCCAAGTACAAAGGTCATAAACGATCAAGGTTTGTTATAAGGTCCTGCTTTGGTGGGCTTGATCAGTCTTTCATTGCGAGTGGCAGTGAGGATTCACAGGTGTGCCTCTCTTAATCTAGATCAACTCATTTCAAATTACTCTTTTAACATGGGACTAGAGGCAAAGCTATTTAGGGCTTTGGCTTCCTATGACTTTTGTTTTCTCCATCATCTGTTGTGTCTATTCTTTGTTTAATCCTTGTCTTTGATTTGCACATCCGCTTATTTGATGTTTTCTCTCGTATGAAGTTGTCTTTGTTTTTACTTAGATTTACGTTAGTTGTGGTTGGTATAGTTTAGAAAAAGGTATGCATCGGCAAAAATTTAGTTCTGGAATATGACTTTATTTTATAACATACATTAATTTAATATGACTATCATAACATATCTAGCAAATAAATATCTTCTTAATGAATATTAGGAGCGGATCAAAAGTTATTAGTTTATTAGAGAATTACATTTTTCTTTAAAATATTTATTATATTTGTAAATATGCATTTAGTAATATGTTAAATCTTATGTAGTGATTATTTGGAGAAAAGAATAATCAACTGCTCAGAAATATATAATGGTCAAATATTGATATAACTTTATTCTTTTTAGCTGGTAGGTTTTTAGATGCCTGTAAGGTTAGTTGTAAGAAATTGTTAGAAGCTAAAACTAAAAAGAAAGAGCCATAGTGTGACATTTTCCTTGTAAAGTATGTTTTTGCAAGTGGGTATTTCACTAGTAATCAAAGCTTTCAGCAAAATACCATTGACTTGAATTTCAAAATCCTTTGTTTTTTATTTTGTTTTTGTTTCGTGTGTGTGATATTTACCCGGAAAAAGTTGAATTTTTTCTCTTTTTTTGGGGGGGTGGTTGCTGGGGGACCGAACAACGGAATCATAGTGCTGTCACCGCTAAACTCTGTCCGACATTTTAAATGTTAAACATGATTTAACTTGGTGCAACTGCACATGGAGTATGCTTATGAGTTTGTTTACTTTGCTGTCTAGGGATTCATATCCTTGTTTCTCCCTCTTCAGACTGCCCCCGTCCCCCAAAACACCTCAAGTACATCTATAATTTAATATCAAGATTAAATGGCTTTGTACTCTTTTGCACACTGGTAAAATGAACTGAATTAATTTATGTACAATTAACGAGTTATTGACAAATTCTACAGGTGTGAAATTAACAAATTGTATGCATAACCAGTCAATGGCTTTGTAATTTGTACTTCAACTTCCATTTGAAATCTTTGTAATTTCATTCATTTGCCTCATTGGTACATGTTTACATGGGGTGAAAGGCTAAGCATTTGATGATATGCAGTAAAAGCTGTGTGGCTACCCCCTATTGTACTTTATGCTAGAGATTAAGTCATATTGATAAGATTTGTTACCCTTAAATAGGTTTATATTTGGCATCGAGGTTCAGGACAGCTTGTAGACATATTGCCAGGTCATTCCGGAGCTGTTAACTGTGTGAGCTGGAATTCGGCGGACCCCCATATGTTAGCGTCAGCTAGTGATGATCGTACAATCCGAATATGGGGCTTGCACGGAGCGAATATTAAGCCCAGGGTTTCACAGAGTAATGGCACCCATTACTGCAATGGAAAAATTTAGAGGTTCAACTCTACAGTGGCATGGGTTACAGAAGGCATGTGTTGTGTTCATTTCTTCAACATTCCTTGCTTGTATATTTTCCTTGATCTTCACGAGTGGATATTCATTCCCACAAAATGTGCCATTATGGTGTTATGACAATTATTTCGATAAATGGTTCCTTTTAGGCTCTGAAATACGTCTCTTTGTTGATATTGATCTCCTATTGATTAGATGGAGGATATGTTGTACAAATTTCTCATGTTTACACAAATCCTTGGTGGGATGCAAGTGTAGGACAAGAAGAGAGATGGGGGGGACAAAGGAACGAATCTAACTACTACTACTACTGTATCGATATTGCCACATTTTTTTAAATCATTAGTAGGATCGAATCTAAGATTCAACAATACATGTGGCATTGCTACATTTTTTTAATCGTTAGTAGGCTTCTAATGAAGATTCGACAATGCCGTGAGAGGGGGACAAAGGATCGAATATAAGATTCGACAATGTTGTGAGGGGGAGAACAAAGGATCGAATCTAAGATTCAACGATACATGTGGCATTGCTACATTTTTTTAATCATTAATAGGATCGAATCTAAGATTCAACAATACATACGGCACTGCTACATTTTTTAAATCATTAGTAGGCTTCTAATGAAGATTCGACAATGTCGCGATGGGAGGGGGGCAAAGGATCAAATATAAGATTTGACAATGCCGTGAGAGGGGAGGGAGACAAAGGATCAAATATAAGATTCAACGACACATGCGATATTGCTACATTTTTTTAATCATTAGTAGGATCGAATATAAGATTTAACAATACATGCGGCATTGTTACATTTTATTTTTTAATTATTAGTAGGCTTCTAATGAAGGCTGCATGTAGTAATGGTCTATTTGCATAAACTTTAATCTGTAACATCTATTTTTCTAAAAAATATTAGGTCTAAAATTAAACTAAATATTGGATTATATGATTTTAGTTTTGTGATGGTGTATGGTTCATCATTTATGAATCAAAATTATTTGTAATGTACTGTAACCTTTCCCTCGAGATTCACAAAGTTTGGCTTATGTTTAACTTACAGAGTAAAGTCTCTTGCATTAGATTGACTTCATTTGATGTGTTGTGTGTTTAGGGTCAAGAGCTTAGAATAATGACGCTCCCTCTAATTTATATTACTTATCCTTCTTAAAATAATATTTTTATTTTTTTTTAAATAATAGATAATTATTTTTTACATCATGAATGAATTCCATTAATTAAAGATTATAAGACATTTCTAACAAAAATTCAATTCAAACAGATTTATAATTAAAATAACAAAATAAATTTTTTGATTAAAAAACTAATTAAAACTCTTATAAACGCTCATCTTTCACTCGATTGTCGTTTCATCATAAAGCCTTTAACGAGGAGATCCACAAATAGATTTAATGTCGAACAACTTTATCTGTTGTAATATGAATTTAAAGAATTCATACTCAGCGCAAATCGATCTAACAACTAATCAACAATTTAACCATATACAACCATAAACCCATGAAAACAAACTAAAATAATCACTTCAAAAGCGATGAAGACGTTATGGACTATGTTACCAAAATTGGACTGGACCGACCAGTTCGACCAGGAACTGGTGATTCTAGCGGGCGATTTAAGTTGTAGATTCGGTTAGGTCATCGAACCAGAAAAAACCGGTTTTAATCAGATCGACTCGCTCGACTCGGATAAACAGGTCGAGTCACGGTTCGACCGTGATTTTGAAAACCCTAACTCAAATTCCTGCTCTCCTCGCTTAGGCTTCCTCTCTCTAGCTACGCTGGTCTGGTCTGCTTTCCTCTCTTTGCCTTGCATCGGCACCAGCCTTGCCTCAACGGTTGTGCTTGCCGGTGACTCTGCTTCTCTCTGGTCTGGCTCCAACTTGCCTTTGTTGGTGGTGCATCTCTCTGGTGTGGCTCTTGCTTGACTTTACTGATGGTGCTTCCCGAGAGAGGAGGGGAGAGAGATGGCTCAAAAGGCACAGAAAAGCATAGGTGAGCTATGTTAAGAAATAACTAGGTGAGACAGAAAAGGGAAAGGGGAAGGGGACTCAAGAAGCAGAGGGAAGCTATGTTAAGAAATAACTAGGCGGCTGAGGAGCAGAGGAGTACAGAAGGGGCAGAGGAGAGAAAAAGGAGGGGAAGGGTCATAGTGCGAGAAGAGCAACACACGAGGTTTTAACTTTGGGTTTTATTTTATTTATTTTTTAAGGCTTTTTTTAATAAATGTAAATATAAATAGGCTTTTTTCTTGGACCATATATGATATGATTTATTAGTTTTTAAGCCTTTTTTTATAGAATACACCATTATTTTTATTAAATATAGAAAGACAATAACAACAAAAAAAAAAAATAGTCGAAGATATACGGAAAAATAATTATTTGGTCAACCAGGGTTATGGCGGTTCAATCCGGTCCAAGTAGTAAATGGGGTCAACCAATCTAATCCCGTCTAAATGGTTCGACCGATTGATCCATTGACTCACGCTCTCAACCGAGTCGATGATCGAGCCGGTTCTCTTAACATAGGGTATGGAGAGTCTCATAAATGGAAAGACAATAATTATTTATAAAGAAAATAGTAGATAAAATATTAAAGAAAGAGAGAATACGACTTACCATTGACAAAACATAAATGGCAGTTCCTAAGAAAAAGAGGTAGGGTTTTATAGAGAAAAGAGAGAGTGGAGGAGAAGGAGGCTAACAATATCTTTATTTATATCACAAGTAATATGGGATGAAGAGTGTAGATACTCTTGATGATATATGTTTTTGCACGGATCAAAATTCTTTGACAGCTTTTTCAACTTGATCCGTAACGGATTAGGGTAAAATATTTCATTAAGGCTCTATTTGATTCAAAGAAAATTAGAAGGAAAGAAAAAAAATGGAAAATGAATTTCTTTCCCTTGTTTGAATTGAAGAAAAAATGAGAGAAAAAAGTTTCATGGAAAAACTCATAGAAAATTTTGTCAATTTGGTCAATGATATTTTCCTTCCAAAATTGAGAGGAAAATGGAAGAAAAATTTCACAAAGAGAGAGAAATGAAAAAAAGAGAGAGAATTATATTAAGAAATGCCATTAAAAATTTTCTCTCTCCTCTCAATTAATCAATGCTATTGAGTATTTTCTCTATACTCTCCATGACAATGTAATGATTATAATTTTTTCCCTCTATTTTTCCTTGAACCAAACATAAGAAAAAAATAATTTCCTCTTAACTTTTTTTTCATCGTTTTTTTCCATTTAAATTTTCTTTCCAACCTATTTTCTTAGAATCAAATAGAGCCTAAATGATTCTCAATTTTTTAAATTCTTTTTGTATAGGGAGGTGATTCCCCTCTTCTTCTTCCCACTCTATATGGCTATGCATATGTGAGACATTGGGTTGCGCATTGTGTTTTCTATTTTTTTCATTAATATTGTGAATTCTCACAATATTAATTGTGGTATTAACTATTGTCCAATTTTAAGCTTTATGAGTCTATAGGAAAATAAGAAAAATCATGACTTTGGTAGCTTTTCTTGTGAAGTTCTTTGTATCTTTTAAGATAAAATTTATATATAGAAAATTTACATCAGTAACAAAATTATTACCATCGTAATTTATATATGGGAGATTTATAGTTAGGTCATGGTTTGCATTTTATAATTATACTTTAATTATAATAGAACAAGAAAAGACAATTATATCCTGTTTACTGAAAGAAAACGGGTGTGATAATGTGGATGATGATTTGGAGAGAGCGGATTTAATACTCCGATCGCAAGGGTGTGGCTTGATTGGATAAACTTCACGTGGCGGCGCAGATCCTGCAAAAGGCAAGCATCGGAGGTGGATCTCGGGGAATGCCTTTCTAATGCTCAAGTCGGTAAGTTGAATTGAACGAGCGAATCGAGGAGAATCGTCCTCGATTTACACGAAGAGAAATTTCTTGAGATTTGGGTTTGCTTACTCGAAATTGGTAAGGCTTTTAGGGAATTCTAGGAGTTTATAAGAGTAGAAAGTCTTGGCATTTGTGTTGTGAGTATATGATGTGATGGTGGGGTTGGTGAGTATTTATAAAAGAATTTAATGAGGGTAAAACGAGTAATTTATCGTAATAAAGGTGGAAACCCTAAACCTAGTGTGCTTTTGGCCTTACTAGGGCTTATTGAGAGTGGACTTTGGGCTGATACCTTAATCGTCCGACTGATTAGTAACAGTCGGTCGGTGACGTGGCGGTGAGCTGGAACTGTCCGAAAAATATCAGGATCATTTAGCCCCTCACTTTCTACTTGTACACTTATCAAGGTGGGCGGGTGGAATATGGAGTACCTTCCGTCACGTTTTTCTAACTTGTCGTTGAGACACCGTTGTGATGAATGATTTTTCTTAGTCTCTTGGGGCTAAAAAGAGTCTTGTAGGGAGGATGAGCTATCTCATGATCATTATAGGACCCTTATGCGGAGGACAAGCTCTCCCATGGTCCTTGTGGGACCCTTGTGGGGAGGATGGTTGGATGAAAGAGGATTCCCTTGAAGCTAAAAAACACGATTCACGGACTTAGAAACTATCAAATGCTCTTCTTTGTCATTCCTGAAAAATCTTCATCCCACTCGAGAGGAAAGTCTTTTAAAAAAATTCCATGATCTCTTTTTAGAGCGTATAAAGTCCGGTCGAATTCCCAACCTTCTCTCTCGAGTATACTCAAACCAAAAAATGAACGTCACTTTAGCGACCCTTATGGGGAGGATGAGCTCTCCCATGGTCCTTCCGGGACCCTTGTGGCATTCAAACCCCTATGTGTCTCATATTAGAAACATGAGTTCGCCCACGGTAACATTGTTGTCGGTCTTTACACGACCTTTCAACTCCTGGAGGCTTGAAAGTGCTTGAGTTCTTAAGTTTCGCTAGGGAACATCTCACGAAGAGCATGACCCCTAACCTCCGGTTAAGAGTGCCGGTTCCCATGACAACATGGATCTTTGCATCACCTTTCGCCTCCCGGAGGCTCGAAAGTGGATGAGTCTCGCTAGGGAACATCCCATGGAGAGCGCAACCCCTTAACCTCGAGTTAGGAGTGAGTGCCCATGACGACATGGGTCTTTGCATGACCTTTCGGCTCCGGGAGGCTTGAAAGTGCATGAGTCTCGCTAGGGAACATCCCACGAGAGCGTGACCCCTAACCTCCGAGTTAAGAGTGCGAGTGCCTATAACGACATGGGCCTTTGCGCGACCTTTTAGCTCCGGAGGCTTGAAAGTGCATGAGAAAAGATATCCTCCAAGGGGTATTCCTTTGTGGAGTTAAGAACGCAATGTTTCTATCTCCCAGAGGCTAAGTTATCTTTAAGCGTAAACTAACGCCGAACTCCGAAGGATGTCCTTGACTCCCCTTCCCTCTCACTCTCCCTCTCCCGGACCCCGCCCCTTTCCCCACCCGGCTCCCTAGGTCCCAACCCCTCTCCTCCCGATTCCCCATACTTTCGCTGCCTCCTCCCCTACCAGGCTCCCGGACCCCTCTCCCCTTCCGACTCCCCCTTCCAGGTCCACCTCCCCTACCCCGCTTCTTGGGTCCCCTTCCCCTCCTGAATCCCCTCTCTCGCTCTCCCTCTCCCGGACCCTACCCCCTCCCGACTCCCCCTCCCCTTCTCCCTCACTCAGTACCTCCTCCCCCACCCAGACTCCCGAGTCCCCTTCCCCTCCCGACTCCTCCCCTCTCACTCTCCCTCTCTAGGACCCTACCCCCTCCCGAATCACCTCTCCCCTTCCCCGGCTCCCTCCCCTACCCCGACCCCGACCCCCAGGACCCGAACCTCTCCCAACTCCCCTTTAGGCCCCCTTGATCGAAACACCCCCAAAACCCCAAAACCCTAATTACCTAATTTTTTAATTTCCCTTTAATTTTTGATGGGGTTGTGGATTTGGAATATTTTAATTTGAATTTTTGAAATTCAAATTTTAAAATTCGGGCATGAGCTAGAAGGGTACCGTCTCCTTCTAGTACTTGATCGATTAGAGGGGTACTGTATATAACCCTCCTCCTAGTGCTTCATTCCATACTTCACCTAATAAGCCTCAAAGTGAGAGAGGATTTGAGAGGAGCCTTCAAGCAAGAATCGGACATTCAACCTCTCCATTCGATCTTTGAGATGTATCTTTGAATCCATCCTCTTTAAGTTTGAATCTTCAAGTCATTGCATGCTTTAGAATAATGAGTAACTCGATTGCTGATATATATGATAGTCCATCGAATAACTATGTTTGAGTAGTGAATTGCCAAGCCCCGTGGATGGGTATAGTGGTGATAATATTGTAGGAGGAGAGTCTCAAGGAGTTATTGCGTCTGCGGATTTAGAGGTTTTTACGGACTATGGTAGTCGCCTGCAGACAACTTCTCGCAAGTTAGTTGAGGCTAGTCGAGTACCTTAGTGGCATGTCCATGTGCCTAATGAGGTTGATAAGGTCGTCCCTTTAGTTTCACCACCTGCGACTTCGGACTCCCTTCACAAAAGGTCCCCTCTCCTAACCTCAATAGTTGTATTCAAGAAGTGGTATATTATTGGGAAGCTAGGAAGGGTCATGGTTCCCTAAGCCAAGTTACATTTACAAGTTACAAAATTGCATGACTCGATAGCGGGGACATGGTTAGTATTAAGGCTATCACTATCCATCGTTGAATGACGAAGTTAGTTCTTCTATTATGCCACTTGAGGAGGTAGATCAATTAGTTGAGTCGTTTGTGTTTCCTGAGAGATCGGACCTTAGTGATGGCTCGGGTTCTCACTTTATTGATCCGCGGTTTGTGAGCTATTGGGTATATGCTTCATGGCTCCGCATTTGTTACTCGTCTACCTTCTAGTTATAAGCTATTTGTTCCGTCGAAGCGAGATACGGTGAAGTCTCCTCCTCCTGGGTGTCGCGCTTTTACAAAGCGGCGCTTGATAATGGGGTGCGGTTTCGCTCCATCCCCGATTGTAACTATATGCCATAAGTTCAACTTGGCTCCTACTCAAATTGTCCCCAATTCGTAGCACTCTATCTATTCGTTCATTGCTACTTGCGAGTTGAAGGGTCTCACTTGTAAATTGAGCACATTCACCTTACTCCATGGCCTTCGGATGAAGGCCTCTCTCAATAGCGAGCAAGGTTGGTATAGCTTTGCGAATAAGAGGGGTACATGACCGCCCTAAATAAGGATTCATCGATCCACGGATGGAAGTATGAGTTCTTCTTTGTAGAGAAATCGAGATAGGGCATGGGATGTCCCTATTTTGAGCGAGGAGGATGACGTAGTTAGGGAGCATATTCTTAGTTGCAAGGTTCGCCACTCGATGAGTATGCTACGGCTGAGTATTTCCGCATCCGAGACGTATCGCATCCTACAAAGAAGGAAAAGAAGGAGAAGTGTTGAGTCTAAAATTATGATATTTGTAATGCCTGTTTGCATCTTATTTTGTTCGTAATAATTATTAAATTAGAAATTTTAATTTATTTTATTTTCTTTTTGTAGGAATGTCAAAAAATACAAGAAATAATAAAAGGAGCTGACATCGGGCAAATTGAATTTTCCATTTGCATTTAACCCGAGCCAAGCCCAAAACCCTTGCCTTTATTACTTGCACTCCCTAGAGCCCACTTTCCCCTTCGACTTACTTTCGGTTCAAAACCCGAGTTTCCTCTATCTCCTATCTTTTCCTTGCGAAAACCCAGCGACCAACCTTAAGACTTTAGCTCTTTCTCTTTTTCCTCTTTCACAATCCTTTTCCTCCTCTCGGCAGCACTTTAATCCCCGAAACCCTAGCCCACAAAATCTTAACTCTCTCTCCCTCTTCTTCTCTTCTTCGGCACCCTCAAACCGAAACCCTAGCTACGACTCACGCCTTTCTCATCCTCTCACTTCTCCTTCATTCCCAGAAACTCTTGCCAAGCCACCCTCCTTCACTCAAACTCTCTTCGTCCTCTACCTTCTTGAAAACTACAAGCGAAGTCAAATCCACCCCAAAATCTATCACGTAATCGGATTGTGGTGGACTTGAAGAGAAGAAGGAGCGAGGACGAAAAGCTTTAAAAGGGAGACGACAAGACACGAGCACGAGGAAGTCGAACGGTGGTGGTGAAGGTGTGACGGACTAGAGCCACGCCAAGGTCCAAATTTTCAGCTTTCAATTCTTCAAATTTTAGTTTTAATTTCTTCAAATTTTTAGTTTAGTTCTCATATTTCAATTTGGAGTTTCATTTTTCAGTTTAGGTTTTAGTTTAGAGTAGTTGAATTCGGGTTTTTGGGTTGATGTTGGTATTGAATCGTGCAATTGAATTGTGCGAATTTGTTGGAGATTATTCGGTTGGATTTGAGTATTTGAATTGTTCATTCAAGTTTCGGTATAATTTCGAAATTTTAATTCTTTGTTAGTTCGATTGTTTTGTTAGATTCTAATTCTTGCACTTTATTTACTTTAATCCTCAATTCGGTTCGAGTGAATCTCTGTTATATACTTGAGTTGTTGATTTAGTCTCAAATTTCCATTGAAAGTTTGCCGGTTTAGGTTCCGTATATTGATGAGTTTAGTCTATTATCGTTTTTTGGTTCATGTTAGTTTTGGTTTAAGTTTCCCGTTTAAGTCTTTGCGTCGTTAGTTCATTTGCAATCCGAATTCGATTTAGTCCATCCCTGTGGTTCCATAAACACCTGTACGTCCCCTAAATCACTCCAACAAGAAGCTTCCCTCCAATTGGCTCCCCAAGAGGCAGTACTTCAGGAAGAACTTGTTTATTTTGGCTACCGGGTTGGGCATTAGCTCAAGACTATCACAGGGTACTTATTCCGCCTCTTATTTCTTTTGTTCACTTTTTGAGCTAACCCGACTTTGGTTTATTTTTGCGGATCAAGAAAAGGCTCTTCTTTCCAACACAATGGCTGGGAACCCTCCCCGAGGGCGAGTAGATCGGGACAAGTGCCCTCCTCCCCGGAGTAAGGATGCTTCACACAAAAGAGAGAGAGAGAGAAAGGGGAAAAGGAAAGGCTCCGAGCCTCGCCCTAAGGTTCCTGTGGTGCCTATCGTTAGGGTCTCCACGGGGAGCACCAGGTCTCCCCGGTGAGTTTTTTACTTTCGCCATACTCCTTTTGTGATAAGCTTAGCTTTTGTACTGACTTTGTTTCTTCTTTGTGATAGACTCGTCTCCCTCCCGCTAAGAAAGGACGCAGTCTTCCCCCACGTCTCCTCATCTTAATATCATGATTAGGGGAAGATTGTGCAAAACTCATTCACCTCGAGCAAGCGCTCAACGGATGCTTCAGGTCCTTTTCTTGAAGGAAAGCTTTTCGCTCGTGGGGGTAAGAAGATTTGCCTTGGTCTTACTTCCCCTCGGTCCCGACCTTTCGACCTTGCTTCCCCCAGTCCCAACCTTTCCTAGATGCTAATCCTAAAGGCAAGGCTGTTATGGCATGTCACCTACGTCACCTGCTCGGGGTGTACGAGGGTGTTCGATGTGAGAATCTTGCTCCTCCCGCTTCTAGTGCTACTTGTGGCGGTCGTTCCTCTATACTTGTATTTTTCTTCACTTTTGGATTCTAACATATTTGTCGTACGAGGCTTTCATCAAGGTTATACGCGCTATAAAGTCTAAGCCCTCCTCCTCTCGTCCTTCAATAAAGGGTGTCGTCCCTCCGGAATTCTCTCGAAGAAACTTGCTAAGGAGAAGGACAAGGAGGTAAGCCGGTTGAGGGCTCGGCTAGAGGCGACCAAAGAGATAGAGCGAGATCCGGGGTCATGGCTCGGGGCTGCCCAAGAGAAAGAGCGAGATCTAGAGTCTCGTCTCAAGATTGCCCGGGGGAGCGAGAGTTAAGGTTTGGTTTCGCCTCAAGGGCGCCCGAGGGCGAGAGCGGGTTACGGAGTCTTGCCTTGAGTTCATTCGGGAGGAGGGTGCGGTTGTCGGGGATACGACTTCGGAAGCTCCTTGTGGTGGTTTCTCCCGACCTCGGTAAGGATGCAGAGATGTCGGAGAAGTGGATTGTCTATGCTTCCAACCTCTACTCAAACGCCCTTGCCCCGGAGTAAGGTTTCCTGGGAGCCGATGAGGATGCCGGCAGTGGCCCCGAGGATTAGCCTCTTTCCATAACTCTTTTAGGCTAGGACCGACTTTTGATGGCATGCGTGTCATGTGACTTTGGGTGATCTACGTGCCATGTGACTTGATATTCTACTACTTTAAATCTGTTTCGCATGAACCTTTTGTCTTTGAAACATGGTCTTACTTGATGCTCACTTATCTTGTTGCACATTTTTTATTGTTGTCAATTTTTTCCTTCTCGCCGTTGGAGTACATGCTCGCCCTTCATCGTGATTGGGTTCTCTTGAGTCATACAATTTAGCTTGGGTATCTTAAGGGGACATATTAGCACCTCCTCATTATTTGTCACATCTCTGCCGCCCTCTCGAAGAGTAGCCCCGGTTGCTTTTATCACCACCACCATCATCATTATTATGTACACGACGGTATAACACTCATGACGAGGTTAAATCAATGTCGTCCGACTCATCATGATGAGGCTCATTATGCTCGGGAGATGGCTTGATAGTAAACCTGATAG
This sequence comes from Talinum fruticosum, assembly GCA_021018815.1. NCBI lineage: Eukaryota > Viridiplantae > Streptophyta > Magnoliopsida > Caryophyllales > Talinaceae > Talinum > Talinum fruticosum. The sequence goes on along the minus strand of JAITYX010000006.1, from coordinate 5,662,385 downwards.
GCATAGGAGTAGTCAACTCCCACCCGTTTCGAAGCGGGAGAACAACACGGGTAAGTAGTCCACGTTTTGGCACTCAAATTTTGAGTTCTTGAAATGCACCTTCAATTCTTCCAATCCTCGAACTCGACCATAAGTGAACTCGCAAATTTTACACGAGTTGAAGACTTCCCAATGTTGGTGATGAAAGGCCTTGTACAGCCTCAAGGTAGCCTCCGGAGATGTCTATTCACAAACCCATATCCCACGTTGCATTTGTTCTTGAAGTCAATTGGGAGGTAGAGGAAATCATAGGAAGACAAGGGCTCGTCTTCATCTATCTATTCATTGAAGTGGATACGGTGATTGTCCAGCATGTTTAACATCGGCTTCGATTAGGCATTCCATGGTGATAATGTCCACCGAGCTCCTCGTATCAACAACAAGGGCTCGTCCTTATGTATCTATTCATTGAAGTGGATACGAGTGATTGTCCAGCATGTTTAACATCGGCTTCGATTAGGCATTCCATGGTGATAATGTCCACCGAGCTCCTCGTATCAACAAGGATCCTACGGACTATGGCATCCAAAATCTTCAATGTGACGACCAAAGGGTCATCATGCGAGGTGGCCATGCCTTTCAAATCTTGTTCTCTCGAAGGTCATTGCGAGGCACCTTCATGGGTGGAGGCCGACCGGTGATTAGGACTCGTTGAACGCTCCGAAAGTGGGCTTTCAAGGAAGAGGGTCATTCCCTTGCGAAGCCCCTAACAGATGGTGGCCATCACCCCGGTAACATCATCATCATCATCATCATCATCATCATAGTGCATGTCTCCCTACCTTGAAGAACCTCTCTGTGTTCCACGAGTATCTTTCTTGAGAAAGCGATCAATTTGCCTATTATTTGCCAACTCCCTAAGCACCTTCTTTAATGCATGACACTCTGCAGGTGTTATGTCCGGTTTGTTCATGAAATTCACAATACTTGTTGGAAGCTCGCGCTTTGGCGGGAGTGGACATAGGAGCTGGTTTCTTAAGCATCATCCCCTTGGACTTCTTCTCGTTTCAAGGATTGAATTTTCTGTCTCCTCCTTTCCTCTTTGCTTCATCCCCTTCCTCTGCGTAGATCTCCATGGCCTGGATAAAGTCGGTTGCCTTCTAAAGTGCTTCTTGCAGAGTGGACACTTTTTGTTCAGCGAAGGAAAATTTGAATCTTCCGCTTTTGAGTCCATTTAGGAAGGAGATGTAGGCAACTCCATCTTGAAGATCGGGGATGAGGAATCTTCTCCATGGAACCTCCAGTAAATAATCTTTGCGAGTCTTGTTCCTCCCTTCTTTGATCTTGGAGAAGTGAATGTTGGTCTTCTTTTGTTTGCAACTCACGATGAATTGCGTAACAAACTTCTCGCACAGTTCCTCAAAGAAAGAGATGCTTCCCGAGGAAGACCGTTAAAACATTTCGCCCGACCCCTTTAGCGTGGCGGGGAAGAATCGGTAGTAGGTTGCATTGTCTCTATGCTGCATGTACATGTGGGACTTATAGTACGCCAGGTGGTCCTCAAGATCGGTTGTGCCATCGTACGGGCCAATGTCCAGGACCCTTATCTTCTTCATTCTCGGAGCATTCATAATCTTCTTTGAAAATAATGTATTAAAAGTGGGCTGAGTCGGACATGAGTAAGAGCTAGAGACATGGACAGCGCGGGGTTGATGTCGTGGGACTTCCAGCAAGGAAGGGCTCTTCCTCCTCTCGGATCGAAGGGAGTGCACCTAGCCCTTTTTGATTTTTCCGGATTCTTCATGGTCGATTTCCTATGATGCCTTTCCCTTGATCGTTTGCGCTCTCGTTTGACGAGACCGCTCTTGGTCGTGCTCGGGAGCATTGTGGGCTTGCGGAGATTTGCGGCCGTGGGTAGCTAATCGTGCGGGACTGGTCGACCTTCTGTTCCCCGTGGCTCTCGCTCCGCGTTCGGGCAGGGGCATCACCATGACCCTCAAGCCAGGCGGAACGCCTACTGTGGGTGGCGTATGGGGTCGAGGTTGTGTGTGAGGTGGCAATTTTCTCATTACCTTCTTCTTGACATCACCTTCTTTGTGACGCCTATGAAGCGCTCTCTTAGCCTCGATAATCCCTCTAGCATCACCTTCTTTGTGACGCCTTGTCGGGGGCACTTGGCCGCTCAGGAGCAAGCGCGGTTGGTGCCTCGGTTGGCTGTGCTTGGTGCAGCATACGAGGTCATCCCTCCTGAGAAGTGGCCAATAGGCTGACCTCCCTAGGGGTTTGTGTCGTACCCGGAGTCGGGGTATATTGAAAGGCATGAGGGCGGCGCTGCTCCATGGTGGCTCGCACTGCTTACTGCGATTCTTTGCGCCACGGTGGTTTTCAAGGTCTCAATTAAGTTTTGAAGGGCCCCTAAAGTGATATACCCCTCGGGTTGAGGCTGGTGATTGCTCGTGGAGTGTTAGAATGACCCCATGTCCTCGGCGTGAGGGACGTCGTGGGATTGGCCCCCTGTAGGCATGGAATGATGAGAATGAGGGATGGGTGGATCGGTTGCGTCACGTGTCATCCTTGATTGCGACCGAGTATCGCTAGTAACCATAAGCTACTATTCTTCCCACAAACGGCGCCAAAATGTTTTCGGAAGAAAACGGGTGTGATGATGATTCGGAGAGAGCGGATTTAATACTCTAGTAGCAAGGGTGTGGCTCGGTCGGATGATCTAATCGTGGCAGCGAAAGATCCTACAAAATTGCAAGCCTCGGGGTTGGATCCTAGGGAATGCCCCTCCGACTCTCAAGTAAGTTGAATTGAACGAGCGAATCGAGGAAAATCTTCCTCGATTTATGCGAAGGAAAATTTCTTGAGATTTGGGTTTAATTATCGAAATTGGTAAGGCTTTTAGGGAATTCTAGGAGTTTCCAAGAGTAGAAAGTCTTGTGAGCATATGATGTGATGGTGGGGTTGGTGAGTAGTTATAGAAGAATTTAATAAGGGTAAAGCGAGTAATTTACCGTAATAGAGGTGGAAACCCTAACCCTAGTGGACTTTGGGCCTTACCGGGCTCGTTGAGAGTGGACTTTGGGTTGATACCTTAATTGTCCGACTAATTAGGAGTAGCGAGGTTAGTAATGTGACAGTGAGATGAAACTGTCCGAAAAATATCCGAGATCATATCCCTTTCTTTATCTCTCTCTCAGCCTCTATCTCTTTCCTCTATCGGCTTCTTTCTCTGTCCTCTCCCCTTTCTCCTTTGTGTCTCTCTTTCATACCCCTCTCTATCTCTCTAAAATATTTTTTAATAAATAAATAAAAATTTATTTTATTTTATACCTTTTTCTTTAGATAAAAATTTATATTATTAGATAAATTTTGAAAAGTTTTTTAATGAAGAAATAATTTCACATTTTAAATTTTACTTTTATTATTCATTTTCCTTTATTTTAGTACCATTATACATTTCTCTTATTATAAATAAATTAACTTATCGTAGCACAAAAAATCTATTTATTTTTATCATCTAACATTAAGTAAAATTGTAATTTTAATTCATTATTATAAAATTTAAAATTTAAAATTTAAAATTTTTAGTTTTAGTTTTTTCTTATTTCAATTAAAATTATTTTGATTGAAAAAATATGAAAATATTTTCTTTCAATCCTAAACCTTAATTACTCAACCTAAAATATTAAATTAATAAAATTAAGCATACACAATCATCCTAGATAACATAAAAATTAATCGCAGGATAAGATCATAGTTAACCGTGGATGACTTGTTCATGTTTACGTTTATTAGTTTAATATTCAAGTTGACTAATTAAGGTTTAGGATTTAAACAATATTTTTATATTTTCCAATCAAAATAATTTTAATTGAAATAATAAGAAACTAAAACTGAAAATTTTAAATTTCATAATAATGAACTTAAAATTTAAATTTTATTTAAAATTAGATCAAAAAATAAATATATTATTTTTTTGTGTAAAAAATAAGTTAATTCATTTATAATAAGAGAAACAAATAATGGTACTAAAAAAAGTTTCTAATAACAAAAATATATTTTAAAATGTAAAATAATTTTTATTTTAAAATGATAAAATTATTTTTATTTTTATTTAAAAAAATAAAAATATATGTAAGAGAGAGGAGGTGAGGAGAAAGAGACACACACAGAGAGAAGGGGGAGGAGAAAGAGAGAGACTGATAGAGAAGGGAGGAGAGAGAGAGAGAGGAAGGGGAAGGAGAAAGAAAGAGAGAGGCTGACAGAGATAAAGAAAGGGGGTTGACAAAGAGTGAAAATAAAAGAGGAGGGTTATAATTGTCTTTTTAATGATTTGAGTGTAAAAATTATAACAAAAAATATAATTATAAATTGAAATAAGACTTAAATGTAAATCTCCCTTTATATATTGTGAATTTCTACTTTAACGCATATTGGAGTGCAAAACATATAGGCATAGTCCTACAACCAAGATTGATGAGGACTCTTGATTGCAAGCTCCAACGTCCTGCATCTCTTCTCTTAGTCACGTATTACATATCCATTAATTGCATTATTCCTAATGAAACTACTTTTAACGTACCCTCCAAGTAGTTTATTCCGTCTCATTTTCTATCTTCCTAAATAGTCCTTTTTTTTTACATCTAGCTTGTTTGAGCTTTCCATTATTTGTCAATCCGAGTTGTGCTTTGGAGCTTCATTTTGCGCTAGCCAGTTTTGTTATGATCATGATATAGTATTTGAAGATCTTTTTGAAGTTGAGCTCATTTCTCTCTATTTAGAGCATGTTTGATCTAGTTATTTTTTTTATAAAAAAAATTTTAACAGACATTTTTTAAAGATTATTTTTGGAGAAAAATTGACATGTTTGGCCTAAATTTTATATACGTGTTTTTCAAATAATTAATTTGTTTGATCAAGATTTTAGAAAGAGAGAGAGATAAGAGAGAGATAAAACAAGATAATACAGAGAGCAAGAGAGAGAGAGAGGAGATAATAAAATAGAAAGAGAGGACAGAGATAGAGTAGGGATGGCAACGGGGCGGGTCGGGCCGGGGACACCCCGCCCTCGTCCCCTCTCCTCCCCTCGGCCCCCGCCCTGTCCCCGCTGTGGGGATGGTTTTGCCCCCCACCCCCGCCCCGCCGGTACCCAATCTCCACTGGGGACCCGCTTCCCGCCTCCACCGAGGAGAGAGAGACCAAGGCGAGAGGGAGGAGAGAGAGAGACCACGGTGAGAGGGAGACAGGTGAGAGGGAGACGACGAGAGAGCATGCGAGAGGGGGCCGAGAGGGAGACGACGAGAGGGAGACGGCGAGAGGAGAGGAGAGAAAGAGAGAGAGCATACCCGAGAGGAGAGAGAGATGGCGAGAGAGCACGCGAGAGGGGCCCGAGAGGGAGACGGCGAGAGAGGGCCGAGAGGGAGAGGGAGACGGCGAGAGGAGAGGAGAGAGAGAGAGCATACACGAGAGCAGAGAGAAAGCCACACCGAGAAATTGAAAGGGGAGGTTGAGAGTTAGAGAGTTTAAATACTCTAGGGTTTCTTTATTGTAATTACCTTTACGCCCCAGAATATTCATAATTAGCCCTAAAAATTAGGATGTAAATGTCATTTTCGAGGCGGGGAAACGGGGACGGGGTGGGAAAATTACCCGTTCGGGTAACGAGGACTAACTTCTTCCCCCATCCCCATCCCCGCCCCGCCCTGACGGGAGCGGGAATTTTCCCCGTTCAGGGCGGGGACCCGGCGGGGTCGTGGAAAACCCGCCCGGTGCCATCCCTAAGAGAGAGGGAATGAGGTCGTGGGTAGTTACTGCTATTGTTGAGGGAGTTTTTTCATGATTTAGAAATAGAAATAGTTATTTGTTGTTTCTATTTTTGGGAGATTTTATTCCAAAATCACTTTTCAAAAACAATTTTAATTTTTAAAAAATTAGTGTTTGACCTAATTTTAGTTTTTAGAGTCCAAAAACACTTTTAAAATTTGGGTCAAACACCCACTTAAAGGCTTCAAAGAAATAATATCATTTTGTGGGAGCGAGATACCAATGAGTTTTGATAGGCCAATAAAAAGATTTTTCTCATTAAAATTAACAAGAGGATTATTCACGATATTGATCCAATATGTTGACATTTTTTTAACAAGTGAATGTAAGAAAAGATGATTAGTAGTTTCACCCCCGGGACATAAAGATAGGGGAATTAAGAGCCCCTGTAGTGGTAAGCGCGCGGCCTAGAGATTCTAACGTGGTAACAGCGCGAGTGCACGAGACAATGGAGCCGATGCATGCGAAGGCCTTTGGTGGAGGACGACTCTTTTGTTGGGCATGTTGCCACATGTCGTTGTCTCGGTTGGTTGTTGGTCCACTTGCTCTTTGTTTGTATTTAATACTCTCTCTCTCTTGACCATCTCTCTCTCTCTCTCTTTCCTAATATTTATTACAACATTATTCTCTCACTCCCCCTTCTCTGCGTGGGAAAGAAAACAATTATTAATTCTCTCTCTCCTAATTTAATTATCTTCTTTTCATTCTCCTCATCTTTAAATTACAGAAATTATTACACTAAGAAAAATATAATTTTGCTATTATTTTTTTTATCAAGTAATATTGCTATTATATTATATCTTTTCGTTATTTAATAAAATATTTAATATTATTATATCAATTGTTTAAAAAAATTTGCAACCTAAAATAATTAATTTATGTGTTGTATTATTGTAACTAGCTATGACCGCGCGTTGCTCCGATGTAAATTTTTTTTAATAACTATATGATAATTTAGAAGTATCATTAAATAAATTATTTATCAAAGAAATTTTATCAACACAAATTAAAACTAAGATTAATAAATATAAGAGTTGATGTTAATGTAAACAATAGTAGCGCTAAGGTTGAAAGTATTGCTAAAAACACTACGATGAACTATAGTAATAAGACCTTTTTGTAATAGGTGTATTTTGATGTTGATGTAAACAATAGTAGCGATAAGTATTTTGATAAAGCGTAGTAATACAATCAAAATAATGATGATAAATCAAAATACGGTTTCCTCCACCCAACAAAAGAGAAGCACATAAAGTGATATATTTTGATGGATAAGTATTTGAATTTACCATCAAATTGAAACTTAATCTTCTTTATTTTCATGCACCTAATATGATAGAAAGTAGCATATTTGGAAAAATAGGCATAGAAACACCAAACAAGATAGAGTACATAGAAGTTTTATCAATGAAAGCATAAGCAAGGTCCCATTCACGGTTACGAGTAGAATCCTTGTTCATTTGTTCATCCCCGACATGAAAACTGGGTCTATATCTCAACAACAAATTTTGGTTTCCTCAAATTCTGTCTTTAGGGTACATGAAATAAACAAATAGCACAAAAAATTATCAAAAACATGTCATAAGTAGTCTCGTACTAATCACAAAGAGTAATTTTTCTGTTAAAGAAGAACTAAATTGCCTTTAGATCCAAGCACCTAAGTCCTTGGAGATGTTACCACGATTCTCTTCTAGACATAATGCCCCCTTCTAATTAACACTTGTGAAAGTATAACCCATTTTGCTACCCTTCTCTCACAACCTTCATAATCCCCACCAGTTTAATTAATTTCTTCATCATTAATCACCCTTTAAAAGAGGGAAGATGTCAACTGACAAATTTAAAAATTGTAGCCTAAACAAAATAAGGTTTGATGTTCATAGTCAAACAAATGATGGTTTAGGAGATTTGTGAATACACGAGAGAAAACACTTTAATACTTCCCATAAAACTACATTGTATAAGTGGGTGCTATTAAAATGAGAATAAAACCCCGACCTATAATTACCCAATTGCATTTGTCTGTAAACATACAATACCTATAATGACATATAAATAATACATTGAAAAACTAAAAATTAATATAGCTAAAAATTAGACTTAAAAACAAAGCAATTAGTTTTTTGTTGTTGGTGGTGATGTCTCCTCTCGTTTATCATGTTCAAATTCATACAAAAAGAGGTTCATATATAGGCATTAATGAAGTGATGACAAAGTAAGTCTACATCGGATCAAATACTTCAATTAAAAAGAATTATGAGCCAAACCCTCGATAACCTACTTCGCAAATCAACAACACACTATGATCCTTCCCCACCCATTCCCACCCCGAATCCACAAAGATCTAACCCCCCACCCACCCACCCACAAAATTTTGAGAAGCTCTTCAACACTACCCCGACTCATAATGGGATCTAATCAAATATTCAAAACTATTATCCTACCTCAAATGTATCGAGTCTATTGATATTATTAGTCTCTTTTATTTACGAGCTGAAACTATTAAATTTATTATTTTTGACACATTAAATTTATCAAATATTATAATATATACTTATATAAAAATTTTTAGGTGCTTTACGTATTTGTTGCCAGCAAATAATGGCAAAGTTGAATAATTAGTATCTGTTTTTTCGTGCATAAATAATTGGTGTTGTTATTGTGTACTACTTTTATCAAAAATATTTATTTTTTCCAAATATAGGATATAAGTGCCATTTTTTAAATTAAATTGACCACTTTGTTGTATTATTATTAGCATAAAATGGTATTACCCAAAAAAATAGAAATCAATTGGTTAAAATTAATGAAGGGCTCAAACAAACGATAAAAATAACAAATGGACATGAGTAAACAAAATCATATAATTTCTAGTTAAATAATGTTATTGAAATACAATTAAAATAATAATGATAAATTAGTAACAATTCCTTCTAAAACTCGGTGTCTTCCACCAATATAAGAAAAACACATACAAGGACAATAAGCATAAATCTCAAACAATATTTGACTTGTATTGCTTATTACATTGAACTTGCATATTGATTTTGTTGGTTGAAATGTGTAGGCAATTTTATACGCAAGTGTCAACAGTACTCCCAAACAATGAGCACAGACATTCGTGTAAGGCATATTTATGCCAATTGGAAGAAAAATCACAAAGGAGAGGAATTGAAGATGTTATTCTGGAATGTTGTGAAAGCCTACAATAAGGCGGATTATTCGAGATGTGTTAAAGGCCCCGGAACTTGCATCACAAGAAGCATCCCAAGATTTTGTCTATTGGAGCTTCGCAGGGCATTCATGACAGATTCAAAAGGTGATATTGTAGTTAACAATATGGTAGAGACATTCAATGCGTACATAGTCCAAGCATGAGCCAAGCATTGCATACACATGTTAGAGGATATCAAATGTTCACTCATGGAGATGATGGTTTTAAAAAGGCAAATGATGGAAGCAAGTAAAGATGAGATCTGTCTAAGGGTGAGGGAGAAGTTTGAGAAACAGAAGAAAGAAGCAAGATTTAGCCAGACCTTACCCTTCAGCTAATAAGGTATTTGAGGTGAGACATAGGCTTGACAGACATACATGTTGATATGAACATTGCTTCATACACATGTAGGAAATGGGATTTGACTGGGATCCCATGTTGTCATGCAATCGTGTGTGCTTATTTGCTTAAACAAGATGCAGAGCACTATGTGCATTCTTACTTCAAGAAGGAAAAATACCTCCAAGCATATGCTTGGTTTGTTAAACCTCATATTTATCGATTTTTAAGGCATTATTTAACCCAATTTCGTGATGATTTCAATGATATTTGTTTAGTTTTGGGTTAGATTTTGCTCATTTTCTCGTTATCGTCACCTAAACTTGTAAATATCTTATTTACAAGTTTTTGGGCTTAAATTAGAGAGATTCGAGGTAAATTTGATGAAAAGCAATGAAGAGGAAAGTTTAGGCCTAAGAAGAGGCGAGAAAGGAGCCTATAATTCATCAAGTGAAGTTGCACGAGCAGTTGTGCGAGATTTGCACAGCCGTGCGGACCATTAGGCGAAGGGCTCGTAGTCAAGGAAGGTCACACGACCGCCTGTGCATACCTTGTAAGACCGTGCGAAAAGTTATGAAAATTGAAGTCATGCATAGCCTATCGTGCGGAAGCTGCACGGCCCATGCAAAAGAGGTAGAAACTTCGGGGTTTTCGCATAACTCGCTGTGTAGAACCCGCACAGCTGTGCGAAATGCGATTGAAACCCCGCACGGTAGGCCATGCGACCCTTGCACTGGCTGTGCGACTTACTATTTTCATGATATTTCGGTTTCCTAATTGTAATTTCGGGAGATCTTTTTCATTATTCTAAGTTTTAGCCAGGGTTTTTTGTTAGAGAGCTCCGAGAGGAGACTCAAGAACTTACAATATTCATTGTTTACTTGAAGATTAATTACTATTAAATCGCATCAAGTTTTCATTCGGTAATCCTAATTTCTTCTCTTTGTCTTTTCTTCACAGTTTCTCATCGTTTTTCCTAGGTTATTTTCTTTGGATCTTGTCAATCATTTAGTATCATGTTTAGGGGCTAATTTCTCTACTTAGGTTGGGATTGATCCCTATTATGCCTTGATAATCATCAATTGAATACCAATTGGATTGTTTTATGCTTGTTAGGTTAGAATTCACTTCGCTCATCACTTTTTCAATGAATGCCTCGAAAGAGGAATCATCCGCTTTTACTCGGGTTTTGTAAACATCGAAAGATGGAAACTCACCTAGGATGACATTATGAACGATTAGAACTTTGATATGAAAATAATTAAGGTTTTAATTGGGGGTTATGAGATGCATTTATTTTGATTTTGTTCTTTATTAATCCCATGAAAATAGGCGATTAGATTGAGCAAGATTAGTCTTTGACCTTCAAAGTAGGCGAATATAAGTTTAATTGGTGTCTCCCCTTCTAAACTAATAGCATAGGCAAATCTCAAGCGGTATTCGATTTTGATTTCAGGCATAGTGGTGTGATTAATCCCAATCTAAGGCCTTTTATCCATTGATTTCTCGTAGTTATTTTGTTATTAGTTGAATCCAGAAACAAAAATCATTGTCGAATTGAGTTTCACCTAGATTAGAGTTTTTAGGCGGATTTATTACTTGAAACCGAATTCCTCGTGGACATGACCCATACTCGCCGGTTCCTAACTACGGCTATACTCGTGCGCTTGCGGTATTTTGTCACCAAGTTTTTGGCGCCGTTGCCAAGGAGTTGTTTCGTTTTGATATTGGAGCTTACTTGAGCATTCTAGACTAGGCTATTAATTTTTAAAAATTTAAAAAGAATTAAAAATTCAAAAAAATTGAAAACATGTCTACTTACCATTATCCACATTATGAGCATGAATTGTTTTATCCGTACTTTGATCGACTTAATGCTCTTCTTGCTCTTTCGATAACTATTTGGAGAAATGGAAAGTATTAAATGTTGTCTATGAGGATGTGAATAGTGAAACCCGTACTCTTTTAGAGTATTGGGATTGTTCTGCAAAAAGTGTCAATGAAGCTTGGGATTTACTTGAACGGATTGCTTGGGATACTTGTGAATTTGAAAAGGCATGTACCGATTCTGGATTTTCATGCCCCGAACCTTGTGCTTATCATGCTAGATCTTACATTCAATCCCCTTGCATTCCCGATCCTACCCCTCTTTGGTGTAAAAAGTGTAACTCTTCTAATCATGATACTAGTTCTTCTCCTTATTATGATATTTTATCGTCTAAACATTATGCTGATATTTATAAAATGATAAGGACTTTGGATGAACAAAATGAGAAACTTGCATGTCTTACTAAGATTAGAGAGTCGACTTATCGCATGAAACCGACATTAGTCTTAGTTACTGCTAAATTTAAGGCATTTTTCTATGATAATGATGATGATGAGTCTCCCTTTCCTTTGGAGTTCGGACTAGAGGAAGAGATTAACACTCCCTTGACTATATTATCCATTATTGCTTCATCCTTACCTAGCACACATAGGGACAACACTGAGTTTGTCTTTGGTGTTGATGCAAGTTTAGATGGTGAGGATAATTTATATTATGGGTGTTTTTGGTTGGGAGAAAAATCATTTTCCTGGAAAATGATTTTCCAACGAAAAATGATTTTTCTTGAAAATCATTTTCCACATACATTTTCCTTTGTTTGGTAAAATGAAAAATAATTTGTCAAAAATTCATTTTCCTTTGTTTGGTAGGAAGGAAATTAATAACATTTTCCTAAACCCTAAACCCTAAACTTAAACCCTAAACCCTAAACTTAAACCCTAAACCCTAAACTCCATACCTTAAACCCTAAACCCTAAACTCCATACCCTAAACCCCATACCCTAAACCCTAAAATCTAAACCCTAAACCTAAACCCTAAACCCTAAACCCTAAACCTAAACCCTAAACCCTAAACCCTAAACCCCATACCCTAAACCCTAAACCCCATACCCCGAACCCTAAACCCTAAACCCCGTAACCTAAACCCTAAACTCTAAACCCCATACCCTAAACCCTAAGCCCCATACCCCAAACCCTAAACCTCATACCCTAAACCCTAAACCCAAAACAAAGGAAACCAATAATGTTTCCTAAAAATCAAATAAAAAAAGAAACCAAAGTTATCCAAAAAAGCATGAAAATGCATAAAATCAAAGAAGTGAAACTACCAAAATACAAAAATACGAGTGTTTGAACAATATTATCCCAAAAAAAATGAAAACGAAGCCTAATTCAAAGTCACAATTAGCATCGAGTACTAACTAGTGAAGGTACGGGTAGTGGTACCCATTTGCATAGTAATTGCCATGGCCGGGATGTGGTGGATGAAACCCATAAGCCGAGGCATCCAACACGAGGAGGACAGCGATTGTCTACCGGTCCAATAGGATAAACATAGGTCCTGTTGGCAAACATATATTAAGGAGGGTACCTATCTGTAGGCCTAGCAACATAGGGGAAGGGGTACTGTTGGGAGTGATGTTGGTGATACAAGGCCCGTACCCAGTGCTGGTTGCTCGGTGGCCTCTTGGATTGAGGCTTGATAGCTTCGGTTGCCCTTTTCCTGTCTCGCTTTAGCCTTCTCGAGCTGGAGTACACGTTTTACCGGAGGGTCCAGAGCGAACCGCTTTTCAAGCTTGTGCTCCTCAACACATTTTATCACGACCTTCGAGGCAGTAACACCCGAAACTTAATCGTAACTAATTTTTGCATTTTATCGTCTTAATATTGTTTAAGAGTTTTGAGCCGCGCAACATACTGAAACCGAAATAAAAGATGCGAACGAATTTGATAATCGCAAATAATAAGGGGTAATTTGTACAAATTTACTTTTGTACTCGCGAAATGTATATATATATGTTCGAATAATTTATTCGAATTCGAATAAATTAAATTAATAAGTAAAAAGAAATAAAGTAAAATAGTATTACATATATAGACAAATTATTATAGCAGAAATAGAAAAAAAAAAAAAAAGAGAGAGAGGAAGATGGTGGAAGGATCGGGAATATATCAGTGAGTGGGGGTTTGAAAGGCAAGTAACACATACATCCTCTCTCTCTCCTCTCCTTCCTCTCTTCTCCCTCTGCCCTGCTGCTGCCCTGTCACCGGCCACCGGCCAGTCATCGGCCGGGCCTCCAGCCGCCGGCGGCGCCTCTGGCCACCACCCAGCCACCTCCATCGCATCTCTTTCCTCTCCGCTCTGTTCTGCTTCGCACAGGGGCCATGGCCGTTTCGCCCTTGCGGCTGCCACCGCCACCGGACTGGGCTGGTGCCGCCGTTCCCTGGCCGCTGCCGATGCCAGCAAGCCGCCGCCGGCGTACCGGGCCGCTGCCCTGCTCCCGCACCAGTCTCTCTTCTTCCCCCTGTCCCGCGCCAGCAGGGGCGACGCCCCTGTTGCTGCTGCACGGTCGTGCCACCCTGGCCACCGTCTCTGGTCGCCGACCGGCGCCTCGACGCCGCTGCCGGAGCCACCGTATCTCCACCAACGAGCCACCACTACCCAATTCCACTTTTGACCACTTGTGAGGTATATCTCCACATCTCCAATCCTTAATTTCTAAGCAAATTTTATCACAAATTTATGTTATTATTGAATAATTAGACAAGTATATGTGAATTGTGAATTGATTATGGTGGAATTGAAAGAATTTTGGGGGAAAATGAAATTGGAGTTAGGGTTTGATATGTGTGGATATGGAATTGGAAATTGATTTGGGTTTGTTTATAATTGTTAATGTGCTTGTTTGAGTTTTATATGAATATGAATGAATTGCTTGGTGCTGGAAGAATTGGAAGAAAAATATTGAGGATGATTGAAATATGAGCGTATATATAATTTTGGGAGTTGGTTTTAAGAATGTGTAAATGAGGTGTTGAAGATTGATGGAGGATTGAATTTATTTGTTTGTATGTGTGTTAAACTTGAGCAAATTAATGTAATTGAATTTTGGTTTAGTTAAGTAAGAGTAAATCAATTAGAAATATGGAAATTTGATGGAGTCCGGAGGTGTATTCATGTATGGGAATTAAGTGGTAATTGGATTGTGTTAGGCTTGATTGAAAAAAAATGAAATTGGGTTATACTTGGGAATTTTATTGAAATTAATAGAGACCTTGGTGGAGTTAGTAATTTGGTTACTAAGTAATATGGTGGTGACAAGACAAGAATAATTCAATGCGTAATGATCTTTACGAGAATTCGCAAATTACTTAGAATGAGCCGTGATTTGAAAAGAAAATTAGAATGTTGAATTGAATAGAAGGAGGAGGGGAAAAGAAATTTATAGAATTAAAGGAAGTTAGAAATTCAAATGAATTTGAGTAACTAGTGGGGAATTAGAGGAAGTCAAATGTGAAAAGTTTGCATAAATAGAGAGTAGCTATTGAGTTTATTAATGCATAAATCAAATTACTTGCTGAAAACAGAAAATCGATGGAAGTGGACATAATCGAAGGAAATAACGAAAAAAAACAATACTTGAAGGAAAACGATCAACTACCTCGAGTACGTTACTAATTGTACTTTTCAAAATATCTAAATGTTTACATGTTAATGAGTTTCACTATTTATCTACGACATACTAAATCATTAACCGATTATTGGTAATACTCGTAAAAGAATTAATCGTACGAATCCATCTCCCGAAAATCGGGATTTCTATAATTAAATTGCTTAACCGGAGCCTTAGCTATAAATATATATGTTGTGACCAAAAATCGAAAAGTTCATGGCACCGGAAAATGAGAATATTGATGAGATTGTAACTTGGCTTGTATATTGGGTTGAAACTTGGTTATTGGGATGGTAAATATACTCCGGCGTGTGGCCGTTGAGTTGTATACTCCGAGCGTGTGGCTCGTTGAGTTCTATTGTGAAATTTTATACGGGTTTTGAGGCTTTAGCCTAATGGTTAGGCCATATTTCGGACGAAATTCTGCCAAAATTTTTAGAAAATTGGAAAACCAAACCGACACCTCAAGTAGAAAGTATATTCGGTTTACGAGACATTAGGACATTTGGGCATACTAGATGAAACGAGTGATATAATTACGATTATGCTACATTAAGTACATACTAGAAATGATAGAAGCAAGAGATCAAACTTGAGATTTATTAAAAGAATGGGAAATTAAACTCATCAATTGTTATATACGAATTCAAACTATATCATCAATAGCTTATTTCGGGAGATGTATGAATATCGAGATCAAAAGGAAATAATATAGATAGGTATGCGAAAAGTAAAAGTTTGGTGATCGTAAACGCATATACGTATTGTTAAAAGACTAGTAATCTATAAAAGTAGATTCGTTTTGGAAAGCAAATCGAATTGAAATTGTGCTTGCGAAACAATCGACAATTGAAGTGATCGGCACGACGAGGTACGTTATTGCCTTTACATTTATACTAAAAGCAAAAGTTTTACTGATTAACAGTTGGTGCTTACAATTCATTGCATTTATAAATAAGTTTTCACAATTTATCATGATTTGGCCATGCAAGGGACCCATTAACCGTTATGACGATCCATGAATGAATGTGATCGTAATCGTAATCGTAAATGGTTGATCCGGGGACGCTCGGACAACGTTGCTCGCTAGCGAGCATTGAACCGTTAATCGTTCAA
The DNA here is from genome assembly GCA_021018815.1 of Talinum fruticosum. Lineage (NCBI taxonomy): Eukaryota > Viridiplantae > Streptophyta > Magnoliopsida > Caryophyllales > Talinaceae > Talinum > Talinum fruticosum. Next base: position 5,646,406 of record JAITYX010000006.1, on the reverse strand, counting down.
TTGTGCACGAGAATCGTTAATTGTTCCATTGTGAACAGTAATCGTTAATCGTTCAATTGTGCACGGAATCGTTAATTGTTCCCTTGTGAACGAGAATCGTTAATCGTTCAATTGTGCACGTGAATCGTTAATTATTCAATTGTCCACGAATCGTTAATCGTTCAATTGTTTACGTAATCGATAATCGTTTAACCGTTTAATCGTTCAATTGTTCACGGCCAATCGCCTTATGGTTCAATGAACCTAGGAGTCGGATCCCATGATTGATTGTTCCACAAAGACGGGTCCTAAGTTTGGCTAAATCGAAAAGGCAAATCGGAAAATGACAAGTTTGCAAACCGAGTATTCAAGAAAGATGATTTAAGATATGCATGATTTAATAGCATCTAAATCGCAATTTTATTTTATAACGGTAACGTCATCGAGCTTCTAGCTCACATGTCTAATGTTTTATATTTTAAAATTTTTAGGAAGTTGAGCGCATGGCGGACTCCTCTCATCACGCCCAAAGTTTAAAGATGAAGAAAAGATAAAGCTGGTAAGGAGAAGTAATGTTCGACTGTTCGTCTTGACCCCATACATGTTAGTCCCTTCCTCGGTCTCATGGCTCATGATTCCTCTCCAGCTGATCCTCGGCATTTTGAAAATTCATTTTACGTAAAGAAAAAAAAATTGAGTGAGAGAGAGAGAGAGAGAATGTTATGCACGATATGATATCCCTCCTACGAGATTTGATAAGTAAATGCTTGAAAAGCCATGATAATGAAACATTTGTAGGCTAACTCGGAATATGTATGAATATGAGAAGAAGAAAACTCGTGCACTTTGGGAGACAATGGGGACACATTTCTAGGCTTGGTTGGAGAAGAAACCTTTTTGCTTCCTTTAGATAGGATTGTAGCGATGGCACGGTGGGAAGCTGCTCGATAAGCTCAAATTGCATGGCCGGATTGACAATATCAATTTGTCCGCCACTTTTTATCGATACTCCAATTATGCTTGAAATTCCAAGAAATAGAAGGCAATAGTAGAAACACAAAACACAAAAAATCAATAATTGTTGTCATTGTGCACACTAAAACCACCTTGTCTTTTCATTACCTTTTATGCAGAGCATGTATACAACTAGAATTCAAAATGTCATAATGTTTTTTGTGCCTTTCATATTGTCTTTTTTTTTTTAGTTTCAACGAAACTAAATGGAAATGCATAATCAATGGGATATCAATGACATTGACAACCAACTTCACTACAACTTTTTCTAGTACCTCAAGAACCCATGCTTGAACACTTGATACAATGACGAGTAAGGACACTTAAACTATTCATTTTAATAGACCCAAAACACAAACTTTTGGCAACGCTTATTCCTCCCTACAAATGAGACTTATGGCAATAAATACAATATTATAGAAACTTAATGAAGTCAATGAGCCCAACCAATTAACACGGAAGAGCAACATAACTATTGATCCTAAGGCCCTTAAAAAGGGGGTTCCCAGTGTGCACAATGCCTGTCCAACTTTGCAGCTCCCGCACATTTACACTTTCTAATTCCTATCCCCCACGGCTTTTATACACATACTAACTTTGAGCAAAAATACTCTTCCTTTCATAGGAAGCACTACAATTTCTTTGTTCCTTGTTCTCTACTAACTACAATATTGATAATGAATTGATGGGTCTGGCAAGCCAAGATCTTTACATAATACAATATTGTTAATATATATTAATAAGTAGAAACGAATGTAGAAGCTAATTGCGAGTATCTACATCAGCGAGAGTCCCCGGGCCCCGGGCGAAGGGGGCGACCGGATACCCAAACAACATCGGTTCCAACCGGGTCGGAGGAACAAAAACCGGTTCCGGGTCCGTTCCGAGTTCCGAGATTTTTGAAGCTGGTAATAGAACCAGAATTTTAGGTTCCGGGTACTAGTTCCAAATTACCACTTACATTATTTTGATTCTTTTTGGCATCTAAAAGCAACCAAAACAACAATAAAAAGGAAAAATCAACACATTCACTCGTAAAGGCCTTTGCTTCAAGGCCGAGAATCAAAATCAACAAACGAGAGGACAAGATGTACTCGAAGCGAAGTAAAAATTGACAGAGAATTAACATGAACCTAAAACGCATAGGGAATAAATAAATATACTCAAAATCGAGAGGGGGAAAGAGAAACTCACGGGCAGCGGCCGGCGAGATACTCGAAATCACCTAGGAGAGAAAATCAGCAACCTGAAGAAAAACGGAGATAGCTAATGCAAAAGGTGAGACGGAGTGAGGAAAAATCGAAGTCTTCAACAATGGAATTGCAAGCTCAACTGCGTGAGGAAGGATGGACAGAGAGAGTTTCGAGCAGGCGGGAGAGAGAAAGCTGCGTGAGGAAGGATGGAGAGAATGAGAGAGTCTTGAGCGAGGCATAAAGAGAGGCTGCGAGGAAGGATGGAGAGAGAGAATCGATGAAGAAGGCACGATGATGGGTTTACGGTGAAGAAGACGATGCGAGAGAGGCAGAGAGAGAAAGAGCGACTTAAGAAAATGGGAAAACATAACTTCCCTCTCGCTCCCGGGGAAAATAGTTTCCTCTTTTAGGGGAAAATTCATTTTCCCTCCGAAATTTCTCGGTACAAAACACATGAAAATTGGAAAATCATTTTCCGGGAAAATGGTTTTCCCCAACCAAACACACCCAATGAAAAAATGTGATAAATCCATAAACTAAAGGAATATTGGATTTTAAAATCCCGAATTTTGGGGTTTCTTGATGGGAATATTCCGAAATGTTGATTGGCATCGCAACATCCCGAATTTAAACCCTAATATTTTTAGGTATCCCACCACCGAGTTACGGGTGAAAAGAATCGGTGGCGATATGATGTGGCGGTGGAGGTAGTGTACGTGGCTTCTTTTTTCAAATAATTTGACTCGCTTTTTCTCTCTCGCACTTAACTCTCTCCGGTCTAAGTCTCTTTCTCTCATCTCGGGTATTCTCTTTCATGTGAATCTTTCATGGCCATTCTCAAACTATTTCCTTCTCTCTCACTTTACTCTCTGTCCTCTAGATCTTCTTTCTCTCTCTATGAATCCTCTATCTTATTTTTGAAACCACGATTATTTTGGCAAAAAAAAAAAAAATTTCCCGAATTTAGAAACCACGAAAAAACCCCACATCCAATTCAAGGTTTCCAGCAAGATTTTAGCTCAATCCGCCATTGCAGCTTCGGGATTAGGTTTCGTTGATGCATGGTACAATCAATAATCTCCATTATAATCTTTTGCATATTTTCCTTATTGATTGGTCAATTTGAATCGAAACAAAGTAGTTCTCAAAAATTAAATTCTTATGAAGTAGTAGCACATAGCGAATTTTCATAAATTAATTTTGATTTAACTCGATTTTGCGATTTGGTATTTTTGATTTTTGGTTAGGTATAGTGGAGATTGGTCAAGGATTGGAGTAATCTCAAAAGAGATTGAAAATGTGCACAAGGTTCGTCGCTTTTATTATAGTTCCTTTCTCTTTGTTTCTCATTATTTGGCTCTTTAAAAACCCGAGAAAATGAATAGCAAATCATGTAACATATTTTTGAAGGCATGATTTTATTTTATTTTTTTGAGTTGATGTTTCACCTTGGATTAAAGCCCCAAATTGATTTTTTTTCGGGAGCTTAAACAAGGCCCAGTCAGATTTTATTTTTTTACTTTAATTGCCTTTTAAAATAAGCCCCTCTAGTTTTAGAGTCCTTTAATGAGAAGAAAACGATGATATAAGAGTTTGATTTTATGTTGGGATGATGAGATTGGTGTGTCAAGTTTTAATTGAAGAAGAGTAAAAGATTGTGGAATGAAACTTGAGACCCCCAATCGGATTTCAAAGAAAGGGACTCCAAAGTTAGAGGGAATAAGGGAGGAGGAGAGACGAGAGAGGGGGAGATATGGTAAGAGATGCACATAAAAATTACAGGAGAGAGAGAGAGAGAAAGAGAGTTATGGACAAAGAAGATGGACCCACTGGACGAGAGAGAATGGCAGGGGACATTTGTGGAGGAAGAAGATGAAGAGAGGTAGAGGAGGAGAGAGAGAGTGGCAGGGAGAGATGGGTAAAACTAGTCAAATTTGGGTGACATATAAATTGAAAAAATAAAGTGGTCAAACCTTCGCCGCCACGTCATATCGCCACCGATTCTTTTCACTCGTAACTCGGTGGTGGGATACCAAAAAATATTAGGGTTTAAATTCGGGATGTTGTCATGCCAATCAACATTTCGGGATATTCTCATAAAAAAGCCCCCAAAGTTTGGTATTTTAAAATCCAATATTTCTAAACTAAATGGCAATTTATGAGTATATAACACTCAGGATCTACTTAGTTTGAGATAATTTTTTCGTTATTAAGGATGGGATTCTTTTTTCTTTTTTTTTTTTTTTTGGTTTCTTGAAAATAAAGGATATTTTTTTATAAAAACTTAAATTAAATTTTAGTAGTAACTTATAAAGAGTAGAACTCTCTCAATACAAATTTTTGTCATTTAACTCACTCAAGTTTGACACTAGCTAAAGGTTGTTGTTGTCGATCTAAATGAATTAGATCTTTAATAATAGAGATGCTTTTAGTGACAATGCTGCTTACATCTTAACCTCTTCAATTTTCGTTAAAGTAACCCTTATTAGAGGATGGTGGTAGTATTGTACACGACTAATACCATACTTTCCTTAAGAAAAATAAGTATCAAACTACTTATTTACACTATCGGACATTAAAGATCACACTAAAAATATATACTTGTCCATCCACATAACACATTTGTTTAAAGTTATAGTTGCACAATTAGTAATCATAGGCGGACAGATAGTTGAAAAAATAATTAAGAGACTTGTTAGATTATCTCTAATGAGTTGGTTTTTTTGGGATACAACTCCTGCCCACATTAGCAAAATAGAATATTAGTATCCTATCAAGCTACATTTGTGTCCTACAATAATAGATTATGATTGAGATTGTTTTTCAATAACAAATTTAGTGTAACGTATTGAATTATATTTTATCATTTGCATACATACTTTTCATTTAATAGTTGTAATTGATAATTTAATAAAATTATTTAATATTTAAAATTTAATAAATTAGTTTAGGTGTAATCACTACTCAAATATAAACTATCAAGTAAATCATTTAATTCATATTTTTGTATTGTTAATCAATAACTTATTTAAGTTTTTTTTTTAAGAATAGAGGGGGAAAATTTTATTAGACTAAATTGAGTTACCCTAAAGTTTGGACTCCAAGGAAACAATTCTCATGAATAATTGTTCATTCCCTTAACTAATGATTAATCTAACTATTAAGTGTGCAACCGTACCTTCCCCCTCCCCAGGTGACTTGCAAGAAGGGCTTTGCATTAACGGATAAGTGACTAATAAAAGTTTACTTGGAGAGAATAATCACCCTAGAGGGGATTGAATAAAGTGATGAAAGAAAATTGTGGAAAATTAAAGTTAAAAACTAAGATATCAACTCAGACAGAGAAACCGAGTCCAGAGTGACTCGAAACAAGAAAGAATGAAGACGAGTTGATTTTACGAGGAAACCATCTTAGGGCAGAAAACATCGGACTACGCTAATTCTAGCCCAAAGTCAAACTCCAACATTTAAATCCTCAAATATAGAGATAATGACTACCCAATTTGCTCCCTTAGATAAATCTCTTACATTTTTCCCAGTGCCCATAATTTCCTTTATTTATCCTAGTATTTCCAAGTTGAGAACATTTTTACAACTTGGGACAACTGAGTTGAAGTTATGTTATCAACTTAGTCAAGGGATAACTTAGAAAAGTGTTTGAAAAGAGAGTGATTACATGACTTTTCTTACAAAATTTTACAACTTAGAAAGATAAGAGTATACAATTGAGAGTTGTAAGATAGAAGTATGAATGAGTAATTGAGCATTAGTTCAAGCAATCTTGTAAGTCTTGTATCAATGCTTCTATTTATAAGCTGCTTGGGAGAACGTCGTTGAGTCTTCGACTAGAAGAACTGGGTCAACTAACTGTTGTAATGGATAATCTGAGTACTAAGTTTCGAACCATCTTTGAATTAGCCGTTGCACCTAGGTCCTAGCTTCCAAAAGTTATTCTACAAACTCCAAATAACTGGAAGATCGGGTAGAAATACATTAGACTCGAAGTGAGAAATTACCCAAAACGACAACAAACAAGCTTGTCAACTCAGTCCGAGTTGTCCATAATTTCCGCCATTGTTATATGCAGCCTTTCATCTGTAAAGAATTTCTTGTTGACTTTAATGACATTAACCTTGACTGCACTTGGCCTCCAAATCATCCAAAGTCTACATCTAGCTTGCTAAGTAGCATTGGTAATTACTTCCATGCCATGTCCTAAACAACTCTTTATTTCATCCTCTTTATTAGCCTCTATTTTGGTATTAGAAATACCCATCAGGCTACATTTATTGCTTTTGAACAAGCTTTATACTACAACTTGTTTATTAGGACCATTAAGGCCCTTTATATTCCCAAAGCAAATGATATCCATGGTCAAGTGTTAGGGATCCAAAACTATTATGTAATATCATCACGTTAGAAGGAGTAGAGCATTAAGCAACCTCGTATAGTTGTTACGAGTTGCTTAGTCATGGTATGCTCAAGCATAACCGGTACTTCAACAACTTGCTCTTATGCGTTTTGCTTAGGGTTGGTTACTCTTCGGTGGTTTTGGGATTCTCCTCTACTATAGTGTTTTCTAGTATTACTTCTTTCCTCCTCCACACTTTAGTAAACTTTTTCATGTATTGTTCATCTTTATGTCCATACAATTTACAAAAGTTACACTTCAATCTCCTCCACTTATACTCAATTGGTTGGTACACAGGCCCTCCTTTCTCATGCATAAAGGCAATCCCATCTCATCACAAGTGGTTTTTTTTATCAAAAAAGATGAAATTGTTCTTAAGAAATTAATCTTGTTCCGTAATAGTGTGAAATCGGGCTATAAGTACCCCTCCTCGTTTAACAATAGTCAAATCAAATCCTTTATTACCCTAGATACGATTGAAGAAATCTACCATGATTGAGAGGGGATGATTAGCCCCAAGTACAAAGAAAATAATAGAGGATGTCTATAATTCTACCTCGGTTTCAATACATGTATCCTTAATACATTGAATCTACATTTATTGTGCCATAAAGGGGATACATATGTCAGCTTGTGCCCAATGTTGGGGCCTTCAACATTTCTAACGGTAGATTCTTCCTCATCCACATGATTAGCCCATGATTGTGAATGTCACTTCCACCTCCAAGCATCAATCCATCCCGAGAAGCTAGTCCTCAAGTCCTTATAGGGAGTTGGGGTTGTGTCCAATTTCCTGTTGAAATGTCTCCTCTAATCGATATTGTTTCACTACTATATGAACCACTTTTAAGTACGGTTAAAAATAACTTTTGACGACGGTTAACCGGCATATATGGCCGTTGTTGTATGTAACATATTTTATTACGGTTAAAAACCGTAGTAATAGGTCACTCTATGACGACGATTTTCATATTAGAACCGTCGTTATAAGTCCTACTACGGGACCTATGACGACGGTTCTTACATTATAATCGTCGTCATGTATACTACACAAAAAATGAAAAATTTTGTTCTAGGCAGGGCATATGATGATGGTTCTATTGTAAGAACCATCGTTATAGGTTAGAATTTTTTTTGTTTTTCCGTACCCCTTGTACAAAATACAATACAATATACATCACAACTTACACAACAACAACCAACGGCCACAATTTTCCGAATACATACAAAAATTTCTCACTTAATACAACCACAACAAGTTCCATTGAACAAGTTCGAGAACATAATTCTATAAATTTTCACAATAAGTTACAGCAATAAATATAAATTACAATGATGTAAAATTATAATACAAAGAGTAATCATTCATTATTTATGTGAAACAGTTCATCTCTATTTACCCAAAGTGATACTTTTGCATTAGATTTAGTTATGTCATTGTCTTTATGACGATATTACTTGCTTGGAGTTGTTATAAAGGTAGCTTGAACAACATATATATACATCATATTTGCACTCCACACTACCTCTGCACGAACTCTAAGCAAGCAATATAGTCATAAAGAAAACACGTAACTCAATCTACCAAAAGCGTCTCTTTAGGAAAATAGAGATGAACCTTTTGGCATAAATATTGAAAACATTTAAACCACAAAGTTTCGAGAAAAGAAATACACGCAGAGGTGGACAACATGAAAAATCAATGATCTCACCCACGAACCTCGTCAAGAGTGAGCTCATTACTCCTCCAAGGCAAACTGTCTCATCTGTCGGAAAATGCAACGAGAAAATCAAGGACGAAGGTAACATTCAAGAGCTCAGTTCTTTTGACCCTCATCAAATGATGATCTTCTAGACCGCTATTGGAGAGCTTAAGCCTTTGTTTTCTTCCTTGGAGTTCGTGTAGGGGTAGAGGTGGACAACCTCACTTCTTCTTAGAAAGGTTCCTCTTCTTTTCCTTCGAGAGGTTCTTCCCCTTCTCATTCGGTAAGCTCCTTCGGATCGGAGAAAAATGAGAGAAAGGGCCCTCCATTGATTCACTCGCTCTCCGGGGAAACCAGACGGTGAGCCCATGCTTGAAGTGGTGCCTCCGCCCACCACGTCACTTGCTGTTGAATGCGAATTGTTTGTTTGAATTTATACAAGTTGGTCAAAGTGGCGCTCTACCCGAGGCTTCAAGGAGGTCCCGGTTGAAATGCAACATATCTTATTTTAGAGCATGAGTTTCGTCAAAGTCTACAAAATCTAGCTCCATAGCATCATCAATCGAAGGTTGTAGAATGTCTTCGCAACGAGGGATAGGCAACAATTGGCAATAGCAGCTTGTTCGGCATGGTCCTTATTGAAGCGTAGGCACAATTTCTCGTACCCAGCAGGAAGTGCTCAGTAACTCTTTTTCAGCTATGATCGAATAAGATAGTTAAGTCAAATAATTATTCTTACCAACACTCTCAATAAAGCCTCTACCCCTCTTCCCATTCTAATAAGAATTTTTCTACTTCCAATTGTTTACATATATATTTTATATATATATATATATATATATATATATATATATATATATAGTTTCCTTTTGCTTCCATTTTTGATGTATTATACATTATCATAAATTAGACATGATTTTATTTGAAACTTTACATAATGCATAGGACAAATTAATATGAATAAAATGTTGAGGTCATCCCTTTAATTCGCTTTAACGACCCCATGACATAACTAGAACTGGAGTTCCCATAATCCTTGTTGTGTTTAACAATGAGGTCGGATTCAGTATGCAATACATAGAGTATATGTGCAGCGTGGGTCAGTACACGAAGAAAGGAAAAGGGATAAAGGCTTTATTGTAGAAAAACCGATAAACAATTGGGAATTATTGTTTACCACTTTTATCTCCAATAAAGCCTTTATCCCTTCCCTTTCTTCGTGTATCGACCCACGCTGCACATAGACTCTATGTCTTACCTAGTGAATCCGATCTCATTACTAAAGTCAATAAGGATTATGGGAACTCCGGTTTTATAGTTATGTCTTGGGTTGTTATAACAAACTAAATGGATGGCTTTAACATTTCATTGATATTCATTATTGTCTTATGCATTACGTAAACTTCAAAAAATCATGTACTATAGTTTACGATCATGTATAATATAACAAGCTTGCACCCAAAAAAGAAACCGAAAATTTATGTTATTGGATAAATTAGTCCACCCCAACTTCAACTCATCAAAATAAATAAATTTGATAACAAATTTATCTTTATGACAAGTATTTGGGGAGATCACTATATCCAAATATCTTTCTATTTTTTTTACATTTTCACATTTATATTTTCGCCCTTTTCATCCTTAAACCCCATATATATATCTATATATATATATATATTACACTTTTCTAATTTTTTACATTTTCACACTTATATTTCACACACACACACACACACACACACACACACACACACACACACACACACACACACACACACACACATATATATATATAATCAGTTTCCCTCTATTCGTTGTGTAAACGAATTGTTTATGTATATATTATATTATATGTGATTTCCTTTTGCTTCCAATTTTGATGTATTATACATTTATCATAAATTAGACATGATTTTTTTTTAAGTTTATATATTTCATAAGACAATAATGAAATTATGACTGGAATGTTGAGGCCACCACTTTAATTTCCTTTAACGACACAAGACATAATAGGAATCAGAATTCTCTTGTTGTGATTAACAACGAGCTTGGATATACAAGACAAAAAGTGGAGCGTACATGCAACGTAGGTCGATCCACAAATAAAGGTATAGAAGGACCGAGGAGTCAAATGGAAACAAAAGGTCATAAACAATAGTCATTCATATTTATCACATTTGTTTTCCATTTGACTCCTCGACCTTCTACCTTATTTGTAGATCGACCTATGTTGCATGTACACTTCATATTATATCTTGTAAAACCGACTTCATTGTTAATCACCATAAGGGAATTTTGGTTTCTGTTATGTTTTGGGTCGTCAAAGCAAACTAAATGGATAGCCTCAACATTTCATTCATATTTCATTATTGTCTTATGAATTACATAAACTTAATCATGGCCTCTAGTTTACGATCATGTATAATACAACAAACTTGCAACCAAAAAGGAAACCGATAATTTAGATAATTGGATAAAATAGTCCACCCTCAACTTCAACTCATTAAATAAATAAAATTGATAACAAATTTATCTTTATGACACGTATTTGGGGAGATCCCTATATCCAAATACCTTTCCAATTTTTACATTTTTACATTTATATTTTCTCCCTATTGATCCATAGAATATATATAACCACAAATTTTTCTATTTCCTCAAAACCTAAAACATAAATATTTTTATTTCTTTAAACTCTAACCATATTTGTATACCAATTTCAATAATTGGATAAATGAGTTCACTCCAACATCACCTCATCAAAATAAACAAATTTGGATACAAATTTATCTTTAAGAGAAGGTTTTAGGGGATGACCCTATATCCAAATTATCTTTCTATTTCTCTAAAACTCTAAACAAATTTGGATACACACCTTTGATCTACCATCCTTACCTATCATATTTCACTATAATTACCACAAATCCTAAACTCCTAAACTCATTTCTCAAAATCTCAAACATTTCACGAATTTCTAACTTAATAAACTAAACAAATGTTACCCACATTCTTAATATTCAACATTTCAACAAAGATTCAACATTTCAACAATATCAAACATTACCAACAGTCTCAACATTCACATAATTATCGCAAATACATTCAATATTTAACTGTAATATATTTTCTAAATAACTTAAAGCGAAAAATAAGAGAGAATAGAGATTCATACCTAAGAACCGATAAGGGCGAGGGTGAGGAGATCCTTCACAACGAGAATTTGAGGAGATCTACACTTAAAAGAGACGAGAGGAAATTATAAAGAAATGAAAGATTACGAGAGAGGAGATATAGACGGCGAGATTGAGGAGAGGCTTACCAATTCAAGTCGACCAACGAGGAACGAATTCCATATCTCGATGAGGGTTATGTGAAGGAAAGAAAACCGTAGAAAGCGATAAGACCGAGAGTAGATGTAAATGGGCGTGGAAACAAGCAGATCGCATTTTTAAACTGATTTGAAAGACATATGATGACGATTCTGTCACAAAACCATCGTCATTTGTCACATTTAACGACAGTTCTATTAAAAGAATCGTAGTTAAATGTTTCAGAAACCTATGACGACGGTTCTTACATTAGAACCATCGTCATAGGTGTTAAAAAGTGCCTGTTATTTACAAAAATACCACCGCTCCAGTTTTCATGATGGTTTGGCCTTCTAACTGTCATTAAAGACTTGTCGTTAAAAGTGGTTCCTATAGTAGTGTTCGATTGATATTCTTATTAATCTTTTGTTCCATTTCAATAGAAAGGTTCCTAACCGATCTTATGGTAGTTATCGATGCCCGGGGTGCAAATGCTAAAGGTCTTGTTTCAATTAAGTGAGTTTTTCGTTTTTTGCCTTCTCGCCATTATAACAGGAATGCAAGCTCTCTCTCTCTCACACACATTCTTAAAAGTTCTTGGATGAGGGGTGGTGTTATTGCATATCTTCTCTCTCCTTTTCCCCCTTATTTTTACTTTCTTTCTTTATGTTTATTAGTTTTGTACTCTATTGTGACATCCTTCCAGCCCATATTAAGGTAGTCTTCACATAATATAATCTAAAATAAAAACCGAGATTCAACACATTAATATTACAGCTAAGCATGACTTGACCTCGGCCTATTACAAATGATATATCTTAAATAGATGGCTAGAAGCCTAATTTCTTTATATACTTCAAGGCTTGTTTAGTGCACTGATTTTGTATAACTCTATGTTTAAGCAATTGTCCACATCCATAAAAAAGAAGGCAACAAATCAACCTTCTAAATCATGCACCGCAAGTTCTATGCCGATGCATTTATGTTTTATAGAAACATTCGTATCTATATTTACTTTAAACATATTTGCACCCAAAAAGAAAACATACTATGGAGAAGTTTCCTCTGTTTGAACCTTAATATCTTGTAATACATGAAAAGCAAGCTTATATACATTTTGTATTTTTACCCATCCAAAAAACTAACTAGTTGTCCACTTCAAAATAGCAACTATGGGCCCCTTGCTTTTTATCATCCCATATTCATTTCATTCCACAAAAATCATGATTTCCAAATGTGTAGAATTTACTTTACACTATCCTCGTCCAGCTTAAGAACAAAAAAATCAAATCACTTTGCAAAGTTAAAGAAATTGTTTGCATTTAAAAAGTTAGTACAAATCATAGCTACTCAACTTTCTTTCTCATGTCGATAATAAAGACATTTTATTGAAATTTTACTTATATTATCCTTTACATCTCCTATTCTATCTAAGAATGTTTAAAATTATATAGTTATTTTCACATTTGGCTTTGTATATATATTGCAATTATAGCTTCATTAACTTCAAATTTTCATTAAGGTTTACTATTTAATGTATTATACATTTATACCTAGCTAAGACTCTCTTTGACCTCAACGAAATGAAGAGAGAATTTAGTTTTTTTGTAATGTTCCTTACAACTTGCAAATCGTGACTGGTGGTGTTTAGAATATAATTTAAGGATTCATTACCAACCCTAAAAAGTGTGACAAGCATTTTTAACATGTTTTATCATTAGACACTATTTGAAAAATTTTCAAGAAGGTCACCCATTTTGAGAGTTCTCTAATCCAACTGCACTTAATTGTGGAATTCTTAAACATAAAGTCCTTGAAATACAAGTGTACTTTAAGCATGCTTTTTAATCACATATTAGGATACTCCATATCCCCCCTAAATAAAAAAACCTAACATTCCCGTTATTACTAAAAACTAAAGATATAACATCCTCGTTGGAAGTCAAATCTAATAAACTGGCATGTCATCTTGAACGACAATCCAATCCTAAAACTTTCCCGCTACAACTGCCTAAGGCTTTCTTGTTCTAACAGTCCAACCAATATCTACGATTTCACTTTAATACTTTTCTAAAATATCCTAATCACTTATTATTGAAGAGCAAACTCCAAAGGCCAACAAGAAGTCCCCAAATTACCATATGCCCTTACAGCATATTGTTATCTTCATTTCCACACTACTTAAGAAGAGCGTTTGGCTTGAAGTTCTTTAGACCAAACACCCCCAAAAGATGCACATTTAGCAGTGAAGTTACATCATATCAAATATTAAATTTATATAAGCCTTTCTTTTAAGTTTCATCCAAACTTATTATTCATTAGCTTGTGGAGTGCACTTGGGTTATGAGTCAGATTGCTCAAGTCTAAACACTTCCAATGTCAGCATACATCGATCAAAACATTGTCTCAATCTTCATGTTTTACTTATTGATCTTGACAATAGAATTTTATGCTCAAACCATTATTTTTTGGTAAATTGATCAAAGCTAGTTGAATGAGATGCTACACGACTCGAGGGTAACAGCTCTCGTGTAAGAGTGTATAACTGTCAACATTGATCTTCAATTAACCAACAATTACACTTCCATAACAAAGCTGAAACTAGAACCTCTTTCAGCTCGCCCTAAGACTCAAAATAAGCGAGCCAAACCATAACAATTAAACAACCTGAATCATTAAAACAATGATGTGAAACCTAGTCATACCAAAACTTTGGAGCTGAAAGAGCCCGAAATTTCTTTTTAGAAAAGAGAGATTGAATCAGGGAAGCATATAGATACAAATTCTCTCTAACTATCTTTGCAATTCATAATATAACGGGGCAAAACTGATGAGCCATTTTAAAAGCGATTGGCATCCTACGATGTTAGATTGAAAGATTGCAATACAACTCCATTTCTAGCTGAAGGAATACGTCCCCACCTTCCCAGACGTGGTTCCTGCAATGAAACAATGCTGTTAGGACAGAATAAAAGGAAGGGCACGGATCAAAACTTAATATATGCTGTTAAACTTCAGCTGTATATAAACCCAAGTCAGTTTCGTCCCAATTCTTAAAACTAATTGGTAATTGGTAGAATAACTCACGTAATGCATGCTCAAGGCCCCCTTAATTTATCAAAAACACATTTTTCTACTCCTACATAGGCATTATCCGCAATGGAAGTGCAAAATGTTCACTACCATCAATCTTATCAAACATAATGTGGACATCAAAGTATAACCCTGATGGGTAGCTCAGTTGACAAGGCATTCGGTTTGTATCCCAATGGCCACAACTTCAGGACCCTCAGGGATTTAATCAAGGTGCGTGTAATCGTCTACGAAAAAAAAATAAAAAGGTGGACAATCACAGAGGCTTCTAAAACAGTATCTGCACTGCTGAGCACAAACTCGTATTCATGTACACTCTCACAAGTCATGCTGCTTACATCAGATGGTTACCATAAAGATATATCATCCGAGAACAGTGGGAGTTGATTCAATTTGGATAAAGTTGACCAGTTAAAACTTAAAAGCATACATGAAAGGAGTAGGGAGGATTTGGGCCTCTAACTCTCACTGATATGTTTCATCCGAACAAAAGAAGAGCATAGGATAACATAAATGGTTATAGTAGCTAAATTCTATAAATGAGCTATACTGACACTGGTAGGAAAATTTCAATGTGCTAAGAGAAATTTATGTTTCATATTTGTTTTTAAATTTAAAACAGCATATTTTGGTGCATTCAGATATAAAACTAGTGTATCCATTCCGTGAGTACAATAAATGGTACAACACCAATAGCCTATACACATCAATAGGGGAAAAAGAACCCTCAGAATTGTTTATGGGCATATCCATCATCAGACTTATCAATGATCAGTCATTTCCTATGAATACCGAACAGAACACATAAACAAGACAAGGTCTCATGTGTCAGCACATGATAAGAAAGGAGGAACTTAAGCCAATTTAAGCCGATGTAAAAGGGATTTAGTTTCAGAATTACCACCTTCTCGCAGTTGGCTTTTATTCTCAAAGCTTTGTATTTAAGAAGTTTCATATACTATTTAACATAAAAACACAAGACAACAAACTATTGTAAATAAGCTTTTCCATCAAAGTGAAGAAAGTGCGGGTGTCAGAACAACAGCTGAACTCTTTGAGAGTTGTAACCAGATACCTGCGTTTAAATTCCACCTACATCCGCGCTTACACCTCATATGCGCCAAACACAGAACATAAACAAAAATAAAATGAAGAAAGTTTGTGAAACAGTTGGCAGATTTTTCCCAATTACTCATGATTCCTAGTAGTGTACTTGCTCACCATTAAACTGGCAAACATGACAGCACGATATACTTGGAAACATACATACATAAAAGCTCTTCTTATCACAATGTCCTTCTTTCTTCCTTTTTTTTTGCTCCAGTTGTTGGGGGAGTTACAACTCAAACAGCCAAGATGCGTGCACCATTCTATGAGATTCCCGCCTAATTTAATTTTATCAATCCAGCTTCCATTTTACTTCTCTTACCCCTGTCTCAGTCTTTCTGTTTGCATTGTTTACATAAGGTCACAACAGTAACAAGACCAAACTTGTATGAATTAAGGTGCTTAGCCAATTTTGATAGAGCAGAGAAATACGCTACCAAAAGCAAAAATTGTTCTGACATCTTCCTCAATCTCAGCCCAAACTCGTAAAATAGGATCCTTGGGGATGGGAAAAACATATCAGGGTTTCCAGCTCTTCTTCATTCCCATCACTTCCCACAAACTAGCAACACAAGTTAACAGCCTTTGCTTTCAGAAACAACTTACCCAGCTGTCACATTCATATGTGCAGGGGTTAAATTCATGGACAGACCCATGTGCCACGTATGTGCAAAGAGGGGGAACAGCCATACAGATGCACTTGTGCAAATTGAGGGGGAGGGAGCAGCACAATAGATGATAATATATAAAGAGCCTCACCTGCCCAACTCCAGCAAGAAGAAACTTTCCAGATTTCGCAATAGCCAAGGAGTTCACATATCCCGTCTGTACCAAAGTGGAAACAACAATAAGAAATCAATCAAGAAAATTCCTTCAAAGTCTAAGAAATAATAAGTGAACATGAATTATCAAAAGACAATAACAGAGCAAAAACTGCAAACAGCAATAGCTAAAAAGCCTAAAAATACCCCCTTTATACATATATAATGTAGGGGAAGCCCACAGGAACAAACTAAGAAGGTTGCTGCAGTGATGTACAAGTGTGTCCAAACAGTGCTGATATCAGTCAAAGTAATCCAAGGTATTACTGTCCACAGAAAAGCTAGCCCATCAAATGCACAACCAGAAGCTTTATTTAGGAAGATCCCATCTTTTCTTTCCAGCCGTAACACGCAAAAACTCACCAAAAGGCACATCACTGCAAGACTGTCATAGAAATACTCCAAAATTGCAGCTGGGCAAGTTCCAGGACTCCCATTCTTTCTGTCCATCTCACCAAACAGTCACCTAATATTGAGTTCTGACTTAGATCTACAGTCCTAGAGGTTTTTGTAATAAGAATGCTGCACATATGAGGAAACTTGGGACAGCATAATGCTCTAAGGAAGATAATCTACTAGGAAAAGAGGAATTTTCGAAATTATAATATTATGCATGATTGCTTGAAAATAGCTCAGCATGAACTCTCAAAAAGTAACTGGGCTGCAATACAGCAATGTCATTCATGAACTAATGCAACCTACTATTAAGTAATGACATGAAAGGAAAAGGGACAAGATTTGAACGGAAAAGGGACAAGATTTCCTTATAGCCCAACTTTCTCAAGAGTGTAGCCAACTCACAAGTACAACACACAAGCAGCCAATTAACGAAGACAACACTGCACAATCAACTACTTGAATCAAGCCCTATTTCCTTAGGCAATGCCCTTCCATTATGGGCCTTCTCAAAATTCATTTCAAGACCTCTTCACTATCTTCCTAGAATGCCACAGAATACAAAAAACCCTATTCAATATCAAATTGCCAAAATCTAGAAAAAGATAGTACAAGACATAACATAGTTCTAGAACCTCTAATCTTAATGAAG
The DNA here is from genome assembly GCA_021018815.1 of Talinum fruticosum. Taxonomy (NCBI): domain Eukaryota; kingdom Viridiplantae; phylum Streptophyta; class Magnoliopsida; order Caryophyllales; family Talinaceae; genus Talinum; species Talinum fruticosum. The sequence continues at coordinate 5,628,729 of JAITYX010000006.1, read as the reverse complement.
GACTTCACCAGGGCAATGACAGTCAAATACATGCTCTCACCAGCTAGGTAGAAGATGAATAAGACACATCTCATCTCAGTGTAGAAGTATCAATAAGTGATGCCAATCATCATTACTTGTCAATAATATCATTACAAGATACCTAATACAAATTAAGGTGCAAGTTACCTCTGGTGATCAACACCAAATACCATCAAGCCTTGGCAAAAAGTTTATAACTTCAGTTTTATATCCCCCTGCTCTTTGGGGTGATTTTTCACTTTTTCCTCTTTTTTTTTTTTTTTTTTTGGGGGCGGGTTAGATGATCTCCTCTGAAGTATAACATGTTACAACTAAAGTTGTAATATTTTTTAAGTTGTGACCTAAAATATAACTATCACATAAATTTGCCCGTACATATCAATTTCCCTAGTTTGCAAATATTCAGAAAGAGGGCTTAGCTGAGTAGTAGTATGATTGAACGGAATATAATATAAGAAAATCAAAAATGAAAATTTCAAACCTAGATATTAGAAATCAGGAGCATCAAGCATTCAAGCATGCCATTATATTAATAATCAATAATTTCGTTCTAGGTAAAATATCATTTATTTTTCAATTCAAGCTTCTACAAGTAGGTAGAAGGAAATACTCTGGTCCACTATTAACAGAGAGAGCATAAATTAAAGACAGGGACACCAAAGGAGAGACTATAAAGCAGAGGAAGTTTACTATAGACAACTGAGAGGACAAGATAAAGGACTATATCAATTAACAATATTTCCACTTGACCATTCAGAATAGCAAAAAGATATAAAGCAAATAATACATGCTTTGTCTATAAACAGTATTACCAATTCACAGAAATCTACTAAATGGTGAAAAGCTCTGCTGCCCTTCGCTTCTTGATTTAAGGAATCATGTCCCTCATCCCTCACAAATGATCATTAGGAACTAGTCCAACAATGCTCAACATATCTTACCCATTCTCCTTGCTTTCTAGTAGGCGCTGGCATTTGTCATTGACAACATAACACATGCCCCCTTTTTCATCACTAAATGGCACACAATACCCCATTCATATCGACAAATGGATAATACCACATACTAAGACGCTGCCAAGTCAAGAACTTCATGCATTATTCTCATCATTCCGCACTATGGTAGTCTGATGGCTCAATGGAGTCATCTATGCAGTAACTAAACTTCCTAAACATAACATAAGAAGCAAGATAAACTGTTCTCAAGGCAAACGAGCAAAGTCAATTCTTTCATCCTAACTATTTGATCCTCACTGCAACTAAGTCAAATACAAGCAACCTACTTCCCATTCTAGTTATATGAAGAAAACATTGTTTAACCTGATTATAGCGAAGAGGATGGAAGAACTCTGATAAAATTCAACTGAATAAAGCTACAATACAACAAGAAGAAAATCAACAGTGTCCAACGTTAAAGAGAGGTTGACTAACCAGTGGAACATCAAACAAAGGCCTAATGCTTCTGTTCTCACTTTCAATAGCCCACAGTCGAACACAACCACTGCCAGCCCCTGACGCAGCAAGGTCACTGTTCCTGCATACAGCAATGGAACTCACCCAGGTATGTGCCGTTGAACAAGGATAACCCACCTTGTGCCCACCATTTTCTGCATAATTGAGAAACACGTTTCTTAGGAAAGGGATCCAAAACAAACATTACCGAAAAGCACTAAATGATTTAGCAATTTGAGTTAGTAGTTGAATTGAAAATAGACCGAGTTCATCCAATAAACTTGCCCTACTTGACCAATTGAAAAATATATAAAGTTCAGTTATACCTATTTTACATCACAATTGCTCAAAACTATGGAATCAAGAAATCAAATAAAACACCATATGACTCATATTTCCCGTAATTCATTTTTGCATTCACTAAGTTTGCATCGTTGTTACTCCCCCACCCCCTTTTCCAGGAGAAAAAATTTGGCCCTCTATCACCTATTTTGAATAGCATGCAGTAGCTTGCCTCTCAGCACCTTTCACTCTCCGACCTTTTTTAAAACTTTTTTGCCTTTTTTTTTGGGGGGGAGGTTGTTCCCACTGACACCTGGTTCAGATCTCTAAATTAAACAAAAGCGAACACAAGCACCAAGTAAACAATAGCATTACCTGCATCACCATTTGCCATTCTTCCATTATCACTGTGTCCTGCTTGATTCTCTGTAGATAGCAGAGCATGTGCATTTCTAACAATGGAAACAGGCTTTTTACGCAATGCACTCCACAGCTCAACGCTACCATCGTCCGATCCCGACAGGAATTCGTCATTACTAATAAAACAGCAGCACTCAAGAGATGATGCAGGAGCACGAAAAATTAGACGTGACTCCTCCGGGACCTTTTGCGATGAAAAATAGGGAAGTATTAAAAGAAAATATTGAGAAAGACAAACAAATGCAGTTAATAATATATATACAAATTTTACACTCTGGAACAATTGAAGGGACATGTCACAGGATTTCATCACTAAGACATGTTAAGATCTCCAACCAACCACATCACTGTGACACACAGCATGATGAAAATAAAATAAACTCATTCTGGAACACTTTATCTTTTAAATTTCTTTGCATTCAAAATGGAAATAAAAATACATTATCACAACTGGAAATAAGAATTGAACGTGAGGAAAAAATTAAGGAACTCTTTCAACTTTACCATTTACTTATCCAAATTGGAAAAGCTTAAGAAAGGAGGACGCAGGAACAGTTGCAACAATTTTGTTGCATTAACTAACAATGGATTCAGCAACATGATACCGGCTAACAAAACAGGAAGTTCCTCACCCTTGAATAAGCTATTCTCTTCACCAAAAGCAACCCAGCTCTTGCTTCAATATTCACTATGCAGCTTAAGCTTACCAAATAAAACTACAAGAACCAGAAAGTTGAATGCTTTGCAGCACCATCACCAGGTTCAAAAGAATTTTGAACCAGAAGTTCCTCAATATTCACTATGCAGCTTAAGCTTACCAAATAAAACTACAAGAACCAGAAAGTTGAATGCTTTGCAGCACCATCACCAGGTTCAAAAGAATTTTGAACCAGAAGTTCCTCTCTCTCTCTCTCTCTCTCTCTCTCTCTCTCTCTGTTCTTATTACTCAAGGCCCGCCTTGAGGAGGGTAGGGAAATTTTAGACTAAACCTTCATGCAAAGATAATTGGATAAAATTGACACTTAGCGTAAAGTTTCTTCCTCCCATATTAGCATGGATCCAGAACTGCAACATTATGTCCAATTATCTGATATAACTATGTTGCACAACAGGTCTCATACGGGTTCAACCAAGTTACATCAAATTCAAACTAAAATGAAAGAGAAACCTTCAGACCTAAGTGCAACACAAAAGGGAAAGGAAAAAAAACATAAAGACAGTCCTAGGCATCAATTAAAGAAGCTATTATCAAAAACACCTCCACATGCATCTCAAAACCTAGCAAGTAAGAGTATAGTAGTAGTGGAAATCTTCATGTAAATTTCACTATTTGAGTTACTGATATCAACCCCCTCAATTTTTCTAGGGGGACGCGGCAGATGCAAAATTTCTTCCATACATTGATTGATCCATCATTCCATACCCATGTGGAACCACCTTTGGGTGGATGGTTCACAGCTATACCTAGTTAAGGTAGCTAGAAAAGAAGCATGGATTGTTTAGACATAAAACTATCAGATAGCAACACTAGACACTTCATCAATCCACAAAATGCACATCAAGTAAACGGCTAAACACCCCAGTGTTGAGGAAGAGCAAAGCAACACACAGCAAAGTGCAAAGTACCTTCCACAAATGCATAGTTCGATCACGTCCAACAGTCAAGGCCCGTTCTCTTCTCAGACAATCAATAGTCAAAACCTCACTTTGATGACCAAATAATGTCGTTATGTATGACCTATCTTCAGCATTCCAAATCTTAATTGTTCGATCATATGAGCCAGAAAAAGTTCCGCAGTTCCTTGTCTAAACGTCAAGCAAGACACAGGTCCTCTGTGGCCTGGGAAAGCCTGTCAGTTAAACAATAGAGCTGCATGAATAAAGTGCATAATTATAGATCTAATCACAAAAGGCAACATATTGCTTCACTGCAACGGTCACAACAGAGTAGATAAAATAAAACAAAGAAAAAAATACAATGGCGATTGATGAAGAGTAACCAGCACATAACCCAGGGAAAAATGTGGAAGCCAAAACACATATAGGGAAAATGTGTAAGCACCAAAACATATATAGGAATCCACAGGACTATAAGTCAATGACAAATGAGCAAATAAAAGATTTGGACCGGATAGATAAGAGACAAATTCCCTTTCTGTTGGAGCAGCAAGCTAGACCTGATAATATAATCAAGTTGTTCTGGATGGGTCAATTTTTAATTGGATGTAGTAGTGACTCTCCGAATACATTGTCTAAACACGAATCCAATCGATATTGGCCAGATAAATGTGGTTACGCTTGGTTTCAATCAGGTATATGCACGTTTGCAGCAAAGCCTAAGCCAAGTAGCCTAATTCCAGGTATGGATCAGATGAGCTTATTAGACATGGAAAAGATTTGCTAGGTTGAGCCAAAACAAGGGACTCTACATGACTTGCTATTTTTGTTTTTTTGAAGGGGGTCGCAACACATAGAGAGCCGGTAGCTAATGTGCCCTTCCATACTGGTAAAAGTGGACAAAATGTACCTGAATGTACCCCGTGTACGCGTATCCCATAAGTGAACATGACGATCCAAACCAGCCGTTGCCAAATAACGGCCATCGGAGCTGATAGCCAATGCTAAGACATGTTTGCTATGCTTTTTGCTCGACCTTGTGGATCTTTGACACCATGGGACTTCAAAAATTCCTCATTAGGCCACAAATATTTTTCAGCTTTCCCAGTTTCTACATCCCAATGGCACACAGAACCATCCTTAGAAGCTGAAAATCCTCTCACATCATCATCAGATATAACTACAGCAGTAACAGATTGCCGATGCTTGACTAACACCTTTGCCTCTTCATCTGTTTCCGGCTTCGTAACCTAGCCATTTATGAGAATGAAAATCAGAATTTCAACAGGTTTTCCATTTTACAATTGTATCATTTCAAACATGAAAATTCGCAAAATAACATCAGCCATTCCAAATTTTTTGGAATGGACAAGATCATAGCTACTCGATTCATGGTTCCTATGATAGCACCCATGAATTTGATTGAAAGACATCAAAGTTAACTTACAAAAGCAACAAATGGCAGATATTATGACAGCAAACCAAAAAAATTCACCAACATTTCAAAATAAAAACCAGGCAATTCATTATAAACCCAAAAATACCAAGGACTTACTTTGAAGCGATTAATCTCCGGACTCGGCCACTCTCTTCGAGCTGCTCCTGCTGCAAAATCTTGGCAACAAGTGAATCTCTGTGCCCTTCCCTCTCCTCCCTATCGCTACCCTGTTCATCCTCCTCATCCTTATGCTGCTGCTCACCCTTCCTCACTTTCTCCACAAACTCCCATGCCAACCTCCGCCTTCTCTCCTCAACCGTCTCTTTCTCCAGCTCATCCCCCTCCTCCTTTTCTCCCTCCTCACCATCCTCCATGAAAAATTCATCATCCCCTGCATCTGACACCTCGCTCTCAATCTCCCCATCTTCATCCTCAAACTTATCACCATTGTTTCCTTCACGCCGCCTCTTTGACTTCTGACTGAAGAATGAACCGTCATTAGCTGGAAACCTCTTGCCCTTCTTGTTAATGGAGGGCTTCTTCTTCTGCACCTTGCCCTTCATCTTGGAGAGAGAGAGCGCAGGGGTGAGTTCATAAGCAGATCCCCAAAAAAAAAAAACAACTGGGGTTGGGAATAAAACACATCAGGTTGAAAATTTTAAAACTAGTCAAATTAATAAAATTACACAATTAACACATTACAATTCTCCTCCACGAGTAGGGTTGGCAACGGGGCGGGTCGAGGACGGGGGATATTCCCCGGCCCCCACACCGCTTCGGGAGAGTTTCGCCCCGCCGGGGCCCCAATTCCCAAAACATTTACGTGGGCCAGTTAGAGGCCCAAACTTCAAACAGGCCCATAAAAGTGAAACTCAAACTATGATTAAATTTAAAGGCCCTAAACAATAAAGCCCAAACTATTTTTTTCACACAATGATCCAATATCCATGCAAAGTTAAAGGAAGGCCAAAATAACAATACAAAATAAAAAAAAACAAGTCCTCGTAGTTTAAACACAAATACAACCCTCATAATAAAACTCCAACATCATTCATCCATCAAACTTCAAACTCGTCATCAACTTCCGCATCATGATCTTGATCAGTAGTACTATGGCACATCTCAAATCATGATCACATCTCAAATCACAAGCAAAAACCCTAATAACAACTGATTACTCGAAGAAAAAAAAACCCTCATATTCAACAAAATTAAGATAGCAAATTTCCAAAATCAAGCTTTAGTTTACCCTCAACAACACCCCATCTAGCTGAATTGTAGATTGCTTGCTAAACACAAGAATATGAACACAACTCAGAGATATTTTACTTCCGGTTAACAATTCAGAGAAGCTCAAACACCCCATCTAGGTGGACATGAACCACTAGTTGGAAGATTTTACCCAAATTAAAGTGATGCTAAACATCAATTAAACACAGAGCAACATAGCATGAACATCAATGCAATAAGGACAGAGGAGAGAGAGCTTACCACAAGTCGACAGCCACGGTCTATGTCTCCGCAGTGAGAGTTGAGATTGCGAGAGTCGCGAGGAAGGAGAGGCGAGGGCAGCAGTGGTCTTCTGGGCGGCGGAGTGATGACAGGCCCGGCCATGCGAGAGGGAAGGAGGCCGGCCACGCGAGAGCGGTGGTGAAGACGAGAGGAGGAGAGGAAAGGAGAGGAGAGAGAGGCTAAGGCCCGACAACAGCGACGACGCTAGAGGAAAGGAGAGGAGAGAGAGGCTAAGGCGAGAGTCGGCGCCGGCAGCAGGCAGAGGCAGCGGTGGAGGCAGCGGTGGAGGCGAGAGCGGTTGTGGAGAGGAGAGTAGAGACAGACGAAGCAGGCAGAGGCAGACAGCGGCTGGCAAATGAGCCAAGCATCCGAAAACCTAGGGCAGGTATTCTAAATTATTGAAATTACCTTTCTGCCCATGACTTATATGCACAAAACTAAGGGTATATATGTAATTTCAAATTTGGGGAAACGGGGACGGGTCAGGGATTTTTCCCTGTCCGGGTAACGAGGACGGGGACGGAGAGGAATTTTCCCCGTCCCCGCCCGGGGCACAAAACCCTCCCCGGCTCCGGCCCCGACGGGGCGGGGAATTTCCCGTTTTGGGGCGGGTCCCGGTGGGGCCGGCGAAAACCCGCCCGATACCATCCCTATCCACGAGTTCTCATGTTTTGCAAGCGAAGCATGATATCATTGCTAGAAGACTTTTCAAAAATATCATCCTTAAAATAAGAAATTACTCGTTTATCTCAAAGCTCACAAATTCAAAAATAAATCACATCGATTACATATCAATTGATTGTTTTCAATCGATCACAACAGGAAACAAAAAAATGAAATAATTTTACACACATATTACTCACAAAACAAATAAAATACATTCGCGGATTTCCCATTTGGATACTCCTCGCAATTTATCAAATTAATCCAAATAAAGCTAACACCTTTACATAATCTCTAAGTAGAAAATTTGACATCTATACATATACTACCCTCAATTCTTCGACTAAACACATAAATTTTGAATTGAACGAATCAAAATCTAACCAAGTACTTCATTCAAAGTCCAAATAACAAGAAGGGGTTTTTGGTAGGGTTTAGCGGGGTTAACTCTAACTTCATACGGACATCGATGCTTGACGCTAGCGCAGGGTGGACAGAGAGAGAACTGGTTCCTCATAAGTCCGTAACTTTTCTTACTTTTTTTCATAAAAAAATAATTTTTCTTACTTTTTTAACGAAGAAACAACAACAAATTTCTGTATTGTCTAACGATGCTTGATTTTTCCAGCTTAGTCTTAAGCCCGTTTATACAGATCCAAAAAAATAATTATTTGCTTTGTATTTTTACTTTAGGATTTTTATTTTTTGTAGTAAAGGCTAAAGATTTATTAAAATAAACTAAAGGTTCATGCCATGGCAACCATAGTAACTATAATAGCACCCTTAATATAAACCTTACATTTGTCATGATTTAATCTCATGTATTAATTTATTTACATTTAATTTAAATTAAAATTTTATTTTAAATAATTTATAAAATATAATAAATGAATAAAAAGTATTTTTTGATGGCTCTGTTTGGATCTCCAAGTATTGCATTCATTCGATTCAAACGGAACAAACGACAACCCAAAAAGAAAATCAAATAACTTTCATTAGCCCCCAAATGGTTTTCGGGTGACCTCCATCTGTTTCCGCCAATTGATGATCGACCCAATTGTCAAGATCATTAATTTGTAATCGCTTGTCTTCAATCTTCGTTGATCTTTTTGTCCATGAAATAGTTATTTTCTTGCTTTCTTTGATTTAAGTTAGGGTTTCGTTGTTTGCTTGATATTGGAGAAGAAGATAGGTGCTTTTTGGATGGAATTATATATATCAAAGTTAATTAGTAGAAGAAGAATTTGATCGTTTTCGTAATAATCATTTGGAGTGCACTTACGGTTGAGGTTTGGTTGCTTGAATGAATCTTAATTGTTATATGTTCTTGATTTTTTATTTTATTTTTTTGTCTCGTTAATGCTCCAACGATGGGTTCTCAAATTGAGCGAGTAATAGCGTGGAGAAGGAGGAAGGAGAGGATGAGAGAGTGTTAGAATTACCAAAATCATACTGTACGTAGATGGAAAAATGGCCCAAAAAGAATTGATGTGCTTTGGAAAAAATGGTGCTTGCCGGAAGAATTGAGGTAACCGATAGGAATGCGATAACTTGGACGAACAATGTGAAGGACGGGGAAGGGAGGGCGACTACAATGATTAATTGTTTTGTAGTTTGTGTTGAGTTTGAAGGATAATTTTATATAGCCAAACACTAGTTAAAAAAGTAAATTTCCCTCATTTATTAAAATTTTATAAGTTTATAAGAAAAGTTTTTTAATTAAATCACAAATTATAAATTTCAATGGTTTAGATTAAATCATGACATATGTACGTACATAATTGCGAGAATTATGGTTGTTTCCGTGGTTGCCATTTTGTGACAACCACTATACCCGCATTCAAAGGTTCATTATTTAAGCCTTAAATATTAATGATTTAAACAACCGTAATTTGTTAACTAAATGTTGTAATGATCTCTTAGAAAAATTATAACATCATTTGAATATGACATGTTTCTTAGAAAATTATAACATTATTTGAATATAGTATGCTTGTTAAATTATGGCATTATTAGCATAGAATATGCTCACTTGTTGTGAGATGAATATTAATTTTTTAGTTATTAATTTTGTGACTTTATTAATTTCTTAACTTAAATAAAAATCCTTTCTAACATATTACTCGGTTCACATATAAATTTTTTTGGGTAAAATGTGAGTTTTCATTTCACTTCATGATCAACCACATTACAACTTCTATGGGGCATACCCCAAGCAACGAGATCAAATGGTAACTATAGTAATCTACTTAATATGGTTATTCTATATTTTTCATTGATACTAAAGTAATCCCGCATAGTATCTTGGAAAATTTTGAAGTTTCTTTCCCTCCAGCTCATATAAATCACCACCTCAAAACATAAATAAAGCCTATGTCTAATTTTGTTACAACTTATAAATTCTAGTACATATTCTTGCCATTTTTTCTATTCAACATCGGGGATATCTAGCTGGAGTATCTCCTTGACTATATTGTATATAGTGCTCTATGTATAGTTTCAATAATGTTTGGTTGTGAGAAAAAGCATTTTCCGGAAAATGATTTTCAAATGAAAAATGATTTTTCTTGAAAATCATTTTCCACATACATTTTCCTTTGTTTGGTAGAATGAAAAGTAATTTTTCAAAAATTCATTTTCCTTTGTTTGGTAGGAAGGAAATTAATAGCATTTTCCTAAACCCTAAACTCCATACCCTAAACCCTAAACTCCATACCCTAAACCCTAAACCCCACACCCTAAACCCTAAACCCCGAACCCTAAACTCCATACCCTAAACCCTAAACCCTGTACCCTAAACCCTAAACTCTAAGCCCCATACCCTAAACCCTAAGCCCCATACCCGGGGATGGCAATGGGTCGAGTGCAGGTCGAGTCCGACCGGACCCGGACCCGTTTAACTTTTTAAACTTGGACCCGGACTCGACCCGGACCCGGCGGGTCTGTAAAATTTGGACTCGGACCCGGACCCGACGGGTCCACGGGTCCACGGGTCCTAAACGGGTCTTAAACGGGTCTAGTATATTTTTATCATAAATGAATTTAAAAATTAGCATTTTGTGCATATAACCTATTTAGCATTATACTAACCTATCTATCTATCAACCAACCTATTGTACAAACCAAATATTTAGTTCATACAAACCAAATAAACCAATACATTAAATACAAAATTCATCAAAGTTTGACACCACCAAAATCCAAAGTTCATCAAAGCTTAACAACAAAAAGTCCAACAAAAATTCCATCAAAGTTTAACACAAAGTTTGAAAGAGTTCAAGTTCAACACAAAATCCATCAAAGTGGCACCATAAGCATCTTCAATCCATCAAACCGCTTCAAGAGTTTGGCTTCAAAGGTGTATGCTACCATCCGTTTCGAGTGTATGCGTCAAGATCCTAAAATGTGAAAAAATAGATTATAACTTAGTTTCAATAAAATATAACTAAAAATATATTGAAATCTAAGTTCATTAATTAAGCTATACTATATCAATGACGTCAGATTTTTGGTTTTCTTCATCGCCATCAGAATCTTCAATAATTGTACCATAAGCATGAGGAGTTTTAATTGCAGCTACAAAATAAAACCAAAATACATTAATAAATAATAATGTATTATACGTTAATTGATAATAAATAAAGAAAAACAAATAATATTACCCTTAGCAATGATAGCTTCAGTCATCCAATTTTGCAAACACATTAGTGCCTCTACGGTATTTGCATGAAGTCGGGACCGATGAGGACTAATTACTCTTCCACCCATACTAAAAGCACTTTCGGACGCTACGAGTAGAAATGAGTATGGCAAGAATATCTCTAGCAATTCTCCTCAATGTTGGATACTTGACATCTTTTTTCCAAAAGTAAAGAACATCAAACTCTGGATCATCGGGCAATGTATCATCATTCAAATAATGCTCCAACTCACATTTTACATTCACCTTTCGTTGTTTTGATTTCTTTGCTCGAGCAAAATCATCTTCATCCTCAATATCAAACGTATCGGGACTTTTTCGCTTCAAAGAAACACCAGGTGGTTTCGTAGAAAAAGCACCTTCTTCGTGCTCGGTGGCACCATCAACTTTTTGATATTCTACCAAAAGATCACCAAGCAAACCCCTAATTCTTTCCAACTCTATCTCAGCCCCTTCATTATATATCCTCTTGAAATAATAATCAACACAATCCATCTTATTTCTTGGATCCAAAATAGTAGCAATAGCCAAAAGCCCATTAGTTTGACTCCAATATTTGTCAAACTTTTCAATCATATTTGCCGCCATATTTCTAATGAGTTCACTATCACTTTCTAACCAACTTCTTAAAGCAAGTCTAATAGCACAAATACGACGAAAAAACAAGTTGGCTATAGGATATTTCCTACCAGAAAAAGCCTTTGTTGTTCTATAAAAATCTCCAATTTCCCACAAATCTTTTCGGCCATTTCCCAATCATCTTCGGAAGGAACTACAAACTTAAGCCTCTTATTCAAACGTTTCAATCTATCAAATACATCTTTATAAGGCAGACATGTTTGAAGCATCAAAAATGTAGAGTTCCATCTTGTTTTACAATCAAGGGCCAACATTTTAGAACTACACAATTCCAAAACCTACAAGCATCTGTGAACTTTTCAATTCTTTTTGGAGTTAATGTCCAAAAAGCAACACAATCTCTAATCTTCTCAATTGCAGATTCAATCACATCCAATCCATCCTTAACAATCAAATTCAAAATATGGGCAGCACATCTCATGTGTAAGAAACCACCACCTAATATCGGAGACTTTGGTTCAAATTCCTCCAACAACATAGCCATCATTGCATCATTAGTAGTACAATTGTCAACAACTACCGATGAAATTTTGTTTGCAATTGAATAATGTGACAAACAATCCATGAGAATCTTTGCAAGGATTATTTTGGTATGTGGACATGGCACATATGAAAACCTAAATAAATGAAACATAACTACTATAAGCATATTATAAATATAAACATTAAATTAAAGAAATTAAACCTAATAAATGAGACATATAATAGATAAGTTAAGGAAATATTACCTCAAAGTTCTACTACGTAAAACCCATTGCTCATCTACAAAGTGAGAAGTTACAACCATGTAGCCTTTTTTTTGATTTGAAGCTGTCCACATGTCGGTTGTGATTGCAACTCTACTAGAATTATGCACCAACATATCCTTGAGGATAACTTTCTCGCTTTGAAAGACTTTCATAATGTCCGATTTCAAAGTGTTCCGAGAAATCATCTTGAAAGAATTATTTAAACTTTCGACAAACTCTCTAAATCCAACATGATCAACCATGGATAATGGATACTCGTGTATCACAATCATATCCAATAACTTTCTCCTAGAGAATTCTTGATCAAAATTAAAATCGGAAGACTTTGATTTCAACCCTAAACTACTTGTCCCATCATCTTCCTTTACTATGTTCAATCTTCTTTGACCACTAGCAATTCTCAAATGCCTACCACTACATACCTTCTCTGCATGTTTTATAAGATGTGAAGTTCCACTTGAGCTATTAGCCGATAACACCTTTTACAATGCTTACATCTAGCTCCTGTAAGCACCCCTTTGACATGTATCTTTTCAAAATATTCCCATACTTTTGAAGTGGCCCTCTTAGTTCTTTGTGTAGAAGTACCCGAAATTGGTTCTTGAGTTGACATGTTATTCCCATCACCATCACCTTCTAAGTCGACAAAAGGTGTATCGCATTTCTCATTTTCAAAACCGGGAGGCACAGATTGAGATGAACCACCATCATCTTTCGACCGATCACACTTAGCCTTAGACTCCACACGGTTTGAATCTTCATCCATAATGAAACTACATACAATTTCACAATTAATTCTTTAAAATTTTACCAATTAAATTAACAAATAAATTTAAATAAGCGGGGAGCAAGCCGGAAAAGACAAATGCACACAAATTTGACCTTGTCAAGTTCATTGGATATACAATTAGCCACTCGTATCGGACTCCTCAAAACCGGTACCCATCCAGATTTCACAAGCCAAAAGACATAAGAAAAGTGCATGGACATCGGACTCTTCCATAGCACCATAAATATCACAATGCATGCTCAAATTTGGAATTCGTGAAGCAACGTTTACCATTCTATACTAGTCGCCCTGTCCATTTTCTTTAAGCTCCTAGCTACATGGTAAGTCGATTTAAACGTTAACTCTCCGTTGCTTGTATAGAACTATCTAGTTTCTTTAAGCTCCTAGCTACATGGTAAGTTGATTTAACCGTTAACTCTCCGTTGCTTGTATAGAACCAAGAAATCGTATCTTGTGGCCGATTAGGACAAGCGGTAATTGGAGAATGTGTTCAACATCACGCGTAAAAATCTCTTCAACCATCTCTCTACGCCATTCACCTTTTCTTTGTCTATCAGATTGGACACCACACCAACAAAGGAAATTGATCCTCCCTCCTTCGTGTAATTATTTTGTAACAAAAAGGCCAAGGAATCCGAGCATTAGTCTCCCGACCATTAAGCTATTGTCGTTGCCCATAACCCACCAAGGATAGTTAACTAAATGCCTACCTCGCCCCCTCCCCCAATAAACTTATCCAGGTGAATCTCGGTTTGCTACCCAAATCGAGCAACTAAGATGTTACTCTCCGGAAAATAATAACCAAATTAACTTATCCATGTAAAAACAAGCACGAATGTCCCATTGTTGCGATTATATTCCCGAAACCGAACAAATAGGATTGGAAAAAGAAATTAATCAAGTACCTTAAAATCGAAGCCGACCGATGAAGAAGGAGGCCGAACAGCGTGGCCGGAGAGAGGAGGGGCCGGAGAGAGTAAATCCCGACCGGCGATTACGAGTGCGGGGAGTAAATCCCGGCCAGGCGATTACGAGAGCGAGGGCTGCGAGTGAAGTGACGACGAGCGAGGCCGACGACGAGCGAAGAATGAAGTGAAGTGACGAGACAAACAGCGCGGCCGGAGACGGGAGGGGCCGGAGAGAGGACGGACCGGACGGACCGAACTCCGGCCAGCGGTTGCGCCGAGGGCTGCGAGTGCGAAGCGAGAGGATGGGGTGCCGTGGGGGACGGACGCTGCGCTTGTGTGAGAGGGGGAGGGAGAACGAAGGGTTTCCTTTCCAAATTGAATTATTAATTTGAGGAGGTTGCTTGTGAAAATTTTTTTAAAAAATTTAATATCCGGGTCTTAAACGGGTTTGGGTCCGATTTTTCGGACCGGACCCGAACCGGACCAGCATGATTAGACCCGGACCAGGCCGGATCCACCGGGTCCAATTTTTGGACCCGGACCCGATTAAATGGGTCGGGTCCGACGAGTGCTGGGTCGGGTCCGGGACCCACTGCCATCCCTACCCATACCTTAAACCCTAAACCCAAAACAAAGGAAACCAATAATGTTTCCTAAAAATCAAATAAAAAAAGAAACCAAAGTTATCCAAAAAGCATGAAAATGCATAAAATCAAAGAAGTGAAACTGCCAAAATACAAAAAATAAAGAGTTTGAACAATATTATCCAAAAAAAAATGAAAATAGAAACATAATTCAAAGTCACCAATTAGCATCGGTTCTAACTAGAGAAGGTACTGGTAGTGGTACCCATTTTTGCATAGTAATTGCCATGGCCAGGATGTGGTGGATGAAACCCATAAGCCGGTGTCACTAAAAGCATCTAATAAGGATTACTTTAACGAAAATTGAAGAGGTTCGGATGTAAGCGGCATTGTCACTAAAAGCATCTCTATTATTAAAGATCTAATTCATGTAGATCGACAACAACAACCTTTAGCTAGTGGCAAACTTGAGTGAGTTAAATGACAAAAATTTGTATTGACGAGTTCTACTCTTAAGTTTTTATAAAAAACATATCATTTATTTTCAAGAAACAAAAAAAAAAAAAGAAAAAAGAAAAAGAATCCCATCCTCAATAACGAAAAAATTATCTCAAACTAAGTGGATCCCGAGTGTTATATACTCATAAATTGCCATTTAGTTTAGGAATATTGGATTTTAAAATCCCGAACTTTGGGGGTTTTTGATGGGAATATCTCGAAATGTTGATTGGCATGGCAACATGCCGAATTTAAACCCTAATATTTTTGGTATCCCACCACCAAGTTACGAGTGAAAAGAATCGATGGCGGCGAAGGTTTAACCACTTTATTTTTTCAATTTATATGTCAGCCAAATTTGACTAGTTTTACCCATATCTCCCTACCACTCTCTCTCTTCTCCTCTACCTCTCTTCATCTTCTTCCTCCATAAATGTCCCTGCCATTCTCTCTCCTCCGAGTGGCTCCATCTTCTTTGTCCATAACTCTCTCTCTCTCTCTCTCTCTTTCTCTCCTGTAATTTTTATGTGCATCTCTTACCATATCTCCCTCTCTCTCTCCCTACTCCCTTATTCCCTCTAACATTGGAGTCCCTTTATTTGAAATCTTATTGAGGGTCTCAAGTTTCATTCCACAATCTTTTACTCTTCTTCAATTAACACTTGACATCCCAACATAAAATCAAACTCTTGTATCATCATTTTCTTCTCATTAAAGGATTTTAAAACTAGAGGGGCTTATTTTAAAAGGCAATTAAAGCCAAAAAATAAAATCTGACTGGGCCTTATTCAAGCTCCCGAAAAAAAAAATCAATTTGGGGCTTTAATCCAAGGTGAAACATCAACTCAAAAAAATAAAATAAAATTATGCCTTCAAAAATATGTTACATGATTTGTTATTCATTTTTGGGTTTTGAGAGAGCCAAATAATGAGAAATAAAGAGAAAGGAACTATAATAAAAGTAGCAACCTTGTGCACATTTTCAATCTCCTTTGAGATTACTCCAATCCTTGACCAATCTCCACTATACCTAATCAAAAATCAAAAATACCAAATCGCAAAATCGAGTTAAATGCAAAATTAATTTACGAAAATTCGCTATGTGCTACTACTTCATAAAAATTTATTTTTTGAGAACTACTTTGTTTCATATTCAAATTGACCAGTCAAAAAAGAAAAATGCAAAAGATTATAATGGAGATTATTGATTGTACCATGCATCGATGAAACCTAATCCCGAAGCTGCAATGGCGGATTGAGCTAAAATCTTGCCTGGAAACCTTGAATTGGATGTGGGGTTTTTCGTGGTTTCTAAATTCAGGAAAAATCTTTTTTTTTTTTGCCAAAATAATCATGGTTTCGGAAATAGGATAGAGGATTCATAAAGAGAGAAAGAAGATCTAGAGGACAAAGAGTAAAGTGAGAGAAAAGGAAACGAGTTTGAGAATGACCATGAAAGATTCGAGATGAAAGAGAATATACGGATGAGAAAGAGAGACTTAGACCAGAGAGAGTTAAGTGAGAGAGAGAAAAAAGTAGTCAAATTATTTGAAAAAAGAAGCCACTTACACTACCTCCACCGCCACATCATATCGCCATCGATTCTTTTCACCAGTAGCTTCGGTGGTGGGATACCCAAAAATATTAGGGTTTAAATTCGGGATCTTCGCGATGCCAATCAATATTTCGTATTATTCCTATCAAGAAACCCCAAAATTCGGGATTTTAAAATCCAATATTCCTTTAGTTTATGGATTTATCACATTTTTTCATTATATCATTTCACATTTTCAAATGGAATTTCTCAAGATTCCACGTCCAAGGAAAATAAAGTGAAATTGATTGTTATTCTCCAAAAAAAAAAAAAAAATTAATTGTTCGTTTCCCCACTGCGGGTGGATGGAGGAGCAAATCGATAGTTCTTTGAGTTCTGATAAATGATCAACAATTTCAAATGATTCTGTCTCTTAACTCTTCGTCACCATTCAGTGACCATAGTAAACCCCTTGAACATATAACACACTTAACAAAGCCTTTTTTTAAAAAAAAATTATGCGCCCGCCTTCCCTTCTCTTCTTTTTTCCCTCTCCGCTTCGTATCCAATTTTCAATTTTCGTTAATCTCGTCACCACCCCCTTCTTTCTCTCTCTCCCTCTGTTTCTCTCTCTACCTAATAAAACCCTAATTTCAGTGCTCTCTCTCTGCCTCCCTCCCTCCCTTCCCCTTTCCTTCCCTCGCATTCGCTCTCTCCTCAAATCGATGTCGGCGGCGGGCTACGAAGGAGGCGCCGGAGCCGGCGGGAAGTTTCGGAAGCGGCCATTTCGGAGGACCCAAACTACGCCCTATGATTGGCCGCCGACTGCTCTACGGCCTTCTCAGGCGGCGGAGAGGAGTGGGTGGTTGTCGAAATTGGTCGATCCAGCTTCGAAGCTTATCACTTTTGGAGCTCACAAGCTTTTCTCTTCTGTGTTCCGGAAACGGCTTCTTCCTCCTCCACAGCCTCCGAAAGGTGTTTTGTTCGATTCAATAACTCTGTTTTTGAGCTGTTTAGTCTCGGAAATTTGGGTCTTTAAGGGGTTATTGTCAATTTTGATGTTGCTTGAAGGGGGGTGTTTCTGTTTTGGGAGTTTTTGTTTGGGTTAGAGGTTGGGAACTAGGTTTAAGGTATCAATTTGCTTACAATTGGATATATTTGGGAATTGGGATTTGCGCAAAATGCTTCACCGTTGAGTTATGTGATTATTGTCGGTTTTGTGCTGATGTGCTTTTATGTGTTTGGAATGACTAGGTAGTTGATGATTTGGTGCTATGTTATGGAAAATGCTCCCGATTTTAGAAGCGGGAAAATAAAAGGGAGAAAGATTTCTCATGGCTTATAGTAGCTTTAGAAGTGGTTGTTTCTGTGCCTTGTTTTGCTTAAATTAAGAGTTTTAATGATGAGCTGAGCTACTTATCAGCTTAGGTTCCAGTAAAATGTGAAGATATTTGTTTGGTCTCAGGAACACTTTCTTTCTTTAGTTAATTTTTCCAATAATATTCCTATGCCTTCCCATTTCAGGTTTAATTTGTGTTTTCTTTTGGGTTTCTGGCGGTTGGCATGCTTTTCGGTCATATATTGTCTATATTCACTTACTGTTAGGAGTTTCAGTTTTGTTCTTTTGTACTTTTTACTGGTAATTTAGTGGCAACTTCTATCCATACAAAGAGTAATGGCTAAATTTGTATCCATAGGCATGATCACCTGACCTTAATCCAGGTCTAGTTCAAAAACTGTCTTTAAACCTCCTTTCTATGGAGTTTGATGTGTTTAGATATTCTGTCTGTCGCCATTCTTTTGCATCCTCCTCCTGTCGTGTCCTGCTGTTATGATATATTCTTAAATGTATTTATTAACAGCATGGATACATTCCAATAGCTATACCTTTTTCATTGCTATTTTTTTCCTGCTGCCTCCAACCATTTTTCATTATGAAACTGAGCAATTTCTCATGCTTCTTTGTATAATCTTTTTAGATGACAATACGGAGACGAGGGATGTGCGACCAGATGGAACAACAGCTGTAAGTCCTGATTCTTACATTTGGTTGTTTGTTGCATCGGTTTAGTGACTCAAAGGTGCTTTTCAATGTTCGTGTATAAAATTTGCATCTAGGTATACTGACCTCTTTATTCACATAGTGCATGCTGTGGTTTTCTGATCACGAACCTGCCATTGTTTGGGAATAACCTTGTTTGCCTTTCAAAGTATTTCATTGCTATTTGGCTTCTTGTTGTTTCACTATTGATCTCAAAAACCTTTAGCATAAGCATTTGTGCCTTCTCAAGTATGTTTTATATGATAATAAGGGCACTGTTATTATTTGATTGAATTATCCTTGTAGGTATTCGTTGAAAGGCTGCTATTTACATTTCCCTTATAAAATTACTGCATGCAGTCTTGGTTCTTGAAATAATTTTTGTATGAAGATCTAACTTTAATGGTGATATTTCATGCATTAATGAAATGAAAATATAACTGGAGATCATTTCCAGAGATCACATCATAAGTACTCTATTAATAGATGCTATCTGCATTGCCATAGTTAAACTACTGTTTATGTATCTTCTTAAAATAAATTT
Organism: Talinum fruticosum; assembly: GCA_021018815.1. NCBI lineage: Eukaryota > Viridiplantae > Streptophyta > Magnoliopsida > Caryophyllales > Talinaceae > Talinum > Talinum fruticosum. The sequence goes on along the minus strand of JAITYX010000006.1, from coordinate 5,609,338 downwards.
GTAATGGAGATCTGAGCTTACGATTCATGCATTAATCAGAAGGGATTGTATGAAATTAAAAGATGATGTTTTCTTTGGTTGGGGGGGTAATTCCCAGACATTGTAATTTAGCTTTTGTGGAGTATACTTCTATGGTTGAATGCAACTGCTAACTTGTGTATATTTTCTAGGCGATCCCATCTGACACCAAGGAACCAGCCACATCTGGGGATAATAATCCTTCTGACATTATGGATGGAATTATGAATGGATTGTTAATGGAGGGCTTCTTCTTCTGCACCTTGCCCTTCATCTTGGAGAGAGAGAGAGCAGGGGTGAGTTCATAAGGAGATCCAAAAATAAAACAACTGGAATAAAACTCATAAAGTTGAAAATTTTAAAACTAGTCAAATTAATAAAATTATATAATTAACACATTACAATTCTCCTCCACGAGTTCTCACGCTTTGCAAGCGAAGCATGACATCATTGTTGGAAAATTTTTCAAAAATATCATCCTTAAAATAAGAAATTACCCGTTTATCTCAAAGCTCATAAATTTAAAAATAAATCACTAATTACATATCAATTAATTTTTTCAATCACAACAGGAAACACAAAAATGAAATAATTTTACACACATATTACTCACAAAACAAATAAAATACATTCGCGGATTTGCCATTTGGATACTCCTTGCAATTTATTAAATTAAACCTAATAAAGCTAACACCTTTACATAATCTCTAAGCAGAAAATTCAACATCTATACGTATACTACCCTCAATTCTTAAACCAAACACAGAAAATTTGAATTGAACGAATCAAAATCTAACCAAGTACTTCATTCAAAGTCCAAACAATAAATACATAAAGTAGAGACCTTCCATTTCACCCAATTCAAATTGAATCAAAATCCAATTAATTACCGAAATTGAAGAAAGATGAGGAAATTACGTTACATACCTCGGTGGCGGCGTCGACAGGCGGCGGGCGATTGGGCGATGGTCAAGGGTGCCATGGACTGGCGGGTTGGAGGGAGAAAGTCTAGAGGGAGGCGGTTTAGTCGGTTACTCACTTAGGGTTTGGGAGGAGAGAGAGGAAGGCAAGAGTGTTTGACTTGCGTCGAGAACTTGCGAAGCTAATTACTCACCGTGAGAGTTTCAAAAGAAACAAGGGGTTTTTGCTAGGGTTTAGCGGGGTTAACTCTAACTTCATACAAACATCAATGTTGACGCAGTCGCAAGGGTGGAGAGAGAGAGAACTGGTTCCTCATAAGTCCGTAATTTTTCTTACTTTTTTTCATCAAAAAAAAAATTTTTCTTACTTTTTTAATGAAGAAACAACAACAAATTTCTGTTTTGCCTAACGAGTACCGATTTTTCCGGCTTAGTCTTAAGCCCGTTTATATAGACAAAAAAAATAATTATTTGCTTTGTATTTTTACTTTGGGATTTTTATTTTTTGTAGTAAAGGATAAAGATTTATTAAAATAAATTGAAGGTTCATGCCATGGCAACCATAGTAACTATAATAGCACCCTTAATATAAACCTTACATTTGTCATGATTTAATCTCATGCATTAATTTATTTACATTTAATTTAAATTTAAATTTTATTTTAAATAATTTATAAAATATAATAAATGAATAAAAAGTATTTTTTGATGGCCTGTTTGGATCTCCAAATATTGCATTCATTCGATTCAAACCGAACAAACAACAACCCAAAAAAGAGAATCAAATAACTTTCATTAACCCCCCAAATGGTTTTCGGGTGACCTCCACTTGTTTCCGCCAATTGATGATCGACCCAATTGTCAAGATTATTAATTTGTAATCGCTTCGTCTTCAATTTTCGTTGATCTTTTTGTCCATGAAATAGTTATTTTTCTTGCTTTCTTTGATTTAAGTTAGGGTTTTGCTTGTTTGCTTGATATTGGAGAAGAAGATAGGTGCTTTTTGGATGGAATTATATATATCAAAGTTAATTAGTAGAAGAAGAATTTGATCGTTTTCGTAATAATCATTTGGGTCCGCTTACGGTTGAGGTTTGGTTGCTTGAATGAATCTTAATTGTTATATGTTCTTGATTTTTTTATTTTATTTTTTTTGTCTCGTTAATGCTCCAACGATGGGTTCTCAAATTGAGCGAGTAATAGCGTGGAGAAGGAGGAAGGAGAGGATGAGAGAGTGTTAGAATTACCAAAATCATACTGTACGTAGATGGAAAAATGGCCCAAAAAGAATTGATGTGCTTGGAAAAAATGGTGCTTGCCGGAAGAATTGAGGTAACCGATAGGAATGCGATAACTTGGACGAACAATGTGAAGGACGGGGAAGGGAGGGCGACTACAATGATTAATTGTTTTGTAGTTTGTGTTGAGTTTGAAGGATAATTTTATATAGCCAAACACTAGTTAAAAAAGTAAATTTCCCCTCATTTATTAAAATTTTATAAGTTTATAAGAAAAGTTTTTAATTAAATCACAAATTATAAATTTCAATGGTTTAGATTAAATCATGACATATGTACGTACATAATTGCGAGAATTATGGTTGTTTCCGTGGTTGCCATTTTGTGACAACCACTATACACGCATTCAAAGGTTCATTATTTAAGCCTTAAATATTAATGATTTAAACAACCGTAATTTGTTAACTAAATGTTGTAATGATCTCTTAGAAAAATTATAACATCATTTGAATATGACATGTTTCTTAGAAAATTATAACATTATTTGAATATAGTATGCTTGTTAAATTATGGCATTATTAGCATAGAATATGCTCACTGTTGTGAGATGAATATTAATTTTTAGTTACTAATTTTGTGACTTTATTAATTTCTTAACTTAAATAAAAATCCTTTCTAACATATTACTCAGTTCACATATAAATTTTTTTTGGGTAAAATGTGAGTTTTCATTTCACTTCATGATCAACCACATTGCAACTTCTATGGGGCATACCCTAGCAACGAGATCAAATGGTAACTATAGTAATCTACTTAATATGGTTATTCTATATTTTTCATTGATACTAAAGTAATCCCGCATAGTATCTTGGAAAATTTTGAAGTTTCTTTCCCTCCATCTCATATAAATCACCACCTCAAAACATAAATAAAGCCTATGTTTAATTTTGTTACGACTTATACATTGTAGTACATATTCTTGCCATTTTTTCTATTCAACATCGGGTATATCTAGTTGGAGTATCTCCTTGACTATATTGTATATAGTGCTCTATGTATATTTCCAATAATGTTTGGTTGAGAGAAAAAGCATTTTCCGGAAAATGATTTTCCAATGAAAAATGATTTTCGAAAAATCATTTTCCACATACATTTTCCTTTGTTTGGTAGAATGAAAAATAATTTTTCAAAAATTCATTTTCCTTTGTTTGGTAGGAAGGAAATTAATAACATTTTCCTAAACCCTAAACCCTAAACTCCATACCCTAAACCCTAAACCCTAAACCCTAAACCCTAAACCCTAAACCCTAAACCCTAAACCCTAAACTCTAAACCCTAAACCCTAAACCCTAAACCTAAACCCTAAACCCTAAACTCCATACCTTAAACCCTAAACCCTAAACTCCATACCCTAAACCCCATACCCTAAACCCTAAACCCTAAACCCTAAACCCTAAGTCCTAAACTCCAAACCCTAAACCCTAAACTCCAAACCCTAAACCCTAAACCCTAAACCCCATACCCTAAACCCTAAACCCTAAACCCCGAACCCTAAACTCCATACCCTAAACCCTAAACCACTGTACCCCAAACCCTAAACTCTAAACCCCATACCCTAAACCCTAAGCCCTATACTCTAAACCCTAAACTTCATACCCTAAACCCTAAACCCAAAACAAAGGAAACCAATAATGTTTCCTAAAAATCAAATAAAAAAAGAAACCAAAGTTATCCAAAAAGCATGAAAATGCATAAAATCAAGAAGTGAAACTGCCAAAATACAAAAAATACGAGTTTGAACAATATTATCCAAAAAAAAAAAAAAAAAATAGAAACCTAATTCAAAGTCACCATTTAGCATCAGTACTAACTAGAGAAGGTACTGGTAGTGGTACCCATTTTGCATAGTAATTGCTATGGCCAGGATGTGGTGGATGAAACCCATAAGCCGAGGCACCCAACACGAGAGGACAACGATTGTCCGCCGGTCCAATAGGATAAACATAGGTCTTGTTGGCAAACATATATTGAGGAGGGTACCTATCTCGTAGACCTAGCAGCATAGGGGGATGGGGTATTGTTGGGAGTAATGTTGGTGATACAAGGCCCGCACACAGTGGTGGTTGCTCGGGGCCTCTTGGATTGAGGCTTGATAACTTCGGTTGCCCTTTTCTTGTCCGCTTTAGCCTTCTCGAGCTGGAGTACACGTTTTACCGGAGGGTCCAGAGCGAACCGCTTTTCAAGCTTGTGCTCTTCAACACATTTTATCACAGCCTTCGAGGCACCGAGCTCTCGTTCGTTCACCTCATCGTTACGGTAGATAAGCATGCTAATTTTAGCTTTTCGTTCATCTATGGTGTGTGTGTGCGTGTGTGTGTGTGCGTGTGTGTGTGTGTGTGTGTGTGTGTGTGTGTGTGTGTGTGTGTGTGTGTGTGTGTTTGTGTGTGAGTGATCGAGAGAGAGAGAGAATGTTATGCACAATATGACATCCCTCCTACGAGATTTGATAAGTAAATGCTTGAAAAGCCATGATGTGAACCGAGAATGAAACATTTGTAGGCTAACTCGGAATATGTATGAATATGAGAAGAAGAAAACTTGTGCACTTTGGGAGACATGGGGACACATTTCTAGGCTTGGTTGGAGAAGAAACCTTGTTTGCTTCCTTTAGATAGGATTGTAGCGAGTGGCACGGTGGGAAGCTGCTCGATAAACTCAAATTGCATGGTCGGATTGACAACATCAATTTGTGCGCTACTTTTATCGGTACTTCAATTACGCCTGAAATTCCAAGAAATAGAAGTCAATAGTAGAAACACAAAACACAAAAAATCAATAATTGCTTGTCATTGTGCACACTAAAACCACATTGTCTTTTCATTACCTTTTATGCAGAGCATTATACAACTAGAATTCAAAATTTCATAATGTTTTTTGTGCCTTTCATATTGTCTTTTCTTTTTCTAGTTTCAACAAAAACTAAATGGAAATGCATAATCAATGGGATATCAATGACATTGACAACCAACTTCACTACAACTTTTCCTAGTACCTCAAGAACCCATGTTGAACACTTGATACAATGACGAGTAAGGACACTTAAACTTTTCATTTTAATAGACCCAAAACATAAACTTTTGGCAACGCTTATTCCTCCCTACAAATGAGACTTATGGCAATAAATACAATATTATAGAAACTTAATAAAGTCAATGAGCCCAACCAATTAACACGGAAGAGCAACATAACTATTGATCCTAAGGCCCTTAAAAAGGGGGTTCCCAGTGTGCACGAGTGACTTTCCAACTTTGCAGCTCTTGCACATTTATACTTTCTAATTCCTATCCCTCACAGTTTTTACACACATACTAACTTCGAGCAAAAATACTCTTCCTTTCATGGGAAGCACTACAGTTTCTTTGTTCCTTGTTCTCTACTAACTATAATATTGATAACGAATTGATGGCCGAGCAAGCCAAGATCTTTACATAATACAATATTGTTAATATATATTAATAAGTAGAAACGAATGTAGAAGCTAATTGCGGTATCTACATCAACAAAGTCATCCCGGGCCCTGGGGAAGGGGGCGACCGGATACCCAAACAGCCTCGGTTGCAACCGGGTCGGAGGAACAAAAAACGGTTCGGGTCCGTTCCGAGTTCCGAGATTTTTGAAGCTGGTAATAGAACCTGAATTTTGGGTTACGGGTACCGAGTTCCAAATTACCACTTACATTATTTTGATTCAATTTTGGGATCTAAAAGCAACCAAAACAACAATAAAAAGGAAAAATCAACACATTCACTCGTAAAGACCTTTGCTTCAAGGCCGAGAATCAAAATCAACAAACAGAAGACAAGATGTACTCGAAGCTGAAGTAAAAATTGACGAGAGAATTAACACGGACTTGAAACGTATAGGGAATCAATAAATATACTCAAAATCGAGAGAGGGGAAAGAGAAACTCACGGGCAGCGGCCGGCGAGATACTTAGAAATCATCGGAGAGAAAAATCGGCAACCTGAAGAAAAACGGAGATAGATAATGCAAAAGGTGAGAATAGGGCGACGGAGTGAGGAAAAATCGAAGTCTTCAACAATGGAATTGCAAGCTCAACTACGTGAGGAAGGATGGACAGAGAGAGTTTCGAGCAGGCGGGAAGAGAGAAAGCTGCGTGAGGAAGGATGGAGAGAGTGAGAGAATCTTAAGCGAGGCATAGAGAGAGCTGCGAGGAAGGATGGACAGAGAAAATCTGGTGAAGAAGGTGCGAGGATGGGTTTCGGTGAAGAAGACGATGCGAGAGAAGTGGAGAAAGAAAGAGTAGCTTGAGAAAATGGGAAAACGCAACTTCCCTCTCGCTCCAAGGGAAAATAGTTTCCTCTTTTAGGGGAAAATTCATTTTCCCTGAAAATGATTTTCCGAAATTTCTGGTACCAAACACATGAAAATTGGAAAATTATTTTCCAGGAAAATGGTTTTCCCCCAACCAAACACACCCTATGAGTTAGAAGAAGTTTTAGTTAAGGTGTTTGATCGGAGACTCCTTTAGGGAGTCATGTGAGGTGGTTGTGGTCGAGACATCGCCTACTAGTCTTAATGTTGATGATCATGTGTTCTTCGACCACTTGCTTTAATCCCTAATTCCCTTATTTGTTCACCACCCTCCTCTTCCTCCCAATATCATTTTTCCGAGCCCACTACCCATTATGTGATTTGTGATTCCGATTCGGATATGGGTCATGTGGATAACTCATTCGACATGTTTAAGGGGATGTGGTTGACAATATTGTGTTCCTAGGTACCTTAGGAGGTTCTAAACCCTCCCTTGACCATTATCATGTTTACCTAGAGGACTGTCCTAGAAAAATCATTCGGACCGCTTTCTTTGATCACTCTTTTGATTTTTCAAAGGCATCCGATAAATTTAAGAGGGCATTGAATGTCATTGATATAGTTTTGCTTATGTTATCTTATTTACATTCATCTGAGTTTTGTGCTCAAGTGTTTGATAAGCTTGTTGAGAAAATACCGTAAGCACACAATATAGCTGTAGCTAGGAGCCGGCGAGTATGGGTCGTGTCCACGAGGAACTCGCTTTCAAGTACTAAATCCGCCTAAAAACTCTAATCTAGGTAGATCTCAATTCGACAATGATTTGGTTTGTGGATTCAACTAATAACAAAATAACTACGAGAAATCAATGGATAACAAGCCTTAGATTGGGATTAATCACACTACTATGCCTGAAATCAAAATCGAATACCGCTTGAGATTTGCCTATGCTAGCGAGTTTAGAAGGGGAGACACCAATTAAACCTATCTTCGCTCACTTTCGAAGGTCAAAGACTAATCTTGCACAATCTAATTGCCTATTTTCATGGGATTAATAAAGAGCAAAATCACTACGAATGCATCTCACAACCCTTAATTAAAACCTTAATTACTTTCATATCAAAGTTCTAATCGTTCACAACGTCATTCTAGGTGAATTTTAATATTTCGATGTTCACAAAACCCGAATAAAAGCATATGAGTCCTCTTTCAAGGCAATCAACGAGAAAGTGATGAGCGAAGTGAATCCTAACCTAACAAGCATAGAACAATTCAATTGGTACTCAATTCATGATTATCAAGACATAATAGGGATCAATCCCAACCTAAGTAGAGAAATTAGCCCCTAAACATCGTACTAAACAATTGACAAGATTTAAAGAAAATAGCCAAGGAAAAACAAAGAGAAACTGTGAAGAAAAGACAAAGAGAAGAAATTACGATTACCGAATGAAAATTTGATGCGATTCAATAATACATAAACTTCAAGTAGATAAAGAATATTGAAAGTTCTTGAGTCTCCTCTCGGAGCTCTCTACCAAAAACCCTAGCTAAAACTTAGAATAATGGAAAGATATCCCAAAATTACAATTAGGAAACTGATATATCGTGAAAATAGCAAGTCGCACGGTTGTGCAAAAGTCGCACGGCCTACCGTGCAAGGTTCTCGCTGCAATTTCGCACAAGCTGTACGGGTTTCGCACAGCAGGCTGTGCAAAAACCCTGAAGTCTCTACCTTTTTGCAGGGTCATGCAGCTTTTGCACGGTAGGTTGTGCGCGACTTCAACTTTTCATAACTTCTCACACGGCCGTGCAAGGTGTGCACGGGTGGCCGTGCGGCCTTCCTTGACTTTGAGCCTTTCGTCCGATGGTATGCATGGCTGTGCAGATCTCACACAGCTGCCTGTGCAACTTCTCTTGATGGGTTCTAGGCTCCTTTCTTGCCTCCTCTTAGGCCCGAACTCTTCTCTTCATCGCTTCTCATCAAATTTGCCTCGAATATCTCTAATTTAAGCCCAAAAACTTATAATTAAGAGCTTAGTTTAAGGTGTTTCTTTTCTTATTTAAAGGATGACTTATGCACACCTTAAGAGTGCAGAAAAAGGGTTGACAAGAGAATCTCGCACAGCATCCCGTGACTATCCTAACTAGATGATAAATCTCATCAAAAAGTTAATTCCAATTAGAGCAATTCTAGTTAGGAAGAGCCAATTCAAGAGCATCCAATTAAAGAGTGCTTGAGGAGAGTGGTGTGAGAAATTGGGATATTTCGGATTTGGCCTTCTCAGAATTTAAGATCATTCTTGTACTCTTTTATAGTAGAATTTGTCGATACTTGTGCCGCTCGTGGTTTTTCCCAAGTTGCGTTTCCCACGTTAAATCCTTATCTTTTTCTTATTTGTCGATTTCCATTGAATTTTTGATATTATTTTTACATCCTAAATCACTACATTGTATTTGCTCTAATTTCACCTAACAAGTGGTTTTAAAGCGGGACATAATTCCTAACAGGACCAGCCTCATGTTCTTACATAATGTCATTGTTAGAGAAAATTTACATGCCCCTGAAGAGGACCATGAGCAATTTACAACCAAAAAGTCAGGGGTCTTCACCACTCTCCGCACTTGCATTTGAGTCGGCAATTGCAAAGCTCACACTCGAAGTGCCACACTTTTCCCCACATACAACAGAAAAGAGCTTAATAATCTATTTATTTTACTAACCTCACTCCCTCTATCTATCTTCCCTTTTGAAACAAACATACACCATTCACGACAAGAGTTCAACATTGAACTAAATAGTACAATAGCATCACAACACGGTGACCGGAGTTCTTTAATCATCGGAAGATTTGACGATAAAGTTCGACGACCGATGGGGTTCATCACTACCGGGGGCCTGCAATGTGCGACCATGCCTGAAACTTCCTGTTATCTCTTCCCATCACTCCTTGCTGGCCACCGTTCTAGGTGTTGTCCCCGCTTCCCATCAATGAATTGCAACTGATTGAATAAATGGGAATAAAATCGTTAAACAGGACTATGTTACTTGCCTCCAAATATCTTCTTGTCAGCTATAAGCATGTAAGCCCGAGTATGAAATGGCGAATGCTCCCAAGAGAGATGAAATTATATACTTGGCTGTCATGTTGAGCCCGAGAATACGGTGTAAATACATAGTCAGCACAACTAATCAATACCTAACCAAGCTAATATCCAGGAGTCCCTCACATCAAAAAGGAAAAAAATCCAGGATTCCCAATCTCACATTTCAATTTTGGCTGCCCCCTATTAATCATAGTCAGAACCCAACAAATTTTGACATGCTAGGAAACATGATTACAGGTTAACTTTTGATTCGAAGGGACATAATGAATGTTGACATTGACGACTTGAATTCCAGTCCAGTGAACATGTGTTAACAATGTAAGACAAATTTTATTAAACTTTAGATCATAAGCCATCATCCTGGAGAAAACAGGGTGAAATTACCGCAAGAAAATTCCTATTTTAGCAACTTATGAAGGACCGGCAAGGAAGAACATATACACATATTGAACATTAGCATAGACAAGTTTAGGATTACCACATCAATAAACGATTCAAGAAGCCCATTTTAAAGAAACCCCACCGGGGAGGAGGAATAGAAACAAATGAAAAGGTGCCGAACCTAACATGATTTCGTTAAACAACATATATCTAAGCAAGCTTATAACCAAGCTCAAACTTGCAAGAACAGCTTGTCTCCTCTTTCTAATCTACATTAGTAAATGTTTGACAACCCCAAAATCTCCAACAAAATAATCGAAGCCTAGCAAATTGTACTGGATGTCATCAAGGGATCACCCAAGATCAACATAACTAATATTTTAAAGAGATGTTGCAATGTTCATACTCTGCATAAAGGGATAACTACGCTAGAGTTTGTATTCATGCATTCTAGAACCTAGGTTAGTTAAATTGTTCAATGCCAACTTTCCTGGCCATTTTAGATTAAGAAGATCATTAACCTTTTTGAAGCTGAGACAAATAAACATCACGCATAAAAATCGAGTTCTGCAATAAACAAGAATACTACACAGTGGGATAAACAATGGGGAAACCAAATAACTAGATAAAGGGTTTCACAGTTAAATTTTCTGGTATTATAGAAAAATTCGATGAAATATTAACCATATGGACAACCATATGAGAACTCAGCGAGCTGCTACAAGGTTTACCAAATGATGGAAAAATACATCAATGTTTGTGTAATATACTAAGTACCATATAAACTTAGGTGGAATTCATGTTCTTTATACTCGAAATTCAGAACAACCTTCTAGTTTCATGTTTTGTTTTTTTTTAAATGTGAATTTTCAAATTTAGCCTAAATGATATAATACTAATTCATACTATGATGATTAGTTTTCAATTGAAAACAAAACCTGAATTTAGGAGTGAAAGTTGCTGCCCTCGGGCCAGAATAAGTCACCTTCCTAGATTTTGTATTTTGACACTTGTGAGCCGATCCAACGTACCATGGTATTGGGATTTAGAACCATTCACGCATGCTCACACATACACTTAAGTTTCCTATCCAAGAGGACTCGTAATGTAGGAGTAAAAGTCACTGCCTTCAGGTTGGAATAAGTCACCTTCTTAGATTTTATATTTTGATGCTTGTGAGCCGACCCAATGTACCAGGTACATGGATTCGAAACCACTCATGCGTATTCCCAAGTTTACTACCCTGGAAGGACTCATGATCTAGAAGTGAAAGCCACTGCCTATAGGTCGGAATATAATCTCATGTCACCTTTCTAGATTTTGTACCGAGTAAAGTGCTCAAGTCCAATCAATTAACTTCTTAATTTGCATTATGATTATTATCTCTATCATTCTTTTATATATATATTAATTAAATTGTTCGGTCAGACTTGAAACCACACTTGGAGGTCATCACGAATTTCCCTACAGCCACTGGGGGTCAATGGTTATCTCTAGAGGTCATCACGGGCCTCCCCAAGGGAAGTGGGGATTTCTGGTGGCCACCACGGGCTGCCCCATGGTCTGTAGCAGCACCCATGGTGGGTGTTTTTGGCCATTTTTGCTGTTGCTGGCCACCACAGGCTGCCCCACAGCCTGTGGGGGAACCCATGGTGAGTAGTAGTGACTCCCAAACTCTCTTTTATTATTCTTTAATTTCTTTTGCCTTTTATGTTCGTGTTTTATCTATAAGAGATTCGTCTTAGAAAATTTATAACCTTATAAGTATCATATTTAGCTCAATAAAACCCATTAAAACATAAATATAAGACAAATAATTCTCAAACCAAAATTTGGACAAACTCAAGCTAACATTTACGATCACCCATCCCTAAAAGCACTACACCAATTATATTAACTAACATATTTCAAACCTCAATAAATTCATGATTTCACAGAGATTTAAACATGGTTGGTACACTTTCATGTTCATGCATTAAATTATAACAACAAAAGAGAAACTCAACCAAGTAGATGGTGATGATCATGTTTCTACTCCTTTTTTTCCCCCTTTCTAACATCCTCCTAGCATATTTATGTCAATGAGTCACCCCAAACATATGTATGCATCAATTTCATGAAAGTTTGAGCATTTAAAGTTGGTCCACAAGCACACTTACAAAATTCATTTTGGTTGGAAAGTAATATACGATACGGAGGAGAAGGAAACCCACTTTAATAAGTATGATTAGAGCTAAGTTCTTGTTTGTTGTATTCTTGAACTTTCCTTCTACCCCTATACATTTGTTCTTGAATCCATACTTAGTGAAGATGCTTAGTAATGGAGGTTGAAGCTTGGGTTAATGGAGGTTGAAGCTTGATGTCTCATTTTCTTTCTCTATGTCTCTCTCTCCACCTCTCTCTATTTGGAGTTGGATTTTTCTTTCCAGAGACAATGAGCTAAGATCCCTTATTTGAGCCTCACATTTGGTTTATGTACCATATTTGGCGTGAGTGTAATGATTGTGAGGCATGCGGACTTGGAGCTAAAAGGTTAGAGATGTATATTACAGTAGTAAGCAAAAATAAATGGAGCAAACAATCAGACTTTTTGGCTTAAATATTGAGATTTTGGGAAGGAGGGAGTAAGTTTTTAATGTAAGGATGAGGGAGGACAAAAGTGGTTTTTATACCATAAGCTAAACATGTCTCATTAAGATGGAAAGATTGAATCGAGTCTCAAATCAAATAACCTTCTGAAGTGAAATGTTCAAAATGCCTTTAGTTTACTATTCATTACTACAATAATTATGTTATAGAAGATTTTCTTGGATAATAGAGTTATAAAATACCCTTATTTAAACTGTTTAATATATATGACTTCTTAACGTCTCAACAACTATGGTACGTAATAAGATATCATATAATTTAGAGCTGGCCAATGGGTAGGGTACCCATTGGGTCAGCAAGGCTGAGCCCAAAAAAAAGGGTCAAAGCCCAAGTTTATGAATAAAAGGGCCGGGCTGAAAAGGGTCAAGTGAAGACGGGCCATTAATGGGTCGTCCGCGGGTCATTAACGGGTCAAAGCAAAAAGCGTCAACCGGGGTCTCTCGCACGCCCGGTCATCGCTCTCTCTCTTTCACGCCTTGTTTTCGCTGCCATCGCACTCTCTCTCGCACGCCCTGTTCTCGCTGCTATCCTCTCTCGCCGTCGCTCTTCCACCATCTAGTCACCGTCGCCGGTGAACCGGAGCCCGAAGCCTTACGCCACCGTTGCTTTCTCTGTCCATCGTGTTCTCGCTGCCATTGCTATCTCTCTCTCTCGCACGCCCTGTCTCTCTCCCCGTCGCTCTTCCACCATCTCGCCACTATCGCCGGTGAACCAGAGCCCGAAGCCTTCTACCACAGTCGCTCTTCTTCCGTCGCCGGTGAATTAGCTCTCTCTCTCTCGTGCTTCGCCGAAACCCTAATTTGGCCAGCACCGCTTCCTTCTGCTCCCACTCCTCGTGTACTTGCTTTGTATTTTTGAAATTCGAGTTGTAGTTGAACTCATTCTTGGTTGTTTTGAATTGGGTTTGTGCTTTTATGGTAAGACTTAAATTGTAATTGCTCCGGTGGAGTGTTATCTTTCACTGGATTTTTGCCCTCCTTTGGTTCGTTGTCCGGTTCAATTTGTGCCCCTGTTTCAATTGGGTTTGTGCCATTGCATTTTGTTTCCTGCCTTCTTAAAGTTACATGAATGATTCTGAATTTCTTTGCGAACTTAGTAACCATGTTTGCTTGTCAAGAGGATATATCGGTCTGTATTTGTTTGGTTGATAATGCACCTTCGAGTCGATAGTGGTTAACCCAGAGTGAAGATTGGGGCAGTTTGTGATGGGTGTAGGGATGTTAGGTTTTTGCCCTGTTTCCATGCAATGGGAGTTGTAAATTGGTTATGGTGGTGAGAGATGATTTGGGGAAGAAACAGGGAAGCACTTGTAGTTATGAGATGCCCCGATTGTAATGAGAATGGGTTAGTGCTCTGCCTTATTTGCAACTGAAATTTTTATTATATACTCTGTTCTCAAATCTTTGTGTCCTCCGGCAACTAATGAATTTGTGTCCTCCGACAACTAAATGAGTATGATGTTAGTATCATTGATAGCTCCGATCAACCGGTTCGTTATGAGGTCATGCGAGGGCTAATTCATCTCATTTCTGTTTAATTTTTGTCCATGGTATGAATGATGAAAATGTACTATCTCCACTTTGGGAGGATTATTGGAGAAGGATTCATACATGCATAAGTAAACCTTGGATAATAATGGGGATTTCAACTCACCACTAAGGTTGGAGGATAGAATAGGAGGTTGCCATGTTACGGTTGAGGAAACTAAAGAGTTTAACCAGCGTTCGGAGGATTGTGATCTCTATGAAATGAAAAGCAATCGTTATTTTTACACTTGGACAAACAAGTAGAAACCAGTAGATGGAATTTTCTCCAAAGAGCACCGATTAACCAATTGGGTTTGATGCAGTGGGGTGATGTACAAGTTGTTTTCCTTCCAACAGGTATCTTAGACCATTCCCCCATTGTAGTACGGTTCTATATGGAAGCAAAGGCATATCGAAGCATTTTAATTTTGTGATATGTGGATGCGAAATCCTCAATTTCAAGACATGTTATATGTCAATGTTGGCAGCAGGACACAAAAGGCGCATACATGTTCTAGCTTACTCAAAAACTCAAAGCTACGAAGAATGATCTCAAATATATGCACAAAAATCCTTTTGGTAATGTGCATGAGAAAGCGGACATTGTGCGCCCCAAATTGTTAGACACTCAAAGGAAACTTCAAATGGATATGAAGAATGAGGAGCTCATTGAGGACGATCATAACTTGACTATGGAACTTTCACACTTCACACAGGCATCCATATCTTTATTGAGACAAGCAAAGCAAGCTCCAATGGATTGGACAAGGAGATCAATTTACTAAGTTCGTTGCTTACTTAAGCAAAGAAAACAACAAACTTATGTACACCAGATTTATGACAAAAATCATAATAGAATAAAAGGCTTGCAGCAAGTTGTAGAGCACATGGTCTCTTTCTACCAATAACTTATTGCATCTGTACTACTTTTCAGGAGATATACATACAAACACATTCACATCATTATCTTTCCCTAACTATTTTCTATTGGTTGTTGTTGAGGCAAGTGTTTATTTTCTATTGTTGTTGGTTAGCTAGTAGTTAAATCATAGATGAGCTTTGTGTTTGCAAAAAATTTTCCACGATAGATATAAACTCCAATGTTCTCTATATATGATTTTAAAGATATTCATGCGATTAGTTATGGGATTTGAGCTTTGTGAATACAAAATTGCATAGGAGGGATTTAGCTTGTCACACTTTTTTGTTTAATTCAATGGAAAAGATATTCATGTGATTAATAATGCTTTTGTTCTCTTATCTTAGGGATGGATAGTGCAGAAATATCTTCTAGGCAAGTGACGGAAGATGGTTATAGTGAGTATAATGCTCCACAAGCTAAAAGGAGGAAAAAGTCCAAAGTATGGAGAGAGCTCAAGGAAGACACTAATCCACAAGGTGAGCCAATCGCAATTTGCATGCATTGTACAATGTCTTTATCTACTACTAAGGGGAGTGGGACTTCTCATTTAAAGCGTCATTTGGAAAGATGTCCAGTGAGACCTAGTGGGTTTGAAGGTGGTGAAGGGAATAGTGATGATGATAACGTGGAATTTGTGTTTAATATGAGCGAGTTTGTTAAGGAAATTGTTCTTTATATAGTTGAAGGAGCTCATTCTTTTATGACTGTTGAGGAAAAAGCTTTTAGACGGATGATGTCTAAAGCTAACCCGGGTTTTGTGCCATTTAGTCTTTCAACGGCTAAGAGAGAACTTATGTCTATGTATGGGGGGAGAGAAATAAGTTGAAAGATATGTTATTGAAAATCCCGGTAGGATTTGTTTAACAACCGATAATTGGAGGTCAAATCATACTTATCAACACTACATTTGCATCACAGCTCACTTTGTAGATAGTGCTTGGAAATTGCACAAAAGAATCCTTAGGTTTGGGGCACTAACACCTCCATATGATGGTGAAAGCATAGCAAATGAAGTGCTTTTGTCTCTTACTCAATGGAATATCGAGGACAAGATACTTACCATAACTGTGGATAATGCTCAGTACAATGATGTGATGATGACTAATCTAAAAAGCGTCTTGTTCCTAGAAGTGGATTGATAAGTAGTGGTGCATTTTTTCATGTACGATATTGTGCACATATCTTGAATCTTATTGTGCAAGAAGGTCTAAAGTCGATTGAGGAAATTATGGAAAAGATTCGAAATTTGGTGAAATTGATTAGTAGATCTTCTCTTAGAGGTAAAGAATTTTATGAAAGTGCATAAAAGATCTTTCATTTGGATGTAAGAAGAAAACTGAATTTGGACATGCAAATTCGTTGGAATTCCACTTACAAGTTGCTTGATAATGTCTTGTATTACAAGAATGTGTTTGTCTACTTGGGATCAACTAATTCTCCATTGAAAACCTATGTGCCTTTAGAGGAGGAGTGGGAGAAACTTAGTATGATTCATAAGTTTTTCAAGTTATTTTATGAGGTAACTTGCATGTTGAGTGTTGTGAAGACCCCAACATCTAACTTGTATTTCAAGGGTGCATGGATGGTTCATAGGCGTTTGCTTGAGACAGCTCGGTGGTCCTTATGGTTATCTAGCTAATATAGCTAATGAAATGCTTGGAAAATTTGACAAGTATTGGTCGGAATATAATTTATACTTGTCATGTGCTTGTCATTTTGGATCATCGGTGTAAAGTTAAATTTGTTGAGTATTGCTTTAGTAAGTTGTTTGGATTTAATGAAGCTACGGAACGTGTTGATAATGTGTTAAGCACTTTGCGTTCCTTATACAATGAGTACAGAGCTACACTCGACATCAACTTCACCTATCATTAATCCTTCTCCTACTGTTAGTGCTATCGGGGATGACTACTTTGATAATTATAGTAGTTTTAGTGGTAGAAGTCTGTATGCCCCAAATCGGGAGGTCCCATCCGGATTTATACTTGGAGGAGTCAGGTCTTGATTTGAATTTGGAGTTAGATGTTTTGGATTTTTGGCACAAGAGCTCTGTGAGATACCCAAAGCTTTCTATGATGGCACGAGATTTGTTGACAATCCCAGTTAGTACTCGTAGCATCGAAATCTGCCTTTAGTCTTGGTGGAAAAACCATCTCCCCTACTCGTAGTGCTTTGAAGCATGTGACCGTACAAGCACTAGTAAGTCTTCAAGATTGGCGACGTGTAGAGTATGATACAACTCTAGCAATTGACAATGATTCTAATTTAGATGAAGATGGAGGGGACGAGGATGATGATACAAGTATCTTCTTTTAGATAATTAATTCTTTTAAGCAATTAAGTTTTTTAATTGTTGTAGTAGATTATATTTATATATTTAAATTGTTTTAATTAATTTTTTTATGCATATTCCACCAATCACAAAGAGGATGATGATACAAGAGACAGGAGTGGGGATCGCTGCATGCTTCTAACCAACTCGCTTTGTGACGCTTCGACACTCGTTGATGAGATGCATGACTCGATTTTTAGCCGTCATATGTGATACATGTACCACTACCCCTTGTCCGAAAAATGTATGATGTTATGTGTTTCTATGAAACTTTTTATCGAGAAACAAGAGTTTAATATCATATAGAGTTGCAAACTACGGCATATGCTTTTTCCAGGCGATTACCGGTTTGTATTAGCTATGTCTTTAATGTAATTTACCATGGGTTAAAAATTGGGAACTTTGTTACCTCACAAGTTGTTTCAAGCACGGATGTTTCTGCTACCAAACCAAGCACTAACATCAAATGTATAGTTTCGGCCCATGGGCCGGTCAGAGTCAGCTGGCCCATGACCCGATCCAGCCCATTTATTTTTTCCTCGACCCGGCTCGACCCTTTATAGTAATGGGCCGACCCTGACCCGACCCGACCCGTTGCCCAACCCTACATATAAATGATCAAGTGCCATCTTTAATTTTTAAATTAATAAATATATTATCTTATATATTTACAACCCCTCAAAAAGAAAAAAAAACAAACAATAAAATTTGGAAAAGAATTTTGGACGCAGGCGGTGCACGTTTCCTCTGAATCCTCCGTCTCACGGAATTGTATTTGTATTTGCAGCATTTGCTTTCACGCTTTACCCTTTCCCCTGCCTCCCCTCAAACCCAAACCCAAACCCAAATCCAAACCTTCCTTCGGGTCTCTCTCTCTCTCTATATATCTCTCTCTCCATCGCCTCCGCCACCTCTGCCACCGTCACCGCCACCAGTTCTACGACCATCACTGATACCTATTGCCGTTCGTCTCTTTCCAAACTGCCTTAGCTTTCTGTAAGCTTCTTTTTGCATCATAGATTTTTAAGCGTTTCTTTTTCCTTATCTGTTGAACCATTTTCAGTGAAGAAACTGCATCCTAGATTGCGATTCGGGAGATACTTTGCTGATTGTGAAGTTACCAAACGGGTAGTTGTCTTAATTTGGTGGATAATTGTGATATTGGCTGTTTTGATCCACTTTTTGGTCCTATCTTTCTTCCGTATGGGACCGCTGAGTTTTGGGTCAACCAATTTGACGAGTTGGTGTACTAAGTTAGCAATTTTTTTGAATTAAATATTACTGGTTAGACTTGGAGATGAGCTTCAGTTGATGTCTGATCACCCATTTAACCATCTGATCCACCTGACTTCACCTTTAGTTCATGGGTGTATCCGATTTGAATTGGGTATTATGTGGGTTATTGCTACTTACTAGGTTTACCCACTGACAATAATGCTATATGGCTGCTTGTTCTCTTCGGGTTTGAGGAGTAGGAAAAGATAGTGAAAGTTCCTGATCACTGTTATGGTGTTGTAAAGATGCTCTGTGCAGGGACTATGATAGTTTTTGGTTGATATAGGATTGCGTTCAGGTTATTGTAGCGATGTTGAAAGTTAGGGGTTGGGTTAATCTGGGTGTGGACAATGATCCATGCCAACATGTTCAAGAAGTTGATGTGACCCAAAGTGTGGACAAGAGTTTGGATGTCTAGAACTGGTTTGGATTTGTTCAAATTCAAACTGGGTTGCCGTCATCCCAATCTTTTATTAAAAATGATAATTCCAAATTTGCAAGTTTCTGGTATTTATGGATTCTGAGTTCTGACTGTACTGGCAATCTAGTCTTTTGTGACGTAAGATGTTTTTGTTTTGCAGGGATCAGTTCAAGTTTTGGTCAATATAGGCCCACCTTTCATTTGTCTGTATGGGCTGGGCTGACTTTTGCTTTTCATGGGAGGTGTAGAGGATGGCCTACCACCCTCAAAACGGCTGAGATCATCTTTTGCAGGATCAAGCAGTCTTTTGAGTGGTTCAACTAGTGAGGAGCGACCTGTAGCTCCTGCATTTTTGGGGATCCAATGGCCAGGCCTCTTCAATGCCAAGGACAAGAATGGATGGTTGGTTCAAGAGGGGTGATCAAAAGGATTGAATTTGTAAGGCTTATATCTGATGCATTATATGCTCTTGGTTATAAGCGTACTGGTGCATGTCTGGAGGAGGAGTCTGGTATTCCTTTGCACTCCGCTGATGTAAGCTTGTTGGTGCAGCATGTTCTTGAGGGGAATTGGGATGAAGGTGCTTCCGCATTGGATAAAATTGGTTTAGAGGATGAAACTATGATAAAATCAGCCAAATTTTTGATTTTGGAGCAGAAGTTTTTGAACTTTTAGAGGATGGAAAGACAATGGATGCTCTAAAGACGCTGAGGACTGAAATTTCACCTCTACGTATCAGGACGACCAGAGTACATGAGCTTTCCTCATGTTTTCTTTCTCGCTCCACGCATCAAAATGGACTTTCTTCTAATGAATCTTTGAGAGCAAAGTTGCGTTCAGAAGTTCTTGATGAATTGCAGAATTTGCTTCCTCCAACTGTTATGGTGCCTCAGAGAAGGTTGGAACATCTTGTTGAGCAAGCTTTGAATTTACAGCGTTGTGCCTGCATATTTCACAATTCTTCAGATTGGGATATGTCATTGTACGCTGACCATCAATGTGGGAGAGGCAATATTCCTCGTCATACATCACAGGTTAGATATGTTCCCTTTGTTGATTTCTGATGACTATGAATCTCTCTCTCTCTCTCACACACACACACACACACACACTCTTTTGGCTTGCTGGGCAACTAATTGTATTTACTTGCTTCTTGATTTTGGTGGGTGTTAATTTGGGTTCAAAGAGGGTATTTAAGATGTTATAATGAGGTCTTGTCTACAATTTTGAAAGGGATGTGAGACAGTTTAGTTGTTCTATTAGTTGTTTTCTGTAATCAACCTGCAGCACGTGCACCAGATCTTTTTTGATGTGTAGAAATTTCATACAAGTGCTCCGGCAAGGCAGTTCCATTTCTCTCCTTTTGAGCCTCTAGGAATTGCTTCTAGTGCCTTCATTGTAGGTTTAGAGGATCTTAAACCCTGGATTGTAATTATCTTCACTTCCTTTTCCCTCTTTGTACGGTGACAAGGAATTTTAGAATTTTAGTGAAGAGCTCACCAGCTTAGTGACTTTCCCATAGCTAGGATATATTTTTATCCCAACCTACCGGGGAGGGGTAACTTGTATGCTGTTCTTTTTCCCCAAAACTTTTACATGTTTTTGACTTTAAAAAAAAAAGGAGTAATATTCCCTCTAAATTAATTCCTCAATCTCGAAGAGACTTTTATTGTTGAAATCGAGCACCAAGATTAAGAAATGAAAAAAATTAAGAAAGTGGTGGTGGATACATAAGGAAGTGAAACACACCAAAATAGAACATAACAATCCCTTTGGATGAAGTAGTAATAAAAAAATTGTATTAAAAAGACACCAAGGGGATGTCACGTCCAAAGAAGGCAAACACTAAATAAAGTCATGCCCTCAAGCTTTCAATAGTAGTCATATCTACAAAATCCAAAAAGTTAACTTTGTACTATGATCGAGAAATGTATTCCAATTATATGAAGTTCTCAAAAGTAAAGCTTGAAATTGTCCAAGGATCTTGCTTTGCCCTCCGACAATTCCTCTTCTTCAAAGTACTCCACCATATAGCCGATAACATCAACTTCCAAACTCCTAGAACCCAAGTCGTCTTCAATCTTCTTCTCCATGCTACCAAAGCGTCTCTTACCATTATAGGTTGCACCCAACTAATCCCCATTCAAGAGAAAGATAAATGCTATAATGTTGTGACCCACTAACAATGAACAAAAAAGGTTATTGGCATATTTTTCCTCCGCTAGGCACATTGTGCACCTACTAGTTAACTTAAAATTTCTCCTTTTGAGCATGTTCTCCATTGGAATCTTTCTTATAGTAGCTTCCCAAGCTAGAAAACATGGTTTGGTGGGAGTGTTAAGACTTTCAAATTGTTCATCTAGAAAGTAAAGATGATTCGGCCCATTAAAAACCTCTTTGCAGAAACTCTTAACACAAAAATGCCCACTTGAGTCATGTGGCCAAATAGTCTCATCGTCACTCTCTAAATAAATATTTTTATTTGCAAGCAAAACTAGCATACTCGACACACTCTCATCTTTCCAATCATTTGGGTTTCTCACGAAAGTTAAACTCCAATGGTTTTGGTTGCCATTCCATGACACCACTTATCAAGCCATCCTTAAAAGATTTGGGAATTGAATCTTGAGAGGTTAATCTCCACACCTTACATCATGCCAAAACAAAACCTTTGACCCATTTTTTACCTATTGCACAAGAGAACAAAATTGGTCTAAACCACTTGATATTGATTTCTAGCGGTCCATCCTATGAGCATAAGGACTCATTTCGCTCCACCAGTCACAATTGTCGACCCCATATTTTGTGGCAGTTACATCATTCGACAAAGTGTCCTCTTCCTTAGCAAACCTCTAGACCCACTTAGCTTGAGAGCTTTGTTCATTGCATGGAAAGGTCTAACACCAAGGTCACCCTTATGTTTAGGACGACAAACATCATCCTAACCGACGCAATAAAAGCTTTTATTGGCATAATTAGTAGACTAAAGGAAGTCTCTCATGATTTTCTCGAATTGAGTGGCAATGCTAGCACGAAAGCTTTTATTGGCATCATTAGTAGACCAAAGGAAGTCTCTTATGATTTTCTCAAATTGAGTGGCAATGCTAGCACAAATAGTAAACAAAGACATGAAGTAAATGGGGAGACTCCATGAGGTGCTTTGTAATGAAATGATTTTACCCCTTTAAACATCAAACCTAGAAGTCCACCTGGCCAATCTCTTTTGAAACCTTCAACTATTGGTTACCATACTCATTTGCATTCATAAGAAGCTCTAAGAGGAAGTCCGAGAGAGGAAGATGGAAGGACTCGACCACGTAACTAAAGAAGCTGTGCAAGGTGATGAAGGTTTCACACGTCTCCAATAGGAATGAGAACACTTTCCAATAAGTTGACTCTCAAACCAGAAATAGCCTCAAATAACACTAGAATACACCGGAAGTAACCAAATTGGTCTCCTCGGGTTTGCCAAAAACAGAGTATCATTAGCGAAAAGCAAGTGGGAAATCAACATCTTTCTAAAGGAGATTTAGTAATGAGAAAACCTTCCGAGAGGCCAACTTACATTGCTTTATGCACCAATGTGCTAAGAGTCTCCATCACCAAAATAAATAAAAGGGAGGGATAATGGGAGTCCTTGACGTAGCTCCCTTGAGCTAAAGAAAAACCCAGCTTACTACGATCGAAAGGCGAATGGTTGATAAACAAAAGTACATCCAACTCCTCCATCTGCTAGGGAGGCCCCTTTTTCAAGAATAACCATAATGAAGTTCAAAGAAACATGGAAGCCTTTTTAGGGGTTGCCCTCAACTTAAGCAACTACATTTGACTTCGTTTCTTTATTTATGTTTAATTCTTATCCAACGCCTAAGAACATATCTTTTTCAGGTCAACAATCAAAAGCAATGCCATCGCTTTAGCAATGTTTACTTTGCAAAATTATGCCTCACCGGCTTATTTGCTGTCTAGATATTGTTTTTGCCAACAAATTAGGCTGAGTTAGTCCTCTTATTGAAGAAATAAGGAAATTGAGGTGTCAAACTACTATGCAC
Organism: Talinum fruticosum; assembly: GCA_021018815.1. Lineage (NCBI taxonomy): Eukaryota > Viridiplantae > Streptophyta > Magnoliopsida > Caryophyllales > Talinaceae > Talinum > Talinum fruticosum. Next base: position 5,586,161 of record JAITYX010000006.1, on the reverse strand, counting down.
ATCATTCTAAGTATAATACATAGTAGATGTTAGATGCCTTCATCAGTTAAGGAGTGGCCCTCATAGTTTTCCTCATTGTGTTACGATGTTATTTGTTTGTCCCTGGTCAAGGGTGTACTGTTGATTTTCATCAGTTGGACACATCCTACCCATATAATTGAGCACGAAAAATGCCAAAGATACAAAGCCCTCAACCATTAAGTAATTCCTGATCTTGTTGGCAGATTGTAGACACATACAACACTTGTAGACAGATAGAACACCTACCTGCCAAATTGAAGTTCCTTCTTGTTAGCATATCATCAGTGGGCTTCTTCCCTAAAGTACCTGCCCTTCCCCCAAAAAAAAAAAAAAGAAAAGCTTTGGTAGGACCTTTTGCCCTCCAAATTGCTTTAATAGGAACGTTTGTGAGGTTAGATCCCCTTCCAAAGGTACTTTACTAAAACTTTTAGTTGTGTTACTGAAGAGGTTTTGGTGTTAATGACTTGTGGCTCTTTAATGAGGCTCTTCTTGGCCAGTGGTCATTAGATTTACAAATGAGAAGCAATAAGGGTGGTTACCATCATATATGGTGAGATTGGATTTGGATGGTTTCCTGCTACACCGAATTGTTCTTATGTGCTTATTTTTTAAAGGTACATCTCTAAAGTTTGTAGAGATTCTTTTCCCACTTCTCCTTGGAGGTAGGTGATGGATCTTCTACCTCTTTTGGCATGATTATTGTGCAATGAGGCTTCTTTGAGAGAGCTTTCCTTGCTCCCTTTGTGCTTTGAGTGTTCTCTTTGTTCTGGCAATGGGCGAAGATGCTTGCATTGCTGATTATTGGGAGTGAGTGTCTGACATTAATGTTTGTTTGGCCTTTTGCCCGGGATGGCTTTGAAGATGACACTCTTGTAATATTTTTGTAACAAGCTTAATAAGGCCAAATTAGGTGACTCTTCACACGATATGGTGAAATTGGATATGAACTTTGAAGGAGACTGTACAACTAGATCTCAATGTTTCAAGCTCCTTAAATTGAATTATGTAGACTCGTCTCGCGGAGGTTTCCCTTGCAAGCTCATTTGGAAAAAAGATTTCTTTTTTTTTTTTTTTAATGGTTTGGGAAGCATTGTGTGGGAATATTTTGACTTGTGATAACTTATAAAGAAGGAAAAATCTTGGTTAATATCTACTTTATGTTTAAAGTGGATTTGGAATAAGTGGAATTGCTCCGTCATTGTGAGCTTGAGGAGCTTGCTTTATGTCCTTGGGCATTCTCAAGTTGCTTTTAATTCCATTAAGAACCATCTTTTGGCTTGGTCCTTTGGTAGGAAGGTGAAAATGAAGAAAGCCATGGTATTACCTCATCTGATGTTTTGAGCATTTGAAGAGAAAGAAACCAAATAATCTTTGAGGGTGTTGAGACTTTTTAGGAAAATTTTTTCAGGACATTCTATTTTTAGGATAGTGAGAACTTTTGCTCTTCCTCTATTGATGTGGCAGATTTTGTGGATAATTTAGATGTAGTCCTTATAGGATACTAGCTCTTCATCCTTTCCTTCGATTATTATTTGTAAATATGTATTATTTTCATTATATAAAAAAAAGATGAAATATCAAAGCATTATGTGGCAATCATATCATTTCCTTAGGCACAACTAATGTTGGCAAGTAATATCAATAGACTTTGTCATCATAGTGATTCAGGATTTGGAAGAGTTTTAAGTCTGTGTGACCCTGGTTGCAACTTTGAGATGCCACTTCTTAGAGTGTTGCCTCTTTCAAGGGAGCCATCCTAAAAGATGTGGAAATTAAACCTCTAAACGTTTATTATTTTACCATAAGTCCTCCTATTCAAGAAATCAAAACATGATTCAGTTATTGTCACAATATTGCAAAATGGTCTGATGTGGCGATCATGTAGCACATTGTGATTGTTAGGGGCCAAAACATGATTCGTTTAAACTTTAAAACGTTATGATGCTGCTCATTTCGTTTCGGAAAGGCCACATTTTGAACAACTCATGAGTATTGGGACTTTTCTTGCTCTACCAACCAAACTTACTAGCCCCATATTTTGTTGACCCACGGAGCTTCATTTTAATCAGCGAATCTCTGAGGCCATTTCTTCTTGATAGCTTCATTCAACTCACAACTATGTCTAATGGTAAGCCTGCCGTCTTGCTTAGGTTTCTTAAATATCCGGCAAATTGACTAGATTAAAGGTGTTGATGGTTCATTATGAGACCAATGAAAGTCTCTCATAATTTTCTTCAACCACATGCAGTGCTAATAACGATAATAAATGAGGACAAGAAGTAAGGACTTGAATTAAGTTGGGAGACTGGGGAAGGTACTTTGTGAGAAGTTAATCTTCTACTTTTAGGCGAGATTTAAGATTCCCATCCTGCTGATCTATTATGGAACCTCTTTACAATTCTCAACTGCTTCCCAACTGATGTGGCCTTTGAAGCAGCACCAAGTGATTTGTAAGAAGATTAATCTTCCACCTTTAGTTTAGACAAGAGTCTAGATTTCATCCTGCTGGTCTGTTAGGGAACCTCTCCATAACTTGGGGGCCAAATTGACGTGGACTTAAAATAAGCACCAAGGGTAGTTGAGATAAGAAGGAATGTACTTTACCTGACTGCCAAAACATTTTGCCAAAGGTTCAACACCTCATTGATGGTATAAGAACATTTTTAGATAAGTTAGCTCTTGCCCTTATCATTCGTTCAAAGACTAATACAATACATATTATGGGACCTAGATTACTCTCCTTCCGTCTGCCAAACAAAAAACAAAAATCAATATATCACCTGATTCACCTGTGAAGTATGGACAGGATATCAGCGAGTCCGCCTCAAGAGTCAGTAATATGAAAACCTTCTAAGATGCCTCCCTTAATTGAATAAACGTAGATAAATCATGATGCAAACCGTAGTTTAAAAAGTGTGAGGCACAAAGGGTCCCGAGGCACGGGGAGCAAGGGCACTTTAATGCGAAAATGCTTGAAAAACACATTTCATGCTAATTAATTAGATAATGCACTATTTAGGTGTCTTCTAGTTGCCATATGAAAAAACCCAAATCTTGCTAATGTCAACTTTTACATAGTGCAAAGAAACAAAAGTCCTGCTGTTATATGCAATTATACAGCAAAATCGTGAATTGCCATAAAAAAAATATACTTCTGTTTTTTACTTGCCACGTCCTAAAATAGACTCCGGACTCTCCCTCTTCACCTCCCTTCCCTCCCCCTCGCTACAGAACTTACTTCCAGTTGGATATACTTTTTCTTGTTTTGCATCATGGCTGATCCTACTAATTCATTGATTATGGTCTCTTCTATGTGAAGATTTCCTAATCTTTAATTTCCCTCCCCCTGCTTTTTGCTATGTGTCATTTCCCCTTCCCTGGGATGCGTGATTGAAGCCTTTTGGTTGGGAAAGATGTTACACTTGAGAATGTGATAACTTCATCCTTGATGTATGCTTATTGATATCCCATTTCAAGTTAATTTTTCTCACGCAGTCAATGCTATATCTCCTGCATGTGATACTCATGTTCGCCTAGGCAAGCCTTGTCCCAAGCCAGATAATATGCATGGCAGATTAAAAAATTTCATATGCTGGTATGCTATGTTGGCTTTTCAATCCTGTGTAGTATGCTGATATTTCGGACTTCTAGAAAACAAAATGAGTTCTACTTTACTCTCTTATAGTGGATCTGGTGTCTGATGAGTGTGCTGATTGTCCTGGTGCTATGAACATATTCTAATTTTTATCTTCTTAAAAAATTATGCTTTAAACTTTTTAGATTTGTGTGTGTGCGCCTTTTTTTAAAAAAAGAAAGATTTAGGGGCTGATAAGTACTGAGTCTTCTGTTTTTTTGGTTCTTTTTTGGCTCCTTTTGCACAAGAATCATGCTTCCCTTGCTGCCCTTAATGGTATTGTTCTGTACTTAAATCAAAAAATGACGGCCCTTAACTACAGCTGGAAATTTGTGTTTCTCTCATGGCAGACACATTTTGATACTTTATAAATGAAACATTCATCATGTACTTCTACTTCTGTTTAACATTCAGTTGATATTAGGAATTTTGTGTTGCTGATGTATGAGCAGATACTGGATGGACATCAAGATGAAGTATGGTCTTTGCAATTCTCTCATGAAGGGAAATATTTAGCATCAGCATCCAATGATCGATCAGCTATTATATGGGAGGTAAGTTTGGCTGGATGTTTATTTTTGGCCTACAAGATCAAGTAGCCAGATAAGTAGTATTTTTCTCTCAATGTGAAATGCACCCTACCCCCGGTTTTCTTTCTTGGCAAAGGGGTAATTTTGTGTGGAAAAGGGCAAACTAGACAAAGATAGATAGATAGATAGATAGATAGATTTGCATTCATTTTAACTGTCCGATTGGTTCTAGAGTTCTTTGATTACCAACCTGATGAAATTGGCTCGCTGTGATATTATTTATTTTGGCATGTTGAAAGTGGGATGATTCACCTAGTTTTCGAAGATTTGTTGTGAAGATTCATTAGGTGTTTGTCCGTCATGTATTATCTTGGCCTCTTGGGGAGCAGGGACAAACTATTGGTTTGCTAGGAGGAAATCAGGATTGACTGATGGAGTTCAAGAATTTAGTGCTGTTATGTAAGTCAAGGTCATGTCATTGGTTTGCTCCTCGTAGACCATCTTAGAGGCTCTTTGAAGCTCATAATGAATGGAGCAATTTGATCCCTTCTAAACCTAACGAAAAGTAAAAGGTTAAAGGGATAGATGACATATGATAGCTAGGAGGCAACAGCTGCAGCAGGAATGTAATCCTGGGACATAAAGAAGGGATCAGGTGAAACATGGTAGGCTATAAAACTATTAACTTTTTAGTATGTTGTGGTTAAGTGAGTTAATATTTTTGACGTCTTTTTTTTTTTTTTTTTGCATAAATGTTTAGTATCTTTGCATGGCTTCGTGTTGATTTTTGAGTCCTGAGTTACGATGTTGTCCTCCTAAATTTTATTTTTCACCTACTCTTTTTTTTTGGGGGAAAATCTAGCTCTTCCATCTCACTCTCCCACCATTACCACAACAACAATCCGACACCTAGTTACTGGGCGATAGCACTATTGACGAATTTCTCGGTGGCTGGGAGTTATTCCTTTGGTGGTACTAGTTGCCTCAAACCTTGACTTCCATTCTTGTCTCCTTCCTCATTCTCTCTTCTCCTATCTAGTGGTGCTGGTGCAAAGAGGTTGCAATTGAAGATAAGAGAACCTTGGAGACTGTTATTTAGGTTATGTTTCAAGAATAGCTCCCTAAAAGTCCTTATTGAAACCAAAATTTATCCAAGCAAAAATTTGGTGAGCAAAACAATTCAACTTCACAAAAAGCATGCTACTGTTGCTATTGATAGATATTGCTTGCCATTAATCAACAAAAATGAGCAAAGTTTCAAAAAACAACTCATCGAACCAAACCTTTTCCACTTCATATTAAAACATTCTTTCATTATTGTTCTTGCTTGTTTCCTTTAGCATTGAATTCATTTTTTATTCAAGAACAACATTTCATTTATAAACCAATGGAAGCTTCTATTTTTGGCTAATTCATAAGCTGTTTAAGAATATTTGCATCCTTTGAAATGGTTATTTGCAATGAAAGGAAGATGAGTTTATCTCAGTTTCAATTTCTGAGAACGGTCTTGATTTTCTCTTTGATGGGCGAGGCAGTATATTCTTTCATCTGGCTAGAGCTGGTTTCAATTGAGAAGATACTGAGAATAGTACTTGTGGGCAAAAATTCTTTCCAACTCTGGACAAAGTTGAAAACAGTTATCCTGACATATAAATTGGTTTGCTCGCAATTGGGCTGGACTTTAACACTAGATGCTCCAACCAATTACACAAAGTGTTTCTTTCTGTTTCTGTTAGAAAGGTTTAGGGTCTTAAGGATGAAGCTTCTCAAAATGGAGGAGAGAGTATGGGGTTTGGGGTGTGTGGTGGTGCTGCAGCCGATACTTGGCTGCTGGCCGCCCGGGGAGTGTGGTGGTAACAATGTGTGAGAAGGATGAAAGGAAATAGGTTTTTCTCTGAAAAACATAAGTGATAAAGAGAAGAAAGGAGGACATAATGGTAATTTTGAACTAAAATATTGCAAAATAGCCTTGTGAAGTTATTAAAAGATTAATGCAAAAAACATGAGGTTAAAAATATTAATTCATCTGACCACATGGCCCAAAATGTCAATAGTTGTAGGTTATATACTTGTATGTACTTTTTGTTAGCAGTTTTGGGTAAACATATGGAGGAGCTGCAATATTACAAATATCTTGATAAAGCCATGTTTATTGGAAGGTGACGGATGATCCTTATGAAAATGTAGAAATGATAATCCTGTTAGAACCAATCAGAATTCCCTACGGGACCGTGTTGATCCTAAGTTGTTGGTTGATTATGAATAGGTATCTTCATTGGTTAGAGGACATACGCTACATGTGTCTTTGTTTGGGGGTGTGAAAATATTTAGTAGAGGGCTAGCATCTCCTCCCTCTCTTTTTGATGCTGTAGGGTGGGGAAGCCATAATATAAACATGTCACCTCAAAAAAAACATATGCATATAGGTGCCATGCTCTAGTTGGTAAAGGAAATTTGATGAAGTCAATTAATACACCTAGCAAGGTTAACCTGTTCAGAATCACCCTGCCTGAATGACTCAGAACCTGATTTTGCTGTGGACTCAAAATAGGGGAATCTGATTTTGACTTGAATATGAATTGATCTGCTGAAGCAGAGAAGACTCAGATTTTCATTAATCCGAACATGACCATAACTGAAGTTAACCTTACCCAAATGACCCTTTTGCTTCATCTGAAGCTGCTGGGGTTCTAGAGTCTTGACCTGGAAAAGTTTAGTGTTCTTTTAACCAATGTCCAGGAGCCCGACCTGGTGACGATCAAATACTGTAACCCGATTTTGAGTTGAAGCCTAATTCATTTAGTTCAAATCAGGTCTGACTGTGGGCAGCCTGATTTTGACTCAACCTGATTGGACTTGAAATTCCATCAACTCAGACCAATATTAAGTTATGAATGGACTTGAATCTGATGCATTTTGCTAGGTCTGTCTATTTGTTTCCTTTTCCCATGCTATATATCATTTACATGATCAAATGATGCCAATTTATTACAATGGCAGTTTTTTTGAACCACATATCAGCAAGTCTTTTGATAGACCATCAGTTTTTCAATTTGTACATTTTGGTTTTTTGAGACTAAGTTTCATCGTAATGTTTTATGTAGGTTTGTAAATATGGTGAAGTTACTCTGAAGCATAGACTTTGTGGTCATCAAAAACCAGTTTCTCAAGTTTCATGGAGCCGAGACGACCAGCAGCTTCTGACCTGTGGGGCTGAGGAGACTGTAAGACGGTGGGATGTTTTATCGGGTAAATGCCTCCAAATATATGAGAAGGCTGGTGTTCCTGTTGCCTCGTGTGCATGGTCCCCTGATGGGAAGGCTGTCTTTGCTGGCTTTTCTGATAAAAGCATATGCATGTGGGATCTGAATGGGAATGAGCTCAAATGCTGGAAAGGACAGAAAACCCTTAAAATTTCAGATCTGGAAATTACTGGCAATGGGAGGCAAATCATAAGTATGTGCAGGGAAACAGCAATTTTGTTACTGGATAGGGAGACAAATGAAGAGAAGTTGATTGAAGAGGATCAACTGATAACTTCTTTCTCCCTTTCAAAAGATAGCAAATTGTTACTTGTCAATCTACTTAATGAAGAAATCCATCTCTGGACCATAGATGGTGATATCAAGCTTCTTGCCAAATACAAAGGTCATAAACGATCAAGGTTTGTGATAAAGTCCTGCTTCGGTGGGCTTGATCAATCTTTCATTGCAAGTGGCAGTGAGGACTCACAGGTGTGCCTCTATTATCTATCTAGCTCAACTCTTTTATAATTACTCTTTAGGTGCTTTCTATCATGGTACTCTGAAGCAAAGCTTTCTGGGGCGCTGGCTTCCTACTTTTGTTTTTCTCCATCATCTATTGTGTCTTTTTGAGTCTTAATCTGTCTTTTCTATTTTTGCATTTTTAGCAAATAATATCTTAGCAAAAAGATTCAAATAATAAAAACTATTGGTTTATTAGAGTCGATTACATTTTTTGTTTAAAAATGTTGATTATATTGGTAAAACATGCATTAAGTAATATGTTAGTTTTATAAAGTGATTATTTTTAGAATAAAATAATTAATTGCTGAAGTATATCATGGCTAATAATAGGTTCAATTGGGCATCCCCATGTAAAGCAGGGTTAGAAAAATAGTTAGCATGACATCCCCCCTCCTCCAATTGCAATAGTAAGTGAACCTATCAGCAAAAGAAAAGGCTGGGTTTTCATAATACCTTTTTTGGGTTTTATTTTTGTTGTATGCATAAGTGAGTAAATTTACCTGGAAACAGCAACAATAACTCCTACTTTTGATCCCGCTTTCACGGGGTTTAGGGAGTTTCAAATATAGGCAGCCTTACCAAGTATTTATGCTGACAAAAATTTATAGAAAACATTTTTCTTGGTTGAAAACATTTGAAACACGCCCGAGTATGGAACCATTACAACACGCATTCTAAAGTGGAAGTATTAAATGATGAAGTCAACTAACAATAACTAAGAATAAATAGCTGGGATACACATTAAACTTAGTGGTACTAGCATGCCTATAAGAACAAAATGAAACCTGCGATATGTGCCAAACAGCACTCAGTAAGTGCCTAAACGGCAAAGCCTAGATTTCTAACTACTTAATATCTGCTACTCTAATTCTAGATTTCCTTAAACTCCTACTCTGAGTCGCACCCTGCTTAAGTAAAGTTTTGCAAATCCTGCCTAATAACTTTGTTTCAATTTTCTCTGTCTTCCTCTAGGCCTTTTACAATTATAAAGGATGATCCTCTCACATTCTGTACTGGGACATTTATATCCCTTATACTGATATGACCAAACCATGTGAGTCTAGTTTCCCTCGTCTTATTCGGTATGGGTTGTATCTCAACGTTTCTCTCTAATAACTTCATTCTTGTCTCCAGTCATGTATGGTCACTCATCCATCTTATCATCCACCATCAATCTTTGAACTCGGTCTTCTTAATTGGCCAACACTCTAAACCATATAACAATGCTGGTCTAACCACCATATCGTAAACTTTATCCTTTAGTTTTATTGGAATTTGTTCATCGCACAACACTTCATATGTATACCTCTACTTTTGCTAACCTATTTCCGTTTTTGTCGACGTGCTTTTATCCGAGCACCAATATATTCATCGATTTCTCGATTGTGTTGTATGATCGGCCTCAAGTATTTAAACTTCTCCAAGTAGAAGGAGCTATAAGATAGTTATAAAGTTGGTTATAAAAAGTTGTAAGGAGCTTAAGGAACTGTAAGAAGAAGCTGTTGCAGCTGAAGTAAAATATCAATTTGTTTACTTAGTGGTCAAGAAGTTACTATATTCATGTCCTTGTTTTTTGGGCTTTGCGCTTTTTCACCCCCTAGACCTCTAGTATTTCCATAACTTAATCTTAAGATTTGTTCCAGTAATGTTTCTTTGTACTCCCTGTTATAGCCAAAATACATTATTTGGTTTACATAGGATTAATGAACTATTGACAAATTCTATCAGTCTCAAATTGACAAATTGTATGCGTATCTGCATAACCTCTCAATGGCTTTGTAATTTGTACAACTTTCTTTTGAAGTCTTTTTAATTACATTCCTTTGCTACATTGGGGATTTTGTTGAAAGCTGTGAAGAAGGCGATGGTTTCCATCTTAGTACATGATTGCATGTGATGAAATCATGGAAGTGTTTGATGTCATGAAAGAAGCCACCATGTAAATACGGTGTAGCTACCCTACTATTGCATTTTATGCTAATGATTAAGTCATATTAATAGGATTTGTTACACTCAAATAGGTTTATATTTGGCATCGAGGTTCTGGGCAACTTGTAGACATATTGCCAGGTCATTCTGGAGCTGTTAACTGTGTGAGCTGGAATCCGGTGGACCCCACATGTTAGCATCAGCTAGTGATGATCGTACAATCAGAATATGGGGCTTGCATGGAACGAATATGAAGCCTAGGGTTCTACGGAGCAATGGCACCCATTACTGCAATGGAGGAATTTAAAGGCTCAACTGCACAGTGGCATGAGTTAAAGAAGGCATGTGCTCACTTTATTTCTTCAGCATTCCTTGCTTGTATATTTTCCTTAAATATTCTCAAGTGGATATTCATTCCGACAAAATGTGCCATTATGCTGTTAGTTATGAGAATTATTTCGATAAATGGTACGTTTTGGCTTCTAAAACCAGCCCCTGTTGTTAACATTGATCTCCTACTGATTAGATGGAGAATATCTTGTACAAAATTTCTTACATTTACACAAATCATTGGTAGGGTGATGCTAGTGTAGAACAAGAATAAAGAAAAACAAAAAAAAAAAAAGAAAGAAAAGGAAATGCACCTATGAAGGATCCGACCCAGGGTTCATTATATGCAGCATTGTTACTTGCAGGGCCTGTTTGCGTAGATTGCAATCTGTATTAGCTATATTCCTCAGAAATAGTCTGCACTTAATAAATGTTGGATTCCTGTGGTTTAGTTCAATACAATGGTGGATAGTTCATGTCTATTAATAAAAGATCTTCGGTATTACAAGTATTCCTCTGAGACATAAACTATAGTGTTTCTTGTCGAACTTAAAGAGTCGATTCTCTTGTTATGCAGTTTGCTTCTGTGCATTGGTGTTTAAGCCAGGAGCTTAGATTGATGATATCTGTATTTGGCACACGCAGCTGAAAAGTCCTTGGCAGCCTTTTCAACTTGATCCATTGGGGGCTGAAGCAAATTTGCCTCACAAAATGATCTCTACTGCCTCTTTTTTCTTATTTTTCAATGGTAGATGGTAGATGGTCAACAGTTCTTAATCTGGGAAAAGATGATGCAACCTCTTTGTAGCTCAGGGGTAAAGTTACCACATTTGATACCCGTCATCCCACCCTCTGTTTAGGAAACGCTCTTGGTTGTGCAATTGGATTTGGATATAAAACTGGAGGAGATTAGACTTGCTATGTCCTCCTTTACTTGGAACCTGCTTATTTCAATAACTTGTAGGAGCCTGTGAACATCATTCTCAGATTGTAGGTGGTGGGGGTGGAGTGTTCCGAATAGTGAATATGAGCATATTTCGCTTATGAAGCTATGTGCTTATATAGTGAACTCTTCCTAGGAAACATCTCATCAATGGCGAGACAATACCAGAAAGTCCAAAACAAGTTGGAAACTGATTTACAACAAATGTCTCTCAATTACATTGCTTAATTAAGCGACCTGGAAAGAATTGGCAGCGCTCTCAACAAACTTTCTGGCTCCCTTGAACCATCTCTTGTCCCCAGCTTGAGCCTTGCAGATGTAAAGCTTACCATCCTTGACAGTGGCTGAAATTAGTTGGTGCTTGCCACCCTCGTCACCATCAGCTGTTCTTGTCAATACCGATAAGAAGTAGTATTGCTGTCCATTGATTACTGGAGTGCTCGTTTCAAGGATGTTTGCGGTGGCAACAACGTCCGAGTCAAAACCACCCTGTCCAAATTCCACCCGTTAGTACTTGTCGGAAATAGGATCTCGTATGACCCCTTGGTCATTGAACTAGGTCTTTCAGAATTGGGAGACACATTGATGATAGATAGCTGAGAATAGGACGGTAGAAAGAAATTTGTATATGATTGTTCTCTTATCACTAACCCTGTTCCTTTTCTTCCTTTTGTAGATGAGAAACTAGAATTCCTTTGCTTGTTTTTCAATAGTGATTTTTGGGAAGAAAATCAGTAATGAAATATTGTCGGTTTTCCAAGTTATGTATACGTTGGACAGTTATGTCCCCCTTCGGATGGTTAGCAAGTCCTTTGTGGCAGGTTTTTGATTTTGGTAGCGTGGCGGAGACCTCTCCGTTGTAGGGCATGTGCCATGTCTGTGTTCATCTACGGTAGACCTAGCAAAGCTGATGTGAAACCCAAAATTCAAACTGAACTACCTTGACCCATACTCAATTTGGGACCCAAAACAGGCTCACTTGAAAGTGGACTCAACTTGAATTGAATGAAACCGAACATAAACTGACTCGAAAAATTTCACAAAGTTGCTTCTTTTTGTAAGACAAGATCATGGACCAACCATCGGTTAACCAAAGTCAACTCAACCAAAAATCACGGAGCCCAGCCCTGACCCAATCCTAAATGTTGACCCGAAACATGACATGATTTGAACTTAACCTTACCCGTACTTGAATCAAACAACCCATTTGTCTGGTTTGATCTAAATAAACTTCCACACTTGAGCTAGGCGTGGCTCTAGGGTATCGGTTTAGTTTATTATTAGGGTAAATTCAGCATTAGATTTATCTGTTCATTTTATTTCATTGCATTTATCAGTGAAATTTGATCACATAAACGTAGACTAAGAAGAAAAGATGACGGAATTAACCTCAGCATCAGTCTTCCCGAAGTAGGCTTGTTGTCCCAGCAAGTAGTTCACCTGGGAAGTGTCACATAACCCATATTAAGCTTCTTACATGTTAGATTAGAGAAGAGAAGAGAAGAGAAGAGAAGTGTAGAGCGAGAGATGAGTTTACCTGTGAGAGGAACTGCTCAGGGGAGCCATAGTCAGTGATGGATTTCTTGTCAGTTGGGGTGATGGCGACTATGACGTTGCTGGTGGCATCGAAGTTGTCCTCATACCTCAAAACCTGTCCCGGGTATTCAACCTCTTTGCTCGGGTTCCATTTTGAGGGGATATTCAACTTGAATCCGTCTCCATTGTATGGCAGGAAGTCTGTGTTTGTCTTTGGCTTTCCAAACACATTGGCTGCATTTCATCCATCGTCATTATCAGCAAGTTATGTCAGAATGCTGCAAAATTATGGCGCTGCAACTTTTCCTCGAACAACTTCAGCACTTTCGGTCTTTGTTTTGCTCACTTCTTTATGGATGAGGTTTTTCATTTGTCAGTCCAATTAACACCATCGATTTTATTTTTGTGGTATAGTGTAAAGTGTTCGACACAGATACTTGAATTGGATGAAGAATCCGAGACACATAGATCCTCACATAATCTTTTTATATTAAGTTCCTTTTAAAAGTCTATTAGTTCCAAGTTCCCAAGTGTTATCTTCACTTGGAGTGTTCTTCTCCCCTTTAATGTTTAATCTTTTTATTGGGTTTTTTTAGTTTCATGAACTACCACTATCTTGTATGATCGTATCAGAGGTAAATCTGCATATGTCTGTATGTTCTTAGACCTTGCTTTATCGAGTAACATTGTCATACTCAAAGAAATTCTCTTAATTTACCAGAAGTAGAACTAGACATTAGGAGGTTATCTTAGCTATTTCTACTTGTGAGTGAAAGTTGATAATAGTGGAAGTTCAAAAGTGGGGATGATGAGAAGTACCGGCTTCTCCATAAGCAGCATCAGCAGGGGAGACCTTGGAACCAACAGCAGCAGCACCAATGAGGATAGTGAGAGCCAGACGTCTCGACAAATTGGCATTTACCAAATTGCCCTCATCTTCCTGCTTTTGGGCCTTGCAGATTACCTGGTTGGGCCTTGAGCCCACCACCATCGGATACCGCTGCGATACGGGACTTCTGGCGGCCACCGCGGCTGCATGGTGGTGCAAGAAGCATGCAGTTGATGCCATTTCTCCCTCTCCCTCTCCTCTTCTCGTTTGTGGTTATGAAGTGAGATGTGATGAAGAAAATTGGGTGGTTTTGGGGGATGAAAAGCTCTTGGAAATGGAATTGGATGATGTAGAGATTAGATTATGAGGCACAAGATAAGGTTATAGAGGCCTCTATTGGATCCACGTTGGCTTACTGTGGACCCACTACAATTGGGGATATGTGAAGCATCTAGGATCTCTACCCTTCTAGATTTTGATTTTTACCTATATATCACATTCATATCATATATGTGCAATAATATAATGTGGTATGTCCCTATTGGCCACGAGTCCAATCCCACGTGGAAAAGGAGAACAAAAATTGGAAAAAATAATAATATTTTTTTGAAGAAACAGTACAATAAAGTAATAAAATATAGGGGTCAACTAATGCACAATTATTGTTTAATATATATATATATATATATATATATATATATATATATATATATATATATAATTGAGTGATTTGTTGTAGGTTAGACATTTGTCACATCATTATTGGTTACTTTTGTTTTATTATTTTTCTTTTTTAATATTATCAAAACCTTTTTATAACACTCACTTTATTACTTATAAATTTTAATTATAAGTGAAATAAAGTTCATTTACTACTCTTAAATGACTATGATCATTAATCACACTTAATTTTGCTAAAAAATATAATTATAGTTTATTACCTATAAATTTTAATTATAGTCATAATCAACATTATATTTTATTACCTATATTTTTTTGAAGAATTATTCCATTACTTCAACAATTGTAAAATTAAAATTTTTAAAAAATTCTTAATAAAAATAATATTTATTGTATATAATTAATCTAACTATTGTAGAAAAACTATAATATAATATATCTATTAATTCCAGTATTGGAACTTAAATAAATTAAATAAATTATGATAATTATAATATAGTATTATAATATATATAATTTAATTTGTTTAAAATTTCTTTAACTGGTTATTTATTTTTATTTTATTACATATATTCAGTTATAAGAACATGAATATTTTTTAAGTTAGCAATTAGTAGGAAAAATTATATTGGTTATATTTAACATTTTTTCTTATTATGATAAAGAATTTTGGTCCAGGTTATTATTTGTTTATCCATGTATGTAACTCATGTTTATGAAATATATTTATTCAAAACTTTATTTTTGTATTATAAAAGGGTAAAAATTTTAAAATATGGGATAAGTGGCTTACACAACACTATATGCTATTTTTTTTTTTTGCATAAAAAATTTCCTCTATAAGAAGCAATTAACTACTACTCAATTGATAATTAGTCTTGAATGGTGCTCTTTATCTCCATTGTCAACCTATGGGTTTTATAGCAGTATATAGATTACGGGGATAAAAAGGCAAGTAAGGTTGGCAAATGTAGGACACTATTTTGAGAAAAAAATTAATAGTTGTGTATTTCATTGTTTTGATGTTTAATTTTCTTATTATATATATATAATCACATGTGATTATTTTATATATAGTGAGTAATATATAAGCCCTTCCGTTGTGTTAAAAAAATATATAATGAGTAATGATATTATTATATTATGTTTAAATTCTAGATGTAATTGAGTATTACCATGTGAGATATTTATGTAAAAAAAAAAATCTAACAATAAACACATACATTTAAAGGAGTTTGGTACTAATAAAGTGGGATAGATATGTCTCAATTTTAAAATGTGGTGGGAGAAAATGATAAGTTGGAAAACTATTTTATATATTCACATGATGAATAGTTATTTTCTTTCATTAAGTAACTCAAAAATTTACATTCTTTCTCCTAATAATTACCTTTAAATTATAAAATATTTATATATATTCTAAGATTAATATTTATATTTTTACAAGAAATATATATTTCATATTTATAACAGATATATCAACTACTTAAATAATAGCACATGCTCGTGCGAAGTACGGGATTCACACTAGTATATATATATATATTAAAAGTTGGGTAGAGTTCATGTATGAATGACACATAGGATTGCCATGTAGTTGATAATTAATGATTGTATAAATAGCAAAATAAATATAATTTTTCATACAAAATAAATTAATATGATAAATTATTAAATTATATTGAAAAAGACTATTAAAGATACCAAAAATTCTAAAATGCTAATGTAATATTATTTATATGTCATAAACAAATAACTAAGCAGCCAGGAAAGAATTAGTGCAACATATATATTTATAGGCCAGATTTTAGAAAGTGACTTGCTACAGAAGCCTCTCAATTACATTGCTTAATTTAAGCAGCCAGGAAAGAATTGGCAATGCTCCGAACAAACCATCCAGGCCCCTTAAAAGAGTTACATTGCAAGGTTTAAGGGATCTGGATAGAATTTAATTTAATGTATACCATCAAGAGAGTGCACTTGGTTAGGGTGTAAACAAGCCAAGCGAGTCGAGCTTGACTGCCGGTCAGATTTGAGCTCAGTTTGGAGCTCTTTGGGTTGGGTCCGACAGGTGTGGGTCTGGTCTAAAACTGATTGTCCTCCTTAAGTACAATCGAAATTAAATTTTATATTTTTGCATTGGATTAAAGAAATAAAGGTTGGAATAAAACTTTTGTGACCGTAATGTTATTTTTTACTTCAGTCTCATCACAAACACTTAAGAAAAAAATGAACTAATTGAGCTAAATCTAGCAAAGTCCTTGCTAGGCTCGGACTTGGGTCTATGTCTTCGAGCCAGTTGTTCGGCTCAAGCTTGGTTTAACTTGAATCTAATCTGAGCTCTGCCCAAGCTGAGCCAACCAGCTTAGTCTCATTACAACCTTATTAGCATGACAATTGGCATTCATTTTCTTCAATAATTAATTAATGTCAATCGCAAAAAATGGAGCAAAATAGCTCTCGAAATATAATCAAAACTTTAACAAGCAACTACTAACATCAAGATGAAACTAAGCAAATGAACATCTAACTCCTAGGCAATAAACAAAAAAATCCCACAAAAACATAGTTTGCTAATAAATAATGCATTCTCGACTCCTGCTATTTCCAAAGGTATAAACTCCACAATTGTACCTATATCAATTACTTCTAAGATAACCTTCCAATATGACCATTGTGAAAAAGTTGAACTCGTATGGCGCCCACATGATGTAATATGAGCATTGTAGCCCCGAAAATACTCCAAAGCGTAGGCACGAGTCTGACGACTCCCACAACAAACTAATCTTTCAGTTTAATGCTGCTTGCTCGCATTTTGTTTTCGCATTCATTGTAATTTTCATCTAAATACATAATCATTTTCGGTATAAGACGTCTTTAATTTCTTAGCAAAATCAACACGATCTTTTGGGCTTATGAAACTTTCACAACTCTTTAGAATGGCTGTCTTCACCTTGTCTGGACTGAATTTTACTGGTGTCATTGACAATTCATACTGAAGTATACAGGCCAAACCCACTCACCTGGACATTGTTCTGGTCCATTACGTGACCCATAAAGTTGCAATTTTGTACATTAAATTCAGATAATGTTTTGGCAATATACTCGTAGATCTGGCAAACATAATCCGTTATCGATCACTTCATTTTCTCCATTGTTTGTCTAAATGACTTGTAAATGTACAAACCAGTCAAGCCAATTTCGACATAAACTCAAACCAACTCAATTCAAACTAATCACTTTTGAAGTAAAATTCGCTACTGCCGATACTAATGGCCACCTCTACAGTTCATATGCTATGCAATAGTTCATTTCTATCATCAGATTCGATCGAGCATTTAGAATCGATGACATTTCGTCACACCTTTGCAATTCCATATTAAATATCTCCATTGCTAAATATCGATACAAATTAGATGATTTGGATACAGAATACATAAAGCTTAAATTTGTGTTTCAAAACTGAAGGATGAAAGTTACAGCCACTCATTTCTCTTGCACCATCGTGTACGGAAAAGTGATAATCAGGATGTTGATATATGCAATATACCACCATTTTCAAAGGACAAGACTATGAAACTAAACCAACAAAATCTCGTTGCTGATTTAGCGGACGCATATATCAGCTTAATGGGATGATATTTGAGCGGCCATCCAAGCTACCTGAACTCCTGACTAGAAATTGAGCGTTACTGGGAGAGATTACTTGACAAGTTTTCTCAAGACTGCTTCAGCTCGCTGTTCAAACTTGGGGAGCGCCCATTCATGCTGAACAATGTCAAGGCCGTCTTTCTCAGCACTCAAGCTCTGCCATTTTACAAAAAGCACAAACAATTGTGATACATAGGAAAAGATCATGATGTACCAAAGAGTTCAGGTACTGGCAGAACGAAAAATGAGCATAAGAATACAGTCACCTAGATAATTGAACAAACATATTAGCACATAATTATTAACTAGATGAAGAGGCAGAGCAAATGATGGACATATGACATACTAAATCCAAAGATCCAGGCAGGACTTCAGGCCACAAGTCATACAAAACAAAATATCCGAACATGCGACGGAGATAATCAAGTTGAAGAAAATGCTAGATGACAATTTCTTTGCCCTAAATTACAACACATAGCAGAATCAGAAATGTGGTATGCACATGTTTCGTGAATACCAATGTAGAATCTGCAAAGCAGTATGCAAATGATGTGTCATGAATAATCCGTTTGGCCAAAGCGAAGAATATCCTAACCTAGTAAGGGGTGTGAGGAGAGTAAGCATTTGCCCAAAGTTCAAGTGATCCTTCATCCTAGGGTCATCCAAGCAAAAGTTGCTTCATGGACATCCACATTGACTCCATAAGTTATGGGTTTTCAATGAATCGAAGGGGACTGTCATGGCCAAAGCCAGATTGCTTGCAGCTCCAAGAGCTCCCAAGCCTACTGACAGAGATCAGGATATTTGAATCCTCAGGGCTAAAGCCTCCTAACTTTGATGAAGGGGAGCCACAACATCGCCCACGTGTTATGCCCAGACCTGATAATCAGGCAAGCAACCTGCCCCAATCCGCAACATAGCCAAACCTACAAAATAGAGGGCTCAAGACACAATCTTGAGCATTTGACCCACCCCAACCCACGATATCTGAGGCTCTACCTTGGACAGGGCTGGGATTTGGTATACTTATTAAATGAGATCACAGAACCCTAAGAAATGACAAAAATATGAAAGAATGAAAGCATTCATCTCTTAATAGAAAAACACTTTTTAGAACTCAAATATCTTTATCAGCATCTGTCTAATCCAAGGTATGTGTCATTCGAAGTAGGTTCAAGGACCTTTGACAACTACCAAGGAGACCTTTATTCAAAAATCAGCACACACAACTACACAAGCGGTCATTGATTCATCCAATATTCGAACCTTAGTTAAGTACACTCTTGATTGCACTTTAATTCACAACTGAAAATACCCCAAAAACCAAAAAACCAAAAAAGAGATCTCACCAGCACACTGGACTGCTCTCATATTGAACCAAGGAAAACCCAGACCTCTTGGAAACTCACTCAGAAAACCTCATGCTCAATCACATTCACACCAAAGCAATTACACCTCATCATTATCTTCCTCAGCCAATGAATCAATGGGGAACGGCTATCCTTGGCCCATCTAAGTTTACTCTGATGAGCTCACCCTCTTGAACCACTAATTTTCTTGGCTGAGTTCATTCTAAACCAAGAAAACCGAGTAGACTATCTTCAATCTTTTTCCTATTGCATCTCCTCCTCAGTAAGACATCATGATCAACCCCCATCACCCCTTTCTTTCAACTCCATTCCAACATTTTTTATCTCCTCTGGGAGGGAAAATTTTCAAGGAAAATGACAAGTTTATCCTTTGTTTTATACCTACACTGTTGGCTAGGAGGTATAACATTAAACACCATACGAACCCTACTACGCCTCTGTCATGGCAAAAAAAACACATGTTTAACACATGCCAACTATATGTTTTCCACAATTTACATCCTTTCAAATGCCATTTCCCAAGGTCATGTCTTGTCCAAGTCTAAGTTTATGCTAATAAAAATTTACCTTCCTTTGTGTACAAAAAGACTGACGAAACAAGTGGACTAAAAAATATAGCATATAGAAAGAAGGGTGTAAAAATTCATAGTACATAAATAAACGGACAGGGAAATATTTTGCTGGAAATTTGAGGAAAGAAAGATCCAAGAGGAGTGAGAGCTGAAAATAGTAACATGTGTCTTAAACAACAGCTCATTGACATTCTTTGTACCAACACACACACATTTAAATACCTATTCACTAGATATTTCCCTTAACTACTTTTAGAAACTTCTCATTTCAGTTCTATTTCTATTTCCCTGCAGCATAACTGGTGTCAAAGTCGATGCTGGGGATCCCCAATGTCTAGTTTACCTCAAGACTAGCACTGTAACCAGATCTCACCGAGTTACAGAGAAATTATAAGTTACCAACTCCAAAGAGTTATCCACAGGCAAATCGTACAAAAACATTTCCAAATTAGGTATACCTTTGACGGGTCAAAGCCAAATCCACCCATTTGCATCATCCGTTGAGTGTCATCCATAGCTGGATCAAAGAATAGTGTCAGTATCAGCAAAAAAAATACGAAAATCCAAATCAGTAAAGGAAAATGGCCACAATGTACATATATATTGAAAAAATCCCTAGTGATCTGATTCAAGAGATATGATTTCAGAGCAGAAAATACCATTTTCCTCTCCTAATATAAGGCTGAAAAGACCCCGTAGTCCAAACAAATTGAGGAAATACCTGACAGAAAAACAGTTTCACATAATCAGCTAAATAGGCAAATGAATGCCGCTGTAATTTTATTATTAAATAAGAGAAGGGAAGGTGAAACATGAGAGGAGTAAACCTTATCTTTGATTTTTATAAGAGGATTAAATGAATTCAACAATATACCAGAATCAAGGTCACCAAGACAGGGGAAAGCCACAGGTCATGGAATAAGTTTAGCATTGCATAATGCTGGTTAGCAAAGAACCTGATCCCCGAAAGACGAAGCCATTGGAACCCTATTGGCAACCACTATTTTCCCCGATAGTTTTCGTCAGCAGTAACTGCAATTTCCTTCATGGTCAAATTAAAACCTACTTTGGCAGCCATATGTTTTTCCCTCTCTAATGAACAAATCTCTGCATAATGTCTCAAGCAGGAATGGCATTGATATGCAAGAATGTCTATGTAAGCCTAAGGTCTCACACAGGAATAGCAATGATATGCAAAGGACGTCTATGTAAGCCTGAGGACGTGCAGCTTTTCTCCTGGTCTATTTCAAAGTTTGACTTCCCGAATGAGATAAACTGTTGAAGTATGACTATTTCACTTAATTGCAAAGTAATTTAGGGTATTAAGAATCATAATGTAACAATGTCAGGTAAAAATGTCCAGCACCAAAACTCCTAAATTGAAGGAGGTGAAGGCAATTAGTAACCATGTTACAAAACATTCACTCATCCACCATCCACTGCCCAGAAGATACCTTCCTAAGTCCCAACTGGCAGCTTGCCCGACCAGTCACCTCATAAGGAAGCGTGAAAGGTAAGTGACGCGTAGCCCACCCCCTTCCCACCAAAACTCCCCGCCGCTCACCCCATGAGGGAGAGAAATCACCCTCCCCTTTCTTCCTTTCCTTGAACCTCTTACCTCTTGTCAACAATGCTTTTCCCCTCCACTGTGCTCCCCAAACCCACACAAAAAAAAAGAAAAAAAACAACCCTTGCATATAGAGTGAATGGAGGGGAATAGAATGAAAGGACTTAGTATCTGACTGAGTTTAATCCAAGGGCACAGGCAAATACAGCTAACAAGCTAAACACAACTCGACAATATGATGAGAATCTAACTCAAAATTATTACTCAAAGAAACACAAACCAAAACGAAAAACCTGAAATCGACATACTGTTCAGCGTCAAAATAAGTCATTTAATGCTTAATGCATTTAAATTGTCTTCAGGACAGAGAAAGAACATGATAATTAAGACGGCCAGCACAACCAGCCCAAACTAGCTCTAAAACTAAATCCAAGGAAACAAATTGAGCAAAATAAGGATGTATGGAGTATTAGGATTGGTAAAGAGAAATGCAAACCCTAGCATTATCTACAGGCTTGATATTTTTAATCTCCCATGTCTCACCCACTTTCGCTCATCTCATTTGATAAAATCACTAGTTGTGCTTGCGTGTATATGTGCTTTTCTTTTAGGGGGAGGGGGCAGTTTGTGTGTATAATAACTAAAAATTCAGCATTTCATTATTAGCACTTGGTAAGGTTTAATTGGGTAGCTAAAATATACGTTAGGAAAGTTTCTGAACAGAACTAGTGGTTTTCCAATTCCAATTCCAAATGCAAATCCAGACCCTAGAATTCTGCACTAAGTAGGGTCTAGACCCTTGGAACGAATTACATGCAAATTGTTTCTATTGGGCCCTAGATTTAAAATCTTTTAAATACTTCACAAATAAAAGATAGAGGATAGTCTTATGAAACATTTAGCTAGTGGGTTCATGCTGTTTAACAAGTTCCAATTATACTCCCTTAATCCTACTTTGATCCACAGTTCGACTGTCAATTGGAGAAAACAATTTGACCTTTGTTCCAACAAATAGTGTCAACATTGAAGTTAAAATTTAATTACGCAAAGGTCAAGACTCCCATAAGGCGACGTGCCTCTCCCTCCTCACTATTCCTACTGGAACTTTCTGGGCATTGCACCACATCCACCAATGAGCATTGCCAATCGCGCAGAGGCCCAATTATCGATTTTTAAGTATTAAAAAATGTTCCTGCCAGTATTTATTATATATATAAGGCAATTAAGCAAGCAATTATCTTACTGAGTAGTATAGGCTCAAAAACTAGTCAAACATAAAATAAATCATCTTCTAGTTCAGAAGTGGACAGCATACCATGATCGGCTACTGACATAGCTCACATCAACAGTGCTTAGATCTATACCATTCTGCAACATTGATCTGAACCTCTGGGTCAAGGGGAATGGTATTTTTGCTGATACAGCAAAAACAGAGATGTCAATATTGCAACTAAGATAATGAGACAACTGACAATATGGAACACAACCAGAAAAGAGAACCTCTACTCCACATCAAGGGAAACAAATGTCACATGCAACCACCATAAGATCAGCTAAATGAGCAACAAAAAAGATCCCAACATATACTTAATTATCTAAGCTGGGGAAAAGAGCTGAGAAATCAGCAATGAAAAATACAGAAAAGGTCTACATATTATCATGGAAGTAAAATTTCCAAATAAGGGTTTGTGGGAATCAGCAGCGAAAGCACAAACCTGCCACAAATCCAGAGAAGAAGAAGTTCACCCAAGCAAAAGTGAGGGTCTGCATATTTAAAGAATATTTATAAGACACATAGGAGATCCATCAATTCAAGTAAAGCACACAACATGAGCTGCTTTACCTGAGGTATGATCATCGACAGATTCTTCTTCATCATATCCATGGCCATGTTTGGATCAGAGAACATTTGTGCTTGAGCATTTTGAGCTTGGCCCTTAGGAACATGTAGAAGCCCATTCTCCTACAATAGATTACAAAACCACACAACAACCCATTAGCAATAAGATGTATGAAAACCTTAGTTTAAAAAGCTCAAGGCACACAAAAGCGCAAGGGTCCTAGGCACGGGCTTCGAGGCAAATAAGCAGGCTTTTTGGAACAAGGCATACTTACTAAAAAATGCTTGAAAATCATTACCAAGCAATATTTTTGGTCGAATATGCTAGATGATGACATCAAATAAGTGGTTAGATATATCATTGTAACTACAAAAAATACCACGAGTCTTAGATTGCGATAACACAATGAATTTGCTATGATTTTCACCAAAAAGCAAGCAGAAAAAAAGAAAAAAATAGCACAAATTGAAAAAAAGGGGTCAACTTACCCACTTACTCACTATCTAACAAAGACAGAGACAAGAGAGAGAGAGAGAGAGAGAGAGAGAGAGCAAAAACAGAAAAAAGCCCAGTGAGGCGTGCGGCGCCTTGGCTGAGGCACAAACTGAAGTGCGTGGCTCAAAGGGCTTTTTGGAGGGGCTGGCCTTGACCCCTAGCAAGGTGCAAGGGCGTGGACTTCACGCTTTTGTGAGCCTAGGTGCGCCTAAGATGAAAAGATCGCTTCAAAATCACATTTCTCTCCAAAACCACCCCCAATGAAAAACAAAATGGACAAAAATTGAAAGGTGCTGGTATAAGAAGCACACATAACATACAAAATGGAAGAAAGAAGAAATGAAAGAACATAAGCAAGACTTTCACAAGGGGATCTAGATATCTAGCAAGGACTCTTCAATTAGCCTGTCATACTTGTTCCACGCAACAAAATACTTGGATACGAGTATGGATGCTAGGCTCTTCATTGTGAATTAAAAACTTAGTTTCAATAAGCGACAACCACACTAAAACACGAGGGTCCTGAAAGCTGAGACTAAGGCACAAACCTAAGTTGCAGCCATCACATTTATTTTCTCCCTAAAATGCTCAATAATTGACACTTGGTATTTTTTATATTCTAATTTTTCTAGTAACTAATTGTTAGAATATATATTTAGTAGGATTGAAAACTAAAGAAATACATAAAACAACATCCAGGATATTGAGCAGGCTTACACTCTACACAGATACACTAAAGTCCAGTATAAGATCTTTGGCATATGCATAACCACGATTACATCCCTGGTTTGGAATGAAAGAAACTCCAGGTGCTACGACAGATGCTCACAGACTCCTCTACAGATTACAAGGATATGTCAAAACCAGATAAATAGTAGAATCAAGTATGTTGCTCTTCACTGTAAAAAGATCAGACTGAAAGAGAGACTTTTATATCTACTTTCATAGGGCTCCTTAACCCCCTATGACCTCTGTACATGAGTTATGATTCCCTTGATGTGGTAATGAAGTTATACTGATTTCATGCCAAAAAAAAAGTAAAAAATTTGATCAAATCATCTTTTTAGCCAGGTCTAAAGCTCAGCTACAGGCCAACTAATGCTATCCAGAATTAGTGTGTAAATTAATTGGCACCTCAATTTCGGTTTGGGGTAACACTGAAGGAACTTTATGCATATTTGAGGACATTCACTCAAAATTGCATCAATTGCCTAGGTAGGACATTTATTTGAATGAAAACTACGTAGTTGGTGGTTTATTTTCTTATCTCTCCCACATTTACAGAAGAGACAAATGAGCCTTAGCAAATTGCTAAGCTTCGTGAAATAGACACAATAAAGTTATAGCCTGCACCTTTGCTTGTGTTCAATTCAAAACTAAACTATTGAGAGCTAAAAATGGAAGGCCATTACACGTGGTTCCCGAAATCGCCAAAAAGTGTCATTAAAAGAGACTATGCTCCTTTCACTCGTCAACAATTTTGGTTGTTTCAAGACCACTTACTTGATAGCTCTGCAAGTATCATATGCTAATATGTTTTTAGAATCCCAAAATCACATCCCAAGATCTGCAAGATGGTGGCAACAAAATCATCATACTCGTTGAAATTGAGTAGAACGATACCAACCCCCCCAAAATTTTACAAATGCTATTGGGTTGTCAGATCTGATGGCAATTGATAGAGAAATTGCCTCAGGAACACGTCCAAGGAGCTGTGAAATCATGATTGTAAGCCCCTTCTAACCATCAAAAGGTTTAGGGATATTTTAAGAACATTTTAATCCATTTAGAGTGTATCGCATATCGCAATGATACCTACTATTGGATATTTGAGATCACTTTTTAAAATATACAAGATGATACCAATGTATTACAATAATTGAAATTGTTTATAAGCATAATTAAGGACCTCCTCATAGATTTTGGAGATAGCATAGAGGCTCCAAGTACCCATCAAATGGAGGCTACTATCCACAACTTTCAGCATTCTCAGAAAAATTTCCTGCAAGTTGTCAGATGTACCAAAATGTCCTACGCTGTGTTTTCCACCTTGAATAGTTTAAAGGGTATTATATCAAAATGCTCACTTTTCTGGCATTTTTTAATCACAGCTCAATATCCATAAGATGTTGCCCATAAAGCAAAAGTTGTGATTAAAAATTGTCCACGGGGATGGTTAGGATATCATAAGTTTCAAAACTACATTGCTAAGATCCCTCTTCAAACCCACAATATAGAGTATACCATACACAATCTTCAATTTTTTGCAAGAGTCTCAGAATCATGCTTCTAAATCAACAGGATGGTGCTAACGAAGCTATCATACTCCTCCAACTTATTCAGGGACATACTCAGACCATCCTATAACATTTAGGTGGTGGCACTTGGGAGTGGTTACGACATAGGGTCCTAGCATGAATTACCATAGTAATGAAGCCATAACTCAAGTACTCTCCCCTCAACCC